>BSBM01000268.1:9250000-9877500 GCA_027924585.1 Larix kaempferi
TTTATATATTCCAGAAGGTCATCCGCCATTCTACGTTTCATCTTCTTACACCTAATTCAAAAAAGTTTTGTAGGTACCTCTAATAATTCATTTTAATGATAATATTTATGTTTTTCCAGCATGTCATTGCAACTAACATGTCATAAGTGGGTATCATTACCTTGCACTAGCCCTTGATGGAAATGGGTATAGACACAAAGAGATGTCAATCATCAATGTAAGCTTTAATATACTCTTAACTTTTCATTTTAATTTATTTAATTTCAAGTTATTTAATTTATTTATTTATAATGATACACAATTTTTTTTTCAAATACTAATATTTTATGTATATTTACAGGTTAGAAAAGGTTCATGAAAGTAAGGGAAAGAAACGAATGAATGATGTAAGGAAGGGAATACCGCCTGATAGAAGCTTGCACCTACAAGGTTTAGAACATGAAGAAGGCAGTCCATGTAAGGATAATGAGTCAAGTCATGAAAATAATCATACTTATAAACCAATGTTGATACATAAAGAAGGAAATTATCACAAGGAGGAAGATTCAATACCTATAGAAGACCTTCCTAAAAAAGAGTTAGATGAAGAATAAAAAATGAGGGATTTGTACTTAAAGTTGAAAGAGAATTTTGATAGTGATGAAACTAATCATCCACCTATGAGACCTTCTACACCATTTGTAGATTCCATGGAGCATTCAAATGCTTATTGTTAGTGCCAGAATTTGTTCCTAGACTACAGAGGGACAAGCCAGCACCATCTCAACAATCTCAAGATAAAAATGAAATAGGTTTTTCTTGGTTTAGGGTTTAATGGTTTGAAGGTTTCAATTTCAAGAAAGTAGAAAGGAAATCAAACTTTAACAAGTTGCTAAATCATGTCATCCATTAAAGAACTGAAATCATAAATCTTAAAAAAGAAGACATAAACCATCATATTCAAAATCACACATTCTGGTTTTTATCTACAACACATAAGCATTCACTGAATTAAAAACCTTAAAACAGAAATGAATTCATGTGTTGAATGACCAAACTAATCAGAAATAAAAACTCAATTAAATAGTATAAAATGGCTTATATCACATTTGTATTAATCTCAGTCTTCAAGACTTACATGAGAGTCTTGCAAAATTCAATATCATCACTGTATATAGATTCTTGAAACCAAAAAATCGAACCCTTCTACATCCTCATTTACTTCCTTTTATCCATTTACAAAAAGAGTAGTTTGTAACTGCTTTTAGGTTTTAGTCTCTAAAGAAGTTGCATAACATAGTTAGGATAACTTCAAGTCTTAACTAAGTCTTTAACTAAAAACTTAACTATTAACCATTACATATTTGATACAAAATGACAACGCATTAAAAACAAACCAGGCATTAAGTAGCCTTTCTGGTAGCCTCTACCAACATAGCAATTCCTTCCAGTGCATGAGTCCTTTTGTTATGTTGAGGCTGCTCAGCTTCCAAATATTTGATCTTGTCTGATAGAAGCTTGTTCTTCTCTTTCAGTTTCTGCACCTGTCTGTTTAAATCATCAATTTGAGCTTCTGCTTCCCTTTTCCTCTTCAGAGCTTTCCTAATAACAACAATCAGCTCCTGATAATGAGCATTAACTTCTGATAAATCCTCCCTTAAACTTTTATTGGTGGTTGTAAGCTTATTATTTGACTCATTAAGGAACAATATTTATGCTTGATGCTGCTCCTGAACCTTTCTGAGATTTTCAACCTCTGAGCATATGTTTACCTCACCTGGCAAAGTAGAATCTTGAGATATGGAAGGTGGGATATCCAACTTTTTGAAGATTAAATCTTCTTCATATTTATCTTTTGCTATTCTCTTTGCAATTACAAACTCATCTTATTCCATCTTGAGAATGATTTCTTCTTCTTCAACTTTGTTTACTTCTTCATATGCTTCTTCTACCTTTGTATCATCGTGCTATATGTTCATCTGATGAGAATTTGATTTATCTTCACCTTCATCAGTCGAAGAAATTTGAACTGAGGTTATTTCCTCTGTCTTCTAATTAAAGCTTGAACCTTTTTCCATATTATTCTTCATGGCTGATCTTGTTCTATACTTCCAAGTTGATTCCTTCAACTGCAAGAGGAGATTTGCATCTGCTTGTAAGTCTTGAACCTGCAAACTTTCATTCCTTGTATTTTCTGCAGAATATTGCGTGACTGGGTTCTTATTTATGGCCTGTTCTGATGTAACTGGACCTATGACCTGTTCTGATGTAACTGGACCTTGAAGTTGTTCAGTAGTATAATTAATTGTCTCCTCTATTCTTTGATTTTCTTGACAATGTTCTGGTTCATCTTCAACTACATCAACTTGTTTCTCCTTTTCGGGACCTTTAGATTTTTCCTATAGCAGAGGTTTTTCAGAAATTGCTTGTATCAGAACTCCCTTGTCACCCTTTTTACCTTTCTTTTTAGACCTATTCTTCTTTATACACTCATACCGTTCAGCTATAAATCCAAACTAGAATGTTAAATGCTCCCAGGTCTTCTTTTCTTTCTGTAGCACTATTTGGATGATCAACTTTATAAGACCGTGATGAAATATGGATTGCCTTGAATGCTCAAGATTCGCTTTCACCTTATTTGACATCTTTTGGATGCTCTTGTACCAGAAGTACGGAAAATTTATTTTACAATGCAATTTAAGATGCATCAAGAACCTAACATGGTATTTAAAAACCATTGAGAACCTACCCTCACACATGATGTAAGCCTGTATGATGCCAAGCACCTCCCTCCATTCTGGTTGAAAACTTGTTATATGAACTCCATTTCTCCAATTGAGGGTTTCATTACCTGGTAGTAAGAAAGGACTCAGGTCAAACTTGAAAGGAACCTTTTTGAACCACAACACCCCATCCATGGCGAGACCAGTAGCTTCGGAAATTAGGGCTTCCGTGAGCTGAAATCTCAAGGCTTTGAACTTAATAACATCATCAGTCAGATTCTTTGCAAAGTAAATTGAAACTTCTTCATTAAACCCAGCCATTTCTCGAAGAAATCAAACCAGTCAGCTGCTTTAAACAAGTCTGCACATTTCGGGAACTTCACAGCCCACTTCGTGTCCATCGGTTCTACCTTGTTAATCTCGCCACTTCTTCCCATCTTACAACTACAATTTTGTTAATAAATCTTTTGAAAGAAACAAAGATGACAAATGTTCAAATGTTAAAACACTAACCACGTTCAACAACAGGTGTCTTCAGCTTTGCATTTCGCAATCCCCAAATTGACTCGTGGCACCTCAAACCCTGATTTCTCTTAATGATAGAATGTAATGGAACTTGAAACTATCATAATTCTTTAACATGTGTTTTAGCATCTCAAATCATCATAACACAGCCTATCCAGTCATCATAACTCAAACGAACCATTACCCAGCATGAATAACCACGATTTTTCATCATATTGGATTCTTGTAGCGCATTAGGGGTTTGTTTTACAGTTTGCTCTACCATAATCTTTTAATATAACAAATTTTACAAATGCTCTTAGGATAAAGGATAAACTTTGGTTATAAGCTTTATAATGAAGCTAAAATAAGTATAATTGAAAACTTTGAGAAAAATACCATGCTACATAAGCCATTTAAAGGTTTTGAACTAAAGAAAATGAAAGCAATAAAAAATTAAATAAAAATTAAAAACAAAATAATCAAAATCATGGATTAATAAAAGAAAATAAAGTTCAAACAAACCTAAGGGAAACACATAAAAATGAGAACAATCTTAGCATTAACACTTATGATGCACCAACAAATATTAGTGAGAAGGATTACAACAACTTGGATGAAGCAGATATTGCTAGAAAGCATAAAGTGCAAAAAAAATGCACATAGGAAAAAGGAAAGAGAAGCAAGAGAAAGAATACCAAAAGGAAAAAACCATTTTTGGTTGAGGTGAGGGATGGTCTGCCTATTGGAAATAATAGCTCAAAGTGGGCCTCAGAGTTGGGTGTAAAAGTCAGATATCACTTGAATGTTATCATCTCAAACCTTTCACAACAAGATCAAAGAAATATTGATCTTGTGATACAAAAATTGGAAAATACTTTTTAAACTATTGGTGGGAAAGTATCTATAAAGTATTATAAGAATAGAATGTGAATCATACTAAATAATTATAGATGGAAATGCAGAAAAATGATTCGCAATGGGAATGAGAGGAAATAAATTTTATCTACAAAACAATGGGAAGCTTTAAAAGATGGTATGAGATCGGAAGAGTATGTGGAGAGAAGTGAGAAAGCAAAAAAGGAGATAAGTCTTGTTGTAAATCCATCTTTATATGGTATAGGAGACATACAAGCTAAGGAAGAAAGATTTGTAAGTAATTTAACTATAATTTGTTCATGTTTTATTTGATTTTATTTGTTTTCAACCATTGCAATGCTTATATTCTCTTGTGATTTGTAGGAGGAATCACATAATAGATTACCTAATGTGAATGAGCTCAATGGTTTGTCAAAAGAATATTCAAGAGAGCATCATATTTACATGGATATGAATAAAAGGAGATCAAGTTCTTCGTTTGGGGAAATCAAAATAAACCAAGAAAATCTCTTTGAGAATGAACCCTCCAATTTTATTACTCCAACCCAAATACAGAAGGATTGTGCAATACTAGATCCAATAAAAATGAAGATGTTGGTACAGATGATGCTTTATTAAAGGAGTTGGCTAAAATGTTGAAAATAATATCATCCTCCATTCATCCTGATACCATTTCATGGATCAGAGGAGAATTTTATCCTTCAAAGGTAAGCAATATCAGTTCCAAATATGTTATTAACTTTTAATTTGTAGTGTTTTGCATATTATTTCATGGCTTATCTATTTTTTCTTTCCATTTACCATATTGAGTTAAAATATTTTCAATTTTAATCTTTGATTAACTTATTTCATATTTCATCTTTGTTTTCCATAGGGGATGTCAACACCTATAACATGTACCTCAAAATGTGTCTAGTAATGAGCAAATTAAAATTTAGGTATCTTCGTTTTTATTTTTTAAAAATATTTATTTTGCTAGCATTATGATTTGAAACAATGACTATATTGTTGTTTTTTATGTGATTAAAGGAACGAAATACAATCATGTTCAATGACAGAGAAATTTCGGTTTCTACTTCAACAAAATATAAGCCACACGATACTGGATCAAAACCTGATCTAGTAAGTAATCTAATGTGATTTCAAGAAAATATTTTTTTATATTTCATTTAAAGTAAATTAGGTATAATAGTTATTTTTTATATTATTATCACATTTCTCATACATTTACATTACATATAATTATTTCCTAACAGGCCATGAGAAAAGATAAACTCATGCCTAGTGATAGGGGGAAGTTGTTAGATCCTTGTGGCAGAAAAATTGTTGGTTATGTAAGAATCCACACTTTCAATTTGTCATGGAGAGACCGTTGGTGTAGAATATGTCAATGTTTGTGTATATAAGGTCATGATGAACATATCTCTACCTTATGAAGATAATATGGAAGTTTGCATGCATTTAAGCGAGAAGTTAGATAGCTTCTTAAAGTGGTCCATGAATTTTTTAATGAAATTTTAGCTTTCGGTGAGCACCAATAATGTAGTTGTCTATTGTAGACTAGATTACGTATATTTGGATTCACATTGTATTTGTTTATCAAAATTTGAACATAATTTGAGCTACATATTTTTCCTTGTTTTTGTTATAGGTTTTAAAAAATCTTGACATGCGGGGATCTATCGATGATTACAAGATTATGTTTTATATCATAAAGTTCTACATCTCATTGAACTAGTCACATTTGATATTTGTCTCAAGTGTTTTGAGTTGTGGACTGAAAACTATTTTCCACCAAAATAAATTGGACATACAAATTCATTTTTACAAAAAAATTTAACTGATTGTGGCTATTGATATTGTGTGCTAATTCATGAGTAAATGACTATTAGTTTCATAATTGCTACTTGCTGATTCATGAGTATGATCACTTCTATCTTCTGCTTATATATTTTGTGATAGGCCAATGGATTTGTTATCAAGTTTCATGACTAGGTTTTACACAGTCTTAGTTACTGAGTTGATAATACTGTTATAATTCTCTCAGATAGTGTTCAAACAAAACTAGGATCATGTGAACTCATGTGAATGCCATATCTTTTTGATATTTTTTTGATATGACATATATTTTTGTTTCCCATGTATCACAGAGGGCATGAATACCTATTTATTGTGGTACACTACTTCAACAATATGTATGTGTTGTTTCCATGCAAGGATATGAGATTTGTATGAGAGAAGCTGAATTATTCTATGGACATGTTTGGGTACATTTTGGATTGCCAAGCTCCATCATATTTGATCAAGATGGAGTTTATTGGGTACGTTTTGGACAACCATATGGGAGAGAATGGATAGAAAATATACCCGCTCCTTACACCTTCCACCCCTCAACAAATCTAATATTCGCATCTTTGGATGTATTTACGAGCTTAGAGCTCAATGGTTTCCATATTGGAGTTGTTGCGCTTCAATATGGAGTTTCCAAATTAGTATTTTAAAGAGTTTTATTTGTTATAGGGCATTTTTTTCTGTTTGCTTGGATCATACACTTCATACCTTGGGTTTGTTTTCTCATTCCCTAAAATGTACACATCATCCCTTAGGTATTTTTATCATTTCCTATACTGCACTAGGTTTTTGGTATTCCTGTGGAGTGATATGATAGTCATATAGTTTGTACATGTGGGTTGTATTTTGCTAAGTTTCATTTTGTCACTCATGGCATCATCTTATCATTAAATTGGTACATTCTTTATTAAATAAATGTGTCCCTTTCTTGGTTGGGATTTGTATGCTAGAGGAAATTTCTTGGTTAACAGGTTGGGCCACCAAATCTAAGAGAATCTGGTGGAAACATTAGATACAAAACAAGAAATAAATATGACTATCATCCTCTTGTAACCCCAGGATAAATGCAATTCAAGCTTCTGCAACATAGGTTTCATTCAATTTGATGCATGCATGATTACATTTTAATTGTGGATCCATTATTTGGATGGAGTTATAATGGTACTTTGTAGGCTGTCACCAACATGTTTCCTTAGTACATGTCTTTTTATTTCTTGTTCTTCTCTTCCTAGGATCTCTTATTTTCTAGAGTTGCTTGAGGTAGTTTTATTTGTTGATCCAAAGGAACACTGGGTACATATTGTATAGGAATTTGTTGAACAGAACATTGTGTCTAGTATTAATTCTTTGTCTGTATTAGAGGCAATAATTTGATTCTGACAATAATAAGATTGAATTTGATAGTGTATTTATTTTTTGTACTATTGGATGAGGAGGAGTACAAAAACCAACATTCCGTCTGGAGTCTGAACTAGTTGTCTTCTACTATAACTATCTTCTATGATACTTGATCATGAAATTTTGGTTTTTCTTTTCTACTTCGATGTTGAGTTTGAAATTCTATTGAGTTTGTTTACTATTAAATCATTGAAGGCCAACATTCTAACCAGAGTTTGAACAATATTGATATTTTGTATTATTTGTTGATCCTTTAAGGCCAACATTCTGACTGGAGTTTGAACCAACTGTCTTCTAGTGTAACAACTTTCTATGATATTTAATAATGAAATTATGGTTTTTCTTTTTGTATTTGGATGTTGAGTTTTAAATTCTATTGAGTTTGTATACTATTAAAGCATTGAAGTCCAACATTCTAACCAGAGTTTGAACATTCTTCTAATGTGACAATCTATTGCAATACATGATAATGGCATTCTAGGTTTTATTTAGACATTGAATTTGAAAATTATGGTTATTCTTGGAAAGTTGATTTAATTGCAATGGAATAGTTTCTGGAGTGTTGAATGTGCACCTCCCAATCCATAGTGAAAATGCGGATGCGTAACAAGCATAGAGTTATGCTTGAGCCTTGAGCATTGCTAGCATTAAATCAAGATCATATTATGTTCTAGACTCGAGATCTATGCCAAATTAGTTAAAATTATGCTAAATTTCTCTTATTTTTGATAGTATAATAGATTGGAGGCATGATGGAGATATCGTATGACAAATTTTATAGCATGATGTTTAATATTCATGCATTTATATATTGAACGAAGTTGTTTTCAAAACCAAAGACAGATTGTAGCTATCATGTATGTGCAATATTATGATATTTGTAATTCTTAACTTTACTCATTTACGTTGTGATTGAATTGATCATTTGTAAATTGAATAGTTAGCTATAACCACAAGTTGCACCACAGGATTCCTGATTGCTATCTACAACTGCAGCAACCAGCATACTGAAAAATCCGTTCCAACCAAGTATTCAATAAGTTAATAATGTACACAGTTTGAAATTTTTCTTTGTTCTGCATGATACATTCCAATGGTAGGCACTATTTGCCATACATACTCATATATATATATATATATATATATATATATATATATATATGTGTATATATATATATATATATGAAATGGACATTCTAAAAAAAAGAAAGCTATGAAAGCTATGGCATTGCTTACAGCATGGCATAACACTGTGAGGTGTCCTGGCTTGTATATCAAGAGCAAATAATCTATTCATCTCAGAGAGTCATTGCATTAGAGTCTAATATTTCTGGCATGCAATCATATCTAAATTCAACATTCCCACAGTTTATCCAAAATTCAATAGTATATATGTATAGTTAGGCATCTCTTATACTTGTTCCACATGGATTTGAGAAAATGGCTAATGTAAGTCCATTATTTGATACAGATCATAACAGTGTGAGTTGCAGCAGGCATCAAAATAAACTTGGAACCTGGGACATGTCCAAAAAGAAACAATCTCTAGACAATCTCACCTCAACTCCTTTCTCTCAGAAAGAGAAGAAATTCTAGGTATCCTTATGTGTTTTTGGTGTGGAATTGCATGTTGTCTATGCTTCTTTTGTTCTATTCGAATTGTTAAATACTTTCTGTGGTTTTTTACATGGTAGAGTGTGGAAGGTTTTTTTACATTTTGTTTACATGGTAAAGTGTGAAAATTGTAATGAGGAGTTCGTTTTCAGTCCTCTTTTCAATAGTCCTTATAATTATGAAAGATTGTTTCCCTAAAAGGAGTTTAGTCTAGAATGGTTTTATTATAAAGGGTGACTAGTTCCCATCCTTCCGTTGGCTTCTAAATATATGCAACATCTCTTCCATTAGAGGTTTTTTGAAGGATGTTTGTGACAATTGTGCATTGCATTACTGTTCATCTCAGCTGACTATGGCATACTCAACCAAATTGTGGGTCCAAAGGTGTTATTCCATCTCATCAAGGAAAGCTACCAACACGCTAATCTACAACTGGTTACATACTGTATTTTCTGATATTACATTGTCATCTATGTCAGCCATCTATAGTTAGAGAATACATTGAGGGAAGACCAAAATTATTATCCAAGGTGGCCACATTTATCAACAACTTCCCGGTTTTGAAATCTTCTTGTAATATGATTTATGTAGCTTATTACTATTTTTTATTATATTAGCTCATATTTTTGGTTATCTACAATAGTCATAAGGATTGTGTATTGTGTGAGATATCCATTGTTTCTTTATATGTTGTATAAATAATTAATGACTATTACAAGCCAAAATATCAATACTATTGGAAACATAAATGGTCACTATGGTTTGTAAGGAAATTTGAGGTCCTAAAGCATATCAGATCAACAAACAACAGTAAACCAAAACTACAAAGAAGAAAGAATCATAATCCCTAGAAGGTGTGGAATTTGGTCACTAAATTGTTCGTAGAACTCTTGAGCCACAACATATTTGTTCAAAACTTGCTTGCAAAATGTAACCTACAACCATCTGTGGCAATTTATCACAAAGTGTTTGACCTAGGACTTGACCCATAGTACTTAAAGGGTCAAATGAAAAATTCCTATGGTTATTACACTTGATTATTGATGTCTCCTTTATTGTGTGGTCGGAAATTAAAACCTAGTGTAACCTCTTGTTGCACTATCTCCAGTCCTTCCTTATCAACTGCTTCACTCGTTGGCATGATTTTACTTGTTAGTCATTCTGACTATTCGATCATTGTATTCTCTCCTAATTTGCTTCTTGGACTTTTATCCACTGTCAATCCTTTTTTCTTCAGCTACAAGTTGCTTTTTCTCCTCACTTATGTAACTCCTTTAACTCCTTCAAATATGCTTATGTGTTTATGTCCCTGCTCATAGCTTCACTAACTCCTCTCTTCTTTAGACCGTTCATATTGAAACCATTAAGTATGAGGATCCTCCACCTTCTGCACTTGAAGAGGGTTTGATGCCAGTTCAGTATTTGGATAACAATAGATACACCCTAGTTAAACCATCTGGAAGCTTGTCAAATATGACGAATTATGTTTCTTTGGCATTTTTTTGACAAGAACTGCTGAAAGTAACTCTTCAGAAGGCATGACAACATGGCCAACAATTTGGACAAGTAGATCCCAAATCGCAGAGACAATTGCTTCCAATTTTGTGTGCTTCATATGTAACATGGAAATTGCCAATTTCACTCCTTGACTCCATTTCCCAATTTTGTACATCCAGAATGTGGTTTCCTGACTCCATATACAATTGATCTTTGGCTCTATTGACCTCCTTAATCCTGGTTTCCATTTCCAACTTCCATCTTTCTGTCTATGAAATAGATGCGGGCAAGTGCAAATGAATCCCTAAGATATACTAACCTCATGGATGTCTCCCACGGTTACTAGACAATAATGGCAATAGTCCATCTTTACAATGAAGACTCCAAGCAATTCTACTAGAGAGGTTTAACCGATATTTTGCAAACTGTAATGGTCCATCTTTACAAATATTTTAGTTTTATGTTCCAAGTTCCTAGCAAGGAGAGGGAAAAATAAAGATAACCATGGTCCAATAAGGAGGCAGGAAGAAAACACCTTTAGCTCAGGAGATGAAACTAGAAGTAGCAAATCAGGAGATGAAGCAAATTTTCAACATCAAAAAGAAAATTATTAGTGCAAAAAGAGACAGATTTTGCAAGAAGGATGGCTAAACTATAATGAGGAGTTCGTTTTAAGGCCTCTTTGCAATAGTTCTTGTGATTGTGAAAGTTTGTTTCCCTAAAAGGATTCTAGTCTAGAATAGTTTTATTATAAAGGGTGACGAGTTCCCCTAGTTTTAAACCGTATACATTTATGGATGAATAACATAAACATCGAAGCTACAAATAATGACAAAGAAGACCCACCAATATACAACAATATTTTTGCAAATTTTATCCAAAGTTATACTCATTAGGGAACAACAAGAACATAGATCGTTTAAATGGACATAGATGTAATAATAGTAAAATGATGAAGTATCTACACATGAACAATTATTAGATGTGGTTCCAATACCATAAAATTTGATGTACATGTTCCCAATCCAACTAGCAGTAGATTTAGGGATTTTAATGAATATGTCATGAGGAATTTACAATAACTTATTATGATCTCCACATATAAAGATCTCAAGACATGTCTATAATGTGTGGGGGAAGGGGGGGGTGTGGCATCACTGGAGTATGGTAGCACTAAGAACTCCTTAATAGAGAATGTGAGGGGAAGGGGGTGTGTGGCATCACTAGAGTATGGTAGCACTGCGAAATTCTTAATAGAGAGTTGTTATGCTCTATAGGAACCTTTATATGCTTTATATGGGTGCGGTAAAGCTATTAGACTATGTAGAAATGTGTAATGCAGTGTAGGGAATATCCTTGTGTCATGAATGTAATCTCTTTCATTTTGGTAATAAAGAGAAAAATACATTTAGAGGAGCAATGCTTGCTAGAGGAGATACATAAGCATATAGACTCCTTTCTTTTGGCTTGTGTTCCATTGAACTATCTTAATGTAACTAGGTCCAAGTTACCCAGAGTGTAGATTGGTGTGGTGAGAATAAAGCTTTGCTTTTTGGGTTGAGCATTTAGGGTGCTATATGTATTGCATTGTAGCTATATTGTTTGCATATTTTTGTTTAAAAGAGTTAGTTTTTTCTGTAATTTCTAGTTTAGCAATTTATTGAGATTGGATAATTTAATGCTAGGCTTCAAAAATTTAGCTGTTAGGATGGAACTGTGAAGTACAATTCTATTTTAGTAGTTTGTAATTTTATGTATAAGATTAGTACAAATACAATGCAATGCTATTTTGTAAAATAGGTGGGGCTGCTAGGATTGGTGTTAGACAGTTGTTTAGGTATGGTAGTCTTAATATCCTTCATCCAAAATGAATCACAAAGATTTGAAGAGGCATAAGAAATCCTTAATAGCCTACGCCCAATATAAATTACAAGGGTTTTCTTGTGTAATCCTTGAGTCCTTTATTTCAGAGTGTAGTTGTAGTTCAATAGATTGGTATTTTCTCTTGAAGAGATATCATGCATTGCTATGTGGGATAGTTATGGCTGGTGTTGGAGATTTGTTGAGGGTAAGCCGTTGTCATAAATCTTATGCCAAAAATTAATTGCAATTAGAACTTCATCCCAGGAGATGCGTCTTCTGGTTTGTGGCACTGGTTTTTGTAATTTGGGTTTTTATGAGTTTAATTTCTGAAATTATCTAATTGAAATGATCTAAGAACACTTCCAAGACCAACAAATTGAGAAGAAATCAACACCATTGTTTTTATTAGCATATGGAAGATAATTTATGATGTGAAAAAAGAATAATTTACTTGAATGATTGGAGTCATTTTTATTGATAATGAGTGATTCAATGATGCTTTGGATTTATGCTTGTAGACTATTTTTTTTTCATATTTACCTCATGATTGAAAGTTGGAGCTTCTTTTTTATATACAACGTTTGAAATTGCACTAGTCCTCTGCATTGGTTTGTTTTTTGGTTGGGATTTGCTTTGAGCTACGGTTTCTCCTTAGTAGATTGAAGTTTTGAATGGTTGAATTAGGGTGATTGTTTCTTTATTAGAACTTGGAAGTATTACTCTTCAGGTTCAAAATATGTTTATTGACGTTATTTCCTTGTTTGTTGGAAAAGAGATATTTTTATGTTGTTGACCCCTTTGGGGTAAAGATTGTAGTTTGTAAAGACTGAAAAACTATTAGTTTCAACTTTCAACTTTCTTATTATATTTTCTTCGCATAATAATCTCTATCCACATGATACCATGCCTTCTCTTTGATAATTATAGGTCATGGGAATCTTATTCCTTCCGGAGGATGTTCATATCTCTGGTTATCCTCCAATGCATGAGATTTTTTCTTAGGTTCTGAATATTGTTCCTCTGATGACTGTGATGCCCCTCTCCGGAGTGTTCATTATTATGATCAAGAATTCATGTCATTTTGGAGTTCAATTGGGTCTCTTAGAAATTCTGCTCCATTCTTCTCATAATTCCACTTAAAACTTTAAGGGCTTAGTGTACCTCTTGTTTGAATCGTGTGGCTAGGATGAAAACATTATGTCCTGCACTTCGAGTTGATAGCATAATTCAAGAAGTACTTATGTATGGTCAATGAAACCATATATAGCTCAAGATTCTATACAATTTTTGGCTACTAGAAATTTGTAAGCCATTGTAATCAGGGAGGACATCTATGTTGAGTTTTGTTGAAATTAAAAAAGTATTTTCACTTCTGTAATTACAGATATAAAAGATTATATTATGAACTCCCTTTTTGGGTTGCCTTTCATTTTCCATTTTGAGTCCCTACAACCATTAATGTTGGTTGGCATTTGATAGAATCTAGATCTCTTATATTAAGGCAGCATAAGGGCTGTAATAATCTTGTGCCAAACTAGAATGTCCCTTAATATATCACTTATTTTTCAATAAATATGATTAGAATACTAGGTGCAAAGTTTGACTTTGTGAAACTTTGTCCTTAGAATTAGTATTTATAGAGCAATATGTTATAAGGTTTGTGCTTTTAGGAATTCAACTAAAGTCCACAACTTTTGTGAGCTTGAATGGGTTAAGAACATATGATGAGTGCCAACAAGATGGAATACTACTCTAAGCGGTTATCAATAGAACCTCCTCTCCTCACCAATGAAATTGGACTTACAAAAATAATATATCTTGTTTGTATAGAACCTCCTCTGATTATAAAATGATATTGTTTGTATCTACACTCCTTTCTCTAATTACTTGAATATATATTATCAAGATACACATGTAAAGAGATTGTGATTTATGCATACAATTTCTTTTCATCTTGTGATGCATAAATAGATATGCACATGTTATTATTATGTTACTTCGTTTTAATGCCTTGTTTTCAAGTCTTTAACGAGTGGAAACCATATAATCGGATTGGGTCTGCCTCTCAAGTTTCTTTCGTTCTTCACCAATTTACTCAAGCCTACATGGATAAGCAAGAAGATGATATTGATGCATTTGAAATGAACAATGCACTTGAAAGAAATATTTGATATTCTACTTTTGGTTCAAGTGGGTTCTTCTTGTTTGTCTTTTAAGTGTTAGCTCTTGCTTTATAAGAAGGCATTTCAACAATAATTTCAGTAATTAGTGTTATATTTTCTTTGACATATTTTGTAGTTTCCAAGTCTCTTCAGAATGTACTAGTTTTCTAAATGTTTGTGCTAGATTTATGCAACTCATTTTCCGGTGCTTTTACTTGGGTTAGCATACAATTCTTTTAGTTATTTGGCCTTGGATTTCTCGGAATTTTCTTTTAACACACGAGCTTCTTTTCTTGTTTATGAAGTTTAGCTTCTTAAGCTGTTCTTTTTAGAGGGTAGCTTTAATGTGCATATTTCTTTTTGTCTGTCAAGGAATCGGGTGAATCAAGAAAGAGGAAATCATACTGATCACCAACCAATCATTTCTTAAAAACTAGAAATTGTGAGCATATTCAAGTTATTATGACCGTTTAGAAATACATTATGTTCATATGAATCATAGCTAAGCTTAACATGTACATGTATTTAAATTATTGATTAACATACTTATATGATTAAATCATCAAACTCTACTTGCATTTCATTTATTCATTTCGGTTTGCTTAGTTAAAATTTAAATGAAATTGTATTATTGGAATTCACAACCTCACTCATCAAAGCTAGTTTTACCTAACAGAGTGACTTTGACATGGTCCTTCTCTTATCTTTCTCCATCTCAGTTGGAAAGAGTTTGACTTTATATATCCATTTAGAATCTATCAGCTTCTTGTTTGGAGGTGACATAACTAACTTCCAAGTATTATTTTTCATTAAAGAATTAAACTCTTGACTTTAGAAGCATAGTTAGAATTCAAAGAATATATTGTAGAGTCATTTTGGTTACTTATTTTTTGTATCAAAACAAGTCTTCTACATTTGATTGTGTGAGTTAACAATTCATATTGGCATTTTATTGGTTGCGGGTTGGTGTCTTTGATAAGCTTACATTAGCTAGCTTACACGAATATGTGACAAAGAAGGTATCTATCAATCATATGGGTCAAGTGGTATCAAAGACTAGCTTGGAGGTTTCTCTAATGATGCAAGCAGGACATGACCCTTTTATGCTTTACAAAATATTTCCCCACCATTTTTTGTACAAATTTATTCTATGGATCGAATGATGGGTAACAAGTTCTTGCCAACCCTTTCGGAAATCCATATACAATTGGATATCCTTAATCTATAGGGAATCATTTGTGTTGTAATATTCTTGTAACATTAGTGGTTTTATTTTATTATAAGATCATTGGATGTGAAAGGACTTATCACTGGAAGAAGATGGAGACTATTGAATTTAGGGCCCTCTTAGGAAGGAATTGTTGTATTATATGGCTTTGTATCTATATTTGATCAATTGAGACGTATATGTTGTAATGCCATCAATAATAATGCTTCAGAAGAATGTTTGTAATCTACATTTGAAAATATTTATCCTTGAGAATATTAAGGATGAAATGTTATTTCTCAAAAAAAATGGTAGAGCATTTTAACATGACATATTGCATTAAGTTTATCTATTTTCTTTTATGTTATGTTTTTTTCAAACTAAAATTACTTTTGAGTGATGTAATTGTACATAAAATACTTATTTATCTCAAGGTATATAGTATATGTAGAAAAGTATTTTTCATGATTATAAAAGTAAGAATAATATTGCATAGTTTTGAATGAGTAAAAATATGTATTTGATGTATACCAAGAATGTATAAATATAAACACTAGTCACAAGCTTTTCACTAGCTCATTCCCTTATTCACATGACCCATTTGTCCACTTTTCCACCATTTGAGCCTCTAAAGCCACCAAAAGGTCACAAAAAGACCTTAATACACCCCTTTTCCCACTCAAAATGAGTATTTTTCCTAAAAAAACATAAAAAAAACCCTAAAAAATGGTCCAAAATTCCCAAAAATATTAAAAAGGGAATAAAAATATTCAAAATATTCAAAAAAAGGAAAAAGGAGGGAAAAGTACCTAAGCCATGTTGGTCAATACCATTGGTTTCCACAAAACCATAATGGTATTCCCCACCACCAAAAACTATAAAAAGGTGGTAGGGGCTCCTCACTTTACATCCATCCATCTTCCTATCCTCATGCTGCCAAAATCTCCCTTGAGATTTTGGCCATTGTAGCAACCTTGGAGAAAGGACCCTTTGGAGTTTGGAGCTGCTCACCCTTGGAGCTTCTCAACATCTTCATCACTAGGAGGTATTATTATTGCAAGCACTTGCTTGCCCCCATTTTCAATACAAAGTTATTTCTTATATTTCTTGTTCTTGTTTTTTAATTCAAAAATGTACATGCTAGTTTAGTTTAGATTTAGATTTAGTTTATTGTTTTTGCTTAATATTGAAACTGCTGCTACTAGTTAGCAGGTGCCCATTGCACTAAGCTTGGTTGCAAAACCAAGCCAACAATTTTTGGCAACTCCGCTGCTTGAATCTTTAGATCTCAAAATTTTATCTTTTGCTTTAGATCTTAGTTTTTGATAGTATTAGTTAGTTTATTTCATAGATCTGCCACCCTAGACAGCAGATCCATTGCTGTTCTAGATCTTGGCCCATTTTATTTCCGTTAACAGCCAGAAATTCTCAATTTTCAGGTTCGTTTTTCGGCGTCCGCGTACGGCTTTCGCCTCGTGGCTTTTTGCCCAACAGTCGCACGGCTCATCGCGACTGCGCGGCCCTTTTCTGCGCGGTTCACCGTGGCTTCGCGGCCAATTAGCGCGCTGCATATAGCAGCTTCGTAGACATTTTCCGCGCTGCACATCGCGACTGTGTGACGAAATCCCGCGCGGTCCATCGCGGCTTCATGGCTGAAACCCGCGCTGCCCATCGCGACTGTGCGACAGAAACCCGCGCGGTCCATCGTGGCTGTTCTGTCAAAACTCGCGATGCTAATTTTTTCCATTCGGCCAATCCGTTTAAAAAATTAATTTTTTACTGTATTCTCTGCCCACATTGCACATTTTACAGTACTAAAATTCTAGCATTGTTTACAGCCATAGGAAAATTTTACTATTTAGAATGCACCTTTGAAAAAGTCTTTTTAAAAATTTTCAGAAATTGAAAGAAGGATTTATTTGCATTTTATCTAGATCAAAATTTTGCTATTTACTTCTTTGATATTTGTCCCATAGCAATTTTTTGAAAAAGAAATCCATTTATTTCTTAAAGAAGTCATATTATTTGCTTTCCTATTTCAAAAGATCCTTTGTTTTTTGAATAGTCTTTGCAAAGCATTTAAATTCCATTTATTGAAGAAGTCATATTATTTGCTTTACTATTTCAAAAGATCCTTTGTTTTCTGAATATTTTCTGCAAAGCATTTACTTTTTCAATTTCAGTTTAAAATACCACACGTGCACCCACTCAAACACATAATTTAAATTGAGCCTTAAAACTTACCCTAACTTCAACCCACTTTTAACCCCACCTGGGGAACATTAAAAGAACTTTGTAGCTAGGTAGTATTGAGGGGATAGGTGTTCCAATAACACCCCTCAGTTATTACATTTGAGACATAGCTGTTGTCCATTAGGGAACCAAAATCTCCTAGTATTTGTTGGCACGGTCATAACCAGTTTACCGGAAGGCCTCTCCCCTAGGAGGGTTGAAGTCGCGAGGATGGTTTCGAAAGTCTGAGTGGAATACCGAAATCCATTCAGTAACCGAAGGCTACCATTCACAGTTCTCGGGATATCCCTGTATGGGGGTATTGCGGTAAAAGGACCAAACGGCAGATTTACCTTTTCTGGACGTGTCATGAACGGAGTATCCTAGTTGCCATTCTTTAGGATTGATTACCCGGTGTCCCTCCCGGTAGGGGGATATCTAGCCATTGATTCAACACTCAATATTGTCTGACTTGGATTTCATCACCTTGCAGAGAATATCGTTTGTTGATTCATAATACTTTTAGTTAGGTGTTTGCATGATACAATCCACCTTTGGTCTAGTAGCACCTATTTTTTCTAGAAGCTGTTTGCATGTTAGTATTCTGACCATTTTTTGCATCCCTCCACTTATTATAGCACAGCTGCTATAATAAGTGCTTTTTTGAGGTTGATTTTTTGGCCTGAGAGCCTTCATTTTCACTCCCCTTCTTGCACGCTTGGTTGCATTAGGGTTTTGAGTTTTTTACACATAAGATTTTTACACAAAAACTTATTTCTCACCATTGAGAATTTTAGACGCTATCGGCGTCTTCAGGGCGAACTCCCAGAGTTCAATCTACTTGGCTCTCCACGTCACCAACGTCAAGCCTTATCCCTTGAGTCGACACATCGTCGGTCAAACAGACAGTCATCCGATTCTGACACGCCTCACTTCACATTAGATTTTGAGGCAGAATCCGAAAACCCTACCGAGTTATTTCCAACCAACCTCATGGCTGGGACACAATTCGACCCACTTTTTACCAGCACCATAGGTGATACATCCACAGACCCTTCTACTATGGTGCCATCCATGACAACAACCACCCCCCTGGGTATGCCTAATATGGGGGACACTCCATTTTTAGGAATGCCCAACACAGGACCACCTCCTATTACGGGTATGCCGAACATAGGGGTTGCACCCCCTCTCATTTTCACAACCCATATCCCAGGAATCCCTACTACTATTCCTAACCCTGGTGTAACCCATGTTGCACTTGGAAGTGCTGGCCCATAACAGACCACAGCTATTGGAGGACACATACCTTCAATACCCAGCATACCTTTAAGCGTTACTGGAACCCTACATCATACCACCATGACTAGTCATGTCCCAGTCACTACGCCACATCCATCTACTAGCTTACCATACATGGCAAGTCTGAACTTACCAGAATTAGCCAGGTTAACCAATGATCCTATCAGACACGACCCTGCGTGGCCTCACATGCCCACCAAACTCCCCTCCGAAATCCATAAGTTTGAGGGCAAGGCAGGTGAGGACCCCCAGAACCATATCATGTCCTTCCATCTATGGTGTTCCTCCAACTCCATAGTGGATGACTCTGTCCGCCTCCGTCTGTTACAGCGCACCTTCACTGGCTCTGCAGCTAAGTGGTATATCGAGCAGCACCATGGGACCCATTCCACCTTTACCTCCCTTGCCTCGACCTTCCTGCAGTTCTTTTAGTTACCTGTCCGCTATGATGCACGAGTCGAGATCCTACTGTCTTGCAGACAGAACACGGCCACCCACATCACTGACCACATTCATGAGTGGCGTCGATGTCGAAGCCTCTGCAAAATCAAGTTAGATGACCGTATCTTCTTAGATTGGTTTCTCAAATCCCTCCTCCCTCTCATTGCCAAGGATGTGGCATCCGAACGAACGCAGTCTGAAGAAGAGGCCATCCTCAAAGCCCAACAGTTTGACCTCATTTACGCCCAGTCGAGTTATCTGTATACCATTATACCAGATGCCCCTCGGGGCAAGTCATCCAAACACGATGCGCTGGGGGCATCCCATGCCACTGATGGAATCATTGGTCGTATGGCCTCACATCCCCAACCCTTTTCCATTGCACATCCTAGCCATGGTCCCGACCTTTTGCGGGCTACATATCAATTTGGAGCAACCAATTCAAATGCTCCCATGGCACATCACCATCATACCCATGGACCTTCATGTCCACCTCAGTCCTTTGGTCATGCACCACCTGCATACGCCCCCCCAGCCGCACCTCAACCAATGTATTACCTGCAGCAAGCTGCGACAGCTAGCCCAACACCTCCAATAGCTCAGGGTTACCAACAACCCCAGCAGGTAACTGGACCACCTCCAGCCTCGCCAGCTTATTATGCACCGCAACCTACTCCCGCACCTGTGGCAAACCAAAATCCTCCCACTGCTCAAGGGCAAGTGTACACACAACACAACTAGCCCCAACACCAAAACAACCAGCGCAACCAGGGTGGGCAACAAAACTGTGGACGAGGACGTAACCGCAGAAACAACCAACAACAACATCAAGGTCCTCCACCTCCCAATCCTCCGCAAAATAACAACGCTGCTCCTCCCAACCAGAATCCGGATCGTAATCCCAGGCAGCCCAAAAACAATAACCTCATAACAAACCATCCTTGTTCTATTTGCGGGGTCTGTTGATGTATATGTAACTTCGGAATGTATTTCATCAGTATATTATATGTATATTTATTGTACCCTTATAAGAGATGTGTTATTCCTCTATAAGGAAGTGTCGTCATGTGGATTGACAAGTGTCGCAAGTGTGTGTACTTGCCGATGGGTTATTAGACCACCTTATGGGGTCGGCCCTAATTAATATATAATATAATGTGGATGTACTAAAGTAGACAAGTCGGCCCCAGTAGGTCACTGGGCAAAAAGGTGAGTATAAATAGAGATAGGAGATCTCTATTTTACTCATTCGGAAAAGCATCTATCTCTCTCTCTGGAAAGTGGCGCACTAGTGAGGAGGAGGAGGATCATCTGCTAGGAGACTATCTCTGTGTTATTTGGTTGTATTTTGGTTGAGCCATTGCTCTCTCTATCTCTGAGGAAGTTTGTGGGGTTTTTCACCTTAGGGTTTTCCCCACGGAAACTCTGTGTCTCTTGTCTCTATGCTTTTGATTCTTGTGATGCTTGTGATGCTTGTCATATTATGATTGTCATGCATTGATATACTGTAGATGTTATTCTCTCAGCAAAGATCCTATAGTATTGTGATTTAATACTGAAAATTTAACATGGTATCAGAGCTTAACTGAGAAGAAGACATTTTGCAGTGACGGAAGCTTGTATTGCTTGTTTATTGGGTTTCTCTCCACAGATTTTTGAAATTCAGTATAGTAGATTGGATCTACTCATCAAGGCGCATCTTTCTGTCCAATCAGATTTCAGTTTCGAGCATTTTCAGTTTTGGCCCTAAAAATTAGGGTTTCCACAAAAATAGGAATTTCTGGAAACTGAAGGTACAGCTGGAAGCTCCTTACAAAAATCGAAGGTTTGAGCTTTGGATCGAGATTTTTGGCTGAGTAGATCTCCGGGAAACTCAAACCCTAATTCAGGGCTCTCCCCAGTGAACCCGGGAGGACAAAAAGGCAATTTTGAAGGACAAGACTTTGCTGATCTCAAATTCTGAATGTACTAGGCTGATCAGCTCTCCAAGGCGCATCTTTCTATCCTTTCGGAATTTTGAAATTCACATTTTGAATTTTTAGGGTTTCTCTGACAAACCCTAATCCGGGACCAGATCCAGTTTTCAGCACTTCAAGTGGTAAGTTCTAAATCTTTTCTATTTCCATTTGAAGTACTCTTAAAGATGTCTCTTCACACCAAGCTTGAGGATAAGCTTGAAGGGGCTGATAACTTCCGAGCCTGGAAGTATAGGATTGGGCTAATCCTGGAAGAGAATGAGTTGGACTCATATGTGAAAGAAGACATCCCTATCCCAGAGGATGAAGAGGCCAAGGTATTGCACAAGAAGAACTTGGTCAAGGCAAAGAGAATCATTGCTGATTCTATCAAAGACCATCTCATACCCCATGTGTCTTCTCTCAAGACACCCAAAGAGATGTTTGAATCTTTGACCAAGCTATTTGAAGGAAAGAACATAAATCGGAAGATGACCCTGCGGAACCAATTGAAAGCAGTGAAGTTTCAGAATGGAGAAACCATTCAATCCTACTTTTCAAGGGTCTCTCAGATCAAGGAACAATTAGAAGCAGTAGATGAAATGGTGGAGAATGGTGAAGTGGTAATGACCACTCTAAATGGCCTACCCAGGCCATGGGATTCCTTTATTCAAGGAATTTGTGCAAGGAAGAAGTTGATCTCCTTCAGTAGACTTCGAGAAGAATGCTCTCAAGAAGAAGCTAGACTTATAGCTCGTGAGGAAAAGATGGGAGGAGAAGATCAAGCTCTTGCAGCTCACACCAAAAGAAGCAAAATCAAGAAGGATCCCTCTCGACTCAATAGGTCCTATCAAAAGAAGAATAGGAAAGACCTAAGATGCTTCACATGCAATGAGAAGGGTCACTATGCTTCAGATTGTCCCAAGAACAAAAGGGATAATAACAACAACTTCAGTAAGAAGAAGAAGGGCAGCAAAAGAAGATTTCATGCTCATGCTGCCGAAGATGATGAACCCCCAAAGAAGAAGGCTAGGGCAGAAAGTGATAGTGATGATGACTCATCAAGTGAAGAAGAGTATGTTCTGATCTCTGCTCTTACAGGTACCATCTCCCATGGATGTAATGATTGGTTAATTGATAGTGGGGCCTCCAAACACATGACTGGGTTCAAGGAATCTTTTGTGAATCTTTCTAAACATGAATCACCCCATAAGGTGAAACTTGGGGATGATTATCAATACCCAATCAAAGGAAGTGGTGAAGCCTCCTACAATCTAGATTCTGGAAAATCATTGAAGTTGAAAGAAGTACTTTATGTACCTGGGCTCAAGAAGAACTTACTCTCCATTTCTGCATTAGATGCAAAAGGTATGAGGGTTGCATTTGTGGATGGCCAAGTCCTAATGTGGCCAAAGGGAAAGACCATAGATGATGCAGTTTTGATTGGAAAGCAAGAGGGAGGTTTGTACAATTTGAAGGGACAACCTGAACATGCCATGGTGACATAAATACAAAGATTCATCCATAGTCATAGAGGTATGTATAATTTGTTTTTGCAAAAGTTAACTAATGAGTTATGCAGGTCATTGAAGAGAACAAGAACACATTGCTAGACATAACTAGCAAATATGGTGACCAGGTATGTGTTTCTTATATCATAGGATCTATCATATAAGTATGCATGGCATGATTGATGATGATTGTTCATAAAGTCATAAGTTTGAATAATCATGGGCATATGCATATTATGTGTCTTACCTTAATTAATAATATGACTAACCAGAAGAGTCATAGGTTTGAGTAATTACAGGTTTATACATGTTATGTTTCTTATGATATGAATAACCATAAGAGTCCTATATAAACCTTGAATGTTAATGCTTATTATTTCTGTTTGAAATGATCATGACTATACATACTTGAGATTATTGTGTTTTAATGAATGTATGATTTTGTATGAGATTACAAGGATAACACAATCATGATACTAATAAGCATGCATAGGGACCAAGGATGAATATGAGTTCAAGAACAGGTAATCCAGGAAGCAAAGATCAAGAGGGAGCACACTCCAGTGGTTTTTGCAAGGGTGCAGATATTCAGAGGGAGTTGTCCATATCTCTACATTCCACAACAAGAAGGTGTAGAAGGGCTCCAGCAGCTCCTGCAAGGAAGAAAAGACTCAGAGGGAGTCCACCCAACAAACAAACAAAGATAAGTATTTTAATTATCTTGCATATTTGTTTGCTTAACTAAAATTGTTCAATGATGTATATGCTCATGTTCCTAGACTTAGGATATGTATTGTGCATATTAGAATGATTGAATTAATGAACAGTATACTACTAATATGCATGTGTTGGGTAAGTGGCCTATGGCACTGTACAACATTCCATTGCTACTTATCTAGAATGAAACCTCTTTGCTGACATGTTGGGAGTTGTGCACACTCTTAACAATGTTCTGGTAGAGATTGGAAGGCATCTAGAAAGTTACGGGATATGGATAAATGTTGTATTGAAGCATTGGCTAAGATAATTGCATGACTGCATGACTGTATGACATATTTCTTCATGTGTAAGAATTTGTTCTGAAAATTAGGAGATGTTTCTAATCATGCAATTTAACCTGTTTTGTAGGAAAGACCGTATATCTTCACCTACAAAAGGACTACAACATTTGTTCCAGCAACAAAGATATCTATTGAAGATATTGAAGTTCCCAGGATCTAGGATGAAGAAATGGAATGCCATGATCCGTCGATCATGAAGAATGATGTTTGGGATGCGATCCCAAGAGCTAAAGGGAAGTCTGTTGTGACTTCCAAATAGAACTTTCAGATCAAGCATGTTGCAGATGGCAGCATAGAGAAATATAAAAGTGATGAAATAGAAGATACACCAGATGGATTCAAGACAGCTTTCTTGAATGGTGTAGTTGAAGAAGAAGCAGCCACTTCGTTCTGAGACACATGATAGGAAATAATATATGTGCAGAACTTGGTATGGTGAAGATAGATTGATTGCCGACACGCAGCGGAAGCTTACTACCGAGTTTGAGATGAAGAACTTGGGGATGATGCACTATTTGTTTTTGGCATGAAGGTGTGGCAGAATGCAGAAGGAATCTTCCTTGGACAAGGGAAGTACGCAGTAGAGATCCTGAAGAGGTTCGGGATGATGGATTGCAAGGCCATGGCCACACCTATGGCATCGAATCTGAAGCTTCTTTGCGATGCTTCATCTGAGCCAGTTGATGTTTCTATGTATCATCCGATTATTGGGTTCTTGATGTACCTGACGAACACGAGACCAGATATTTGCTTTGCTGTGAACACATTGAGCCAGTTCCTGACGGATCCGAGGAGTGTTCACCTGGTTGCTGTAAAGCATGTTCTGAGGTACCTGAAGGGTACAGTGGATTATGGGCTCAGATATGAGGCGAATCAAAAGTTTAACCTGCAGGGTTATGTTGATTCAGATTGGGCTGGCAGTGCTGCAGATAGGAAGAGCACATCTGGGTGTTGCTTCAGTATGGGATCAGGTGTGATCTCTTGGTTTAGCAGGAAGCAATCCTGCGTAGCACTGAGTACAGCTGAGGCAGAGTATGTTGCAGCCTGTTCAGCTAGTTGTGAGGCGGTATGGCTACGGAAGCTACTGTCTGAGTTATTTGATCTCCCGTTGGAAGCTACTGGTATCTTCTGTGATAACCAGAGTTGTGTGAAGCTATCCGAGAACCCAGTGTTTCATGACAGGTCGAAACACATAGAGATCAAATACCACTATATCAGGGATATGGTGCAAAGAGGAACTGTGAAGCTCCTGTATGTTGCGACGGATGAGCAGATCGCAGATGTGCTGACGAAGCCACTAGCCAGGGTGAAGTTCGAGTACTTCAGAGAGAGGCTTGGCGTTATTTAGATCGAGGACACTTCGAGGAAGAAGTGATGGACACATTTGCTGAAGCCATTCCAAGCATGTTGGAAGGAGGATCCTTCACATGGCTGTGGATGTAAGCACTGGATGATGAACATCAGGATGATGTTCTAGTTTCTGTTGGATATGATCAGTTGGATCATTTTATGTATGTATGAACGCATCATGTTGGATGCTGGATATGATCAGTTGGATCATGTGTATGTATTTTATGTGCATCATGTTGGATGCTTGGATCATGTATGGTGATATATATCATATGTTTTGTATTTGTATCAGGTGGATACATTGATGATCAGGAGGATCATGTATGATGATATGTATCAGGTAGATACTTGGTATGCAGCAGGATGTTGCATTGATGATCAGGAGGATCATGTATGATGATATGTATCAGGTAGATACTTGGTATGCAGCAGGATGTTGCATTGATGATCAGGAGGATCATGTATGATGATATGTATCAGGTAGATACTTGGTATGCAGCAGGATGTTGCATTGATGATCAGGAGGATCATGTATGATGATATGTATCAGGTAGATACTTGGTATGCAGCAGGATGTTGCATTGATGATCAGGAGGATCATGTATGATGATATGTATCAGGTAGATACTTGGTATGCAGCAGGATGTTGCATTGATGATCAGGATGATCGTAGATGACGAGCTTCAGGATGTTTCTCCAGATGACATGCAGCAGGATGTTGCAGTGATGATCAGGATGATCATAGATGACGAGCTTCAGGATGTTGCTCCAGATGACATGCAGCAAGATGTTGCAGTGATGATCAGGATGATCATAGATGACGAGCTTCAGGATGTTGCTCCAGATGACATGCAGCAGGACGTTGCAGTGATGATGATCAGGATGATCATGGATACATCAGGATGATGTATGGTGAGTATCAGGTTGATACTCTGTGGCCGTGGATCAGGTTGTGCAGATGATCATGTAATTCGTTGCCCTGGGAGATTTGCAGATGGTCTTGCGAGGTTTTGCCTATGGCATGTAATTCGTTGCCCTGGGACATCTGGCAAATGCTCTTTCGAGGTTTTGCTCTGGGAGGACATGTAATTCGTTGCCCTGGGAGATCTGCAGATAGTCTTGCGAGGTTTTGCCTATGGCATGTAATTCGTTGCCCTGGGATATCTGGAAGATGCTCTTGCGAGGTTTTGTCCTATGGCATGTAATCCGTTTCCCTGGGAGATCCGATAGGTTGGGCTGTGTGCCCGTAATAAGTCCTGGGATGCTCTTGCGAGGTTTTTCCATGACCACATGTAATTCGTTTCCCTGGGAGATCCTATAGGTGGAGCAGTATGCTCGTAACAGCCTGGGATGCTCTTGCGAGGTTTTGTGGTGAGGTCACATGTAATTCGTTGCCCTAGGAGATCCTATAGGTAGAGCAGTATGCTCGTAACAGCCTGGGATGCTCTTGTGAGGTTTTGTGACGCACGTAAAAGTCCTGAGAATTCCACAGTATGGCCAGTGATGACGAAGACCTACAGGTGGTGGGCCTACATCCAGTATGACAAAGGACTGGCTCTGTAGAACTTCCTATGACGAGTAGAGACAGAGATTGGATGAGATAGCAGCAGCAGTGACGATGATGATGACGATGCATCGATGATGATGATCCAGAGAAGAAGACTTGTCTAGCAGATCTGTGTCGAGAAATACCTTCCTAGTTAAGAGGGAGTGTTGATGTATATGTAACTTCGGAATGTATTTCATCAGTATATTATATGTATATTTATTGTACCCTTATAAGAGATGTGTTATTCCTCTATAAGGAAGTGTCGTCATGTGGATTGACAAGTGTCGCAAGTGTGTGTACTTGCCGATGGGTTATTAGACCACCTTATGGGGTCGGCCCTAATTAATATATAATATAATGTGGATGTACTAAAGTAGACAAGTCGGCCCCAGTAGGTCACTGGGCAAAAAGGTGAGTATAAATAGAGATAGGAGATCTTTATTTTACTCATTCGGAAAAGCATCTATCTCTCTCTCTGGAAAGTGGCGCACTAGTGAGGAGGAGGAGGATCATCTGCTAGGAGACTATCTCTGTGTTATTTGGTTGTATTTTGGTTGAGCCATTGCTCTCTCTATCTCTGAGGAAGTTTGTGGGGTTTTTCACCTTAGGGTTTTCCCCACGGAAACTCTGTGTCTCTTGTCTCTATGCTTTTGATTCTTGTGATGCTTGTGATGCTTGTCATATTATGATTGTCATGCATTGATATACTGTAGATGTTATTCTCTCAGCAAAGATCCTATAGTATTGTGATTTAATACTGAAAATTTAACAGGGTCTATGGCCATTAAACACATGCTTGCCCACATTTGGAGCGAGCTCAGCAACTCTGGACTGACGATGCCCATCGTCAAGGACAAGTGACTCCTCAGCCGCCACCCAACCCTCCACCACCTCAACATCAACCTTTGGTGAGGCAAAACCCCTTTCCAACCCAAGGCGTAGTGAACACTCAGCCATTAGCTCCCCCTCAGGGAAACGCGCTACCACAACAAATGACTTATGCTGCTCCTGATCAACCCATCTTCGATTCAGATACTCACCACCTGTTGATGATGTCATCTACAGATGCCAACCTCCAAACCTGACGAAACCAATATGGCTCCACCCCTGAAGCCCCTCCCGCCGACCAGAACACTAACGTTCATCCCACAGATTAGACGTTACGTATACCTCCAGCTCCACTCGATGGCGCTTCTAAAGCACCTCGCTTCCCACTCCGTCGCATCAACAATAATCCCAATGCTCATGCTGTGTCGAATTACAACATTGTAGACGAATTAGCCCAGTCTCCTGTAGCCATGTCTGCTTTAGAAGTCTTAAAAAACTGTCCTTCATAGCGCAAGACTTTTCTCTCTGCCATTGGCGCTATTGACCCCAATGATTCACAACTGATGGCATTCGATTCAGACCAGTTCGAACCTCGCTTGCCTTCCACTTTAGCATTCCAAGTTTCCGTTTCCATTCGGAATCTTGTCATACATCGGTGCATTATCGATGAAGGGGCCTCTACATGCATCATGTCTACATTCGTTTGGCAGAAGTTGGGATCTCCTACTCTCCAACAGTCCACCACTGCATTGCGAACCTACGACGGCCATTCGGCTCAACCCCAAGGTCTCTTAGCTAATGCCCCGTCTAGCTGGTGGGTAAAACCGTGCTCATTGACATTGAGGTCATCAATGCCCAACTCGATTATAACCTCTTACTTGGTCGCAGCTACATGTATGCCATGCGGGCTGTTGCCTCATCCGTTTTTTGTACCATGAGGGATGCGTGGTCAAGGTCGACCAACTCACCTATTACGATCCCAAGGCCCCTGCCGCACCTGAAAATGTTCTCCCTATGATTGAACAACCTATTTGTGGAGCAACTACATCGTTTGTTTCCTCCATGGGACCCGGACTTTACTCCGACGCGCCTATGACTTCTACATTCCAATCTATTCCACCATCGTCAACAGAGACACACGTCGCTAACCTCTGTACTCTTTCCCATAATACACAAACACCCAACAATCAGCCACCCTTGTTCCCTAAACCACCATTGGTCCCTAGTCACATCGGTGTTACACCCATCTACACAAATCCCTTTCTATTTCCTCCCTCAGGTGTAGTAAGCGCCCCGGTTATGGCTACCCTTAGTCTCCCCGGGTTAACATTGGGATTACCCGTGTGGTATATTTCACCTCCCGTGCCCCCGCCGACACCAAATGTCATCCTGCAATCGGTGGAACCCATTGTTACTTCTACTCAACCACCTCCCGGTATCACTACCCCTTCGTCATCAACGAATCCCCCTCCTCTCATCAGGCCCACTGGGGGCAGAGGCCCACAACCATACACTATGGTACCCCCACCCAAGGCAGTTAAACCTCCCCCCGTGTTCCGTGCTCCTCCTAAATGCTCATTGTGCGATGAGTTAGGCCATCCAACCCATCAATGTCCAAAGTTACCTGCATTATAGGAACACATGCAAATGCTTGATGACGACCCCAACATCCCGGTTGTCAAAATCGACTCAAACCCCATGCCTCGTGACAAATCACTGCGCACCAACCACCCATGTGCGATATGCGGTATTTACGGCCACTACTCACATCATTGTCCTGACATCCCAGATTACAGAGCAGCTCTCTACGAGATGAACAATTTGGACCTTGAGACGACACCCCCCACAATTGAGGAGATCTTCCCTCCCGTATCATCCTCATCCAGAGAGATTAACACCATTTATATGATCTCTTCGACTACCCAAACCTCGTCAACTAACTTGACCACTCACAGCTTCCGCCATAATGAAGAGACTCTCGAGGCTCCTACTGCTCCTGATGCCTCTCAGGAAAATAACATGGCCAATATTTCTCCCGTCATCCACATCGACATCTCTGACCCATCAGGTGACCTTCATACCATTACGTTAGGAGCCTCCCACAGTGAGCATGAAATTGGAGATTACAAAAAACTGTTCCAAGAATTCACTGATGTCTTTACTTGGTCAGATACCGAAATGCCTAGCCTTGACCCCGCCATTTATACAATCTCCACTGAATACCCTTCTGTCCGGTCGGCCCCTTCCATTGATCCCGTTCGCACACATGATCCACTCTGCTACATTGGTTTCGCTGATGGTGCAAGCCGTTGGTCCCCCAATCTGGCCTCCGCAGCTTGGGTAATATATTCCCCTTCACATGAGTTGATCCACATCGACGGAGTGTGTTTAGGTGCTGCCACCAACAACCAAGCTGAATACGACGCCGTGACCGGTCTCTTGGCTGCTGCTCTCCAATTGAGCATACGCCACCTTAACGTTTTCCTGGACTCACAACTCCTTGTTTCCCAGCTCAACAATGATTACCACGTACGCAATCCCTGCCTTTTTAGAAAATTCCTACACACTAAACAAATGGTTAGATAGTTTGAATCAATTTCATTTACACACTTCCCAAGGAACCTCAATAGTGTAGCGGACCATATGGCCAACAACATTCTAGACTGGCACACTAATCACATCATACCATAAACAAATAATGCATCCACGTGCATAACACGTGCCTCCACGGGAATATACTGAAACAAAATATGCATCCACGTGCATAACATGTGCCTCCACGGGCATATACCAAGAAACAAAATGTGCATCCACGTGCATAACATGTTCCTCCACGGGCATAAACAAAAAATCAAAATTTTTCATCCACGTGCATAACATGTGCCTCCACGGGCATACAGAAAATCAAACATGCCTCCACGGGTGAACGAAAAGACAACAAGTGCATCCATGTGCATACACGACTATATACCAACATCATATATATATATATATACATCATCGTATTGTTAAAACATGTCATAAGTGCCCTCAGCACCCAATATACAAAAAGTACATCAGCCGTACAAAAAAGTGCTTCCCCATATGCTCATCAGCATTTGGGGGAAAGTACATATCATCTAGTCATCACGGTGTCTAGGCTCCTCTGGTGCCTCCTCCGCTGGTCCTGCCGGATCATGTCGAGCCCGGACTCGCGTCTCCGCCGACCTCGTTGGATCATCCCGTAAACGAATCTTGCTCTCCGTCGGCACTGCCTGCTCCTGTCGAAGCCTATCCCTCAACTCGGCCGCCATCACTGCCACTCTCAACAACATTGAGCGCCACTCACGAGGTGCCTCGAAACATCGCTCGACAATGTCCCAATCCAGATCCCTCCACCCATCCTCTGGGAACCCTCCTACAATCATACCTAGTGTCTCTCGGACACCAGCGACATCATCAACCCGAGGGCCAGCCCCTCGACCATGGGCCCCAAATCCTCGACCAGGTGGAGGCGGTACAGTTACCGGAGGTGGGGCAACCACCAACGCCCGTCCCCTGCGTGCCACATAGTCAGTCGGTGGAATAGGACCAACATCTGCACAATGCGAATAAACCATCATATACATACCTAAACTATAATCATAACCAATAAATCTAAAAGCACATGATATAGTAGAGAAGAAAACATACCATCTAAACCCCAGGCCTGTCCCTGGGCTCGTGGCATCTCAGGATCTCCTCGGTAATCCATACCAGCATATGGATAGTCCTCAATCAGTAAAGGGATCTTCTCCCACTGCTCGTAAAACTGCTGCGAGAAGAACCCGCAGATACCACCACCTCCGCGAGGCATCATCTGCCCCCACCGCACCATCCACAGCTCGCTCACCAAACCATCATGAATAGGCACCCGTGGTCGCAAAGTCGGTACCCGCTCAAAGAAAAATGAGCACAGAAAGGAGGCATAGCAGAACTCTCCCCCCTCCCGGCTGGCCTTGTCCAGATCTCTCTGGACACCAGCTAAGAACATCTGAGCCCAGGCATAATAAGTCCCTCTCAGCATAGAATCAACCATCATCGTTTGTCCCCTTGACAAACGATGTGGCGCCGCGGCACCCAATACTAGCAGAACACAAGCCTCGACAGCGCGCATGTCCCACTCTCGCAGTGATCTCAAACTCAGCGCGCTGTTCTGTAAAGTCGCCCCATCGACACAGAAAGTCTCTAGGAGATCCTCCATGTCAACACCTATCGGAATCCTCGTCAGAAGATCCCCCACCTCCCCTAAGCGAGGCAACCCAATAAGAAAATATACATCTGTGAGGGTAATCTCCAACCTCTCACCCCCAACAACAAATGCACCCTCTGCAGGTACCCACCAACTCACCAACTTGTTTAGTAGGGGACCTACTGAACGCATGGGGGGAATCTGAGCGAACTTTAGCAGTCCACCCTCTGCAAAAACATGCCGGACATGCTGATCAGTCCGAATCCGGATCATCGGATCCTCGTCTATCTCCCACTCCCGTCATGAAGTCAATGGTCTCCTCAACATCCTGCCAAAAAACAGAAGAAATTTTTAGCACCAGGGCAAAATTTTCAAAAAACACCATCACGGATTTTCCACCAAGAGCTGCGATGATCATCGCGGCTTCCATACAAAAACCCGCGATGATCATCGCGGGTATTGTCCAGACAGTCGTGATGAACATCGCGACTGTCTCTCCATAACTCGCGATGAACATCGCAGCTCTCAACCTGACAGTCGCGATGAACATCGCGACTGTCATCCTCAAACCCGCGATGTCCATCGCGACAAAGGAGCCGAAACCCGCAATATTCCACGTTGGAAGGCCAACATGGAATTTCGCAGCCTTCGGGGGCCCGCCGCTAACCAAAAATGACATAATTGAAAAGGCTAAGGTGAATAGAGTTACTTGAAACTCGCGGAATTGAAAACCAACGGTGAAATCTCCCGAAAATCAAGAAAGAGCTTTGACTGCTCTGTCAAAGTCACACGTAACAATGACACGTCATATGGGCCCCACGCCCTATTTATAGAGATTCCACCATTTTTCAAACAACCATTCCGGTGTCATACGACGTCCATTTCTCAAACCGTTGGTACCATTGGAATCAGAACAGCGAGAACTTCATGACAGTTCTTTCCTTTTCCTGTTTTCACCAGGTCCATTTTTTGACCATTTTTCACGCCCTCGTTGCCTCGGTTTGCGTGCCACATCGACCATCGTCCATTTTTGATGAACCTTATATCGCCAGATTTAGTTTTCCATGCTCGTGATGATGCTTGAGATCATTTCTCACTCTCACGCCTATATTTTTAGGGCACATTTTCCATGCCCTCCTTGTTGCCTCGGTTTGCGTGCCACATCGGCCGTCGTCCATTTTTGATGAACCTTATATCGTCGGATTCAGTTTTTCGTGCTCGTGATGATTCTTGATCATTTCTCGCTCTCATGCCCAGATTTTTTGGGCATTTTTTCCATGCCCCCTTGTCGCCTCAGTTTGCGTGCCACATCAGTCGTCGTCCGTTGTTGACAAGCCTTATATCATCAGATTCAGTTTTTCGCGTTCGTGATGATGCTTGAGATCATTTCTCGCTCTCACCTCCAGATTTTTTGGGCATTTTTCCCATGACCCCTCGTCGCCTCGGTTTGCGTGCCAAATTGGCCGTTGCCCCTTTTTGACAATCTTTATGTCACCGGATTCATTTTTCCGCACCCATGACGATGCTTGAGTCGTTTTCTCGCTCTCATCAATCCCTTTTTGTTCGGTATAATTTTACCCCTTTTTCGGGCCGAGCAATCCCTTCTTACGAAAAAGGCACTTAGGGAGTTTATGTTAAGCTCTTTTCTAACTCCTAAAACAATGAAAAGATCGCCGAGAAACCTTGCTTCCTTTCATGCTCGCTAGACGTATCTAAAAGGGCGTCTACCCGGTATAAGTTTACCCCTTTTCCGGACCTTGTAGACTAATTACGAAAAAGGAATACTCTAGTCACATCGGCTAGAAGAGTTCTCCATTTGCATCATTTTATGCTTTTTCGGGCCTTGGAGACTAACTTACGAAAAAGAACACCAATGGAGTCCACTTACTGCTTTCAGACTCTCTAAACATGAAAGCGACCATGAGCAATCACCATCCTGGGCTCGTAAACCCAATAGGACAGTACTCACAACCACTACAGAGTCTTCTTATCGTTTTCAGACTCCTTAAAAATGAAAGCACCAATGAGCACGAACAATCCTGGGCTCACAAAATCCACAGGATAGTACCATTTTAGAGCACACTTTTATACCTTCTTGGAGCTCATTAAAACTACGAAGAAGGACCCAATGGTGCTTCTCGGTGCCACAACAGATCACATCTACTCATATGGCAGCTTCCCCATATTGGTCGCCTTTGTTCAGAGTATTCTGTAGTATGTCACCATGAGAATCCCTCGACAGCAACCATCAGCTTGACCCCCCCAGAGTCAATACATACCCTTCAGTCCTTAAAAGCAATGATACCCACAAGTACAAGTCTGTTCCCTATGCTGCCAGGTAAACCATATCATCATGCTCCGAACAAAGGAAGTTTGAGTCTACCCACTATATGACCCCAGTTACTTCTCATACCCACAAGTATGTCAGTCCTACCATCAGTACTACCACACTTCAGTTGTGCTCACTAGCTCATTTCCTTATTCACATGACCCATTTGTCCACTTTTTCCACCATCTGAGCCTCTAAAGCCAACAAAAGGTCACCAGAAGACCTTAATACACCCCTTTTCCCACTCAAAAATATTATTTTTCCTAAAAAAACATAAAAAACCCTAAAAAAGGGTCCAAAATTCCCCAAAATATTAAAAAGGGAATAAAAATATTAATTTTATTCAAAAAAGGAAAAAGGAGGGAAAAGTACCTAAACCATGTTGGTCAATACCATTGGTTTCCACAAAACCACAATGGTATTCCCCACCACCAAAACATATAAAAAGATGGTAGGGGCTCCTCATTTCAGATCTATCCATCTTCCTATCCTTATGCTGCCAAAATCTCCCATGAGCTTTTGGCCATTGTAGCTACCTTGGAGAAGGGACCCTTTGGAGTTTGGACTTGCTCACCCTTGGAGCTACTCAACAACCTTCATCATTTGGAGGTATTATTATTGCAAGCACTTGCTTGCCCCCATTTTCAATACAAATTTATTTTTTCTATTTTTTGTTCTTGTTTTCAATTCAAAAGTTTATTATGATATGCACATGCTAGTTTAGTTTTAGTTTTAGATTTAATTGTTTTTGCTTTAATATTTGAGACTGCTACTACTAGTTAGCAGGTGCCCATAGCACTAAGCTTGGTTGCAAAACTAAGCCAACAGTTTTTGGGGACTCCGCTGCTTTCGAATCTTTAGATCTCACTTTTGATTTAGATCTTAGTTTTTGATAGTATTAGGTAGTTTAATTCATAGATCTGCCACCCTAGACAGCAGATCCATCGTTGTTCTAGATCTTGGCCCATTTTATTGCCATTAACAGCCCGAAATCTCAATTTTTGGGTTTGTTTTTCGGCGTCCGCGTACGGCTTTCGCCTCGCGGCTTTTTGCCCAACAGTCGGGCGGCTCATTGCGACTGCGCGGCCCTTTTCCGCGTGGTTCACCACGGCTTCGCGGCCAATTAGCGCGTTGCACATCGCGGCTTCGCGGATATTTTCCACGCTGCACATCGCGATTGTGTGACGAAATCCCGCGCGGTCCATCGCGGTTTCGCGGCTGAAACCTGCGCTGCCCATCGCGACTGTGTGACAGAAACCCGCGAGGTCCATCGCTGTTGTTCTGTCAAAACCCGCGATGCCAATTTTTTCCATTCGGCCAATCCGTTTTAAAAATTAATTTTTTACTGTATTTTCTGCCCCCATAGCACCATTTACAGTACTAAAATTCCAGCACTGTTTACAGCCATAGGAAAATTTTACTATTTAGAATGCACCTTTGAAAAAGTATTTTTAAAAATTTTCAGAAATTGAAAGAAGGATTTATTTGCATTTTATCTAGATTAAAATTTTGCTGTTTACTTCTTTGATATTTTGCCCATAGCAATTTTTGAAAAAGAAATCCATTTATTTCTTTAAGAAGTCATATTATTTGCTTTCCTATTTCAAAAGATCCTTTGTTTTTTGAATAGTCTTTGCAAAGCATTTAAATTCCATTTATTGAAGAAGTCATATTATTTGCTTTACTATTTCAAAAGATCCTTTGTTTTTTGAATATTTTCTGCAAAGCATTTACTTTTTCAATTTCAGTTTAAAATACCACACGTGCACCCACTCAAACACATAATTTAAACTGAGCCTTAAAACTTACCCTACCTTCAACCCACTTTTAACCCCACTTGGGGAACATTAAAAGAACTTTGTAGCTAGGTAGTATTGAGGGGATAGGTGTTCCAATAACACCCCTCAGTTATTACATTTGAGACATAGTTGTTGTCCATTAGGGAACCAAAATCTCCTAGTATTTGTTGGCACGGTCATAACCATTTTATCGGAAGGCCTCTCCCCTAGGAGGGTTGAAGTCGCGAGGATGGTTCCGGAAGTCTGAGTGGAATACCGAAATCCATTCAGTAACCGAAGGCTACCATTCGCAGTTCTCTTGATATCCCTGTATGGGGGTATTGTGGTAAAAGGACCAAAGGACATATTTACCTTTTCTGGACGTGTCATGAACGGAGTATCCTAGTTGCCATTCTTTAGGATTGATTACCCGGTGTCCCTCCCGGTAGGGGGATATCTAGCCGTTGATTCAACACTCAATATTGTCTGACTTGGATTTCATCACCTTGCAGAGAATATCGTTTGTTGATTCACAATACTTTTAGTTAGGTGTTTGCATGATACAATCCACCTTTGGTCTAGTAGCACCTCTTTTTTCTAGAAGCTATTTGCATGTTGGTATTCTGACCATTTTTTGCATCCCTCCACTTATTATAGCACAGCTGCTATAATAAGTGCTTTTTGAGGTTGATTTTTTGGCCTGAGAGCCTTTATTTTCACTCCCCTTTTTGCAGCCTTGGTTGCATTAGGGTTTTGAGTTTTTTATACATTACCATTTTACACATAAGATTTTTTCACAAAGAAACTTATTTCTCACCATTGAGAATTTTAGACGCTCTCGTCGTCTTCAGGGTGAACCCCCAGAGTTCAGTCTACTTGGCTCTCCACGTCACCCACGGCAAGCCTTATCCCTTGACTCGACACATCGTCGGTCGAACAGACAGTCATACGATTCTGATGCGCCTCACTTCACATTAGATTTTGAGGCAAAATCTGAAAACCCTACCGAGTTATTGCCAACCAACCTCATGGCTGGGACACAATTCGACCCACTTTTTACCAGCACCATAGGTGATACATCCACAGACCCTTCTACTGCGGTGCCATCCATGGCAACAACCACCCCCCTGGGTATGCCTAATATGGGGGACACCCCATTTTTAGGAATTCCCAACACAGGACCACCTCCTATTACGGGTATGCCCAACATAGGGGTCACACCCCCTCTCATTTCCACAACCCATATCCCAGGAATCCCTACTACTATTCCTAACCCTGGTGCAACCCATGTTGCACTTGGAAGTGCTGGCCCATACCAGACCACAACTATTGGAGGACACATACCTTCAATACCTAGCATACCTTTAGGCGCTACTGGAACCCTACATCATACCACCATGACTAGTCATGTCCCAGTCACTACGCCACATTCATCTGCTAGCTTACCATACATGGCGAGTCTGAACTTACCAGACTTAGCCAGGTTAACCAATGATCCTATTCGACACGACCCTGCATGGCCTCCCATGCCCACCAAACTCCCCTCCGACATTCCTAAGTTTGAGGGCAAGGCAGGTGAGGACCCCCAGAACCATATCATGTCCTTCCATCTATGGTGTTCCTCCAACTCCATAGTGGACGACTCTGTCCACCTCCATCTGTTACAGCACACCTTCACTGGCTCTGCAGCCAAGTGGTATATCGAGCAACCCCATGGGACCCATGCCACCTTTACCTCCCTTGCCTCGACCTTCCTGCAGTTCTTCCAGTTACCCGTCTGCTATGACGCGGGAGTCGAGATCCTACTGTCTTGCAGACAGAACACGGCCACCCACATCACTGACCACATTCATGAGTGGCGTCGACGTCGAAGCCTCTGCAAAATCAAGTTAGTCGACCGCATCTTCTTAGATTGGTTCCTAAAGTCCCTTCTCCCTCTCATTGCCAAGGATGTGGCATCTGAACGACCCCTGTCTGAAGAAGAGGCCATCCTCAAAGCCCAACAGTTTGACCTCATTTACGCCCAATCGGGTTATCTGTATACCATTATACCAGACGCCCCTCGGGGCGAGTCATCCCAACACGATGCACCGGGGGCATCCCATGCCGCTGATGGCATCATTGGTCGTATGGCCTCACATCCCCAACCCTTTTCCATTGCACATCCTAGCCATGGTCACGAACTTTCGCGGGCTACATCTCAATCTGGAGCAACCAATTCATATGCTCCCATGGCACATCACCACCATACCCACGGACCTTCATGTCCACCTTAGTGCTTTGGTCATGCACCACCTGCATACGCCCCCTCAGCCGCACCTCAACCAATGTATTACCCGCAGCAAGCTGCGACAGCTAACCCAACACCTCCAATAGCTCAGGGTTACCAACAACCCCAGCAGGTAACTGGACCACCTCCAGCCCTGCCAGCTTATTATGCACCGCAACTTGCTCCCACACCTGCGGCGAACCAAAATCCTCCCACTACTCAAGGGCAAGTGTACACACAACACAATCAACCCCAGCACCAATACAACCAGCGCAACCAGGGTGGGAAACCAAACCGTGGAAGAGGACCTAACCGCGGAAACAACCAACAGCAACATCAAGGTCCTCCAACTCCCAATCCTCCGCAAAATAACAATGCTGCTCCTCCCAACCAGAATCCGGATCGTAATCCCAGGCAGCCCAAAAACAATAACCTCAGAACAAACTATCCTTGTTCTATTTGCAGGGTCTATGGCCATTACACACATGATTTCCCACATTTGGAGCGGGCTCGGCAACTCTGGACTGACGATGCCCATCGTCAAGGACAAGCGGCTCCTCAGCCGCCACCCAACCCTCCACCACCTCAACATCAACCTTTGGTGCTGCAAAAACCCTTTCCAACCTAGGGCGTAGTGAACACTCAGTCGTTAGCTCCCCCTCAGGGCAACGTGCCACCACAACAAATCACTTATGCCTCTCTTGATCAACCCATGTTCGATTTAGATACTCACCACTTGTTGAGGATGTCATGCACAGATGCCAACCTCCAAACCCAACGGAACCAATATGGCTCCACCCCTGAAGCCCCTCCTGCTGACAAGAACACTAACGTCCATCCCACAGATCAGATGTTAAGTATACCTCCGGCTCCACTCGATGGCGCTTCTAAAGCACCTCGCTTCCCACTCCGTCACATCAACAATAATCCCAATGCTCGTGCTGCATCGAATTACAACATTGTCGATGACTTAGCCCAGTCTCCTGTAGCAATGTCTGCTTTAGAAGTCTTAAAAAACTGTCCTTCACAGCGGAAGACTTTGCTCTCTGCCATTGGCACTATTGACCCCCATGATTCACAACTGATGCCATTCGATTCAGACCAATCCAAACCACGCTTTCCTTCCACTTTAGCATTCCAAGTTTCCGTTTCCGTTCGGAATCTTGTCATCCATCGGTGCATTATCGATGAAGGGGCCTCTACATGCATTATGTCCACATTTGTTTGGCAGAAGTTGGGATCTCCTACTCTCCAGCAGTCCACCACTGCGTTGCGAGCCTATGACGGTCGTTCGGCTCAACCCCAAGGTGTCTTAGCTAATGTCCCCATCCAGCTGGCGGGTAAAACCGTTCTCATTGACATTGAGGTCATCAATGCACAACTCGATCATAACCTCTTACTGGGTCGCAGCTACATGTACGCCATGCGGGCGGTTGCCTCATCCATTTTCCGTACTTTGATGTTCCCCCATGAGGGACGCGTGGTCAAGGTCGACCAACTTACCTACTACGATCCCAAGGCCCCCACCGCACTTGAAAATGTTCTCCCCATGGTTGAACAAGCTGTTTGTGGTGCAACTACCTCGTTTGTTTCCTCCGTGGGACCCGAACTTTACTCCGACGCGCCGATGACTTCTACATTCCAATCTATTCCACCACCGTCACTTGAGACCCACGTCGCTAACCTCTGTACTCTTTCCCACAATACAGAAACGCCCAACAATCAACCATACTTGTTACCTAAACCACCATTGGTCCCTAGTCACATTGGTGTTACACCAATCCACACCATCCCCTTTCTATTCCCTCCCTCGGGCGTAGTAAGCGCTCCGGTTATGGCTACCCTTAGTCTCCCTGGTTTAACGCTGGGATTACCCGTGTGGTATATTTCACCTCCCATGCCCCCACCGACACCAAATGTCATCCTGCAACCGGTGCAACCCATTGTTACTTCTACTCAACCACCTCCCGGTATCACTACCCCTTTGTCATCGACGAATCCCCCTCCTCTCATCAGGCCCACTGGGGGCAGAGGCCCACAACCATACACTGCGGTACCCCCACCCAGGGCAGTTAAACCTCCTCCCGTATTCCGTGCTCCTCCAAAATGCTCATTATGTGATGAGTTAGGCCATCCAACCCATCAGTGTCGATAGTTACCTGCATTACAGGAACACATGCAAATCCTTGACGATGACCCCAACATCCCGGTTGTCAATATCGACTCAAACCCCAAGCCTCGTGATAAATCACTACGTACCAACCACCCTTGTGCGATATGCGGTATTTACGACCACTACTCACATCACTGTCCTAACATCCCAGATTACAGAGCAGCTCTCTACGAGATGAATAATTTGGACCTTGAGACAGCACCCCCCACAATTGAGGAGATCTTTCCTCCCGTATCATCCTCATCCGGAGAGATTAACACCATCTACATGATCTCGACAACATACAAACCAAAACCCGTCGACTTATGGTCAGATTACTTCCATAGTGATGAGCAAATTTTAGAGGCTCTTACTGCCCCTGATTACCCCTGGGAAGACATGCACCATCATTCATACTTCCTCCCAGAAGAGTCCTCCTCCACCACAGCTACCCAGTTTGCATTCGAGTCCAAAGATTTCCTCCCCACCAAAGTCGACTGGCTTAAGGATCCTATTTCAGCCCCTGATGCATTTGAGGAAGGGAACATGTCAAACATTTCCCCCATTATCCAAATCGACATTTCCACCACACCTGGAAAACCTGAGCTCATCTCGCTAGGTGCATCTTGCACTCAAGCGGAAACTCAGGCATATAAGAAACTCTTTCAAGAATGTCGTGATGTCTTCGCCTGGTCTTACACCGAAATGCCCGGCCTCGATCCCAAAATTGTGGAACATCACATCGACACGTGGCCACATGTGACTCTTGTCCGACAAAAATAAAGACCCATTCACCCATCCAAACTCCCAGCTATTAAAGCTGAGATTGAAAAACTCCAAAAAGCAGGATTCATATATCCTATTGCCTACACCACTTGGGTTTCAAACCCAGTACCAGTAAACAAAAAAGTGGGCACTATACGCGTTTGTACTGATTTCTGAGACCTCAATCTCGCTTGTCCCAAGGACAACTTCCCCACACCTTTCATTGACCAACTAATCGATGAATGCGCAGGACACAAGGTCCTTTCTTTTATGGATGGTTTCTCCGGATACAACCAAATAAAAATCCGTAAAGAAGATCAGTATAAGACGACTTTCACCACCCCATGGGGCACCTTCACCTATCGCGTCATGCCTTTTGGCCTCAAGAATGCTGGAGCCACCTTCCAATGCGCCATGACTTATTGCTTCCACGATCTCCACAAGATCATAAAAGTTTACCTGGACGACCTCACAGCTCGATCCAAAAAGCGATCTGACCATTTAGACGACCTTCGACAAGTTTTCATGCGTTGTCGGAAATACAACATCCGCTTGAACCCCCTCAAGTGTGTCTTTTGCGTCACATCAGGTCGCCTACTGGGGTTTGTTATCTCAGAAAAAGGCATCACTATAGACCCCTTAAAAGTCCAAGCCATTCTAGAGTTACCAGCACCCCGCACATTAAGACAACTACAAAGCCTGCAAGGGAGGTCCAACTTCCTCCGTCGCTTTGTCTCAGACTATGCCACAATAGTCCACGGTTTCCTACGACTACTACGTCTGCATACCCATTTCCTATGGGACCAACAAGCAGAGACAACCTTCACCAATTTAAAGAAAGCACTCACAAATGCCCCGTTGATTTCTCCTCTAGATTTCAACAAAGAATTCATCCTCTATGTTTCAGCATCCGAACACGCTGTATCTGGAGTTCTTGTACAAGAAGATGACGCTCGCCAAGAGCATGTCATCTACTACGTGAGCTAGACCTTGTCTGGCCCACCCCTCCGATACCCACATGAAGAAAAGATGGCCCTTGCCATCGTTTTTTCAGTGCAAAAGCTGAGACATTATATCCTCCTAAGCCACACCACAGTCGTAGCTAACTCCAATCCTATGGTTTACCTCTTGACACGTCGCCTTCTTCAAGGCCGCGTAGCTAAATGGGTGATTATCCTACAAGAGTATGACCTTACTTTTAAGACCCCAAAGAGCACCAAGGCCCTAGCACTAGCTCAACTCATCACAGATCTCCCATCCTCTTCGTCATCACCCGCCATCAAAATAGATCTAACTGACGACCACATTTTCATCATCTCGTCTGATGACCCATGGTACGGTGATATTTTGTTATACCTTCGCACGTAGAAGTTCAGACCCCACATCGATCATGACGGACGCCGTCGTATACGACACCACACCCCCTGATATCTCTTGTTAGGGGATGTAGTTTATCGACGCAGCATTGATACCATCCTACGACGCTGCCTATCCCATAGCAAGGCAGAACAAGTCCTTAATGATTGCCACAACGGTGCCTGCAGAGGCCATTTCTCCGGCATGGCTACCGCCCAAAAGATCATTCGCGCAGGTTACTTTTGGCCTTCATTATTTATTGATTGCATCACCGCAGTCAAACATTGTCAAAACTACCAACTTTTTGCCCCAAAAGCAACAACCCCACCCGCCACCCTTCATCTAGTAGTCACTGCCAGACCATTCTGCAAATGGGCCATCGATTTTCTCGATTGCAATCCCACGTCAGCCGGCGGTCACAAACACATCATTGTGGCCGTAGATTATTTCACCAAGTGGGAGGAGGCCATGCCAAACTACAATTGCAAGGCCGAAACCGCAGCACGGTTTTTTCTGAACCATGTGATCGCTTGTTTTGGAGTGCCAAAGCAACTCGTCTTAGACCACGGCTCTCACTTCGAAGACGCCGTCTGGAGAGAACTATCAACTTTACTGAAATTTGAACACCATTTCTCCTCCGCTTACTACCCCCAAGGAAACAGCCAAGTCGAGGCAATCAACAAAATTTTAAAAACCATCTTCCAGCGCATTGTAGACAAACACAAGTCAAATTGGCACCACATGTTGTGCCCGGCACTATGGGCATACCGCACGTCAACCAAAACCGCCACCGGTTTTACCCCTTTCCACTTAGTTGACGGCGTTGAATCTATCCTCCCCATTGAGTTCCAGATCCCAACCCTACAAATGGCCATTGAACTCCTACCGGACACTTCCCCAATCGAGCAACGCTTACTACTCCTGGAACAGGCCGACGAAGATCGGCGCACAGCCCTTCAAACCATGGAAGCAGCCAAGCACTGATCCAAACTGAATTATGATAAACATGTCCACCCAAGAACTTTTACTGAAGGGGACCTTGTCCTCGCCTATGATCAGGCTCATGACAAAACTGGGAAAGGGAAGTTTGTGTCCATGTGGCAAGGCCCATATGTCATACACACTTTCCTCGGACAGGGGGCATACATTCTGACCGATTCAGAAGGCAACCCCCTACGCAACCCACGTAAAGGGTTGTACTTCAAGCGATTTTTCCCATAGTAAACCGGATGGACACCACCGTCCATTACTGAACTTCATCACAGTTCTTTCCTTTTCCTGTTTTCATCAGGTCCATTTTTTGACCATTTTTTGGACACCCTCGTCGCCTCGGTTTGCGTACCACATCGGTCGTCGTCCGTTTTTGACGAATCTTATGTCACCGGATTCAGTTTTCCGCGCTCATGATGATGCTTGAGATCATTTCTCGCTCTCACCTTTAGATTTTTTGGGCATTTTTCCATGCCCCCCTCATCGCCTCGGTTTGCGTGCCACATCGACCGTCGTCCATTTTTGAACAACCTTATGTCGCCGGATTCAGTTTTTTACGCTTGTCATGATGCTTGAGATCATTTCTCGCTCTCACGCCCATATTTTTTTGGGCATTTTTCCCATGCCCCCTCGTCGCCTCGGTTTGCGTGCCACATCGACCATTGTCCATTTTTTACGAGTCTTATATCGTCGAATTCAGTTTTCCGCGCTCGTGATGATGCTTGAGACCATTTTTCGCTCTCACCCCATAATTTTCGGGCATTTTTTCAAAATGCCACTCATCACCTCGGTTTGCGTGCCACATTGACCGTTGCCCCTTTTTGACAATCTTTATGTCACCGGATTCATTTTTCCGCACTCATGATGATGCTTGAGACCTTTTCCTGCTCTCATCAATCCCTCTTTGTTTGGTATAATTTTACCCCTTTTTCGGGCCGAGCAATCCCTTTTAAGAAAAAGGCACATAGGGAGTTTCTGTTAAGCTCTTTTCTGACTCCTAAAAAAATGAAAAGATTGCCGAGCAACCTTGCTTCCTTTCATGCTCGCTAAAACGTATTTGAAAGGGCGTCTACCTGGTATAAGTTTATCCATTTTCCGGACCTTGTAGACTAATTATGAAAAAGGAATACTCTAGTCACATCGGCTAGAAGAGTTCTCCATCTGCATCATTTTATGCTTTTTCGGGCCTTGGAGACCAACTTACGAAAAAGAACACCAATGAAGTCCACTTACCGCTTTCAGACTCTCTAAACATGAAAGTGACTACGAGCAACCACCATCCTGGGCTCGTAAAACCAACAGGACAGTAGTCACAACCACTGCAGAGTCTTCTTATCGTTTTCAGATTCCTTAAAAATGAAAGCACCAATGAGCACGAACAGTCCTGGGCTCACAAAATCCACAGGACAGTACCATTTCAGAGCACACTTTTATACCTTTTTCGAGCTCATTAAAACTACAAAGAAGGACCCAATGGTGCTTCTCGGTGCCACAACAGATCACGTCTACTCATATGGCAGCTTCCCCATCTTGGTCGCCTTTGTTCAGAGTATTCTGCAGTATGTCACCCTGAGAATCCCTCAACAGGAACCATTAGTTTGACCCCCCCAGAGTCAATACATACCCTTCAGTCCTTAAAAGCAATGATACCCACACCTACAAGTCAGTTCCCTGTGCTGCCAGGTCAACCATATCATCATGCTCTGAACAAAGGAAGTTTGAGTCTACCAACTATATGACCCCAGTTACTTCTCATACCCACAAGTATGTCAGTCCTACCATCAGTACTACTACACTTCAGTTCTACACCTCGCGCTCCTATCAAGGAAACATCATTGCCTTGTTAGTTGCTGGTTTCCCTCTGTCGACGACAACCAAATTTATTCCAGAGGATAGACCTAGAGGTCCCTGTGTCTTGGACTCATCACCATTTATGACGAGTGCCTACGAATCATTTCGAGAAGAGTCCTCAGTGCTTCTCCAAATGGTTGTTTCTCACATGCTCGACTTCAACACCTTGATCGCATCGTTGAGACTCGCACAGGGCATTGGTTTGTTCAGTTATTAGTCGAAGACCCCGAATACCATCTGACTCCTCCACATGTGAGAGTCTACCTATGGATACAACTAGTTACACTTTTCCTATAGATATCCGGGTTGCTCATGGCGATAGTATTCAGATGTACCCCAGTTTTATACTCCCTCGAGTATATAGTTACATGTACATGTACTTCTCACAGATGACTCTCAGTCATTGAGTCCCTACAGATGTTGGACACCTTCAGTTTCAGCAGTTCATCAGTTATTCCGGTGTATCAGTTATTGAGATCAGTCATGTCATGATCATGAGTACATCCCAAAATAATGTCCCCTCTGGACCATTATGATGTACCAGTAAATTTTTTATGTATTAGATCCCCATTCTTGGGACTAATTGTTATGTATATGTCTTGATACGAGCATGGGTATGCCCGCCTCGTCCATTATCAGAGATTCTTCCTCATTCATATTGAGGCCATGTAATATTGTTGATTTTTTGCAGCTTCCAAGGGTCGTGGATCCAGTCTCCAATTGGTCTCTTCTCCTCCCCAAACCCTAGAAAAACGACAAAAGAACTATGATGTCTATCGGCCATACGATGAGCTCCTGCCCTCACACATCAGGGGGCAATCTGTTAACACCTAAAAAGTGCTCACTAGCTCATTTCCTTATTCACATGACCCATTTGTCCACTTTTTCCACAATCTGAGCCTCTAAAGCCAACAAAAGGTCACCAGAAGACCTTAATACACCCCTTTTCCCACTCAAAAATATTATTTTTCCTAAAAAAGCATAAAAAACCCTAAAAAAGGGTCCAAAATTCCCAAAAATATTAAAAAGGGAATAAAAATATTAATTTTATTCAAAAAAGGAAAAAGGAGGGAAAAGTACCTAAACCATGTTGGTCAATACCATTGGTTTCCACAAAACCACAATGGTATTCCCCACCACCAAAACCTATAAAAAGGTGGTAGGGGCTCCTCATTTCAGATCCATCCATCTTCCTATCCTCATGCTGCCAAACTCTCCCATGAGCTTTTGGCCATTGTAGCTACCTTGGAGAAGGGACCCTTTGGAGTTTGGACTTGCTCACCCTTGGAGCTACTCAACAACCTTCATCATTTGGAGGTATTATTATTGCAAGCACTTGCTTGCCCCCATTTTCAATACAAATTTATTTTTTCTATTTCTTGTTCTTGTTTTCAATTCAAAAGTTTATTATGATATGCACATGCTAGTTTAGTTTTAGTTTTAGATTTACAATTGTTTTTGCTTTAATATTTGAGACTGCTACTACTAGTTAGCAGGTGCCCATAGCACTAAGCTTGGTTGCAAAACCAAGCCAACAACTAGTGATAATATTTTTAGTTGCAAAATTAGTTGTAATAAAGAGAAAACTTTTAAGAGTAAAAATAACGATTAAACAAATTAGTCACATGTTTAATTCCTTTTGGCTAGTCATAAAAATTTTAGTTGTAATAAAGAGAAATTTTAAGACTACAAAAAAAATTAAAAACATTAGTCATACTTTTCAATGCTTTATTTGCTAATCATAAAAAATTTAGTCGTAACATTAGTTGTAAAAAATAGAACTTTTAAGACCAATGAAAACAATTAAAAACATCAATCACGCTTTTTAGTGATTTTTAGCTAGTCATAAATGTTTTAGTCATAACTTTAGTTGTAATAAATAAAACTTTTAAGACCAACAAAAACGATTAAAATTATTAGTCACACTTTTCAGTGCTTATTTGCAAGTCATAAATTTTTTAATGACTACACTAGTCGTAATACACTTAATTCATAATTTCAAGTAAAACAACTAAAGAGAAGTACAACTTGAAATAAAATACCATTGGTCATATCTTAAAAAATAGTCGTTTATGATAAGATTTTAGTCATTTTTTTAGTAATAAAACGAACTTTATGTACTAGTGTTAATTTTATAATTTTTTGAGGATTTAATGTAGGTAAAAAGTGTGCTTATAAGAACACTTTTGTATATACAATACCATATAAAGGACAATTAGGGGTCAACATTCAAAATAGCGCAATTAGAAATCCCTAGGTCTTGGTTGGGCCAAGAAATATATCACCATGAATGATGCACATAATCCTTATGAAGATGAAATAGAGGCCATGGGAGAAAATATACATGATGAAAATGCATAGATAGAATCTAATGGCTATAGAAACTAGGTAACTCCACCAGATATTGTAGAGACTAAGAGAATTCTAAGAGTGGAGTTACAAAGTTGTAGATAAGATGATGAAAGGCTCATTGGAGATTAGCAAGATTAAAACCAATTGAGTCAAAGGCATGCTTCAAAGCTTGAAAAATATATAGGGGAACATGCAACATGGGAAGAATTCAAAAATCGATGATAAGAGTGGGAATAACTTAGGGATACATTCTCACAAGAGGTCCCATAACTCAAGAATAATTTCTAGAGATAGGACATATACACCATAATTTGATACTCGTGAGTCATCTGCCTCTAAGGACTCCACTATCAATTCAAGTTATTAATTCATATCACAAGAATAAGAGGAAGAGGCCTTTCAAGGACAACTATCATGGAGAATTTCAGGAGGTAAAACCTCCAAACTTTGATGGTGAAGTGAAATTTGGACAAGATCTTGTCTTCTTAGGATGAGGAAGTATTTCCAAGTCCATGACTACTCTAGAAACATAAAGGAAAGGGTGGCCATATTTAACTTGAATGTAAGAGCATCAATATGGTGGGATCACCTTAGGAAAATCAAGAGTATAAATGAATGAAAGATTGTTTGGAATTAGTTCAATAAGTAATTCAATCAAAAGTATCTCTCTTATACGTACTATGATGATAAAATCACAAAATTTCATGAGTTAAAGTTGGGGAAAATGGCCATAGATGAATATGAAAATAAATTCTTGGAGTTGTGGAGGTATGTTAACTATATAAGGGATCATAAGATAATAAAAAATTGTTTTCTATGTGGATTACCTTAGCCATACAAGGACCAGATTGAGTTTGATGAACCTCAAACTCCAGATGAGACTATAAGGAAGGCTAAGTATTGTTATGATAAAAAAAAGATATCCAGAATTCCATAAGGAATGGAAACAAAAGAAGAAGGAGAAATTTGACCAAGGGAGGGAAGGTTCATACCTCCTCATTTCAAAAATTAGCAAAGGAAATCATCACATGGTGAGGCTAAGACATCTAATTTTATGGAATATAAGCCAAGGGAGCCCCTTCAATGCTTGGGATGTGGAGAGGATTATTCTCTTAGGAATTTTCCATCTCAGAACAAAAGTCCTAATCATGTTCACAACATTCAAGAGGATTATATTATTGTGGATGTATAAAGGAGTATCCCTATATTCTATGATGCACTAGAGGAGAACCAAGCATACCATTAATCAACATTGGTTGAGGTTGAAGGTAATATTACTAAGCAATCTATTTATATTTTAGCTAACCCCAAATCAACTCACAGTTATGTTACTCCTAAAATTGTTGAAATTTGTTCTTTTAATAAAATAAATCATGGTTGGTCTAACTCGACACTGGAACCAAGAGACAAATAAGTCAATTGGTGGAGATGTAATACCCTAGTTTTGACTCTATAATGTAATTTTGCAAATATTGATGTAAAGGCTAGAAACTAGAAACAAATGGTCCAAGATAACCAAGCTATTGTAAATATGTACATTTTCAATATAAATATAAAATCTTTGATGGCTAAAGAAGAAGAAGGAAAAACAAGATATGGGGGGATATGATTCCACAAGTGGGGAAGTGATAGTGGGCTAAGGGAAATGCCCCTAATGTGGGATCAACTTATATCCTTTTTTTTTTAACATAAACGAATAAGAAGATTTATATTAAAAAGGGAAGATCTGATACAAAAAATGGGAAGACTATACCCATCAAAGGGAGGGAAGTGGGCACCCTGAATCCAGTCTTTACACTTCGCAGGAAACTTAGATACATATATGTCTTAAAAAGAGAAGAGCACTGACTGTTAAAACAACTGTTTACAAAAATATCATATAGGTAAGTAGTAACTAGAAAAAAACCAGAATTTAGTTCTCTGCTGAGTGATGGGGCTTTTTCTTGCTGCTTGAGGCCAAATTCACATTATCCTCCATTCCCAGTATGACTGACGGGTTGTTGCTCTTGCTGGTCCGAATACAATCCTCCTTGGCTTCTACAATCTTGAGACAACTGTGCATTGTCTCCATCCTTCCAGAAATGCCTTCAAAGTACTCTTTCATTTTGTTATTGTTGTTCCTTATCTCAGAGATTTCAATTTGAACAAAAGTAGCTAGATGAGAGATAGTTTTCTTGAGGTATTTCTATTCTCCTCTCAGCACTCCAACCTAAGCTTCAATGTCTTGCAGATGAGAGAGAAGACCAGGGGGAGGACTTTCTGGTCCACTGGGGGAGTCGAGATTCACCGCACCTACATTATCTTCTGTGACGTTCCAAAGTTTTCCAACTACAGTTTCCCCAATGTTTCCACCCAATTGTTGCAGAGAGCCGGGATGCGTAGAGCTGCCAAGGAGCTGGTTGTTGGTTTCCAATGGGCACCAGAGTTTCCTTGTTTCTTCCTCAAAACCATTTGGCAAGCTAGCCTGGTTCACCAATTGGCCACCACCCTGTGGAACCCATCCTTTGTTGATTTCCATGACTTTGTGCCAGCGCACATGCCTTGTTTTGTTGATGAGGCCCTCATTTTTGTTGAGACCATTCCCCTGCAACGCATCCAATGCAGTGATGTATTGGTTCAAGCCAATGCCCTCGGTTACTTGTATTGACGTCTTACACTGCTTGCACTTCAACGCAGGGAGGCATAATCCTGGGGAGCTTCCATTATCCATCTTGTAACACTGAATACCTGCAAGCAAAGTCTTTTTCCTAGAACGATCCAAGTTGCAATGGTTGTGGATTGTTATCAGCCAAGTTATTGAAATAGGCCCATTCTGCCAAGCATTTGTAGCGCAATGAATTTTCACATGATGGGAAGGGGGTTCTAAGCTGCATACGCCGTCGAATTTCCTTGATTTTGAGGGACGCAATCTTGAAGAGATTGTGAAATTGATCTTCGGTTCCATTAGCCAGGTGGGATATATGTTGGGGAGGATGCCAATTAATAGGTGCACGATCCAATGTTGATGCCCAAGGCCAATTTGAATTTGGGGATTTTGTATCCCATTCCAATGTTGATTATTGCCCATTCCTTGAGTTGAGAAGAGGGGATTAAGGAACCCATTCCATTGTCGGTTGTTGCCCATTTTTTATCAAGATGCCACAATTTAGGCCAGCTCCGATATTTTCCATGGAGTCGGCTTGCTCATTATTGCTTCTCAGAATGTGATAGAAAGAGATGGAGTTGAGATTCTTAATCTTTTGAGAGAAATGAAATTGGAATTTGGAGGAGGGTTGATGGTTATTCTTTGCAAGTGCCCTTGCTTCTTTGATCACAAGGAGAGAGTTGCCGATTGTGACCAGATCCTGGACGCTGTTTTCCTTTGCGATGTCAATTCCTTGAAGTAACGCAATCCATTCTGCATCGTTGTTGGTCTTTTTCCCTATTCCCCATGCATAGTCCATCAACTTGTTCCCATTGGAGTCTAGGAGGACTCCCCCCACACCTGCCAACCCAGGATTTCCTTTCGAGGCTCCATCAAAGAAGAGTTTATGTTTCTCACAATTTTTCTTCCAATCTTAAAAGTCTTTTGGCTCAAGTCTGATTTTCCAGTTTTGTGTATTATGACTTTTGTGGATGGATGGCATGGGATGGTAGTAGGGTATTAGAAGGTCTTCCACCCATATTCTCTCTTCCACGCTTAGAGGCTCTTTTGCCAAATTCTCCATTACTTTTGTCTTTAAAGTATCCACCCATAGAGCTTTGGCAGATGAGAGTACCTTGCTAGTGGTGCTTCTACTCTCCTCAAATATCTCTTTGTTTTGGGCATTCCAAATTTTCCAGCAGACAAATTTAGGGAAGGCGATCCAGGCTCGCTTGAAATCAGGTTTCTTGGCGAACTATTTAGAGTAAAAAAGATGCCAGTTGCCGAAGAGGTCATTCCAATTGGTGGGGAGAGTGAGTTTAGGTTGAATAGTTAGAAAATCCTGATGCCAGACTTCTTTTGTGTAGTTGCACTCAATGAATAAGGTATCAATTGTTTCCTCTGCCTTTTTGCATAGGATACATCTAGCTGGACCTTTGATTCCTCTTTTCTTTAAGTTCTCATTTGTAAGGATCTTTCTATGAGCCAAAAGCCAATTAAAAATATTGACTTTTGGAAGCTCGTCGTTATTCCAAACTCTGTCCCATTTCCTGTCTTTGCTGCTTGGGTTGTTGATTGAATCCAGATGTTTGTATCCTTCTTTTACTGTGTAAGATCCAGAGCTCCCCCAACTCCGATAGTATTTCATGGAAAGATGAATGGGAATGGCTCCATGAAAAAGGGATAGGAGAAGGTTGTAATCCTGAGGAAGATGTCTGGAGGTTCGAGATTCCTCCAACCATTCCAGGCTCCATTCTCCAACCATCTAGATATATCGTGTAGAGTGAGAATTCCTTTCGGATCCATCCAGTTTTTAGATCACGGAAGACATGGGTTAGTCTTGCTGGTGGGTTTGAACAAAACTTATCTTCCCATATTTTTATTTGCTTTCCATTCCTAGGAGACTAGTAAAGATTATTTTGGATAATAGGAGCAGCTTTCTTGCACAGATGCCAAATGGAGGTGCCTTTTTTCTCGAGATCAATGTTATCAACACATCTTTTTATGTTTCCCTGCATATACTTTTTTTTTAAAATATCTTTCCACCATGCTGACTTCCCAGAGATGATTCTCCAAAGGATTTTGGTGCCTAGTGCCAAATTCATTTGAGTGGGATCTTTTATTCCAGTTCCTCCATGGCTCTTAGGTCTGCAAACCATCTCCCACTTGATGAGATGGAATTTTTTAGTTTTGTTTTTCCCACCTTGCCATAGAAAGTTTCTGAGTTCTTTTGTGATTTTTAACATTACCGTTTTTGGAGCAAGCGAGATGGAGCAGTTGTATAAGGGATAGGCTAAGAGAATAGACTTAATGACAACAAGTTTACCAGCAATGTTGAGCCATCTAGAACGCCAAGTATTGGTTTTAGTTTTTAGTTTTTCAATGAGACCTTGCCAGCCTGTAACTTTCTTTTTCCCTTTGAAAATGGGAATTCCCAAATAAGAGAAGGAGTTCCAATCCTCCACTCCCTCGAAACCAAGAATCCTAGAGATTCTCACCAGGGTTCCCAGGGGGCAATTCCATCTGCATATTTTGGATTTGTCAGCATTAACCTTACCATCAGAGGCTCTTAGGAAGGAAGACAACACATTATTAAATCGCTCAGCTATAGTCATGGAGGCACCTCCAAGCAGAATCATGTCATCGGCGAACTGCAAGTGATTAACTGATTTTACTTCACGAACCACCCTGATTCCTTTGAGATCTCCCACATCTTGTAGAGATTGTAGCTTCCCGCTCATAGATTCTGCTACTAGAAGGTAAAGGAAAGGCAAGAGAGGGCAGCCTTGTCATAGACCTCTAGTTGCCATGAAGAAATCCGTCGGTCTTCCATTTACAAGCGAGGAGATCCAAGGATTGTGAACATAGGCCTTAACCCATCTTACAAACCTGTTAGAGAAGCCAAATTTGAGCATGATGTCAAAGAGGAATTGGTGGTTTACTTTGTCAAAGGCGTTGGCCATGTCCAGCTTTATGGCCATGCCTTGGTGTTTTTTTTAGTGCTTGAATGACTAGCTTCTTGAACCATGATGATGTTGTCAAGAATTTGATGACCTGCAAGGAAATCCCCTTGGGTTTCATATATTATGTTTCCCATGATCTTTTTCATTCTGGTAGAGAGGATTTTTGAAAGGATTTTGTAAGAGGTGTTACAAAGTGAGATCAGTCTGAATCGTCCAAAGGAGCAGGGGGCTTTGTTTTTAGGAATGAGGGCAAGGAAGGAGGAGTTGGTGGCCCCTCCGATCTTGTCTTTTTCTCTAGTCCAATTTTGCATTCTTTTAAGGTCATCTTTTATGATGTCCCAAGCTGCTCTGTAGAAGTTTATAGTAAAACCATCGGGTCTTGGGGCTTTGTCAAGGTGAAGGGACCAGATAGCATTCACTATTTCATTTTCTGAGATGGGCTTTGCAAGATCTTTGTTGGTTTCCTCCGAGATTAAGTTTGGGATGCCTTCAATCAGATCGGCTTGGGCTACTGGGTCATTGTCTCCATTGTCCTTGAAGAGCTCCTTAAAATGATTGAAGGCATGAATTTGGAGATTTTCTTGTCCACTAACTTTTTCTACATTTCTGGTATTTATTTCTCTGATAGCATTGTAGCTGCGTCGAGCTTTGGCTTGATTGTGGAAGTACTTAGTGTTGCTATCCCCCCCCCTAAGCCAAAGTTTCCTTGACTTGATTCTCCAAGTTTCCTCTTCTTTTTTGGCCGCTACGAGAATTTCTTGCTCTAGAGTAGATTCAAGGCGGAGAAGGGAATAAGAGATTTCCTCAGATTCCATCCTTTGTTGGAGATTGCCGAGCTTAGTTTAACAACTCATTTTGTGGTGACTTGGATTTTGAAAGGAAGTCTTGGCCCAATGCTTGAGGGCTTAATTTATTGCATGAAGTTGTGACTCCTAGATATAGCTGGGGGAGCCTTCAAAGGTCTTAGACCAAGAGTGTGAGACAATGTCTAGGAAATCTTGGTGTTGAGTCCATAGATGGTTGAATAAAAAAGGGATGGGACCAAGATTGGCAGGCGACGAGATATCAAGGCAGATGGGTTTGTGGTCCAACGAGGAGCAAGGAAAAGTAGTAGCAGTAAGCAAAAGATCTGAATTGAAAAATGAAGCACTTACCAAAAAGCGATCCAGTATTGTAGCAATATGTCCCACTCCGCATCTTCTGGTGTTCCAAGTGTATTTGGCATTTTTGAGAGGAATGTCGATGAGATCCAGTTCTGCAAGGAGATCTTCTAGCTTTTCTCCAAATGGATCACGGACTATGCTTCCGCCTCTTTTTTCCTGACTGGATTTTGTGGCATTGAAGTCACCGACTATAATGAGTTTTTTCCCATTCATACTGTCTTTGAGGTTGCTAAGGTCATTCCAAAAGTTGATCTTATCCCTGTGGTGGTTCGGTCCGTAGACATTGCAAACTGAGAAGAGTTCGTTGCTATCATTGTCTTTGATTTCAGTCAACAGCCAGTGCGTATTTACAGAAGTGGAGATGATTGTGAATTTGTAGGAGCATAATGTGGCAATACCACCAAAGGCCCCGCAAGCACACAGAGAAGAACCTTGGCTATCTTTCCGCAGAGAACGGGAGAGAGACAAAATCTCCACGTCCTGCATTTTGGTCTCTTGGATCAACATGAGGTTGGTTTTTTTTATTTCAACATGTTTTTTAGGGCTTCAGACTTGTTTATTCCTCCCATACCTATGCAGTTCCAAGATACTATCAACATTACTTCTTGGTGGATTGAGATCCTGCTCGAGATCTTCCTTCCTTGACGCCAGTTTGATTTTTTGAGTTTTGCAGTATCTTCATATCCTCCAGGCTTTTCTATCTGCCCAGTTCTAGTTCTCTTTCTGTCTCAAGCTCTCTATGATATTTCTGATACTTTCTTCCTCTTATGTTGGGAGGCTGCACTTCTTCAGCTTCTTCCATTGATTCCATAGAGATGTCCATATTTGATGAAGATGGAATAAATTTGCTTTTTACCTTGTCTACCCAAGAGCCACCGGGAGTGGTGGAGACTTCTGCGATAGATTTGGCCGTATCACCATTGTCTGGGGGAGTGGGAGTGATGTTTTCTTCCCTTCCAGGATTTGCTGGTTCTTGAGCGGGTTCTATATCTCCTCCTTCAGTAGGGATATTTGAAAACTGATTTGATGTAATTACTTCTTGAGGTTCTAGAGGAGTTCCAGAGGAGATTAATGATGGAGATCCAGCCGCTGAGTGGGTTCTTTTTTACCCTTTTTTAACTTGTTGCCATCCTTCTTCAGGGGCTTTCTTAGAGTTTTCTTGGACCGATTTGGGGCAGTTTTTAACGACATGCCCATATTCATGGCATTTTTTACACTTGAATGGCAATTGTTCGTAGTCCACCTTCTGTAAGTGTTCCCAGCCATCCATAGAGAGGATTACTTCCTCATGTAAGCCTTTTTCTAGATCTACTTCCACACAAATTCTTGCACAAGAGAAGAGAGAGGTCCTTTAGGTTCTTCTTTATCAATGTATTTTCTGAGAGAGTTCCCGATAGACTGTAGGGTGTCGTCGTTCCAACAATGGACCAGTAGGTGGGGCAGACGGACCCAGACTGGGACTGCCGATGGAACATCCTTCTCCGGATCAAAGGATAGACTCCATCGATTCAGATAAAGACCCTGTGGCCCCATGAAGTAAGGTCCGCTTCTAAAGATGAGATCCCGATCAGATTTATGCTCAAAAAGAAAAGTAAAGAAACCCTTACCACAATAGCAATGCTGCATTCCTCCAAAGATCAGATGCATCTAGTTTTTGTTGATCCATGCATCCATGGATTTTGGAGAAGGCCATATTCCGGTGAATTGACCAATCAGTCCTTGATCATTTAACACCAAGGCTTTGATTTTGGAAGCTACCGACAAGATCTGAATGCGAGGGGCGACTGCTCGCTTAATGAAGCTGAGGTCAGAGGGATCAGAGGGAGCAAGAGGAGGGGGGGTGGAATCGACCAGATCGCGAAATGCTGCGTCCAGCAAGCGCCGCCGTTCACCGGGAGAAGGAGGCGCCTGTTCAGAGTCGGCCATTGCAGGCCTGCGGGGGCCGAGCACGAGGGCTCACGCTGAATGGGCTACGTAGGTCGCAACCCTAGCTCAATCACGACTCAGGGGCATTCAAAATAGTTTAAGATTTCAATCTTTCTATGGTAAGCAAAATATGCTTCTTTTGGGATCAACTTATATCCTTATCCGTAGTAATTTAACCCAAATTTCATAAACCATGATTAAGAGTCATGCTTTAAATAAAGCATTATTTAATTATATTAAGAGGGGATTAAGATGGGAAAAGTGATTCCAAGTGGAGTGGCCACATGGAAATATAAAACATGCTTATAAAAGTGAGAATTAAAGCTTGGGAGGGGTTCGTTCCCCATTCATTCCACCATTCTAATTCCATTCTCCCTCATTCTGGCCTTCACCTCGGATTCCTGAGATTGATACCTATGATAGACGACTAGAGCTTCCATAGATGAATTGAAATTGTTATGCCATTGAACCTAGTAAAATGGTGCATGAGAGGAACATGGCCTATAGATTGTACCTAGAGTTCTAATTTAGAGACTTCCTATCCAACCTGTGTTGGAGTGCTAGAAAGGAATTGGAGGTTACCCGAGGGACTATAAGCTTGGATAAGGGGGCTTGATCCTAGCATTGTGTAGGTTGGTGGGGAAGGAGAATTGAGGATTGGGACAACTTTGGAGGGGGGTTTTGCACCAATAGGTTGCAAATTAGACATTGATCTATGTAAACTAGTAGAAAAGGTGAGATATATGACTAAAATTGCACACAAATGATTAATTTTAGTCACATGACTATTAGTCATTTATTGCTATTCACTGATAATGTGACTACAAAAAATTAGCCACTTATTGGTTGTTTTGATTGGTCAGTTTGGTAGTATATTTATTCATCATTTATTTAGTCATTAATTCTTGTTAATTGGTCATTTACTATAGTGATTGATTGATGTTAACTATTCATTTATTTAGTCATTGACTGCGGTTAAATATTGCCGTCAACAAGTAATATATTTAGTCATTTAAATCTTTAATTGCCATCAACAGGTAGTATATTTAGTCATTTTTATTCTTTGATTTCTATACATAGGGGATGGAGGAAGGTGATCTTACATTGAGCTAGCACCCTTAAATAGGATCAAATTTCACATTGAATCAAAGTTCACACTATTAAGCAATACCACGCAAGCTTGCAAAATGTTTAGGTTTTCATTTTGCAGAAGTACCACTGTCACATTTCATAACACTGTATAGTTTGGGTGCTAAATAAACTCCGAGAATATGATTGGATTGTAGAACTAATTAAAATCATAGACTTGCATACATGGGGCACATTTGATAGTATACTAGTGAGATAAATTAAAATCATCCAAACGTACAAAAGAATGAACAACACACCCACATGCATATAACAAGTCGATGTCTTCTGTTGGATACCTACTAAATATGTCACACATAGAAGATTGAAATTCCATTATAAAGTCTAGGCATCAAAATCTATCTCTGCAATCATTATAACTACAATAGATAGTACTGTCCCAAGAATGCATGAATATGTCACACATAGAAGACCGAAATTCCATTATAGATTCCAGCCACCCAAATCTATCTCTGCAATCATTATAACTACAATAGATAGTACAGTCCCAAGAATGCATGTTAATGTTGTAATAGATAACTGAGCTAGATAAATATAGCGTACACCTATTTTTAACCTTTGCATGATATGGAATTAAAAAAGTGCAAACTTCAATCCTTAATTTGCATTTATCGAAAAGGTTAAGGATTTATGTTGTTTTTTTAAAGATAATGTTCAAAATAAATAATATGTAGGCATTTTTTTGCCTCGCTTCACCAGGATTATAGAACACCTCATATGATCACAACTTACACCTTATATGAAGAGAACCTTATATGATCACAACTTACCCAATCGAGGAAAGCAAAAAAAATCTTTCATGAATGTACAAATATCAATGCGGGCATGTCTTTTCTATAACAAAGCAACCAAATATGATCTACTAGATAAAATAATAAACTTCTAAGTGTGAATTCTTCATACTATGAAATATATCTGTGTTTCATCTTTGATGAAATAATCAATACAAAATTGATGCCAGAATTGGTTTAGATAAACTTTACCTCTTAAGAAAATAAGCAATTTAATGGGCTTATGACCATACTAGCCACTACTTTCCTGTACACTACAAAAACATATGGACTAAACCTACCATTCATGTAAGAATATTTTTTTAATTGTTATGACATTTAATATTATATTAAAAGGATTTAAAATTGAGAATAGTAGGCACAACTACTTAGTTTAGTTGGAGAAACATTCTGTAATTTCTTTGTCCAGGCAATTACAATGAAGAAGACTACAATAGGAACTTGATTGAGCTAAATTTGAAATTATCAATGATGACATTAAAAGTCAATAGATTCTTAAGATGAAATAATACCTCATCAATAAGCCATGAATGCTTGTGATAATATGCTTCTTTTTCGTGTTCTTCACAAATACTATGGAACCAACGCTACTCAAAAGAATGGGAAAATATCAAATAGCATTCTTTATTTAAAGTACGATACGAGCGAAGCTGCTTGTCCACATCAGCGAAGGAGTCATGAAGCCCGGCCATTAGAAGGGAAATGGTTTTAACATGAAGAGACCATGGACAAATCCTCAGCCATCGGATTACCATGATGCCAGGAGGATACACCCCAAACAACGATCTTGTTTCAAGTATTATTTAGAATAATGGACTATCTACTGTATACATCAGACTACTGAACTGTATTATGTAAATAAATATGAATATGACTACTATAATGAATATTCTAAGTGTATAGTGAGAATAGTCGCAGTTCAACTGTAATAAATGTATAATAAAAAACTTCTCACCTTCTGAAATGCCCCAAGCAAACATCTAAATATGGTACCATGCCATAATGATTCCTCCATAGTTATTGTCTCTAACCTATAAGGTATAACCAATTGGAAAAAATAAAATCATTCGATCAATATATTTTTCTCATAAAATGAAATTTAAATCCTATGTCTATCCAATATACTACCCAAACAAAAATGAAAACTACCCACTGCTACAAAACATTTGAGTCAAATACTGTGACCTAAGATAATGCTTAAACATTGACAATTATTATTTACTAACCTTTGATATATGATATATGTACACCAAGGTTGTAGTGAACACTCAAACATTCAATGCAAAGTAAAATGCTAAGGTTCAATGAGGCCTAGTATAGTTCAAGAGAACCACAATATGCACACACATCATTTCCAGGAACATTTCCGAAAATCTCAAGGGGACCCTTCATATTTCCATGCACCTTGAATCCATGCAAAACTCTACCCAAATGGTCACGATGTCCTACAAGATTACAACTCTTTAATGTATTGTCCTCAGATATTGTTTACCCAAAATAATAAGAGATTCACATTGAGCTGATCTCACAAGTGGTGCATTGATATCCACTACTCATTGGACTACAAGGAAATCTCTGACCAAGAATGGAAATCCATGTGAAAAATGCAAAAAAATAATTTCAAGCACTGGGAAAACGATGTAATTATGAATTTCAAAACCATTGTTTGGAAGTAACACATCACTTTCATAGAACAAACATTCTCCTTACCTACTCTCGCATTTGAGAACATAGAAGTGAAGCAAGTACTCCTATAATTTTCTCAATCAAATCCATATGATTGCCTCATTTCAGCAGGATCATAGAACACCTAGCTTTTCTGGTATTAATAAGTGGGCCACTTCAACTGAAACTTGTGTAAATATAGAACATGCCACATCCTCTGTCACATCCCCAAAATTTCAAGAAAATTTAAAATCTTTTCTAAGCGTCCAATCTTCATTAAATGCTACGTAGAAGATAAACTGTGTGCACAACATCTATATTTATTACATCATTATAACATCTCATAACTTCTTAACATTAATTTTTCAATTTTAATTATTAATGAAACTTTACTTGTGGACACAAGGTCTTTTGTAAAATTCACAAGTAACCCCAATCATAACTATACTATTCCTTATATCGTATCTTATTCTAATAGCATGAATAAAATTCTAACACTTGTCTCACCTTAACCAATTCATTCTACTAACTTGAATATAAAAATAAAATGAATAAAACATATTCATCTTTATTCGTCCTTGGAGATTACAAATTTTGAAATGTAGTTACTCATTAAAATTGAGATTTATTCATGAAAAGATAAAAATAACAACCACCATATTAGTAAAATGCTTAAGATACATAAATTGGAAGTAAACCAAAACTGAAGAAATAACTGAGATGCATTATCAAGGAAATACACAAAAGAGATACACAAGATATACACACCAAGACAACATAGACATACACAAGAGACCAAGGTAACGTGGTTCACCCATACATGGGCTAGTCCACAAGGGTGTATGCATCATTTATTTACTCTGAAACATAGTGTTTACAAGTTGCAACTTAGTTGTTGCCATAATTTTCTCTTCTCGTAGTTTCTCTCATCGAGGGAACTTCTTGTAAGATAATCAAATACTAGCCATTCCCATGGTTACAAAATTCTGGCTAAGTATTGAATAGCCATAGGTTCTTTTAATACTAAAGGAGTAATTACAATGATCTGTAAAAATATGTCTCGACATAATAATATTATTGCCTTTTTATCTATCTTGCATAAAATAAGACCCACTAAAAATTTTCTAAAAGTTACCCCTTTTTAGAGAAGAGGTTTTTTTTAAGCTAAGTCATAATTAAACCTCAAACTGGATGAAATGAGAATACCCTTATTACTCTATGTATTAGAGTAGTTTAAGCATTATTATAATATCCTATAATAATAGCTATACCCAAGTATGTAGTACAATTGAATACATCTATTCCACTAACTTTCATTCACCCTTTTGTAAACAAATAAATAAATAAAAACAAGGGAATTCTAAATATCTTTTTACTTTCTTTATAAAGTTTAATTTCAACAAGTTTATTATATGCTAACCCAAAAAAAACTAATCGAAGGGTTCATCCCTTTATCCATCCTCTTCAATCTCTAAATGAAATATATACACAAGCGTATAAACAATATTATCCAAAGGTTCACTAAAATATAACCTTTATTAGATCATTTCAGATGTGCATTTCAAGGACTAAACCTTAATACTAGTTTCACATTTAACGTACTAACATCCCAAAGAATTCTAAATATCTTTTTAATGCTTTATTACTTAACTATACATGACTGAATATATATATAGAGAATAATTTGTTTTAAAGGTCAAACTGGCCTTTACCCTAAAAACCAAAGCGTCCACCCTAACTTCCAAAGCTTCCACTTTAGGATATAATTAAATATTCAACAAGGGAAGTCTCCACCGATTCCTTAATGAGTGCGCAACAATCTTGTGAGGGTTTATGTAAAGGGATAAATATTACATTATAGAGTATAAAGACAACGCCCTTCCCAACACATGATTTTCCAGAAACAACCGAACCTATAAAATTCTGATTAATTTCGATCTGCGTTCTTTCCTACACTTATTCCTACAATTGCTCAAATATAATGTTTTGCAAATGAAAAAAGGTCTATACAGTCTTACTACAAGGATATCGTATAACAAAACAGAGAACAATACCATTGCTGGCATAAAAGTGCTTACTCAGATTTTTCTGTTCTGGTTATTGCCTAGTTAACAGATTTATAATTTACCAGAACTAAAACTAAATTGGGGGTCATCATCCCTGCCGAATGCGTTCAATCAAAAAGTAAAGGGATAATTCAATAATGAAATGTTGAAAATAAAACCAAAATAAACATTGATGGGAAATCCATGTTTTAACTGAAACGGTGGCATAAGAAAATGAGGCCACGATCTCACTCTGGATGCTACTTTATTCTTACAGAGGTAATTATTTAATTAAGTGCAAAATTTTGAGAAGAGAACCACACGGATTCGTTTCCACCGCAAACTAAGCAATATAAATAAGTACAGGGTTTCAAACTCTTCAAAATATTGTTTTCACAACGATCTAAGCCATATATAAATGAAACTTTATGGGCGCAAACTTATCAACAGGGATCGAGCTCTCCTACGAGCTGTCCCTTCCCTTAATTCTTTGCGCAGTTACGAACCGAGGCATATTATCACACATTTAAATTATACACACAAAACATTACTCACTGGGATCGAGCTCTCTTGCGAGCTGTCCCTTCCCTCAATTCTCTTCTCACAGTAAACAATAACTACGCAAAGGAGTTTTAACTTGGGGTCGACTCGTTTAAGCTATCTAATTCCCTTATAATAACATAACAAAGATATATTTAAAACAATATATATATGCAAGTGGAGTTTTGAGTGTAGACAGTCTTACTAATTCCGACTAGCATTCCCTCCCCAACATCCAGAGGTTCTATTTTTCCCTTATCCGCAGAAAAAGAACCTAACGTCCATCTCTATCTCTCTGTGATGATATAATCTACGATGGATCTCTACTGTTCTTTACCCACTCACAGACGTTCAAAATAACACTGCGAAGGCTCGAGAGAAGACGATGTTTACACCACAATACCGACCTGCTAGACCAGCTAGATATTTCTCCTACCTTCCAAATAACAAAACTGTGTTTCTCCAAGAAACGTCCTCCCCGCCTCAACTATTTTAGTGCCACTTGGAGAATAAAACCTTAACAAGCTTCCAAGTGTATCCCTTCCAAGTGTATGTTCTTTTATGGAAACATACCACAGCCCTCCATTACGCAGAAGACCGGAACAACTCAACAAATGGCCGACAAGGATCTCTACTCGTTGGCAAAATTTGGGCAAGTGGAAATTCTTTAAACCTGGCATGAGCAACTGCGGTTTCCTCAAGGGAACAAACTTCCCTAAATTTCTTGAGTTTCAACACTCCATTCAGGGAACCAAATCGCAAGTGGTCTTGAATAAATACTAGATTTCTTCTCCACTAAGGTAGAAGGTTAGTTGCCATGATTTAATGGCTGCTCCCTTCGAAAAGGGATATTACAAATAATTCATACCTTAATTATTTAACACATAAATTGGCTTGTAAAGTTTTATATAAACAATTTAAATACTAGACACCATAATATATATATATATATATCTACACAATAATTTTTTTTTTTTAACTAATAATATTAATAATTAAAGTACTTACCAAAAACTATAAGTGTCCTTTATTTAATAACTATCATATTATCATGATGTTGTCCATCAAATATACAAAATATCTATAATATATATATAAATATTACATATAATATCCTTCACATTCTTTTATTAACTTTTTCATTTATAATTAAGACATTTATATGTTTAGAATTTATCTAATGGTTACTACAACTTATTAGCTTAACATTATAAGTATATAATAGTTATCTCAATATTTCTTGTATGTTTAATATAATACTTTGGCTTATCCTGCCAAAGAATAAAATAGTATTTATCAAATAATGAGGAAGTTACAATTTTTAAATAACACTTTTTTGCTGAAATGCTTAAAATATAATGACCTTTTAGTTTAATTAGGATAATCTAAACTCATACTTAAATTTGTTTTCCCCCCTTAAGACCTTGTATATATTTTCTTTGGCACTTTGTATTGAGATCAAATGATTATAATATCTACTATTATGACTTAGTTATTGAAGGTAATCTAGCTTGCAAGAGGTAATCGTTATCCCAACTTAAGTGATGACCTTAACACCTAAGACGCTAGTTAAGTTTATTTACTTTTGCTAAAGTATTAGCACTACTATGATGATCCATCTCTATCATTCGTTCTTCCCTTAGTGATTTTGGTTGTCGTCTTTTATATGCATCATCCCAAAGTCTCCTAAGTTTGAAACAACACTTAAGGACATAATAGTAGTTTTATGGTCCACTGGTGGGGCCTTGTCCTTGAGCTCCTCACCATGGTCATTTACCAAATTCATAATTACATTTACAAGAATAATAACAATAGGGTTGAATTCGAGGGATGTTACATCCTCTAGTAGATTGACTTGGTAATGCCATGATTTCTTCTTATCATCTTCCTTAAGCTTTAGTATAACTCGTTGGCTCTTTCTGGTTGCATTGAAGTCTTGTTTCTTTACTTGTGAATGTGGTGCATCCTGTATCCCTAGATAAATCTAATCATTTATAGTAACTACCTGCAATAGAGAAAATTCCATAACATTTACTTGTATCATTATATGCCCCCAAAAAAACCCACAAAATGGTAATAACATGAACCTCTACGACTAATTTGTCTAAGTTTGTTCTTCATACCTAAATTTGAATCCAAAATATAGATGAATATGAAACCTATGAATATTTATGATTACTCGGGTGTGTCAAAAAACCCCTCAGCAACTCTCTACAAATAGTCTTTTGATTTTCGACTCAACCTCAAAGGAGATCACAAAAGACCCAAAGGCCCTTCCCATTTAGTAATCCATGGGTTTCAAAGGGATTGAAGGCCTAGAAAAGGGAAAGATTGATATCCTAAATAGAGAGTTGGAGCATAGCTCATCTCGCACTATATTTGTCACCCTCAATAGCCTGCCCATTTTTATTTTCCATCTACATATCCGGACAAAAGAAATCATATGAGCCAATTCCATTTTGAGAAACTTATTTGGACTGTGTTTTAAACTTGGCATAGAATTTTGGCTATTTTTTAAACTCAACATAGAAGTTTGGCTAGGATTTTTATGAACGTATACATACAACATGAAACCCAAAATACAAAAATCCACACCTAAATGCATTGGTTTTCTCGAAAAGGTTTTTGACATGAAGATAGTATACTGGGATATATGCTTTCCATATTTGCAACCATCGTCTAAGTGATAGCTGGGACATTTACATTTACAAAGGTGACACTGCATTTTGTAGCATGGAATATCAGAAACAACAAATATCCATAGATGAGTGCAAAGAAAAACTTTCTATAGGAATCACCAGCATGAAGAAAGGAGGACAAGTCTCATCTTCTAATCTCCGTGAAAATTCAAACAAGGGAAACTTTCAACCACAAAAGAAATAGTTGCAACAGCATGATGAACGAAGGTGGTCCATTTTTCGATAAGAAGTTCATTTGTTTTGTCATTGGTAAAAGAATATATAGCATTATATATGCTCTAATCATACCCTTAATGGGTATTTGTAATGCAAAAAAAAATACTATTGTATCTAGGTATCTCAAATACACTTAATGAAAAAAGTGTTGTTCTCAAGAATGCAAGCAAATTTTAACCTAAAAAAAGCATTTATTCCTCATATTTATGTGAGTTTGACTCATAAATCTACTTGGTTGATTCATCATAGTCATTAAAAAAAATCACATATTTTTAGTCGAGAAGATAAGAACAATTGATTTAAATAACCTGCCTAGATCCAAATCCCAGGCTAAAATTAAGCACCAAATCTCCCGAGGTGCACACCTCTTCTCAGGTATTGCACTCAAGGAGCTATTCGAGGATAGGTTTGCAACTCGGGATATTTGATCTCTCTCGGCGCTTGATAGAGAGTAGGATTTGGATCTGGGCTGGTTCTAGTCATGGGCGGCGACACAAAACTGGAGTTTGATCAACATTGTAAGGAACATGTTAAGTTGAAAACACAGATAGAATTATGAGGATTATCATAATGTAAGTAATAAGTATTAAGGATTGAGTAAATTGTTAAAGCAGAGATTTGTACCTTTTTTTAGTGAAGGAAAGCAAAGGTTTGCACCTCAAGGGATTTGATCAAATATATTACAATGTGATCAACTTTGATATTTATTCCTCATTTTTTCTTGATTCCACTCCTGCTCCCTTTGGCATCTTCTCATATCGATCATATGTGAAAGGAGGAATACCATCCAGACCTTTTACTCATGATATTGTTGTAAATGGGAGTCCCCGTCGTTCTTTGTTTCCAATATTTATAGTTTCCATCTCCAATGTTAATCCCCTTTTTTTTTATTGTTGATGTAGATATATTAAACGTTGCAACACTGGTTGGGGCCAAAAGAAGTAATGGTGACTTATCTGGAAAATAATCAATTTCTAGTGTTTGTCTAATAACTCCAATCAAGTAAGATTTTCTTGTACCTGCAGTTCCTTGGATAATCATTCGTAGTGGTTCATTGTTCCCACCTCTGTAATGCTCAAGAATAATCTCAAATGATTTTCTTTGCTTCTCTGCTAAGATTTCAATTGAATAATTTTGAGTACGATTATTATGAACAATGGCATTCAATTGTTGGTTTTCAGATATGAACTGTAGTGCAGGATTGGAAGTTTCCATACCAACAAAATTAGAGTTCCAATTTTCCTTGTTACCACATTCCATGTATCCAAGTATGTCACATTCATTGGTAGTTATATATTGATTCCGATATAACCATGAAATTATCTCCCATTCATTCTTTTGAGAATCCCTTTGCACAAATAACACTTCTTCATGATCTCTTTATTTCACGGTCATGTTTTCTAGGTTCTTCTATATGTTCTGATGATTTTTTTTCTCTCTCTTTTATACATTTGTCGTAGTTTTGTTTTTTGATCAGCAATATCTTCATTATTTGCAATATTATCATGAGGATCCACAATATACCATAAAATAGAGAAGAAAAAAAAACTTTAATATGTTGAAATCATTGCAAATAGTTTTTCTATTAAATAGATAAATTCAATGTATAAATGTAAATAACAAAAAACAATGCATTGTTGAAATCAATGCAAATTTTTTTTATTTTTATTAAATTGATAAATTGAATACATACATGTAAAAAACAAAACAAAATATGCATTGCTAAAATCAATGCAACGAATCAAATAAATATTCATCTTGTATTATTTAACAACATTTGTGTGTGGTCTATTGGTAAGTAGTAAGGTTATTGGGCTTGTGTTAACCTAGAGACCAAGGTTCAAAAACCTTTTAGCTTGGAGATATATTTCGTTATCAAATCCAACTATTATTATAACTGTCATTGTTGAAATGAACGAATTGTTAGGAACCCATATCTTTACTTTGTTAGTATGTTGTTGTTGGATGCATATGCTTTGTAAGTCGTCCCATAGTATTTGTTGATCAATAGTTGTGTTATTGTTGTTGGCGCATATGCTTTGTAAGTCGTCCATAGTATTGTTGATCCATAGTTTGTAACGGCCCATGGTTTCGACCTATAGTATTGGCGCCTAGAATTAGTATATAAGTGTGTGTTGAGATCTATGAAGGCACCGTGAAGTTAATTGTATTGAGCTTGCTCAAAGGAGGTTGCCCCCTTGAAGTGGCCTGTGATCAATATAAAAGTGATTATGAGTTCTGTCATTTCTGCTATTTCTCATATTCTTGTTAATTAATTGTTGCAGGTGCATCTCATCTGGTATCAAAGCACTTTCTTGGGCTCGCTGGGTGAAATTTCTGCCAAATTTTTTTTTTTTTTCGCATCTGTTGCAGGTTCGGATTTGGGAATAATCCCTATCCGCTTAACTGTGGGAAGTACTTGGGCATAAGCCCTAAAACTCATTGTGAGGAGTACCATAGGAACCCCAAAGTAGCTGGCCCATTGAGAGGACCTGCCAGCGAAAAGGGCAACGACCCCTACCTGATTGACTAGTTCCCACCCGTGAGGTAAACCAAGAGCTGTCGTTTGTGGCAAAGCGGTTATCAGTTTTACCTGAGCCGTGGAGTGAGGGGTACTGTCCCAATACGCAAGCCGTCAGACAGCATTGGTGGCCGAGTGAAACCCCTGAATTGTTAGGAAGCCGCACATACCTGGGGTCCATATCTACTTTCAGCTAAACTATTTTCGATCACTACTGTGCCGTTCAGATCCATTTTGCAAGTTGTTTCAGATCCGGCTGCTTTTAGTCCATTCGGCGTTGTTCCAGATCCCTTCTTCCATTGTCTCGGATCGTGATGCGACTTTCACCAGTCATTTTTGGACAGAACTATTTCGCCACACTGGCACCAAACTAAAGATGAGTTCAGGGTATCACCCACAAACAGATGGTCAAACTGAAAATGTCAATAAATGCTTGGAAACTTATCTTCGTTGCTTCACCTCGGAACAACAACATCAGTGGGAAAAGTGGCTCCCTCTCGCTGAATGGTGCTACAATACCTCTTACCACACTGCCTCTAAAATGACCCCATATGAAGCAGTCTATGGTCAGGCACCTCCAGCTCTCCTTCCATACACCCCCACCAGTTCAACAGTTCAGGAAGTTGACACGGTCCTTCGCAACCGCGATCAAATTGTTCGCATTTTGCGGGACAATCTTCACATGGCAAGAAATCGCATGAAGCAACAATCTAATCAGCGCCGTTCGGAGCGCACTTTTCAAGTCGGCGATATGGTTTTTCTTCATCTCCAGCCGTACAAACAATCCTCCTTGAAACTCAAAGGGCATCATAAGCTCGCTCCAAAGTTCTATGGGCCATATCAGATTCTTCAGAAGATTGGGTTTGTTGCTTATAAATTGGAACTTCCTCCTTCTTCCCGCATTCATCCAATCTTTCATGTCTCTTGTCTGAAGAAAGTTCTTGGCACCAACATCAGCGGACAAACGATTCTACCCAAACTGGATAATGAAGGATCCATCCTTTTGGAGCCAGAGGCCATCCTCAATTGGCGCATGCATCAGCTTCGCTCTCGCTCTATCACAGAGGTCTTAATTCAGTGGCACGGCATGCAACTAGAGGATGCTACATGGGAACCACTCCTTCAGATTCAACAACAATTTTCACATCTAAAGCTTTAAGGACAAAGCTTTTTTTAAGGGGGAGGGGATTTTAGGAACCCATGTCTTTACTTTGTTAGTATGTTGTTGTTGGACGCATATGCTTTGTAAGTCGTCTCGTAGTATTTGTTGATCAATAGTTGTGTTATTGTTGTTGGCGCATATGCTTTGTAAGTCGCCCGTAGTATTGTTGATCCATAGTTTGTAACGGCCCATGGTTTCGACCCATAGTATTGGCGCCTAGAATTAGTATATAAGTGTGTGTTGAGACCTATGAAGGCACTGTGAAGTTAATTGTATTGAGCTTGCTCAAAGGAGGTTGCCCCCTCGAAGTGGCCTGTGATCAATATAAAAGTGATTCTGAGTTCTGTCATTTCTGCTATTTCGCATATTCTTGTTAATCAATGCAATTTTTTTTTTTTATTAAATTGATAAATTGAATACATACATGTAAAAAACAAAACAAAATATGCATTGCTAAAATCAATGCAACGAATCAAATAAATATTCATCTTGTATTATTTAACAACATTTGTGTGTGGTCTATTGGTAAGCAGTAAGGTTATTGGGCTTGTGTTAACCTAGAGACCAAGGTTCAAAAACCTTTTAGCTTGGAGATATATTTAGTTATCAAATCCAACTATTATTATAACTGTCATTGTTGAAATGAACGAATCAAATCAATATGCATCTTGTGTTTTTGAAGAATATTTGTTTGTTGTTTATTAAACAATGCATTATTGAAATCAATGCAACAATGTTTTTTTATTAAATTGATAAATTCAATGCATACATGTAAAAAACAAAAACAATGCATTGTTGAAATCAATGCAACTAATCAAATCAACATACATCTTGTGTTTTTTAAGAACATTTGTTCGTTGTCTATTGGTAAATAGTGAGATGATTGGACTTAAGGTTCAAATCCCTTCTATTTTTTCTGTTTCTTATGTCGGTTATAGTAATTTTTGTTTACTTCTTTTGTTTCTACTTCTTATGTCTACTATAATATATGTAATGTCCCCATTTTGACCTCCTTTGCATTAAATCGTAAATGATGTAAATATTGTTATTTAATCATGGTGAGGAGCTCAAGGCCAAGGCCCCACCATTGATTTAGCGTCTTATGTATCAGCAATTAAAAAAAATAGATGCATATGGTTCTTGTGCTAGATAGGCACAATGTAAATTAAGACATCATGTAAATACGAATTTTAATGAAAAACCCACAACTGGCTATGCAATGCAACAAAGAGATGGGGGCATGATTCTACAAGGAATAGGGAGGGAAATTATTCAAACCCTTGAGCCAATGGTGTTAATCCATGTGTCAATGAGAAAACCCATAAACCACCAACTACCCATTTTAGGTTATGCACCCAATCATTTAATTCTTCCAGAAATTGGTTGAGGCAGTTAATGCCTTGGGAATGAAGAGGTATGGCAGCCAATTTCGTGCATGGGCAAGCCATCAACTTGGAAAAATATACTTTTTCTTATGGGGCAAGAAAACACCCACGAAATGGTGCCCAAATCCATTCTGAACCCATAGTCTTTCCTCTCTCACGCAGTCTGAGCTAGCTGGGCTTTCCCCATCACGTTTTTTACCAATTTCCTGCATTTTTCCATAGTTGGGAGCTCATTTTTGTGTTTCATAGTGGCTAGGAGAAAGGGAGTCATGTTTTTGGGGTTTATAGAGGTCGTTTCAGCCCCTGGAATGCATATAAACGTTTTCTGAAAACGAATGGCTCTCCCAGGGTTTATTTCCCATCTACCAGTTCATTTTGGTTGCCCATGTTTTTCAGCACTTGTATTTTTGTTGTTGGGTGCATCCCTGCATTGGTTTGAATTGTGAACAAGAAATTAGGAGTGGAAGTGGACCTGAATTGGCTTGATAAACCTAGTGAGGGTGATAACCTCTCAAGAAGATCAAGAGGACTGGCTACTCTTCTATGCACACCTTGAACAATATTAGATTGGAAAGTATGGCCTAAGGGACTGTGTAGTAGTGAAGGGAGTACTTCCATGTGCCAGGTGTGTAGGTATTGTGGGAGCCAAGCTAGATAGATCTTGCAGAGGGTACCCATATCTCTATGGATGATCCCACTAGCTTAGCAATTCTTCCTTCCATTGCCTAACAACCTGATAAACCCAACTGTAGATTGGCTTGGCTGACTTGGTGTATCTTTGGGCTATGTGTGAGTCTGTTGTTCCCTGATTGCTTATAGAGATCATGCCCAGCTCAGGGTTGGCAGTGTGTTGATATATTGATGATCACAACTGGCCTATGGTTGGGTGGAACATTGCAGTTGCATAGCCAGTTGCTCGGGGCTACTTTGTTATAAGATAAGTACTCTCTTGTGTTAATTTTGCAATTATTTATTTGATGAATATCGTGAATGTATGATGGATGTGTTATTGAAATTACTTCCGCTGTGTTTTCTTATAATTATACATTTCCATATGTCTTTTTATATTATGTGAATGCTTATTTAAAAGTTCATGGGGCTAGATGCCCAGTTTTAGCATCATGTTCTCTCTATCATGCTGGTATGATGGGAGGGGACATTACAATATATTTTTTACTTCTTTATTTTATTTCTTATATTTCTATTTTTTTATGTCAACTATAATATTTTTTACTTCTTTATCCTTTACACATTGTTGAAATCAATGCAACTATGTTTTTTTATTAAGGTTCAAATCCTTTCTATTTTTTCTATTTCTTATGTCTGCTATAGTATTTATTTTACTTATTTTGTTTCTACTTCTTATGGCTACTATAATATATTTTTTACTTCTTTCTTTTATTTCTTATGCTTCTACTTTTTATGTTGAAGCTATTCTTTATTTTTTTTACTTATAGTTCTAATATTTGTTTTACGCATTGTTGAAATCAATACAACTACGTTTCTACTTTTTATGTCAGCTATTCTTTATCTTTTTTAGTTCTTATATTTCTAATATTTGTTTTACGCATTGTTGAAATCAATGCAACCATGTTTTTTATTAAGGTTCAAATCCCTTCTATTTTTTCTATTTCTTATGTCGGCTATAGTATTTATTTTACTTCTTTTGTTTCTACTTCTTATGGCTACTATAATATATTTTTTACTTATTTCTTTTATTTCTTATGTTTCTACTTTTTATGCCAGCTATTCTTTATCTTTTTTACTTCTTATATTTCTAATATTTTTTTTACTTCTTATATTTATAGTTTTTATGGTCGACATGTTAGGAACAAATGTTACAACATCTCCCTCATATTATTACTTTTTATGGACGGCAATAATATCGACAAACGTTACACCTAATGCTACAAGATCTCCCTCATATTATTACTTTTTACATTTTATTATATTTTATTAATGGTCGACAAACATTACTCCACAAACGTTACAAAATCTCCCTCATACTCATGTAACATTACTCGACAAACATTACAACATATCCCTCATACTCGTGTAGCGTTACTTGACACACGTTACAAGATCTCCCTCATACTGGGTTGTAGAGCGCCTCTCGGCGCAAAAAAAAAATATAAACAAAAGATGGCATTACCATCACAACAACAATCACTGGTGTAATCCTTTCTCAACTTTGCTCTCAGTAGGCCGCTTTTTCCTTTTCATAGAGCACCACAAGAGCATCAACAATCTGTAATCCTACCGTAGATCGCAGATCTGTGGAAAATTTGAATGTGGCCACTTTTTCCTTTTCATAGAGCACCATAAGAGCATCAACAATATGTAACCCTACTGCAAAGCGTGGATATATGGAAAATAACAATCTCTTTTGCAAAAATCCTCCAATTTCTTTTCCTCTAATTTTTCTTTCCTACCAATTTCTTTCCCTCCATTAAATTTGATTTTTTAAATTTATTAATATTATTATATAATACTTCACTATAATATATTTATATATTAAAAACATATTATATTAATATTATATATAACCCTAACATTTTATCTATATCTATTAACATAGTATATGCTAAATATATAATATTTATATATATTGACATACTATATATTAAACATATAATAGTATATATTAACATATATAAAATATAAAACTATTATAATATATTATTAATACATATTAACGCAATTCATACCACTCTTAATTGATTATTTTTTCAATTGAGTTGTTGGTTTTTAGTATATCCCCATTGTCATCTTGTTTGAATCGCTAGTAATGTATGATCCATCAATAGCAGAGGTAGAAAAGTAAGCACCAAAATAAAAGCTAGTAGTAGTATATTTAGTTACAAAGCTAGTTGTTTTCCCATCATAAGAAACAAGAAGTGTAGAATCTGAGCATTGTCGCCGCATGATTATAAAATATTTGGACTTCTTTCCTTTATGTGTCAACTAGTTACCACTTAATAATTATGGTTACCCCATGAAAATTATTTGTTACTGCATGATCATTTGCATCTTTGGTTTAATCCACACCTTGTTGATAAGGAGAATGGATTACTCAAAATGAGATGTGACATAACATATTTTTATAACAAACATAACATATTTCAAATACATCACATAATTTTGATTAGATATTGTTTCCCTAATGATATATTTCAAATCCAACTCTATGTCTTACATTTCTAAGGAATTGCTTTATGATATATGGATTCAAAGGCTTGTTAGTTCTTTTACCAGCTAGTAAATTTGGACTAGTATTAATGAATATGGTTGAACTTATACCAATAGGGTTGAAATTATAACTCCAATTCTTATTATTGAATATGAGAGTATTAGAAATGAAGAGAATCCTATGTACATGAAGAGAATAATAATCAAGTACTGGTTAATAAGAAAGATAAAAAAGTATTAGTGATTGATATTGAAATGCTAGTCTATAGGAGTATTTAGTCATTTATTTGTTTAGCTTATTATTTAGTTGTATTTTTTATCCAATGACTAAATTAGACATTTTTAGTTGCATTGCTCAATTTTATTCATATTTAGCTTAAACACAATGTCGTGACTAACGTTTTTAGCCATGTAGTCATTTATTTGCAATTTCTACTAGTGGTAGAATATTTAGTAAAACACTTAGCCCTTGTGGATTGATAGCCCCAGCTCGGGGGTGGCCTGTCAAAGAAATATATGGCTTGAAAAATCCTATGGATGGGAGGAATGTCCTTCACCTATAGCCAGTTGGAGAGCAATTTATTAAGAAAAGTGTATATCTGAGTATGAATGCCATGGAGTTTAAATGTGTTTACATATTGTTTAATTTATTGTTTTGTGAATATTTAAGTGAATGGAATTGTGTTGCATGGAATATGTATTTTATGTTTGATATTTCCTATAATATTTAATGAATGTATAAGTTATTTGGGTGACCATATAAATTTATTTTCCACTGTTAAATTGTATGAGAAATGAAAAATGAGATTGGGTTCCATAGTTGAATTCATATATGAAATTGGAGTACCCTGTGGTCTCAATAATTGAAAGAGGTGATCGGGTATGTTACAGTAGTATTGTACAATAGAAATGGGTGTACTCTTTACATAGGAAAACCTAAATATTTTGACATTTGGTTCCTATGATGTTGTCATTGAAATGGATTGGTTAGAACCACATCAAGTTAAATTTGATTTCTACAATAAGAATTTTGAATGCATTAATGAAGAAGGAAACCCAAGAATAGTAAAGGGAATTCCTAAGATGATTTCTATTAGGTAGATTTCAGCCTTGTAGTTGAAGAAATGTTTTAGTAAAGGTTCTCAATTTTATGTAGCCCATGTATTAGATAGAGTAGAGAATGAAGTTTCCATGTTGAAGGACTATCAAGTCATGCAAAAATTCAATGATGTGATCCCTGATGAAGTTTTGGGACTCCTCAAAATATGGATATTGATTTCATAATTGATATTGTGCCATAAGTTGCACCAATGTCGAAGACACCTAATGGAATGGGTATCCCATGATTTCTAGAGCTAAAAGTGCAATTACAATAATTGTTGGAAAATAAATATTTGGTCAAGTGTGTCTCCATGGGAGCAATAGTTCTATTTGCAAAAAATAAGGATTGAACTTTCAGGTTGTGCATTGATTACAAGAAACTGAATAAGGTTACGTTGAAAAACAAGTACCCTTTACCTCAAATTGATGACCCATTCGACCAAATGATAAGGGAAATGATAATTTCAAATATTGGTTTGAGGTCTGGTTACCAACTTACCATCATGTCAAAATAAATGAACAAGACATCCATAGAAATTCCTTTAGAACAAGGTATGGATAATATGAATTTTTGGTGGTTCCATTTGGTCTCACTAATGCAGTAGCTACATTCATGTGTCTCATGACTAGTGCTTTTAGCAAATACCTAGACAAGTTTGTTCTAGTTTTTATGGATGATATTCTTATTTACTCTAAGAATGAAAAGGAGCATGAAAAATATTTGATAAGTGTCTTTCAAGTTCTAAGAGTAGATAAATTGTATGCAACGATAAGTAAATATGTTTTTTACTAAAGGAAATTTCATTATTTGGGTCACATTATTTCAAAGGAAGGGATATATGTGGATCCCAAAAAGATTGAGGCCATTATGGCTTTACCAACTCAAAATAATGTGACATATGTGAGATCTTGTATGTGTCTTTATGGTTATTGTAGGAGGTTCATTAAAGGATTATCCAAGGTTTCACACCCCATTACTTCTTTTCCAAAGAAGGGATACAATTTGAGTGGACACAAGAATGCGAGGAAAGATTCCAAATATTGAAGAAGCCTCTTACTAGTTCTCCAATTCTAAAAATTGAAAATCCTAAAAATGATTATGTGGTGTGCATTAATGCATGCAAACAACAAATTGGATGAGTTCTTATGCAAGAAAATCATGGGTTATGTTATGAGCCAAGAAAGCTAAAGGAACATGAAATAAATTATGTTACCCATGATTTTGATCTTTCTTCCATAGTGCATGCTTTGAAAATGTGAAGGTAGTATTTGATGGGAAGGAAATTAGATCTTAGAATTGACCATTGTGGTATGAAATATTTGTTTGAGCACCTAAAATTATATACAAGAAAGATTTAAGAAAACAAAGTGGCTGATGCACTCAGTAGAAAAGTGCATGCAATGCATGTGGTATCTATTAGTAATTTCCAAATAGACTTGAGACAGAGGATTGTTGATTCCATTGCTAAATATGAACAATATGTACAAGTAAGGATACATTACAACAACATAATTTGTAAAAGATTTATGAAGGTTACCATTTGGAGGATGATGGAATTATTACCAATATGTATATATTGTATATTCCTAATTAAGTAGGTTTGAGAAGAATTATAATGGATGAAATCCAAAAAATGCCATATTCTAGCCATCTAGAATACAAGGAAACAATTGATATAGCAATGAAACAATTTTTTTCCCAGGATAAATATGTTGTTGCGTATATTTCCATGTCTATGAAATGCCAACAAGTAAAGGTTGACAATAACCACCTAGAAGGTCGATTATAGCCTTTTTCCAATTCTAAAATGGAAATGGGAAGTGGTAATTATGGATTTTATCATCGATTTTCCAACTACTTCATGAAAGCATAATTCTATTATGGTTGTCGTAGTAAATTGTCTAAGGTAACACATTTTATTCTACTTAAATATACTCACAAGGATTATGAGATAGAAAGAATATTCATGAAATAAATATTCAAATTGCATGGGTTACCCTAGGAAATTGTATTCAATTGAGATACAAAGCTTACATCTAACTTTTTGAAAATACGTTTTTCATATTTAGGTACACAATTAAATTTTAAAACTAGCGACCATCCACAAACAAATGGGAAAATAGAAAGACTCAATTAAGTGATTGAATACATGCTTCACATGTATGTGATGGATAAACCATCCAAGTGGGAGGACTATCTACACATGGTAGAGTTTTCATATAACAATGGACATCAAGCATCATTTAGAATGAGTCTATTTGAAGATTTATATGGAAAAATATGTAGAACACCAATGAGTTGGAATAATATAGTGAACATAAGTGTGCTTGGGATAGAAATGGTTATGGAAATGTAACAAGAGGTTACAAAGGTTAGGCATAATTTAAAGGCAGACCCAAATAGATAAAAAAATATGAAGTTACTTGGATATAGCACATAGGGAATGCAATGTTTTGGATCATGTTCACGTTCGAGTGAGGCCAATGAAAATTTCATTGAAGCTTGGAATTTTTGACAAGTTTCACCAAGATTTTGTTAGCAATTCTAAGTGCTTGAGAGGCTTGGGCTAGTTTCATATAGAATTGTATTGCTTGTTAATGCTAGAGATCATAATATTTTTCACATTTCTTTTCCTAAGAAATATGTACATGATCCTAACCATGTGATTGATTGGGATGTGATCTAGGTGGAAACTAGTGGAGAGTTCCAAACAAAGCCAATATGCATCATTGATAGGAAAGTAACATTACTCATGAACCAAGCTATCATATACGTAAAGGTGCAATGGAAGCACCTTGGTATCGATGAGGATACATGGGAGATGAAGGATTCCATGAGAGAGACATATCCATTTCTATTCTAAATTTAAGAAAACACTGAGGATAGTGTTATTCCAAGGGGGGGCTATAATATGCCTAGTTTTGACCATTTTAACATATTAAATCAAATTATGTAAATGTTGTAAATATGCCAATAAATATTCCTAGTATGGAGCCCAAGGTCAAGGTCCAATTGGTCAGTGGTGAATGGATAGGCCTATATAATGTAAATATTTCTATATGGGCCATGTGTTTGTCTTGTTATGATGAATCAAAGGCTATCTAAATATTATAATGGAAAATAATAAAATTGTACAAGATGTCTATGTAAAGAGAACTAGAGGGGATATGATTCCACTAAATGGGAAGAGGAAAGGGTGCCTATGGGATACCGAATCATATTTTGCAAAGTGTCATCCCTAGAATTTATTCATTTATACCATGTATCTTAAATGAACCATTTATATTATTTTTACTTATTTAATCTAATCATAGAATGCATGTGTGAGGTTGGTGAGAAAGTCTTCTAGTGTAGTTATGGAATCATGGGATGAATATACTTGGATGACAATTGTAAGATTCATTCCTTCTATGGTAAGGATCAATATCAACTAGATTTTCACTAATCCTCTCATCTCGATTGGAGTCTATTACTCATTTTTCATGAAGAATTCATACATTGCATACCCTTCATGTTTTTTTCTCCAAGAATTAGCACAATTGTGAAGAGGAAATTATACACATTGTTGGAAAGAGGGTGGTTGTAGGTGAGCATAGAGTTTGGGAAAGATACGAAACTTTAACCACTACTTAATTTCTAATCCAAGATGCTTGAAAACCCATGAATTAATCTTACTTGAGGTTCTCTAAAAGAATACAATAAGTTATACTCTTTCTACACACATTGAAGAACACTATAAGGGTTGGGTACTCTAAGGGATTATTGAGAAGAGAAAAAATAGGCCTTCCTTGTGTTGTTTTGGGTAGTGTAGAAGAGTTACATGGTTGGGATGCCTAAATGAGATGCTTGTAGTGCTTTATGGTGAATAGATTGGCTTAGCATGAGAGAAAATTGGTTGGGAAGAGAGAGAGAGAGAGAGAGAGAGAGAGAGAGAGAGAGAGAGAATATTGTAGGTGTTTCGCTTTCCCTAGTGACCTCATATCCCAACTTGGGGGTGGTATGTATGACGTACACCTAGGGTTGGGTGGATAATTTCTCTTACACAACCAATTGATTGGATCTTCTTCTATTAAAATATAAGTGTTAATTGTTGTCTATGGATCTGCAATGTAGATAATATTTACTTCCTATTATGAATGTGTTTGTTTATGCATGAAGTGTGGGTGAATATAATTTTAGTTCCATTATGTTTTATATTCATGCACCTACAAAAACATTTCATAGTTTAGGTTTCCCATAGGAGGCTTAAATTAGTTTTGAATTTGAATAATGGCCCCAGGGGGTGAAATTTTGAAACATGTAATTAGTAACTACCCCTTCCAATAGTTAGGATGATGAATGGGGACACTACCATTAAATGATTAACAAATATCTATAAGAGAAAATAGTATATTTGTTATTGTTATACTCTATTGTAATAATACATTTGAGATCTATTATATACCTTGAAAAGTGTGCCCTAAATGTTGTAGCATTTTGGTATTAAGATAAACATATGGTATTTATTCTATTGGAATAAGGGATGAAATTAGGTTGAAGGGAAGTGAAATATTACTTTTTTTTTATGTAATATTTTAGATCATCCATAAGACTAAAATTCACAAAGTCCTTAAGAAGTGAAACTTTACAATTACATTAATTTCTTGATTTTTCAAATTTCTATTATATTAATTTCTTGATTCTTCAAATTTCTATAATATAATTTAGAAAGGTAACTTATGTTTTTTTTATTAAAACCTAAAACCATCATATAAATTGAAAGGCATACCCACATATTAATATACTACATGATTATCATAACCACTTATTAACTATATTAGGATAAAATCACACATGTGAAAACTATATTAGGGTAAAATTACACATTGAATGAATGAAAAGAGATTAAAATTATTAAAATATATAAATTCACATTAATTAACAATATTATACATAAGATTATATATTTTTTTGTGAGAAAGATTATATATAAATATATATTTGTACTTAATTTTATGTATAATATTATTAATCAATGTCAATTTATTTATTTTAATAATTTTAATCTCTTTCCACTCATTTATATGTGTGGCACTTAATTAATTTGATGTGTAGTGTTGTTTAATGCAAATTTATTTCACATATGTATGTTGTTTTTATTTATTGTTTAAATATATAATTATTTTATATATTAGTTGCATTGACATCTAGATCAACTATAAATATAAATGGAATATGATAACTTTAATAAACCATTAATAAATAAAAAACTATTGAAAAAAAAATAAATATAATAATTTTATATTTCATAAATTATTAATAAATATAAAATTATATATATATATATATTATAAATATAAATGGAATATGATAACTTTAATAAACCATTAATAAATAAAAAACTATTGAAAAAAAAATAAATATAATAATTTTATATTTCATAAATTATTAATAAATATAAAATTATATATATATATATATATATATATATATATATATAATTTTAGTTGCCTGGTAAAAGATTAGGATTATATTAACCCTTCCTTGCTCTTCACGGTGCTTTCGGTTTAATAAGTTTCATGTTACTTCAATTTGAACTTGCTCGATCTGTACAAGTGCGACTTTATAATGCAATTGCATTCTCTAGTCCAATTGCTTTCCATGACTTCATTCAAAGATTAAGATTAATATCATTGGTAGAAGATTCATTACACTAGTAAACATATTACAAAATGGACAGTCATAAACTAATTAAATTGATAAAAATGACTACAATGAATGATGAATTAAACTAATAAATATAGTACAAAATTAAGGAAGGGGTTTATGCATGCAAAATGTTTAATAATATAAAAATTTAAATATTTAAGTAATGTGCCCCACATGTGTCCAAAGTAGGTAGACACATGTCAATATACATAAATCACATTCCTCCACTTGGTAGCCACACACCAAACACACTCTTCTATGTGGTGAACACATGCTAAACACACTCCTCTATGTGGTGAACACATGTTAAACACACTCCTCTATGTGTGAACACATGCTACTACAAGCCATGCACTCAAATCATTATTTAAATTAAAATAACTCACTAATGAGTGATCACTACTAAACCAAACAAATATAATATATAAATAGAACTACTAAAAATTGAAAATGACAATAAATCACATTCCTCACATTGGTGGCCACACACAAAACACACTCCTCTATGTGGTGAACACATGCTACTGCATGCCATGCACTCATCATTATTTAAAATAAAATAACTGACTAATCACTACTAAACCAAACAAATATAGTATATAAATAGAACTACTAAAAATTGAAAATGACAAACTAAGTCACAAAAAAAGTAATACTCCCTATTTGTGAGGAATGTGCTCTCCTCCATATTTATTGGAGAAATCATGGATGATTGGATTATTAGAGAGCTTAATGTAACTCTATCTTAAATAGTAAAAAAAAAATCTTATTTTTATGGATCAACTTTATTATAAAGTTGAGCAGACAAATTGTTTTATAATTAATTAAATCCGTTAAATTGGAATATTGATGTTAAGGATTGTATATTGTGACATTACATTTCTATTATTATATTAGTATTGTCTTTATTAATCAACTATGACTTTAATTGTAATTATACGATTGACTAGAATTGTAATTGTACCCTGTCTCTTATATATATACCAAGGAGACCTAGTTTTAAGATGATCTCATATTTTCTTGGTATATGATACATTGTATAAAGGGGTTAATCTCTCAAAGTGTCTTTATATTCATCTCCTTATATCATTCTCAAGGCACTGGGTTACTCTTTCTTTCTACTTTTATGCAATTTTGGGAATTTAGTGCATGACATTTGGTATGAGAGCCATTTTCGCTATAAATTTTTTGGTGGGATGTTTAAGATAGAAATTTTTTGAGAATCCTCAAAGTATATAGTGAAGTATTTGTAAAAATTTCTAGTCCTGATTCATTATAAGTTAGGAGTTATAGTTCGTGGAAGTTAGGGTTTGTGACTAGTCCAAAAACTAGTGTCAAACATGTGTTATAGGTAAAACTGTTATACAAAGCTTGGGAGATCCAAATTGAGTGTCACCTAATACATCATAAAGAATAAATACTTTAGTGTTTGTGGTAAAGAGTTCATAAATAGAAAAGGAAAATCAAACATGTGTCATTCCATACAATTCACTCTCCTGAAAAGGACAAAAATAACAAGTAGTGGGAAAGTTGTCATAAATTTCTCTTGGCACATCAGAATTGGATCAATCCTATGGAATTACAAATAAGACATACTAGTATACTATAAAAAAAAAAATTAGAATCGCAAGGGATGAAGTTTCAAAGATAACTTAGGAGCAAGGCCGACCAATAAGACAACCTACAAACCAAGGTTTTTAAAGGTATGCTAACTTGAAACTTGCATAATTTTTTATTGGGTGATTTAAAAGGTGCGATAATGAGGAAATATAGAATAACTTTGGTGAATATAAGTGGAGTCTAATGGCAAGAGGTGGAGAATTTTTTTTTATCCCACTTAACCTCCCAAAATATCAACCATGAATCGTGAAGAAAATGAATAAATTTCTAATGAACTATCTAGTTTGGAGGCCAAGTTTAAGGAACTGAATGACATGTCAGTGACACATGTTCAATTGATAAACACAAGAAACAATATCTAACATGAGTTGGAAAAGATTGCTAAGGATATGACTGGTAAAGAGTGTTGGAATTAATGTTTCCATTGATGTCAAACAAGAGATTAGTGGACTTAATGTTGTCATGGATGACAAATGAGAGATTGTTGGACTGAATGTTGAGGTGGTCTATCAGAATACTTGAAGCCAGTTTAAATAAGTATATATAACAATGTTGTACAATGTCAACATAGTAGTGCACATGTCAAATTAGATGCAGATAGTCGGAGAAACACGTACCAGTAGAAGTGCGCAGTGGTACATATGTCGAAGCAGATACAGATAGTTGGAGTGAGCACACAGTCAATATGTTGAAGCAAGTTGTGTGTCAAAATGTTCATGTCGAAGTAAATAGATAATAGATAAGTCAAAGATAACAAGCAAGTAGGACGTCGGTCAGAGTGCGCAACACAATTGACAAGCCGACGAAGTATTGTAGAAGGATGGGGTATAAGCCCCACGTTGTGGTACAAATCCTTATTTTTCGAATATTTGTTGTTGCCAATTGATTAAATTAAGGTAATAAAGAAAACATTTATGCCCTCATGTGGACATAAGAAAATCTATAAGTAGACAAGGACTAATGCACTTTGGGAATGAAGGTGCATGAAAGGTGTGAGTGCGACTATGGATGGTCTGAAGTTTTAAATTTCGGTGTTTTTGGAAGGGAATCAATGTCTAGTTAATTTGAAGAAGAAACATAGTGTGAAGCAAGTATAGAAAAAAGTCACATGTCGCAGTTGGAAGATCATAGGAGAAATTGAGGCAAGTTTATAATCAATTCGCATGTCGCAGTTGTATAAGTTGAATTAATTTACCGTCCAGAATAAGTGAAAGACCACAACTAGATTTGAAGTAAGCACATAATAAATTCACACGTTGCAATTGGATAATTCGAAGGTAAAGAAAGAACCAGTTGATACATAGAAGATTGAGAATGTCGAAGTAGATTTCAGTGAAGTACAAATCTAATTCATAGCTAATCATGGAACAAATTAATTGACAGAGACATTGATAGTGATAGATTAATTATCTTATCCATATCAAGGTAGCAGGACGAGGCAAGGATAGGTTGGAGCCTGTGATCTCAGGGGGTTGGATCCTCCTTCTAGTTGGTGCGGGTAAATCGAGGAGTTGGAGCTTCCTTTAGGTTGGTTCCTATAAATCAGGGGGTTTGAGCCTCCTTCTAGTTGTGCTAGAAAATAAGGGAGTTGGTGCTTCCTTCCAGTTGGTGCTAATAAATAAAATGAATGTGATCTTGATATATATATAATAAAGAATTATGTGGTTTTCTCCCATTTGGGTTTCCACGTAAATTTTGGTGTACTATGTATCTATGATTGTTTATTGTGCAATGTTGACTTATATTTATCATGATATATTGAATGCAGTGATATATTGCTAATAAAGTGAATGATTATATATTGTGGTCAAAAGTGGTAATTGTGCAAATACTAATTCACCCCCCCTCTCAGTATTTCAACAATTGGTATCAGAGAGGGTTCCTTCAAGTTACAGTTTAATCATTGGAAGGAAGATCCATGGAAAGACACGAAGGGATTCCATCATGTAGAATTCCACTCTTTCATGGGAGCAATTACGAACTCTAGAGCATAAGGATGCATGCATATCTAATATCTCTAGTACTTGAATTTTGGATCGCTATTGTCAATGTATACAAAGTTCTAGAAGATCCTCCTATGGATGTTGATGGAAAGAAGTTGTATCGTAATAATGCAAGAGCCATAAATGTTATCTTCAGTGGTTTGTTAGAAACAGAGCTAGTAAAGTTCATGCATATCACCTCAGCAAAAGAAATGTGGGATAGGCTGAAGAACATATATCAAGGATATGATGGATTCAAGAAATCAAAGGTTCAAGTACATTGGGTACAATTCAAAAAACTTCAGATGAATAAACGTGAAAACATCGTAGCATATTTTCTTCGCATTGACGAAGTAGTAAGCTCCATCAGAAGACTAGGAGAGGCGTTGAAAGAAAAATTCATTGTACAAAAGGTAGTTAGATCCCTCCCAATGAAATTTGACTCAAATATATTAGCCATTGAAGAAGCTCGAGACCTAGACGCACTAACAATGGAAGAATTACAAGGAATCCATATAGCATATGAGATGAGGATAGACAAAGGAAAAGGAACTTCATGACATGAAGTAGCATTCAAGGATACCAAGAAGACAAGAACCAAGTGATGAAAATCAAGTAGTGAGTCCAACATTGAGTCAAATGTTGAAGAAACAAATTTTGTTCAAAAACTCAAAAGAGGATCAGGAAAATTCAAAGGTAAGCTACCCTTCAGGTGTTTAAATTGTGGAAAATTTGGTCATTATGCTTCAAAATGTCCACATGGAAAAATGGACAATAGTGATGATGAAGATAAGTATTATAATAAAATAAAGGAAAATAAATATAAGAAAGGAAATCCTAGAACCAAACAGTCTGACGTACAAAAGAAGAGTTTTTACTCAAAAGAAGACAGTATCTCATCTGATGAAGAATATGACAGTTACAATGACTCAAGCAAAATGTTGTTTATGGAAATAGTAACTCCAAATGAAGGTCAAATAGTCACTAATAGTGAATAAAAACCCAAGGAAGAAAATAATAACGAAGGAGCAGATGCTGATCTTGAGGGTGGACTTATCGGTGCACTAAATGATCTAAATTTTTCTAGCCAAAATAACAAGCAACTAAAAGAGAAAATAGTCAAGCTCAAAGAAGAAATCATAAAAACAAATGAAGATGAGAATATCATCATAGAACTGAAAACCCAACTTGAAGAAGCAAAAAGAGTAGAAGAAGCAAGAAGAAGATGACTGAAAATATAGAAATTGAAAGTGTTGTGTTAAAAAAGGAATTACGAGAATTGAAATTAGACTATCAAATGCCAAAGTCAGATTGCATAAATTCAAGTAGTGAGGATAATTGCTCTGTTACAGATGAAGAACAAGACACAGTGAAGCTTAAGGTAGATGTTTTAGTAACACTAGAAGTGTTCAAAGGGTCATAATATGAGTCATATGTTGAGGTGTCAAGGGATGACTTGGAAATTCTAGAGAGTAAAATTATGTGTTGTTTAAAAGAAATGGAAAAAGATCAAAAGAAAAATGAGTTGTTACAGCAAGTGCATAAGGAGTCTAAAATAAAGGAACAAGAAGAGTGTGAATAGGTTACTAAAGAAATGATTGACTTGAAGAGTCAAGGTGCACAAGTCTTAAGGACCAAAGAAGATGAAATCATAAACTTGAAAGTAGAAATTGCTTGTCTATCAAGGGAAAATAGGCAGAAGTCAAATGACAAAAATTTAGAAGCTTTCGAAGATTCAAGAAAATATGTTAGTGGGTTGGAAACCCAACTTGAGAAATTAAAAGGAAGAGGGGAAGTTCTAAGAAGTAAACTAACGAAGGAAGAAGGTACATGTCACAATATCAAGTTAAAAGTAGAATAATTCAAAAGAAGAATTGAGGAATCAAATGACAACCACAAGAATAGCTCATCAATCCTTGACGAAATATTAAACAACCATAGTTCGCCAAGCGAGAAAACTGGTCTTGGATATGACAAGATAGTTGAAAAGGATAGGGATGATAAGAGCATGCTGAGATGGAAAAAACCAACAGTCGAAGGCACAAAACTAGAATGCTGAGAATTCAGTCAACAAGGAAATCTATGAAGAAGTAAGTCAGAAGGAACTACAACAGGAAATCATGTCCTATCAAAACAACCTAGAACGTAATAGGTCATCAAAGCAGGTTAAATCTAGGTATGGGAATTTCTTTAGAAGATATTGCTTCTCTTGTTATGAATATGGACATAGAGCATCAGATTGTATGAATTATGGTAGAAAACAATTCAACAATACAATTAAGTGTCTAAGGTGCACCCATTATGGACACATTGCAAAATATTATCATACCATAACATGTTATGTATGTAATGGTTTTGGACACAAAGAACAAAATGTTTGAAGCTCAGCAGGAGATTCAACAAATACCATGCCTCATAGTACTAGAAATAAAATTGACAATTTGTGGATGAAAAGAAGAAGTGATATTGTGCAACATTAAAATACATATTTAGATAAGTCTTCATACTCTCAAAAGTGGATAGTAAAAACTACAAATGATATGTGTTTTCAAAGAAGATGACATTAGTACAAAGGAAGCAAAAGATTGTTGCATTTCATGCTAATCTCTGGAATGTTATATGAAGATCCTTGAGTTCAAAAGAATATTATATAAAAAGCATGAATTCAAGGAAAAAGTATAATGATCCTAGAAGATGAAAGGAAAATCAAAGTCATAAGACATTTGAAGACTATCATGGATCCATTCACATTTCTATCAAGATGATTTTGATATAGGAACCACTGTCTAAGAAAGTACATACATTTCAATTGGCAAGTCTATCAACAGTACATAATAAGTTGCATTACATATATGAACAAGAATGAATTCATCCATAATAATAAATTTTTATTGAGAATTGCTTTCTGCGTAGAAGTTAGAGTCAATAAAATATGCCATATTTGGGAAGACTATCAAATGGCATTACAAAATTGATGGTTCCTTCTCATTTACAACTCTAACATATGGAGAACTAGTCAAAATTACAACAACGCTAGTGGAGAATTCACTGGAAATTGAAGCTGAAGTCATGAATTCGGAAGTGAGAGGTGCAATTTAGTATCCGACGATGATTTCTCTTTGAAATTTGTAGTTCCATGCATTATCAAAGTTCTTTCAAAAGAACCAGAATTTGTTCATGCTGCTCTTCCAACTGATCAATTTGTTTCTTCATAACTTCAATTTCTTCAGCATTTATCTGATTAATATGCATCTGAACATACCACTCTCTAATATCATCTTATTTTACTTGAGATGCCCATTTATCCAAGTTTCTCTTAAGGTTTGTGAACTCTATTTGCTGTGAGTGAACTGCCACGAAACTTTTGACCACAAAATTAACTTGTTGAAAAGGATCAGACATTGTGACAAATATCGGATTAACATAATGATTGTTTTCCGAGTGGATGAACACCGGGAGAATGAAACACATATCCAATGCACCTGGAAGAATCACAGGATCTCGAAGAATTTCAAATACAATTACTAACTCTAGTAGGATTTGTATTTAATTATCACTCATAACCAATAGTTTTTGCATTAAGAAGGATTTACAATTGTATGCTCCCAGAAAGATTGAAATGGCACAAAAGTAAGGTTTCATTCATGAATGATTTGACAAATTCCTCTCTATCTTATTTAATGTTGAATATTGCATGCTTGTGTTAATTTGTTACCCATGTAAAATCCTTAGCATTTATGGGTACATTAAAAATGACGGATCAATTTAATGTTATCCAGAAGAGGAAATATCAATTTAGATATGTAAGCTTGGAAGAATACTTGCAACATATTGAGAACTATCTAAGGGACAAACAATGTAAACAACATGATGTGTCAGCAACAAGAACCTACACATGGGGAGTAGCAATGGAAAAATCACATAATCAGAATGTGAATACCTTTTCCATTGATGTCAAAAGGGGAGAAATGAATATAGGGGGAGGAAACAATAAGTAACCTGAATATTGTAGTAAGGGGAGCACAAAAGAAAAAGAGTATAATAGCAGAATATTCAAAGTGTAATGACAAAGGGGTATAATGGTAGAAGAGTCGAAGTGTAATGACAAATGGGTGTTTCCATCAATGAAAAAGGGGGAGATTGTTGGACTTAATGTTGTCATTGATGTCAAATGGGATATTGTTGGACTTAATTTTATCATGGATGACAAATGGAAAATTGTTGGACTGAATGTTGAGGTGGTCTATGATAATCCTTGAAGCCCTTTTGAAAAAGTATATATAACAATGTTGTACAATGTCAACGGAGAATATGAAGATAGTCGGAGAAACAATTACCAGCAGAAGTGTCCAGTGGTACATATGTTGAAGCAGATGCAGATATTTAGGTTGGAGCCTGTGATCTCAAGGGGTTGGAGCCTCCTTCCAGTCGATGCTGGTAAATCAGCGAGTTGGAGGTTCCTTCATGTTGGTTCCCATAAATCAGGGGGTTGGATCCTCCTAGTTGGTGCTAAAAAATCAGGGAGTTGGTGCTTCCTTCCAGTTGGTATTGGTAAATAAATTGAATGTAATCTTGATATATATAAGAAATCATTTTGTGGTTTTCTCCCATTTTGGTTTCCATGTACATTCTGGTGTACTGTGTATCTGTGGTTGTTTATTGTGCACTTTTTATTTATACTTCTCATGATATATTGAATGTAGTGATATACTGCTAATAAAGTGAATGATTATATATTGTGGTCAAAAGTGGTAATTGTGTGAATAATGATTCACACCCCCATCTCAGTATTCCAACAAGGATGATCTTGAAAAGATAGTTAGTAAAGAGGATATCGATGTTATGGAGGGGGTAATGCTAAATGATATGAGACATATATTTACTCATAATTAAAATCCTAAAAAAGGGGATAATGAGAATAATATGTACTTATCCCAATCACATGTTGAGAAAATTGAAAAACATTTGTAGAACAAGAGGTTTGAGTCCCTGATATTTGATCATTCATCACATCATCAAAGGTTCAACATAGGACTAAGGAACTACTTCATTCCCAAGATTGATATGAGAAAGTTTGATGGAAATGATCCAATAACATTAATATTCTAGATGGAGCAATTCTTTAATCTACACCAAGTGCCAACTTTACAAAAGGTAACTATTACATAATTGTATTTAGAACCTAATCAATTTGTATGGTACCAATGGGTTTGTAACTGTAAAAAGCACTCTATTGTCTCTTGGTCTGTAAAAACCAGTGACCTGCTCTTGGAAGGCATCATGTCTCGGTTTGGAAAGTACAGCTCGCTCGAGCGAGAATCCAACTCTCCATCCAATTTCCCTCTATGTGAGTTGGTCATTATAGCCTTTATGAACCAAGGCATTAGCCTGATTTTCCATGGTGGTGTATTTTAGCTCAACTCCCTTCAAGGATTTGCTCATAAAGGCTATATGCTTCTCAAGACCATCACTATTTTTCTGTAACAATATAGCAACCAAAGAAAAATCAGAAGCAAAGGAGAAGATTTGGTATTCTTAACTGTAATCTAGGCTTACCAATACTAGAGCTTGACATAGGGCTTGTTTTATGTTCTTGAATGCTTGCTTAGCCTCCTGAGTCCAAACTATATCATGTCCTGTTTGAGCATACTTGAGATAGTATAAGTGATTTCAGCGAAATTGGGCACAAATCTTCATAGGAAATTTATGCGCCCAAAGAAGGATTGGATACCGGTCTTACTTCATGGTAACTTAATCTGTTTTATAGCTTGTACTCTTGGACGTCAGATGCCCCAATAATCTTCCTTCGACTACCCCAAAATTACACGTTTTGGGGCTAAGTGAGATTTCAAAGGATCTACACTTGTCAAAGATCTTCCTCATGTGCATGACATGGTCTACCTTGCATTTAGAATAAACTATCAAGTCATCTCGATAAACCATGATAAATTTATTAGGGAATTCAGAGAAAGCATGATCCATGGCTCTTTGAAATGTGGCCCTAGCATTTATCAATTCAAAAGGCATGCAGATGTAGGCGTATGTTCCCCAAGGAGTGGTGACGATATCTTGTACTAGTCATCTTCATCAACTAGTGCTTGGTTTTATCCTTAGAAGCCATCCAACCTAGACATCATTCCAACACCTATAACTGTTTGTAACATAGTCCATGCTTGTCAAAGGATAGTTATCTTTCAAGAATGCAAGGTTCAAATTTTGAAAATCAATGCAAATTATAATTTCACTATTCTTATGGATTGGTACAACATTTGCCACCCACTGCGAGTACAAAATAGGACTGTGTTAAGTTGTTAACACTAGATCTATCCAGTCAAGGAAATGGTTTCTACTGAGACCCATTATTTACGATTATAGGATTTAGTTCCAGAAGAAAATGTTGTGTGGATTGATACAATTGACGGACTAGTTGAGGCTAGAAGGCATTTTGCTGAGGCTGAGGATGTTAGAATAGATGGGCTGAAACTATTAAGTATTGGCTGGTTAGCTAGTAAGAACACTTCATTGGTAATAGGGGAAGAGCAATTGTGTTTGCTGCAAGTGGTGAATATATTGAGGTCTTATTAAAAAATTAGATTACAATTTTGAGGAAAGATGACAACTTCATGAAAGCATTCCAAACCCTTACTGGTTTTCCTGAATCCAAGGTGTTGTTTCATGGCATTTGGGTGGACCGTTGGAATATTCTTGCAAAATCTGATAACTTGGATATTATATATTTTCTAAAATCAAATGAAGAAGAGCTGAAGAATATTTTAGAAATTTACAAGTAGCGGGAACAATAGTTGGATTGTTTGTTTAGGAAGATAGGAGTGAAGAGATATATGATAGGTCTATCATCATGGTCATTACACCAGATTGCATTTTCTAGTGGATTGTACTCATTGAGGAAAATAGTGCAGTTAATCTCTTGAACAACAAGGTATCCCAACAGCTGAAACTAAGAAGACAACATCCATTGGATATAGAGTTAATCTGTACCAATTCAGAGTTTAAAGGTGTTCTCACCTTTCCAAAGAGGCACACAGGGCCATTATCTACTCCAAAAGTTGTCTTCTCATGTTGTGGCAGGCATCTTGGAATGTTGGATTTGACAGGAAGGTTTTGTTTATTAACACTAGAGGGAAAACCACTATCTATTTGTGAAATTTCACTCACTGATGTTAACTGTCTGAAATCTCTGTGGAAGGACGAAATACTGTAAGTCTAAATGGCATCATATATTTTGCGTGGTGGTCTAAGGGGAGAGTTATGGTTGAAAAAAGTAATGGTATTGTTTATTTGATCAAGATCCCTAGGGCTAACAATCTTTTGGAGGATAGCCCCATATTTTTCTCCCCTGTGCATCTCCTTTACTCAAAGGCACCTCACTACTGGGAAAGCAAGCAAAATAGAAAGAGTTGTAAACATAACAAGTAATATACAAACAGAAGCCTTAAAAAAAGCCAGCAAAAGGCATTTTAGATGCAGTTGAAATGGGTCTTTTAGCACCCAAAGTGTATCTGCTAGTGCAGCTTATTTTACAGTAGAGGAATGATGAAGATATGCACTGTTGATGTATATGTAACTTCGGAATTTATTTCATCTATGTATTTCATATATATTTATTGTACCCTTATTAGAGATGTGTTATTCCTCTATAAGGAAGTGTCGTCATGTGGATTGACAAGTGTCGCAAGTGTGTGTACTTGCCGATGGGTTATTAGACCACCATGTTTGGGGTCAGCCCTGAAATATATATATTATAATGTGGATGTACCTAGCTAGACAAGTCGGCCCCATAAGGTCACTGGGAAAACAGGTTAGTATAAATAGAGATCAGGTGATCTCTATTTAGATCGTTCGGAAAAGTATCTCTCTCTCACTCAGAAAGTGGCGCACTAGTGAGGAGGAGGATCATCTGCTACTAGGAGACTATCTCAGTGTATTTTGGTTGTACTTTTGGTTGAGCCATTGCTCTCTCTATCCCTGAGGAAGTTGTGGGGTTTTTCACCTTAGGGTTTTCCCCACGGAAACTCTGTGCCTCTTGTCTCTCATGCTTTTGATTATTGTGATGCTTGTCATGCTTATTGTGATTGTTATGCATTGATATACTGTATAGGTTATTCTCTCAGTGAAGATCCTAGAGTATTGTGAATTAATGCTCAAAATTTAACATGGTATCAGAGCTAACCTGAGAAGAAGACATTTTGCAGTGACGGAAACTTGAGTTTCTTGTTTATTGGGTTTCTCTCCACAGATTTTGGAAAAGCAGTATAGTAGATTGACTCTACTCATCAAGGCGCATCTAGACTCTACTCATCAAGGCGCATCTATCTTTCCAATCAGAATTCGATTCCGAGCATTTTCGGATTTGGCCCTAAAGATTATGGTTTCCAAAAAAATAGGAATTTCTGAAATCTGAAGACATAGCTGGAAGCTCCTTGTAAAAATCGAAGTTTAGAGCTTTGTATCAAGATTTTTGGCTGGGTAGATCTCCGGGAAACTCAAACCCTAATTCACGGCTCTCCCTAGTGAACCTGGGAGGACAAAAAGGAAAATATGAAGGGTAAAACTTTGCTGATCTCAAATTCTAAATGCACCAGGCTGATCAGCTCATCAAAGCACGTCTTTCTATCCTTTCAGAAAATTGAAATTCACATTTTGAATTTTTTAGGGTTTTTTTGACAAACCCTAATCCGGGACGAGATCGAGTTTTCAACATTTCAAGTGGTAAGACCTAAATCTTTTCTATTTCCATTTGAAGTACTCTTTAAGATGTCTCACCACACCAAGCTTGAGGATAAGCTTGAAGGGGCTGATAACTTCCGAGCTTGGAAGTATAGGATTGGGTTAATCCTGGAAGAGAATGAGTTGGACTCATATATAAAAGAAGACATCCCTATCCCAGAGGATGAAGAGGCCAAGGTATTGCATAAGAAGAACTTGGTCAAGGCAAAGAGAATCATTGCTGATTCTATCAAAGACCATCTCATACCCCATGTGTCTTCTCTAAAGACACCCAAGGAGATGTTTGACTATTTGACCAAGCTATTTGAAGGGAAGAACATAAATTGGAAGATGACTCTGCGGAATCAATTGAAAGGGGTCAAGATGATGAATGGAGAAACCATTCAATCTTACTTCTCCAAGGTCTCTCAGATCAAGGAGCAACTTGAAGCTGTGGATGAAGTAGTGGACAATGATGAAGTTGTTATGACCACTTTGAATGGCCTACCTAGGTCATGGGACTCCTTTATTCAAGGAATCTGTGCAAGAAAGAAATTGATCTCTTTCAGTAAACTATGGGAGGAATGCTCTCAAGAAGAAGCTAGACTTGTAGCTCATGAGGAAAAGATGGGAGGTGAAGATCAAGCTCTTGCAACTCACACCAAAAGAAGCAAGCCCAAGAAGGAGCACTCTCGCTACAAAATATCCTATCAAAAGAATAAGAAGGATCTAAGATGCTTCACATGCAATGAGAAGGGTCACTTTGCTTCAGATTGTCCCAAGAACAAAAGGGATAATAAAAACAACCTTAGCAAGAAGAAGAAGGGAAGCAAAAGAAAGTTCCATGATCATGCTGCCGAGGATGATGAACCTCCAAAGAAGAAGGCTAGGGAAGAAAGTGATGATGACTCATCAAGTGAAGAAGAGTATGTTCTAATCTCTTCTCTCACAGGTACTATCTCCCATGGCTGTAATGATTGGTTGATTGATAGTGGGTCTTCCAAACACATGACTAGGTTTAAGGAATCTTTTGTGAATCTATCTGAACATGAATCACCCCATAAGGTGAAACTTGGGGATGATTATCAATACCCAATCAAAGGAAGTGGTGAAGCCTCCTACAACCTAGATTCTGGAAAATCTTTGAAGATGAAAGAAGTCCTTTATGTACCTGGGCTCAAGAAGAACTTACTCTCCATCTCTGCATTGGATGAAAAAGGTGTGAGGGTTGCATTTGTGGATGGCCAAGTCCTAATGTGGCCAAAGGGAAAGACCATAGATGATGCAGTAGTGATTGGAGAGCAAGAGGGACGATTGTATAAATTGAAGGGTCAACCTGAACATGCCATGGTGCATGAATCCATGGAGCCAAGTGAACTTTGGCATAGAAGACTTTCTCATATGTACTATAGGGCACTTCCAATTGCAAGCAAAGCTGTAGAAGTTCTTCCTGAAATCAAGACCAAACATGAAGCTGTTTGCAAAGGATGTGCAAAAGGTAAGAACATTAAGAAGGCTTTCCCAAGCAGTGAAAGCAAGGCCAAAGATATCCTGGAAATCATCCACTCAGATGTATGTGGTCCTATGTCATCCAGTTCTCTTAGTGAGTATGTTTACTATGTCTCATTTATTGATGACTTCTCTAGGAAGACTTGGGTATACTTCTTGAAGAACAAAGATGAGGTGTTTGATAAATTCAAGGAATTCAAAACTTTGATGGAGAATCAAACTGACAAGAAGATCAAAACATTCAGATCCAACAATGGTGGGGAATTCACCTCAGGTGACTTCAAGAAGCTTTGTAGTGATTCAGGTATTAAGAGGGAGTTGACTACTCCTTATAATCCTCAACAAAATGGAGTTGCAGAAAGGAAGAACAGAACTATCATGGAAGTAGCAAGAGCAATGTTGCATGACCAGGATCTACCTATGCATATATGGGTAGAAGCAGCTAGAATAGCTGTATATGTGCAGAACAGAACACCCCATAAGATATTGGACAACAAGACACCAGAAGAGGTCTTTTCTGGTAAGAAACCTGAAGTCAACCATCTCAGAATATTTGGTTTTCCAGTATACACTCATGTCCCAAAGGAAAAGAGGACTAAACTAGATCCTTCAGGAAAGAAGGGTATCTTTGTGGGTTATAGTGAAAGCTTGAAGGCTTACAGAATATACTTTCCAGGGTTCAAGAAGATTGATGTCAGCAGGGATGTAACATTTGATGAAAACTCAGCATTCATCAAATCAAGGAAGGCACCTATCAAAGTTTATGAAGAACCTAAGGAAACTAGATTTCAAGACACTACCATGACTGAAGCAGTTCCAGAAGTTGTTCGTGAGTTTGAAGATCCACAAGAACCTGTAGATCCACCCCGTGAGGATAACTCTCACAAGAGGAAACCTGCATGGGCTAGAGAGCTCATTCAAGATGTAGAAAGATTTGGCATTCCAGAAGAAGAACACAGAGCAAAGAAGAGAACCAGATCACATACCAGCTATGTTGCTTTACTCCGTGACATTATGAACAAAGAGCCTTCCAGTTATGAAGAAGCAATGGAAGGATGCTATGGTTGAGGAATACCAATCAATAATGAAGAATGATGTTTGGGATGTTGTCCCAAGAACTAAAGAGAAGTCTGTTGTGACTTCCAAATGGATCTACAAAATCAAGCATGCTACAGATGGCAGTGTAGAGAAATACAAGGCAAGATTCATAGCTCGTGGCTTCTCTCAGAAAGAGGGAATAGATTATGAAGAAATTTTTGCACCTGTAGCTAGGTATACTTCCATCAGAACAGTACTTTCCTTGGATGCAGCGATGAAATGGAAAATACACCAGATGGATGTCAAGACTGCTTTCTTGAATGGTGTAGTTGAAGAGGAAGTATATGTGGAGCAGCCACTCGGTTTTGAAATACATGACAGGGAGTCATATGTGTGCAAATTGAAGAAAGCCTTGTATGGCTTGAAGCAAGCTCCCAGAACTTGGTATGGTAGGATGGACAGTTTCCTATCTAGTTTGGGATTTACCAAGAGTAAAGCGGATTCCAACCTTTACTACAAGGTTGAGGAAGGGAATCCTGTGATTCTACTCCTGTATGTGGATGACTTATTTGTAACAGGAGATGACAGATTGATTGCGGATACTAAGAGGAAGCTTGCTGCCGAGTTCGATATGAAAGATTTGGGAATGATGCATTATTTCCTAGGTATGGAGGTGTGGCAGAGTGCAGGTGGGATCTTCCTTGGTCAAGGGAAGTACACAGTAGATATCCTAAAGAGATTCAGGATGTTGGATTGGAAGGCCATGGCCACACCTATGGCATCAAATATGAAGCTCCTATGTGATGCTTCATCTGAGCCGGTTGATGTCTCTATGTATCGTCAGATGATTGGGTCCTTGATGTACCTGACGAACATGAGACCAGATATTTGCTTTGATGTGAACACATTGAGCCAGTTCCTAACAGATCCGAGGATTTTTCACCTGGTTGCTGTAAAACATGTTCTAAGGTACTTGAAGGGTACAGTGGATTATGGGCTCAAGTATGAAGTGAATCAAAAGTTTAACCTGCAGGGTTATGTTTATTTAGATTGGGAAGGCAGTGCTATAGATAGGAAGAGCACATCTGGGTGCTGCTTCACTATGGGATCATGTGTGATCTCTTGTTTTAGCAGGAAGCAGTCCTGCGTAGCACTAAGTACAGCTGAGGCAGAGTATGTTGCAGCCTGTTCAGCTAGTTGTGAGGCAGTATGGCTACGGAAGCTACTGTCTGATTTATTTGATCTCTTGTTGGATGCTACTGGTATCTTCTGTGATAACCAGAGTTGTGTGAAGCTGTCTGAAAACCCAGTGTTTCATGACAGGTCGAAAGACATAGAGATCAAATATCACTATATCAGGGATATGGTGCAGAGAGGAGTTGTGAATCTCTTGTATGTTGCGACAGATGAGTAGATTGCAGATGTGCTGACGAATCCACTAGCCAGGGTGAAGTTCGAGTACTTCAGAGAGAGGCTTGTTGTTCTTCGGATTGATGACAGTTTGAGGAAGAAGTGATGGACACATTTGTTGAAGCCATTCCAAGCATGTTGGAAGGAGGATCCTTCACATGGCTGTGGATGTAAACGCTGGATGATGAGCATCAGGATGATGTTCTGGTTTCTGCTTTGTATGATCAGTTGGATCATTTATATATGTATGTATGCATCATGTTGGATGTTGGATATGATCAGTTGGATCATTTATATGTATATGTATGTATGCATCATGTTGGATGTTGGATATGATCAGTTGGATCATTTATATGTATGTATGCATCATGTTGGATGCTGGATATGATCAGTTGGATCATTTATATATATGTACGCATCATGTTGGATGCTGGATATGATCAGTAGGATCATTTGTATATGCATCATGTTGGATGCTTGGACCATCTATTTGTATATGTATCAGGTGGATACATTGTATGATCAGGTGGATCATGTATGGTGATATGTATCATGTATTTGTATTTGTATCAGGTGGATACACTGTATGATCAGGTCGATCATGTATGATGATATGTATCAGGTAGATACTTGGTATGCATTAGGTAGATGAATTGTATGATCAGGATGATCATGGATGACGAGCTTCAGGGTGTTGCTCCAGATGACATGTAGCAGGATGTTGCAGTGATGATGATCAGGATGATCATGTGTACATCAGGATGATGTATGGTGAGTATCAGGTTGATACTCTATGGCCGTGGATCAGGTTGTGCAGATGAGCATATAATTTGGCCCTGGGATATCTGGAAAATGCTCTTTCGAGGTTTTTCTCTGGGAGGACATATAATTTGGCCCTGGGAGATCTGCAGATAGTCTTTCGAGGTTTTGCCTATGGCATATAATCTGGCCCTGGGATATCTGGCAGATGCTCTTTCGAGGTTTTTTCCTATGGCATATAATATGTCCCTGGGAGATTCGATAGGTTGGGCTGTGTGCTCGTAATCGGTCCTGGGATGCTTGTGAGGTTTTTCCATGACTACATATAATCTATCCTTGGGAGATCCTATAGGTAGATCTGTGTGCTCATAACAACCTTGGATGCTCTTGCGAGGTTTTGTGGTGACCACATATAATCTGTCCCTGGGAGATCCTATAGGTAGAGCTATGTGCTCGTAACAGCCTAGGATGCTCTTGCAAGGTTTTGTGGTGAGGTCACATATAATATGGCCCTGGGAGATCTTATAGGTAGAGCCGTGTGCTCGTAACAGCCTGGGATGCTCTTTCGAGCTTTTGTGATGCACGTAATAAGTCCTGAGGATTCCACAGTATGGCCAGTGATGACGAAGACCTGCAGGTGGTGGGCCTACATCCAGTATGAAAAAGGACTGGCTCTGTAGAACTTCCTATAATGAGTAGAGTCAGAGATTGGTTGAGATAGCAGCATCAGTGACGATGATGATGACGATGCATCAATGACGATGACCCCGAGAAGAAGACTTGTCTAGCAGATCTATGTCAAGAAATACCTTCCTAGTTAAGAGGGAGTGTTGATGTATATGTAACTTCAGAATGTATTTCATCTATGTATTTCATATATATTTATTGTACCCTTATTAGAGATGTGTTATTCCTCTATAAGGAAGTGTCGTCATGTGGATTGACAAGTGTCGCAAGTGTGTGTACTTGCCGATGGGTTATTAGACCACCATGTTTGGGGTCAGCCCTGAAATATATATTATAATGTGGATGTACCTAGCTAGACAAGTCGGCCCCATAAGGTCACTGGGAAAACAGGTTAGTATAAATAGAGATCAGGTGATCTCTATTTAGATCGTTCGGAAAAGTATCTCTCTCTCACTCAGAAAGTGGCGCACTAGTGAGGAGGAGGATCATCTGCTACTAGGAGACTATCTCAGTGTATTTTGGTTGTACTTTTGGTTGAGCCATTGCTCTCTCTATCTCTGAGGAAGTTGTGGGGTTTTTCACCTTAGGGTTTTCCCCATGGAAACTCTGTGTCTCTTATCTCTCATGCTTTTGATTATTGTGATGCTTGTGATGCTTATTGTGATTGTTATGCATTGATATACTGCATATGTTATTCTCTTAGTGAAGATCCTAGAGTATTGTGAATTAATGCTCAAAATTTAACATGCACTACATTATATTCATCGAAAGAGTGATCATAGAAGCAGTAGTCTCAAGCTTGATGCAGCAGCTTGATTCCCTTTCATTTGAAATGAGTGACTACTTATCTAGAGCAACTTTTGTATGGTGTGGGAATAAGCAGCAAAAAACACTTACATGTTTTTCAACTGGCAAGGTGAATGTATTGGTTACCATTGATGTTGTTGAAGAGGGAATTGATGTGTGTAGTTGTAGTTGTGTCATTCATTTTAATTTTCCAAAAAACAGTACAGAGGAGATTTATTCAGTCTTGTGGACGTGCTCGTCAAAGCAACTCAAACTTTAACCTTCTCCTTGAGGGATATGGACGAATTATTTAAAATAGTAGTCTGGAAATAGAAGCACAACATATCAATAAATATCTCTCGACTATTGGGGATGTCATATCTACTTTAGCTAACAAAACTGGTCATGTCCCATATCATAACAACAAGCTGACTTAGACTCTTTAGGTTTCCCTGGGTAGACATGCAAAAACTCTTACGTTCATACAAATTAATCCAGATATTGAATCTTATTCTGAGATAAGAAGCACACTAAAATTTGCATAACAGGTGGCTAGGGTTGAGCTAGGTGCCGTACCAAGCAACAAGGAGACTAAGGAAATTAAAAATCTGAAGGAACGGATTGCGATCACATATGAAGGAGCCTTTAGACACGTCTCCTGAGTAGAGTAGGAGCTGGTACATTTACCTTATAAACATCCAAAATCTGAAAGACTATATTCTTTTCCTTCCTAGCATGAGGGATGGTGATATCTATAGATTGTGAGATGGTCTGATGTGAAGATGAATCAGAAAAATTTGTGAAGGTTTTTGTGGTGGATCAAAATTTAGGGACTGCGATGGATCTACTTGTGAAACCATCAAAACCTGTAGTTAACTACCTGACAGAAATAACGGGAGTTACTACTGAAGATCCTAAGGGCACAACCTGAAATGGCCTAGTCTCTCAAGTAAAGGCATGCAGAAAGGAGTTTGAGTTCTGTTTGAAGTAGTAGTCTCCAAGTCTAGTGTTCCATGCGTGTACTGTCAAAGCAATGGTGTAAATAGTGTCAAAGAAAATATCGAGGAAAATATTGGATAATATCAAAAACTTGAAAAAACTAAAATATTTAATATTTTGTCATTTAAAAAACCTAAAGCAATGCCTCCCTCTATCCCTTTTTTGGGTAAAGGTAACAGTGAGAAACCCCTCAATGTCACAACTAACTTCGATGACACCTCTGCCATGTTCATGCCCTGTTTTTTTAATTTTTCAAGTTACTGTAGTGCCCCTAGACTTGTGTAGACATTGAGGGCACCTGCTGAGTGATCCCGCTGATTGAAACATTAATTAAATAACCTTTTGACCTTATTTTTGAGTATGTGTATCTGAACTGTTGAGGTAAATGAATAATTGCATATGTTAAACGATTAGCTATGACTATGGAAAATTATGTTGATGGATAATGCTTAACGACTAGCTGTATGGTGATTATTTATTTGGCGACGAAATGTATACTTAATAAGATGAATGAGCAGTTTGAATAAATCATAAATGTTTAACAATGCTAGAGTTAGAAACCAGATGATGATTGTTGAGAACAGTGCTACTAATAATTTGTTGTGAGAAGTGTGTGTAGAAACAAGTGAGACGGTTCACCAACGGACACACAAAGGAACATGAAGGGTCGTAGAGTACGGGTAAATCACACACAGGGAGAGCGACGACGATGTCGACTTCCAACGGAATACCACGCTTGAGCAGATAAGCATTGATCCGCTTGCTCAAGAGGAAAGCGTGAGGGCGTACGAGGTGGGCCACGACGGAGCTGGTCACGTACGAGTTGAGGGGCGCGCAGTGAGAACGGACTCACTCCTCAGCGCCATTAGTCCCTAGATAGCGTGTAGACGGAGGATGGAAGGTAACGGCTCCTGAAATCCCTACATGAAGTTCCCGCAAGTCAAAACGGAAGGATGACGGTAGAAGGGCCCGACGGTGCGGTACCCTGCCGAGAACGGAAAGAGTGAATGCAAGGACCCAACGATGTGGTGCCTTGCCGAGGAATGGAAACTATGGATGACTGGACTCGACGGAGTGGTGCCATGTCAGAGAAATTAAATTAAGGAACTAGGAGCCCAATGGCGCGGCACCGTGATCCTAGTGAGTTTGATTGTTAAATTTAACTGCATAAAAACTTATGAGAATAACTCTAGATTATTACTTAGCAAATGCATGAAAATAATTTAGGCATTTGCACATGAATAGTTATTTTTGTTGAGCATTTAAAATAATAGAAATCATTATTTAGGAGCAAAATAGAATCCTAAGATTAGACACCTAGTCAACTAAAAGCTAGGAGTTAATTAAAATATCTGGGGGACAAACTAGAGCAAACTTAGGGGTGTTGGTGCACTTCCCAGAGAAACTGACACTTGGATGGGTGAGTGTTTTAATTAAATAATTAATTAAAAATATGTAATTATGCATGAAGCGACATGCGTCGCATGAGATTTTCCTTTATAAGGAAGGCTTGGGGAATGGGTAAAGGACCCATAATTTGGACGATTGTCGTAATTTTTGAATACCTCAAAGACTTGCTGCTATCTAAGGGTTTGGCTTAGAAATCCTGGTGGGAAGGGAAGCCCAAGCTGAATTTCTGAACTACTTGTGTGAGCTCTACGACCCAAAGCTCGGGGGAGGTCATGCGACTGAAAGCATGAGCCTATGGTTGGGTGGCGAAGCTAACGATTGCTTCGCCAATGGTTAAACGAGCTTTGCTGGAGGGATCCTACGGAAGACGCAGACAACAATGGACCAGCTCGATCGGGTTGACAGGTTAAGGTTTGCTTATTTTTGTTAAGTTATTCATTCTTTTATTTTATTTTTCCAATAACTATAATGGCTAATTTGTTTGTATGAAGTTATTAAAGCTTCAGGTTCAGTTCAAGGGGACCCTAAAGGAGGGGTCCTACATTTGGTATCAAAGCCGGTCGAGCCTTGAGGGCATCGGACTCATATATTTTTGCAGGTGTTCATTGGTGACTATGGTGATCATCAGCGGGATTGGAGCAGCGATCTTCGAGGAGTTTCACCTTCGACTGGAGCAGCCGTTCCTACAGGTTCTTCATTGCTTTAATATTTTATATTTGTTTCAATTTTATTTCAGGAGTTATAGATCTGGAATATCGTGTGAGAATGTGAGTTTGTGATTATGCATTCCTGTACATTTCAGTATTTTAATTGATGTGTATTGGAAGAATTTAAACTGGGAAATTACTGTGTTTTCTTTTAGATTTTAAAACACTATGTAATGAAGTGATCCGTGATTAGAAAATCGCTGTACTTGGAAGAACCGAATTTAGGGATTCGCTGTGTATTTGATTATTTTAATTGAGGGGTTCTTCGCCATGACCCTGTCCCACCACTCTTGAGCTTGATGGCTGATCGATGCATACGATGCATACACCAGACTGTGGCAATCATTTAAGCCTCTCTTTAATCTTGATGCGACCGCTATGGTATATCCACTAGTATAACCCTGACCACTTTGTTGATTAAATTATCCCCAAATCTGAAGCTTAATGCTGCCTCTGAGATGCTGTAATTTCTTTAAAAATCAAAACGCAAGGGTGCGGTGACTCCCGTTCTGTTTAGTCGCTTGAATGTATTTTTTTCTGTTGGATATCTTAAATCCTCTGTTTTGGATCACTACCTTCAAATCCCGGTCGTATAGATCTCTGCATGATTGTGTCTCCAATTGTGCAAATCTCTGCATTATTTGTTTCCTTTTACATCTCTAGATCGAATATTTAAAACTCTGTGTTTAATTATAGTTTTAGTTATTCCTATTAAATCTCTGTTATTGAAGAAGATTATCAGCTGAATGAAGAGCTTATTTACAAGGTCAATCATTTCCAATCTCTGTGTTTAATTCAGTTTTAAATTCTTTTTATTTAAACCTCTGCGTCCTTGCCTAATCAATAGCATTCTGTGTAAATTTAATTAACGATCTCAGCCGATGAGATCGTATCCCTGTGTAACAAAGGTAGACCTATGCGTGCTTACTTGAATCAATTGATTTCTGTCTGTAACCTTTATTTCATGATTCAGTGGACTGTTTGATTCTAAATAGAATTGAATCCTGGAAATCGAACATTCTGTTATGTGATGTGTGTTTCTGAATTAAAAATCCGGAAATCGTTTACCTTTGTATACGAACTACAAGTATTGATGTGAATGTTTCTCCATTAAAAATAAAAAAAAATCTGGAAATCGTTTAGCCTTTTCATACGAATGATCTGAAAGTTTTTACTTCAAATTATTGGATAGATCGAATATTTCAAAAATTCCAAAATTTCATTTATATCTTTGTACGATTTTTCGTGGTTCGATCTGAAAGATCAGCAATTAAATTATGTCCTTGCTTTAAGTTCGTATCGATCTGAGAATTCACCCCGATTCAAATGTTGTCCCGCTTAAACGTTTGTATGAATTCTGTCTATGCTTGAAGGTTGTATGAATCCTGCCCTGTACCTTTATTTTTAATAAAGATCTCTGGGCATTTACGTTAGCAAATTGTATGAACCCAAATTGCATTACTTGAAGCTTGATCTGCACGAAATCGCCTTACTCTCATGTTGAATAATTCCCTTAGATCACCGATTTATGTCAAGAGGGACCCTACATAAGTGATCTCATTGCGCAAATGATCCTTGTTTTCATTCTCTGCGTCGAGGTATTAAACGCCCCATCTAAACTGAGGTGTATTCTTGGATCCAAGAATTTGATTTGCATATCATATGTATTGTCCCCTGTTGCCACAGGAACGTGCATATGATCTTTGGCTGCTATTTATGAATGTGCAAATAATTTTGTTTTCTGTATATGCTACTTGTAGATTCCTACAATGAAATTGCATGATCCACTAGGGTCTACACCAGTGTTATATTTACTCGGTTTATTGCTTATACCAATTGATGCCTTCCTATTTTGATAATTGCTTATAGATCACAACGATCGGATCACTATCTTAGTGCTATGCAACGATGGTTCTTTTGTTTTAAATCTCTGTTTATTATTTGTTGTTTGATTGAGTTATGAACCCTTCTCTGCCATCGAGATTCCACCGAGAGATCTCCATACTCTATATGCTGCAACCTTTGGGCTAGCCTCTGTCCTCGTGGGCGTTGTTGTTCATAGGTTATACTGAACGCTGTTATCATAGATGTGTTATGTATTTCTGATGCTGCTCTTGATTTGGAAGGAATGGTAGTATTATATATATACTGGTAAACAGAGAAACCTCTGTCCATCGTGGACGATAAGGATCACTGTGTTTGATTAATTATTGCTTTGAATTTAGTCGGATCGTTGTATTATATATTATGTACTGGTCATTTTCTACAGAGTTATAGTGCCCCAGTTTTGTATTGTCTGTATGCTGGATTCCAAATCTTGATTTCAGCCTGTTAGATTTGTTCCCATTGCCAAAACAGAATCCCTGTAGAGTTATTGAAAACGCAGCTAAGCTGTGTATGTTTTACTGTTCATTAATTATTTCTGATTCATCTTCTTTTGTATTTGGTAAATATAAATTTAAACCTGCAATCTGGCCTCTGTAATCTGATTTGAACTTATTGATAGATCTTAAGTTTTTAAGACTCTGTCATGTAAACTTTGTAACCGACTACAGAGAACCCCAGTCGTCTCTAAGAATTCGGTACGTCGAGATAATCACGGGAGAGTGATTGGCTTGATCGGCGTCCTCTCCTTCCGTCCGCGCAGATGCCAGCACCAATGCGTATAAAACGTTTGAGTTTTAATTGCTTGGTGGTGATGCATGGCGTGTTAGGTATTTAATGAATTGAAGTTGTCTTTATTTACGCCACTTCTAGTTTGCCAACCCAATCCTTGAGGTTTTCTGTGTTAAACTCGCCACGGGTAAATGCCCATCAATCGATCCATCGAATATCTCTTCGAGTCGGTTATTATCTTGTCTCCAATCTCATGATCTTTTGTTACTACTTATGTGCTTGCTGGATTTAATTTAATGGACATTGGATGCATAAGGCATGCGCTGAACTCCATACCATTTCTTGACATAATAAAAGACTATCACTCTTAAAATCCACTCCTAAAAGAGATTATTTTTACAGAATTACTAAAAATAGAAGATTGCATCATGCAAGACCGCCGTTGTATTGGTCAATGTGCAAGATTGTGTTATAAAATTGCATCATTACATTATAATCTCGCCTCATAAAGAGCATACATAATATTGCATTTCATAAGATTGTATTGTAGAATTGTATCGCAAGATCACAAGTTCATGTATAGATACGGCTGACATACCGCGTGGGGCGTGGAGAATGATTTCAATATTTTATTGACTGAAAGTTATATTTATATTATCTTTACTAAAACATAGGAGTATAATATCGATGGGATAGCTACCTTCAGAGTTGCGTTAAGTAGTGATAAACACATGTTAAAATTTCCATTGAGACGGTTAACGGGATTTCACTCCATTCAAATCTCAGAAAGTTGTGTCATTATCCAAGGTACCCGAACTGCGTAATCATCATTAACTGATACATGAGAATCATCGTGGCAATCCTATATATATGCATGAATATATATATTATATAAATATACTTTAAGAAAGTTTAAATTATTTTTGTATACATGTGAAGAAAGGAATTCTATATACGCACGAATATACATATCATATGAATATACTTTTGAAAGTTTAAATACATATGGATAGAATACTATGTCTACACGTTTCGATATTTTATTTGAAATGAAGAATGTGGTAGTATATGAGGTAAGAAGGAATATTACAATAAGATATGTAATATGTAATTAAGTAGACTCAAAGGCATAAATATCTAGTAGTTTGTATATTAATGCATTAGGAGAAAAATACATGTTAGAGTTTTAGTATTTTATTTATTTATAGATTTTCGATTAATACTTGAAATTTAGTTTGTATGGTCTTTATATTGAAGTGAAATAATTAAAGAATAAACTGAAACGAATTTTTAAGTTCAATTCCTTATATGGAAAGTGTAGTTATTTTTATTATATCTAAAGTGATATATTTAATAGAATAAATTGAATTGAATTCTAGGAAGTGGAAAATAAAAAGGAATGCACTAAACATTTGTAGTTAGGACGGAATATTAAAGTTTAATATGTAAGTAAACATTGTTAAAGTAGCTAATTTTTTTTAGAATATATATAAAATAAAATTGTTACATGTCACCATAGAAATTGATGAAATTATTTAGATGTTGAGAAAAAGGTATTTATATATAATGGAATTATTATAAAATTACATTTAAATACTTGAAGGGAATAAGTATATTTCATAACACATTTACTTTAAGATAGTGAAGGAAAATTATTTATATATGCAGTAGAACCATTATAGAGCTATATTCAAATACTTTAAAAGAATTATCTATATGAATGATGGAACTTTAGATAGTATTAATACATCTATGGCATTTGAAAATAAGTTTTTATGTGTAATATTGAAATCATGAACTGTTATGATTTTAAAACAATTACAATTTAAGGTTGAAGAAGAGAACGTATATATATATATATATATATATATATATATATATATATATCGACGAGGCCTTAATAACGAAAGGATGGAAGGACAGATTCTAACTTGATGAGTAAGATTGAGGAGTATGACACCTCACAAGAATGATCCGTAGAAAAAAAAACTAATGAGGAATTCAATTTGAAAATTGAGAATAAGGAAATTGAAGAAAGTTTTAATGGGAATTAGAAGCATTGGAAAGCTTTTTGAATTAATTGAAAAGGGATATCTTAATCATGTATAGGAGGAAATTGAAGTAGGTGATGTATAATGGCATGGTAATGATGAAGTGTAACTTGGAAGACCTACCCATGGGACCTACAAACTAAACTCAAATGAAGCTAATCTTAGGTCATGGTCAAACGTTGATGAAAAGGACAACTAACCCTCGATATGGAAACTCGATGAGGTTAAGAAAGCACACTTAGTACAATTTGATGAGATTATTGAAGTAGTCCTATGACAAAAGAAATGATGAAATGAAGTAAAGATACGATAAGCTCATTGATCTGGACATGATATTACTGAAGAAAAGGACTGAGAGTTAAATTTTAAATGTTCATCTAAGTCACTAAGTTTTGAGGCCTCAAATCCTATCAATTTTAGAACCAACATTTAGGGGTTTTGGGAAGTAACCTTATGGAAATTGGTTTTGAAATATTTGAGGGTCTCTCTCTCTCTTGATTTGTTAAAAACGTGACCATGTTTTACTCATCTTTGATTAATGGAATATGTTATGATAATTACCTTCTCGTCTTGGAGGGAAGGATGTCCAAATATATTTGGAGTCTTTCTTGATGGTGATTTGCTAACTAATGGGTGGCTATTGATGTTGTATAATTAATTTTGGATATCGTAGACCTTTGCAGATCTAGGTTGGTATTGACAATTATGAAGGCATTATTGGATTTACAGTACGCATGTTACGATTGATTTCATGAGGATGTATCGGAAGCACGTTGGATGAAAAAGAAAACTTACGATTGGAACCACTAGTGCTTAGAGACTTCATCGTTGGAGAAAGATAGAAGAGAATGACAAGAAGATGAGAATAGGAAATTAGAAAGTTAAGCCTAGTGTTGGAAGTACGAGAACAAATTTAACTTCGGGACGAAGTTCTATATAAGAAGGGGTACATGTAATGCCCCTAGAATGACTGTGGATCTCAAGGGCACCTATCAATTGACCCGGCTGAAAAACTTCGATATAGTGGTCTTATGAGCCTTGTTATGTCTTAAACGATTGAGGAAAACTTGAAGATGTGAATGACGACAATAATTGATAAATGAATTAAGGAATTAAAGTATATGTGTGGAGTGGGATATTTGATTGATTACTTCTTGCTTAATGATTAGCCTTGATTGATCAAGTCAAAGTGCAGTGGGATAATTATAGTTCTAGATCTGCGATTTGGGAGGATGCAACTGAGATGCGTCATAGATTTCTACATTTATTCTGAACTTCGGGACGAAGTTCTAAATAAGTAGGGGTGTATGTAGTGCCCCTAGACTTGTGTAGACATTGAGGGCACCTGCTGAGTGACCCCGCTGATTGAAACATTAATTAAATAACCTTTTGACCTTATTTTTGAGTATGTGTATCTGAACTGTTGAGGTAAATGAATAATTGCATATGTTAAACGATTAGCTATGACTATGGAAAATTATGTTGATGGATAATGCTTAACGACTAGCTGTATGGTGATTATTTATTTGGCGACGAAATGTATACTTAATAAGATGAATGAGCAGTTTGAATAAATCATAAATGTTTAACAATGCTAGAGTTAGAAACCAGATGATGATTGTTGAGAACAGTGCTACTAATAATTTGTTGTGAGAAGTGTGTGTAGAAACAAGTGAGACGGTTCACCAACGGACACACAAAGGAACATGAAGGGTCGTAGAGTACGGGTAAATCACACACAGGGAGAGCGACGACGATGTCGACTTCCAACGGAATACCACGCTTGAGCAGATAAGCACTGATCCGCTTGCTCAAGAGGAAAGCGTGAGGGCGTACGAGGTGGGCCACGACGGAGCTGGTCACGTACGAGTTGAGGGGCGCGCAGTGAGAACGGACTCACTCCTCAGCACCATTAGTCCCTAGATAGCGTGTAGACGGAGGATGGAAGGTAACGGCTCCTGAAATCCCTACATGAAGTTCCTGCAAGTCAAAACGGAAGGATGACGGTAGAAGGGCCCGACGGTGCGGTACCCTGCCGAGAACGGAAAGAGTGAATGCAAGGACCCAACGATGTGGTGCCTTGCCGAGGAATGGAAACTATGGATGACTGGACTCGACGGAGTGGTGCCATGTCAGAGAAATTAAATTAAGGAACTAGGAGCCCAATGGCGCGGCACCGTGATCCTAGTGAGTTTGATTGTTAAATTTAACTGCATAAAAACTTATGAGAATAACTCTAGATTATTACTTAGCAAATGCATAAAAATAATTTAGGCATTTGCACATGAATAGTTATTTTTGTTGAGCATTTAAAATAATAGAAATCATTATTTAGGAGCAAAATAGAATCCTAAGATTAGACACCTAGTCAACTAAAAGCTAGGAGTTAATTAAAATATCTGGGGGACAAACTAGAGCAAACTTAGGGGTGTTGGTGCACTTCCCAGAGAAACTGACACTTGGATGGGTGAGTGTTTTAATTAAATAATTAATTAAAAATATGTAATTATGCATGAAGCGACATGCGTCGCATGAGATTTTCCTTTATAAGGAAGGCTTGGGGAATGGGTAAAGGACCCATAATTTGGACGATTGTCGTAATTTTTGAATACCTCAAAGACTTGCTGCTATCTAAGGGTTTGGCTTAGAAATCCTGGTGGGAAGGGAAGCCCAAGCTGAATTTCTGAACTACTTGTGTGAGCTCTACAACCCAAAGCTCGGGGGAGGCCATGCGACTGAAAGCATGAGCCTATGGTTGGGTGGCGAAGCTAACGATTGCTTCTCCAATGGTTAAACGAGCTTTGCTGGAGGGATCCTACGGAAGACACAGACAACAATGGACCAGCTGGATCGGGTTGACAGGTTAAGGTTTGCTTATTTTTGTTAAGTTATTCATTCTTTTATTTTATTTTTCCAATAACTATAATGGCTAATTTGTTTGTATGAAGTTATTAAAGCTTCAGGTTCAGTTCAAGGGGACCCTAAAGGAGGGGTCCTACAATTACCATACTGTAAGGCCATCAAATCAGGTCTTGTCATTCTGACTATATAGAAGACTATATTGATTGCTACTCCACAATACATGCAACGAAACTTGATTGCAGTCTCATTCAAAATACCCTCTACACAGTCTTCTTTTTTGCAGGGACAAAATATTCTTCCTAGACCTGGTCCAAACCAGAATGACATTGGTAGTTGGAAGTTTACAGCATCTGATTATCCCAGAATTCTGTAATGTGCATGTTAGAAAGTTATATATGATTCTATACAGGTGTTATTCCAGCTAAGACAATTTTTAGATACAGGCTCGAATCATATCCATCTTGAGGACTATCTCGTCATTTATGATCTTTCCTTTTATATCAGGTAATATCCTTGTATGTTTTGTAAGAAAATCGAATGTGTGGTTACTCTCTATTGTAAGGAAATTGAAAATCATGAAATGCCATCTGAAACATTTCAGGGCATTTCCCACACATGGTATGCATATCAGTGTTTCTAGGGTATGCATGGTCCAAACCCATGTTTCCTTCAACTTAGTTGTCATGGCTACAAATTAAAATTAGTTAACCCTTCAAATGAAGTCTAATCTACAAAAGCTTACATTAACCAGTTGTTGGGAATCCTTCCCAGTAGAGGAAAATATAGATAATTCGAACATGGATGTTTTTTAGTGTAGTACACAACTATCCCCTCCAACTATTCTCTCCATCAAACCATTTGTACGCAGGGCATGTGCATAAATTCCAGCATGTCAACTCCAAAACCTATTTCAGCTTGAAAATTTTTCCTCAGCTGCACATATTGCTTCAGCGTGATTACTTGAGCCAAATACTCAAAAGTTAAAGGAGAGGTTATATGTTAGTGCGATACCTTTTTGCGTTAAACTTGCATTCAAGAGCAACAATTGCCCCCCAAGATAATTCCAACAATTAAGGGCCAATTTACAGAGACCCATATCCCCAATTCAATGAGGTGAAAATTGTCCTAGGGAATAAATTATGGTAACCAGTTATAAACTTATTAAAGTAGATCGACATGTAATTTAAAAGTGAAGAAAAGGGGATAGAATTTAGTAAGATTTAATTTGACTTGTCTTAATTGAATGGCCATCTAGAGGTCTGCAAAAGTGCTACTTAGTCAACTGAACTTCTTCTAATATGACAAGATATTGGAAATTTCCCTAAATCTAATGCAACTACATAGACAACTAGTGGTGTAGTGTCTTTTAGTTGATGGTGCCATATTTGTCAACCAACTCTAGCAACGAGCCTGCTTACTCCATTTGCATGGATATTTTCTCTGTTAAAAAAGATGATCATCATTTTCTAAATTCACAGCATTACTTTCCCATCTTAGGTGGAGATCATGGAAAGGATCTTCTGTCTAATGCTTTTCATAACATATGATACCCATCTGCTGCATGTTTATCTTTCCATTTGCATGCATGTGATTGTTTAATGTCTTTTTCCTCTTTGTGCAATCCTCTCACTCCTAATCAAACTGTGTGACTTTAAAAGCAATTCACAATTCTAACTATAATGCCAACAATGATGTTAAATTGCTTGCAACAAATAATCAAAGTAAAAGCAAACCAACAAGATATAACCAACAGGAAACCAAAAGCTACCAAGCATGCAAATAAATAGATTCATAATTTAGGGAAGACAAAACCAGGTTAGACAATACATACCTACCAATATTTATGTACACATTTTGATAAGTAGAATGTAGAAAGAAATAAAAAAGAAGTTTATTAATGTCCACAAATGACTATAATAGGTCAATGGGACTAGAAAGAATGGTAATGTGGGAGTGATGAAGGAAACTCTAAATGCACAAATGACTACAAATAAAGATAAAAAAAAATAGAGAAATGATGAATTGTCCAAATAAAAAAAAGTCAAATACCTATTACCTTTTTCCAAATTTGACCCTTTCGCCCATACAAAAATGCAGATAATACTCCCAGCATAGCCCCTGCATATTCTGCTAATACTGTCCTGAAAATTATGACAATACATTGTTATGTTAAAGTTTTGACAACAAATTGCTATGTTAAAGTCTTCTAAAACAACCCATTATATAGAAAAAGGGGTATGTAAAATTTACAATTAGGCAAGAAGAGAGTCACGAGATTTAAAAGCAAAAGTGAGAATAAGCTTTGTACAGACACTTCTTGCACTTGATCAGCAAGGACAAATTTCAAGGATAAAAATTACCGAGAGTCTTCTGTTAGTAGGATAAGTACACTTTATATGTGTGGTTACTATCTGCTGATGAGGTGATGTTTATATTCATGGTTGGAAAACTCGTGAGAATGCATAAATTATCACACTAATATTTGCAATATAACACAAAATATGCATATTATGTAATGAAATTAATACTAATGTTTTAAATTGATTATTTTTTGTTGTTTGCAGAAAAATGGTGAAGATGACTCAGATGATCTAGATTATGTTGTCACCGATGTACCCGAGAAAGATATTGCTAATAATGATGCAAATGGATCAAATGAAAATGATGACGAATATAATGTTGGGATAGACATGAGGATGATGATGATAATGGTGGTGGTGATGATGATGATGGTAGCCATTGATGCTACTATTGAGATTGTGGATGTTTATTGCTTTCTCGATGCTACTAGACACGTATTCTTATTTTTGTGATGATCCAAGTTCATATAAAATTACCATCATTTTGATTTGTATGGTGGATTTATGTTGACATATAAACTTTGATTATCCTTGATCATTTTGATATTTCTAGATATGGATATTAAAAAAGATATTTCTTGTGATATTGGTATTTTCACTATATATATCGTTCACTTGTTCTTTTAACTTTAATATGATGATCTGTATCATAGGTTATTGATGTGATGATGTTTTATAATTTCACTTCTTTTGATGAAAGATAATGGTGATGTTATCGTTATTATATTGTAAATTTATCTATATTGGAAATTGTCGATGATCTTTTCATGGAAAATTAATATATATGATGATATTACTACTTTGTATAAATGTTGTCTGTTTGTGTTGAATTTTCTTCACAAATGCTATGCAATTAATTTCAATAATAGTATCTACAATTAATTTGAATGTTTCATTATATTATTTTAGAACTATGAAGTAAATGATATATGAGAACTATTGAAATTAATGAAATAATTATAATGATTTGATATAATAAATATATTAGCACACAATTGGATATAGTTGTAGGTGTTAAATAGCAAGCCTAATGTGGTGCTAATAAGGAAGCAAAATAGGAAGCAAAACTAGGAGCTAAAATGGAAGCCCACTATGTCATAGATCTAGAAGCAACATTGGATGCAATACCTAGCGCTAAGTTGGAAGTCATTTTCGATGCTATTTTGGATGCTAAAGTAGAAGCCAAACCAGAAGTTAAACTAGTGACCAACAAAGAAGCAAAATTAGATGCTTAATGGAACGCTAAATGCCGTGTTCATGAGGAAGAAAAACAAGAATAAATTCAAGGAGATAAATGGGAAGCAAAATGTGGCACTAGTGTGGGAGTAAAAATGGACGCTAAATTGGTAGCAAAACATGGTGCTAATGTTGACATAAATAGAGATGCAAAACCAGGCATTAAAAATGATTCAACACTTGACGCAAATGAGGAAGCCAAACACGGTGTTGATATGGTAGCAAAATAAGATGTTACTTTGGATGCAAAACATGGCGCTACATAGGAAGCAAAATATGGTGCAACAATAGAAGAAAAAATTGGCACCATTTTGGTAGCAAAACACGATGCAAAAATGAAACAAAATTGGTGCAAAATTAGAAGCGAAAATTGGTGAATATTGGAAGTAAAACGTGGTGCAAAATGGGATGCTAAAGTGGTAGCACATATGGATGCAATATTGGATGTTAATTTGGATGCAAATATGGCGCAAATGTAGATGCAAACATAAATGCTAACATGATGCAAATAGGGCGCTAATGGGGACGTCATTTAGGAAGTAAAAGAGGACGATCTCTAGGAAGCAAAATAAGATGTTATTTATGAAGCAAACCTTGACGTCGTTTAGGAAGCAAAATTGGATGCTATTCTAGATGCTAAAAAATGGGCACTATTTTAGACATCAGAAAGGATGCTATTTATGAAGCAAAAAAAGACGCTATTTTAGACTCTTTAAGTTTTGTCCATGACACGTTTCATTTAGCGTCTACTTTGACCACTCAATGATAACAAAATTTACACTAAAAAGGGACGCTAAATGGAATGCTAATTCTAGGATTTGTTGTAGTGACCCCACCAAAATCACCTTTTTTCGTTAATATATTCTTTATGTTAGACGAAAACCCTGTCGAAAACCTGATTTTTCTGATGACCTCTTTTACAATATTACTCTGTTACTCTGTCAAGCACCAAGGAATACTAATATTCTGTTGACGGCCATCATCATTAGAATTAATGATCACACTTTGCAATGTGTGATTAGCTTCTTGGATGTCACTACAAATCTTTCCAATTCTTTCTTTGTTAGTCCTCCATCTAATATTCGCCATAAAAATTTTGTTATGTTCTTCCTGATATGCATTGTATCAAACATATGAACTATTTGTAGGTGCTCATAGTATGGCAACCTACTGAATTGCATCGGGTAAATTTTCATTCCTCATGGAATCCCATTTGTGCCTTAATGACATTCATGAAACATCAACAAAATCAAATTAACACTAATTAATCAATATAGGTACATACCGCGATGAACATAATTCACTAAAAAAAGAAAATATTTATATAATATGATACATAAATAATTTGGCATACCTTGACAATTTCTATTATATTCCAACTTCCATAGGTGAGGTGTCATTCTTCGTAGTTTTTTTCCATTCTCTTATTTACCATTGAATTTTGCTTTGTCTGTAGTTCGATAACTATGGTTCTTAGGCAGAAAGTGCCTATACTCATCAAACACTTCCTTTACTAAACTCCTTGAACGAGGAGATTTTATCCTGGGACCGGAAAATGGACATGCAAATTTACCCTTTGTTTGAATACCTACAAGATATATGAATTAGTGTAGCGAATTAGAATTACCATTTAAAATAATGCATGATATTTTCAATAGATATATATAATATTAAAGAACAAAAGAACGTAACAATATACCACAAAAATGTGTTAACCCGGGAGCATCATGAATTGTCCATGCAAGTATTCCATGGAATTGAAATAATTTTTTCCCTATTGGCCTAGAGATGTTATACATAGTGACGCCAACCCATAACTTCAACAACTGATCAATAAGAGGCTCAATATATACATTCATATATTTAGTATGGTACTTACCTAATTGGTCCAACATACATGACTAATTATATTTAGCTATATGTCGTTATATATAAAAGACATAATTATCATGCACGAAACAAAGAAATGAAATATTTAGTGATTAGACTTTCAAGTAAAAAAATACAAATTAATTAAATACCGGGAACAATCATTGCCAACATTGTGTGCTCTCTCTTGATCGACATCCAAGGAGGAATGTTATTGTTTATCACAAAAACAGTCCACACTGAGTAGGTAGAACGAAGCTCTCCAAATGGATTGACACCATCAGCTGCCAACGAATGTTTAACATTACGAGGTTCTTCTTTAAAAATTGGCCACTTTTCTTCGATCTACCTCAATGCAGAACCATCTGCAGGCATTCGAAGAAGATAGTCTCGACTTTTGTTCTTTGCATGGAAATCCATACACTGTTCTATACTTTGACACCTAAACAACTGGTTGAAACATGGAATTATTGGAATATAACGAAGAACTTTGTGAGGCACCTTTTTGGTTGCTTTGTCGGTTCGATACCTACTTGTTTGACATTGTGGGCATTCATTTTCTAATGCAAATTTTCCATAGCATATGATATGATCATTAGGACATGCATCAAGAGCTTGATACTCCATTCCAAATTCTTTCATAATCACATATATCTCTCGATATGTGCGTTGTAAAATATTTGACGTTGGTAATAGAAATTCACCTAATAATCTACAAAATTCAAAAGAATAAGTCAATGTAAACAATATTAATCATCAATATCTCATCCATACTTTGCAAATTAGATAACAATAGCAATATAGGAAAAAATTCAAACTTTTATGTACATGTGAACATGCAGACATAAATAATTAACAAATTACATACCTTAGAATCTGTGTGAGACAGGTGTTTGATAAACCATTCAAAACCTTCAAGTTCACTAACAACAATATAGTAGATAGAATATTTGTTTTTGAGCCTTCATAAAGAGGTTGATGTGACTTCTCGCGTAGAGGATCAACGTCATGACTATCATCCTGGTTTTCTTCATCCATTGGAGCAAATGTGTCTTGGATAAATATATGTATCTCATATTCCTGAATTGTGTCACTAACGTTATCTCCATCCATATCATCATTAAGAACTTGATTAGCTTCAATATTATGATCTTTAATTTCATCACCCTGTAAAGGAGAATTTATGCTAGTACTTGGAAAATAACTCTCTGGAGGGCGACATTTTGGGGGCATTGTCTATATGTTTACAAACAACGTAGTAAAATTAGTGTGTATAGAACATATAATAAAATGATAATATATTTTACTGAAATTCATGACATGATGACTATTACAGAGAATACATTAAATATTGAATAACCTCTTACCAAGGGACGATATTCATAACCCCCTTCGACGTGCCCCTTCTCCCTACAATGTCTTTCAGCTGTTGTTATTAAAAGTATTCTTCTTTTCAATCCCCTTCAATTAGAGCAAGGGCAATAACATTTTACATCTCCCCTCACCTCTAATGCCTCTCTAAACTGAGCAAGATTCCTTGCATTTTCATTCATAGTGACAAATCCTTGTAGTGACAAGTAATTTTATTACCTACACCATACCAAACAGTAACTTGTCAAATACATTAGATATAAGTATATTTCTAAATACAGTATATTATATACAAATTTCTATAAAGAAAAACCTGAATACTGAATTTTTCATTGATGCCAACAAGTGTTGTACAATGGACTTTGATTTACTCACAAGGAGACCTTAATAGTTTGGGCATTGGAACACCAAGTGAAAAAAATGGTCCAAATGAAAGTTGTCTTTGATGCATGCTTACCTTTTATAAATTTACCAGATGATTGTTGAGTATGACTCTCTCTAGTTTTGGATATGGTTGATAAAGAATGTATTTAGGAAACACTTGTTGTTGGTATCTGATTGTATGGCTTATATTGGACAAACATACAAGAGAAAACAAAGAACAAGGGCGGCAGAACCATGTGACATAGTTGAAGAATCCAATGCAATCACAAGCATAACTGGAATTTCTTGGATACGACTGAGGTGGTTTTCAATTATGATTTCGGGTTGGTAGAACTGTAGGTTCTTGCATCAGTAGAAGATTATCCATGCATGTACATTTCACAAGACCAAGAGTACAATCTAAGGAAGAAATTCATTGTCAATATATTTGATCTCTTGAAGAATGCGCAGATCCTGCAAAAGACAATTTTGGGTATACAATACATCTACAGCTCTAAGTCTTCCTAAATATTTATCCATTCTTAGATATTCGGGTTGTTTTTGCAAAAGCACTCAAGTCCTTCCTTGAGATATGCTAGCTCCTTCTTCAAATGACTGAAGCAAACAAAGTCACTTGAAAACATTCAGAAGGCATGAAGGAAAGTGAAACCTAGCAACGAAGTGTTGTTCTGAATGATTGTGGGCATGTCAAACTGAATTAGTATAACCTAATGTACTATGAATGATGAAATATGCCTAATGTACTTGTAACATGAGAAGAATCCCATGTGAATGATGTATAGCCTAGTGTACTGAATGATGAACTCTGCCTAATTGTTGAAGTGACAATACTTAATGATCTTTGATTAGGTTTTAAAGAAGTTGAAATTTGTATTTAGTGTTGGCCCACTGATTCACCCCCCCTCTTAGTGTGCCATTGTGTCTAACAATACCTTCATGTTATAATTATATTCTAATAGAACTATAGAAAAAAGAAGAGGTTTAATTATTAATTAATATATAATCACGTATGCAAATCCTATAAAAACATGTAAGTATAACTAATCAATCACAAGAAATATATGTAGCAATGCTAAATTAAAAAAAAAAAACGTTCAAACATGCATGTTAAAAAAATCCTGTTTTTTTTTCTGAACATATCTTTCTATTAAAATAGACAAAAATATATAAAAATACTAATCTTGCAAGTTCAAAATACGAGCTATGTAGAATATCTGAGCTCAAACAATCACCACAAAATTTGTTGCAAGTTCAAAATCTAGGCTCAATCAATCAGCTAGAACCTTGTCGTAACTATAGCAAATGTGTCAAAAATTGTCTTGAAGTATGTATTTATAGATCGACGATCGTCGATCTATTGAAGAAAATGCATGAGTTGACCCATGAAAAATCAAGAGCCGTTGGAAGCTGGCACGTGGGGTTTGGCGCGTGTGCAAATATCGCCATATTCTGTTGATATAGAGACGAAAGTTCGTCGAAAATTAAAAAAAAAATGTCGATATAGCGACGAAAATGCCGCCATGATTAAAAAAAATTGAAATGACATATTAAATTGCATTGTATTTTTCCATGAATGTTCGAAACGTGGAAATATTTCGTGGAAAAATCCGCCCATATGTACTAGTGACATGCGAAGCAACTCGTGATCCAAGAGATTAGCGCCATACACATTCTCAATTCCAACAAGCCACTTCTATTTTGGCTCAAGTTTCAAAGAATCATGATCCAGAGACATTTGCAGAAGCTTTAGGTAATCTAGATTGGGACACCGCTATGGATGAAGAATATCATTCCTTAATGGCAAATGATACTTGGGATCTTGTACTTCTTCTGAAAGGAAGAAAAATTTTCAAATGTAAATGGATATACAGAACTAAGTATGCATCAAATGGAATATTTGAAAGGCTAAAGGATTTTAGTTTCGAAAGTATTTTCCCAAGTTGAAGGAATTGACTATAATGAAACCTTTTCCCCTATCAAAAAAATTAACTCCATTCACCTTGTTTTTTCCCTTGAAGCCTTAATGCATAAATGGGAGTTCCATCAAATGGATGTCACATTGTCAAGACCACCTTCTTACACGGGGATTTGTCGGAAAAAATTTACATGGAAAAACCTCCTAGCTATGTTCAAAATGAATCTATCCTTGTCTGTCACCTTAATAAATATCAATATGGCCTTAAGCAATCTCCTCAAGCCTTGTATGCCGAAATGGATATATTTATCTTTGACACTAGTTTTTCTAGATTCCATTTTGACCCTAATGTCTATACAAAGAAATTAGGAAACCATCTCATCATCCTTGTTCTTTATGTTGATGACCTTATTCTTACTAGTAGTGACCATAAAATTTTAACCCACATGAAATCCATCCTTAAGAAGAACTTTGAAATGACACACTTAGGAAATTTGCATTATTTTCTTGGGCTCCAATTCTTGCAGACCAAAGAAGGTATTTTTTTCTTAGTCTAAGTATTCATGTGACCTTCTCCATTGTTTTCACATGAAAGATTGTAAACCAGCCCCCATCTCACTTCCAGTCTAGAGTCAAAATTTCTACCACTTGCACTTCAACCGAAGTAGATGCCACCTTGTATCATCAACTTGTTGGTAGTCTCTTATACATGGCTCATAATCATCCTAATATTTCCTTCGTTGTTGGTCTTCTCTCCCTCTATATGCAAATGCCCCATGAAATCCACTGGAAAGCAACAAAAAGGATACTTCGATATATTCGGGTTACAGTTCAGTTTTGGATTCACTAAAGTTTGGGGGGTTCCTTTGTCGGTTATTTTCACTGATTCATATCGGGTCGGCGATCCTAATAATCGAAATTCTACCGTAGGTTATGCTTTTAGGCTTAGTTTTGGGCTTGTCACTTGGGCTTGTAAGAAACAACAAGCTATTTCTCCTTCTTTAGTAGAAGTAGAGTATCGAGATGTAGTTAATGCAAGTTAGGAATCTTTATGGCCTCAAAAAATCCTTTAAGAGTTTGGATTTGAGAAGCAATGTCTAACTACCCTTTGGTGTGACAATTAGAGTGATATCAAGCTCACCAAAGATCCAATTCAATATTAGTGCAACATACACATTGAGCTACATATGAATTTCATCATAAATTTTTTTCATGATCACAGTCTTGAAGTGCTCTTTTTCCCTATAGATGATCAAGTTACATAAATATTAATAAAATATCTTATAGAAGTGAATTTTTCTAAACTTTGATCTGTGTTAGGAGTTCAAAATTTTTTCATTAAGGGGGGATAGAATCTAATGCCTCCTTCCTTCTCCTATAGTGTCACTTTTGTAAATCCTATCCCAAGTTGTTCTTAACGGGGGGTGTTATTATATTTAGACACTTAGGAGTTAGCTAAGATCAAAATTACATAAGGTATCTTTAGGAAAAGCGTGTTTCTTTAGTATGCATTAGTATGCATTTGTACATATGTAATCTTATGGTCACAATATGTTCTTGACATAGAGTGATCCGATGGTTCATATTATCCTCGATATTAACAACCATTTACTCGTGGCTTAACACCTGATTGATCCATGATATATATTTAAAGAGAATGGAGGGTCATTTTCTAGTTGATCGATTATGAGAATATCTTTGTAACATTCTTTTTCTTTTTCATAACAATATTGCATCAAGTAGCTATTTGGTTGGGGCCATGGATTTTTTCCCTCTTTAAGGGTTTAAACCACGTACCAACATCGATTTGTTGATATGTGATATGTTTGTGTGACTTGCTGCTCAATATGTTTGGTCTCTTGGAAATATCTTATGTAGTCGAAAAAAAAACATCCATATGTTCCTTTCAAATAAACTCTTATTTACCTAACTATAATTCCAATTCCTTTACAACCATGTCATGTGCATTAGATTCCAGGTAAATTTTCCCACACCTAGTAGTCATGCATATTGATACAGTAATCTACACTGGTAAAATGACATTCATGTATGTCAAATTTTATAATAAAGAGATGGATTCAGAAACTTATAATTTTCTTTTAAAATTTTTCTAGAGTAGTTGATTGTGGGGGGGTTGTTTTCCTCCCAACCATAGGTTGTTATACTACATAATTATCCCCTATGTTGGTATATGAGATCACTAGTGAGAAGAAGGATATCAATTTTCTTTTCCAATAACTAAATCCTTCACAAAATCATCCAAGATGTCACCACTGGAATGTATCTCTCCTTTCAGCTAGTTGTTGTACCATTTAGCCGCTACACCGGTTAAGGTTCTTTGGAAAAGTCTCAATCATATAGAAATGTCATTTAGCGAATCAGAAGAACACCATAAGTGAAATGTTGTAACATGGTCCCCTTGATATTCTCTAGCCTTACCTTCAAACTTGGGGATGTCTAAAGGAATCTTGGTAATTGGAACATGAGTCCAAGTAGGGTCATGATGCACCGGTTCATTCATAAGATTCAAAATATCTGGCAAGTTTAAGGTTTCTAGAAAGGGTAAGTGAGGCCTAGCCAATGTCAAATGAGTTTGGGGAGTTGGGTAAGGAAAAATACCTAAGCCATAGCTCCCATATGGTTGGTTGGGGTTTCCCCCAGGCATTGGTTGTGAAGTAAAGAAATTTTGAAAAGTGCTCTATCCATAAGTGAGGGGATTACTTCCTTGAGGTCCAGTCCACTGATTTTGAGTATACATAACTCCAATTTAAACATGAGTTGAAGTGAAAGTAGTACTACCTCTTCCACCAAAGAGTGAAAATGGAGTACTCCCTAGAGGTACATTATAATCTTGAACATTACTTGGTTTAAAACTATAACCTATAAAAGGATTTGAACTTGTAAAAGGTGCAAAGGATTGAACCAGCATGGAACCTACAAAAGGTGCTAAAGGAGCAATATGTTCCCCATGCCAAGGGAATCCATGAACGAAAGGAACTTAACTAGTAGGTCCAACCTGGAAGTTTTGAAGAAAAGGGGATGATGTGAACGATACAGTAGGTATCCCAATGAAGGGAACACTGGATGAACCGAAAGTTGATCCGAAGGGTATAGAAGTTGAAGGAATTTGAGTGCTTGGTGACGTTGAGGGTACTATACTAAAATTCAGTGAAGTGATCGGAGCAGAAGACATATGCAATGAACTAGGTGTCATAATGGTCACATGAGGAGGGGAAAATACTCCAGGCTGTACAATGGTAGATGTGGGAGTATGTGGAACTCCTAATCTGTGATAAAACCAGACGTAAACCTATACAGACTTAACTTAGGTTGACCTAAAGAGATAACTCGCACTAACACCGGATCATCAGGTCCAGTTAATGGTTGTTTAAAGGGTCTTACAAAACCTTTAGTTTGCAAGTCTTGAACCTTGGTTGTGTGTGGAACCAATGAAGTGTGAGTGATAAGGTGATGTTCTTTAGGTGGATCTGTTGTTCCAGTTGGATCAAAATATCCACTTGATTTTATCCTTCACTGCTGAGGTTGTGGTGGAGGCTCCACAGTGAGTGGAGGAAGGTTTTGCAACCTTCTCGACCTATGAAGAGTTTGATCCTCCACAAGTTAGCAATTCTAAGTAAAGATAGCATTGGGAAAACTAGAACAAGAGTAATCAATCAACACACCACTAAAAAATCCTAAAGTGATCCAAACCAAGCAGTCAGATAACCTTACAAAGGAGCATCTGGGATGATGAGGGACTAGAAAAAACCAGTGAAGGTGCGAAGAACAGTTATTCAGGGTCGACAATATGACCACGATGGGGCCAAGCGCTTGAATCACCAAACCACCTTCCCAAAGAGTCATAAGGGATTTCCTCCCAAATATGTCCTAGGTGCAATGGAAATATCCTTCCACTAACACCTGTGTAGATCCCTATAAGTCTGGATACTAAGGCTACCAACACTATAGAGAGGGTCCTGGGAACAGTCGTAGGTCGAATCAATATGAATGGGCAGGGTAACTAATCCCGAAATTCAGAAGCACCAAAGTACTAATGATCCATCATACGCGCACCAATCCTGGTAGATGCTCAATTAAATAGCGGAGGGGTATCTCCTTTACTCAACCTCGCATGACCTCATGCTTGAATCCTATGTGAGTGGAGCTTCCCGGTTCACCTTCTACAGAGGTATATTTACTTAGCGAATGACCACTACAATTTAAGTTTATCTTCTTTGGATAGTTAAAAACACCCTAATCCAAAGCACTAACCTAACCTAGTTGATGTAAGAACCTAAAAAAGAAAAGTTACAACTTGATTTTAAATTAGTGATTCTTTTTAAGGCTATTATTACTCAAGAGGTAGTGATTTTGTGCATGATGATGTTACAACTAAATAAAAAAGCATGCTAAGTGTATAATAAAAATGTAAAAATGCTCCTACTTCTTTTATTTTTATCTTTTATGTTTCAAAAGAAAATATTGATAACGTAAACCTACATAAAACAAAATTTCCTTTTCTTTTTCAAAAAATAAAGGTATGCAACTACTACTATTTCTGAAAAGAAAACTAAAGTGCTTGTTATGGAAGATACTTGTTTTTTTTTTATTTTTCTTTTAAACAATATGGACAAGTATAACACACCCCAAATAACTAAGTGCATACAAATTTGTACTTAATATTACAAGAACATAATACTAACCCTCATAGAATTATGAAGACAACAAGTTTGACTAGTCAACCCAAACAAGAAATTGAATTAACTAAAATTGGTATATAACACTTTGAAACTGAAACGAAAGAAACAAATTCCACAAAAAAACTTCTTCAAGATATCAAACAACTCTCAGTTAGGCCATCAATAAAAAATATCACCCAAATCGTCCACAAGCCGATCATTCAAACCTGAAAGACTTGGATAGAAACCCTAACAAGTCTTAGAAACCAAAAAAGACCCAAAGGAAGAGGAAATACCTGACCACAGGTAGCAACCAGACTGAAATGGTTATTGAAAGAGCAACAACCCCAAAATAAATCAAATCAAAGGCCCAAACATTCAACGCTAAGAGGAAAATTGAAACCTACAGGGGCACTCGGGACTGTGCAGACATCAACTCGTGAGGTACTCGCAGGTGTAACACAGGAAACCTGCGGGTAACGAGGGAATGCCTGACTGTATATACTGACAAGTTGTAGGTCTACTTCAAAAAATAAAATAAAATAAATAAATACTCAAAAAGAACAAGTTCTGGGTCAAAAGCAGGGGTACCCACCCTCTACAAACTCTTCCAAAGACTCTAAAACTAACTCAAACTAAAGAAATTTTACACAAAGGACTCCCGGAGTAATAGGGAACTCCCTAGTGACGTCTCCAATTCTGTTATTCGGAAATTAATCCTATGACTGGGAATTTACTGAGGTCACCAATGTACTATCTAAAACACACATAATCTGAGGCTACAACAAGTACATGACAAGATTTTATTTATGAAAAAGGACTAGGGTCAATAAGTCAAGTAATAAATACCTTGAAGTTTAGAAGGTTGATCCAATCTTGTAACTCTTTTGTCCTTGCTCTGCAATATTGTATAGAGAACCTGAAAAATAGAAATAACCCTCCTCAAAACATTTGGCTAAATGTAAATGAATAATAAGATATGAAATTCATACATAAATCAAGCATGAAATTTGATTCACCAAATTCAATTCATATAATAGATATAATTGATTATGGGAAAGAAAGGTCTATTTATTGATCATATAAATGATAACAAGTACATATAACTCATTCGGTAACAACACTTCTGAAACCAAGCTATGCACTCTTGCTCCTCTCCTTTATTGAAAATTTCTTCAGCATTTAAGTATCTGAAGAGTGAATCCCCTCTCTCATGTCCCTCCCCTTGTATTTATGGCAAGGCAAGGAGGATAGTTTCGCGAGGATACCAGTTAGGGTCGGTTTGGAAGTTGGGAAACCACCACCAAGTTCCTTGATTTCGAATTTAGTTTTTATTTTCCATGATTTTAAGAAGGACCCATGGGTGTAAGCCTTGCAACATGCGGGTGACCCATGAGCTGGATACTAACAGGTAGTGGGTGCATCTTTTAGGAGAGACCCGCGAGTGGTGAGTGGATCACCTACAGACAACCCTCTAGATGTCAGAGATAAAGTCACGGTTAGGTCCTAAAGACATATCACAAAAATAGGATGATCTGGAGAAACAAAGAATGATCAAGGTTATAAGCATATATAGCAAATTAGGGTTCTTCAATCCATAGTGTCCTTTTGTGTGAGCGACATTTCAGTGTTGTGTTGTAGGTACAACAGATCCCTTGTTTTATCCAAAATATGGGAGCCCCAATTTCATATCAAAGACTAACTTAATCAATTTGGGGGTTGTCTAACTTGTTTGCCATTCATTTTTGCTGCCTTTGATTTGATTTAATTAAGTTAGTAAATTTTCCTTCTTTAAATTATGCATTTTTAGTGTTTTATTTTATGAATTGAGGAAATAAATCTTTTGGGTTTAAATTTTAATCATTCCGCAACCCGCAATCCGCAATTGCGGATTACGGATTGTGGGCACTTTTGTTCACATTCGAAAATTTCCCTTTCGCAACCCGCAAACCACAATTTGCGGATTGCGGGATGCAGAAAGAGGTTTATTAGAAAAATGCACGTGAGTTTTCTCCTCGCAACCCACAAATTGCGGATTGTGGGATGCGAAAAGACCTTTTTATTTATAAAAAGTAGTTTATACTTCCCACAACCCGCAAATTGCGGGATGTGGGAAGAACTTTTACCACGCATTGTGTTTACGTTCTGCAACCAGCAACCCGCAATTTGCAGATTGCAGATTGCGGAAGGGTGTGCATACTTTTGAATATTAAGTGCTTGCACTTGGCATCTCGCATCCCAACCGTTGATATACAATGATCTGATGGCCATGATTGCATCTGGAAAAATGATTCAAATTTTGATTTTTGATGCTTGGTTCATCATTTTCAAGCGTTGATCTAGTTTTTCCTCAGCGTTATGCTTGATCAGATATGAAGTCTTTAAATCTAATGATTGCTTAATGATTAAAACTTTGAGATGTGACTGTTAATTTCATGTGTTATTATGTAAATCTATCACAATCTTACGCCAGGTTTCGATTGATGCATAACCGACTGATATTTTGCTCGCAGGAATGGTAATTGCAATCTCCACATCATAGATTTGCCATCATGCCAGTTAATTATACTCGATCGACGTCAAATCCTGTGGTTTTATTGCCTATATGGGTTGTTATGAATAATATTTTAGTTTACAATGATATATGCAAATTTTTTATTTATATTTCAATATCTATGCTAATAATTACATGCTGTAAGTAAAATGCAGAGAGTTTCAGGCATTTCTGTCAAGCATTCTGTTGAGAAAAAGCCTTAGCCAATGGAATACTCTGAACCTATTCACGCACCATTTGATGCTGATGTTTTTGATGACAGCACAGATAGTGAAGAAGAAGATGACATGATTCAATTCACATTTGAATGACTCCTTTTCAACAAGCAGAAGAAAGGTGATAAAGAATATGTTGATCAAGATAATACAATTGTTTGGGACCTAATCATCAACTTGCCACCTGTGTGTCCCACAATTCCTCTCAAGGATGATCCATTAGCTTATTTTTCGGTCTTTGAAGATATTTCTAGTCCTCATGAATCCAGGGAAGATTTCATGTGTTCCTCGCCAGCTACCTTCAACAGCTCATGATTTATTTTGATTCTCCTCAACTTATGACAGGATGTTCTCAAAATTATGTGGTGTAATCTTCCTAGAAACTGTATGATGCCCAGTTTGGGATCCAAATTAGTTCATTATTCCTATGTATAAGGATTGTTAGATGTTTTAGGCCAAGAGGCATCCTTTTCTTGGTCATTTTACGATAATTTAGTTTTGATTATCCATGCTTTGTGGGAGATTTGATCCTGAATTATTACTTTGTAATTATTATTTAAAGGGTTTTAGATCTCAAATCAAGGGATGGATGGTTAGGGGACATGATCACCAAAAAAGACAGGAGACGCTCTTTTGTTGCAGACTATGTAATGTTTTGCAGGCCATAATACACAGTTAGTTTTCTTCAGCTATCTCTTCTGTTATAATTTGTCAATGTTTTTGATGGATTGTGATTTTGCTTTAACACATTCATTGATACTGTTTATTATTTTCAATCAGTAATTTACATTGGTTTATAGTTCAGATTTCTCTCAACTTGTGATCACTGTAATTGATGTTTTAAATGAACGTCTTTATCTAAAATTTTTATCTATTTCTGCAAATGATTCACAAAAAACATTAAGTCAATGTTAATTTGTCAATTGACATTCTAGATACAGGATAAGATTGCATGCAATTAATTCTGAAGCTATTATTCGTTGAATGTATTTAACTGATTATGTCTTGAGCTACTGAGTCAAGATCCATTTTTGCATGTCTGTTGAATTGGTGAAAAGGCTTAGTAATTTTCATATCACGTTATCTTGTGAGCAAACAAATCATTCCTTTTTAGAATAGGCTTGACTTAGATTAGGTTTCTTTTCAAGGTTAAACTAACTCTTAGGATTAGGAAAACTCTTGTCTTTCCTCATAGGAAGACAGATCCTTTCTAGGATCAAACACACTCAAGTGCCAGCAGAGGCCTTTGAATCCGTGGGTGTCAACCACACCAAAAAGCTCGAGGATAGGGTAAAACTTGCGTAGGATTATCTGAAGCCTTTGGCTGGGTTTTCATCCCCTATTGTATGCCTTGAACCCAATTCAAACACATACACAATCGAGGAATCAACAAATGTCACTAGAAGGAGGACCATGTACCAACCATTCCTAAATAGAACTTAAACAGACCTCCTCTAGTAAGAGAACCGGTTATTACATGTAGCCATACCCATGCTTCAACGTCAATAGAACAACCAGTACAAAATTCTAAAAATATTCTTGCCACCCCTATCGTAGAGCAGGAAACCAGGATGGCTGATATTATTATCGCATCACCCACAAGAGGATCCCTCACACTCAAACAGATTCTTAAAAGTTCTTCTGATAGTGTTTCTAGGTTACAACAAATAATCGTTGGACAACATAATCTAGGACTAGCAGCAATTCAATATCACTAGAACACTGGTCCCCAAGCCGATAATTATGTTAATTAGAATTTAGGTGACCAAAATCCTGAACAACGTAATTCACCCTGCCACAATTTGCTCCCATATTTTAGCCTTGACACATTGTTTGGGGAAACACAAGAAGATCAACCACAAGTGACAACAGGTCGACCACCACCACCACCACCTCCATCTTCATCTTCTTCATCTGAAGAATCCTCATATAGCGATTCATCCTAGAGCTCATCTTCAGAGGGCATACCAATGGCTGAACGTCAAAATAGACCCTGGTTGGACTAGGATGTTGTTTTTATCCTAGGGGATCAACATAGACTCCCTAAAAATACAGAAAAAATGGCTGCCTAAGTTCGATCCCGATGAAAAGTCACTTGCACTTGATCACATAAAGACATTCATGCAAGCCATCAGGCTTAGAAATGTGATCCATGAGGATGTCGTTTGTAGGTATTCCCATATACCTTCCAAGGGAAAGCATCCATTTGGTATTTTTCCTTAGAATCTAGGTCTATCACTTCATTGGATGACTTTGAGAAAATATTCATGCAAAATTTTGGAGATGATAAGACACTCGAAGACTTGGTAATTGATCTCTCTTTTATGAAAATCCAGGGTAAAGAAAGAGTAAAAGATTTTAATCAGAGTTTTTCATATCTAAAAAATAGAATCCCTATTACTCTTCTTCCTGCGGAAGAACTCCTAGTTGCATGCTATGTCAAAGGTTTACTGGTTCCCATAGCTATGTGGGTTAAACGGGCACACAAAGAAACCCTGCCAGAGGCCTTTGCTGAGGCGATTTAGGTTGAGAAAGATATTTTCAGTTTGAAGGATAACCCGGATACTTTAGTACAACCTTCCACCTCACGTAATAAAGATGATGTTCCCACAAAAATTGCTACACAGGATAAAAATATTTTCGAAATGCGTGACATGAAGAAAATTCTATAGCAGATTTCCAATGGGATGGTTGACCTCAAGAGAACTAACACTGAAAACCATAACACAAATAGGGGGTTCAACATACAACCATTTAGAAGACCCTATCAACCTCAACAAAACCAAGTCCCACCCAATCCTGAGAAAGGGTTGAACTCTGAGGAGATTTTGTCTATCTTTAAAGCCTTAGTTTCATAACCCCATCATTCTCCTCAACATCCAGAACAAGAACTACAGGAAGATCAAGAGACTGAACTTCTAGGTGAGGAAGAAGACCAATAGGTTAATACCATTAGTTTCTTTGCAGAACTTCCCATGGCTGAGGAAGAAGAAGAGCTTGAAACAATATTTAATGTCCAACACTCCTACAACACAAGGACTAAAGGACAACCAATACAACAAGATTCTACTTCCATTCCCACAACAAATAGAGTCAAAACAACCATACAAAAGGATACACTTATTCCTGAGATAGAATATAACTTGATTGATGACTTAAAGAAGATGAAATCTAATATCTATGTATTTGAACTTTTGAATATCCCCGCTATGAGAGACAGTTTTCCCAAAAGCATAATTGGCAACAAACCCAAGGAGACTCAAAACAATAATCTGGAGACATACACCAAAACCAGCAACCCAAAACCTATTGGAAAAAAGACACCTCCCTTTTTGTTAACCTTTGAGATCTTTAACTGGAACGTTTATAATTGTATGGTAGATTCATGGGCCTCATCCAATGTAATGCCTTTATCAGTTTGCAAGAAATTGAATGTTGCTTGGGATCCATGTCCTACTCAGATTGTTCAGTTGGACCGATCCAAAGTGAAAGTAGTAGGGGAACTAAGGAATGTTATGTTAACTCTATCTGCTGACCCAAGTATCCACCAGACTGTGGATATCAGCATGGATGATATCCTAGAGATGTATGGGATGTGGCTAAGCAGATATTGGTCGAAAAAAACTTAAGGGCTACTTTGCAACCGATTGGTCTCACTTGTGGCTTCCTTACAATGGAAAGCCAAACAAGATAAAAATCAGCAGGGAGCCTTTTATGAAGCAAATTGTCATAGATTTGAATGACCCTAGTGATCCTGCTGCATACTTCAAGTCACATGTGGAACATTTCACTTTTGATACATTTTTTGGAGACTTACCTGCAGATTTGTCACCGGCTGAGAGTGCACATAATCAGTCTCAGATTGTCAATTTTACATCTGTCCCATTCTCAGGTGATATTGTACATAATGTATATAGTGTGAATACAAATTTTAAGTTAGATTTGAAAGCATGGACTTTGTGTTTCGATGGTTCCAGATCTAAAGATGGAGCTAGTGCAAGTTGTGTCCTCATCGATCCGAAAGGAACTAAGAACATGATTGCCTGCATGCTTGAGTTCGAATGCACAAACAACATTGCTGAGTATGATTCCTTGGTCCAGGGACTCAGGAAATCAATCAGTATGAATTCCCAGGTAATTGAGTGTTATGGAGACTCAGAAATAATAGTTAAGCAGGTAAGAATTAAGATTCATTTCATATCTCCTCATTTGCTTAATTATCAAAATTTAGTAAGGGACTTAACTGATTCTTTCACTGCTTTTAATATTAACTCAGTCCCAAGATCTCAGAATTTCGATGCTGACCTGCTAGCTAATATTGCATCCAGGCTGATACCCCCAGAAGGTTTGTCACCATATATTTTTTCTATTGAATTAATGTATAGACCTTCGATCCCAAACAATATAACCAGTTGGAAAATGTTTAACGATGACCAACAGATTCTAGATTTCCTTACAGCTCAAGATACATTTCAAGATGTTGCCATCAATGAAAGTGGGCATGAAAAATCTCTAGTTGATCCTGCTTGCACTGCCAATTTGATCCCTAAGTCAATTATCAACCTGGAAAATTTTTACGACCTCCAAGATAAGTTCAAGCAAAAGGTGAATTGTAAGACTCAGAGCTCTTCTCTCAATTATGAACATGTGAATTTAGGGAGTGAACAAAACCCTCACATGATTAACCTAGGGGTTGACTTTTCACCTGATGAAAAGAGAAATTTTATTAAGTTATGCAGAGAATTCAAGGATGTCTTTGCTTGGACATATGACAAGCTAAAAACCTTCGACACTAATATTATGCATCATAACATACCGATGAGGCCAGATACTAAACCCTACCAGTAGAAACTGAGGAAGATGCACCCTAGCTTGGAACTTTCTGTCAAGAAGGAGCTTGAAAATATCCTTGCAGCAAGAATCATCTTACCGGTCAGGCATACACAATGGATCGCTAATTTAGTACCAGTTTGCGAGAAAAATGGTGACACTAGGATTTGTGTTGACTTTAGAAATATTAATAAAGCTTTCGAGAAAGATAATTACCCTGTTCCCCCTATGGAACAAATCTTACAGAGATTTGCAGGTTCAAAAATGTTTTCTCTCCTTGATGGTTTTTTAGGGTATAACCAAGTCTTGGCTGCTCCTGATGATCAATTAAAAACGGCTTTCAGAACCCCCTTGGGAAACTTTTTCCTACAGGTGAATGCCATTCGGGTTGATAAATGCATTTGCTACATTCCAGTGAGCAATGGACATAGCTTTCAGAGGGCTTATGCGTGATTCTATTGTTGTGTACTTAGATGATATTACTATCTTTTCAAAAAAACGACATGAACATTTGTTTTCCCTAAAATAGGTATTCGAACATTGCAGAAGATTCGAAATTTCGCTCAATCCTAAGAAATCAATCTTCACAGTGACTGAAGGCAAGTTGCTGGGATTTATTGTTTCGAAAGAAGGTATGATTATCGATCCAGAATGAACAGAAGCCACTGCAAGGATCATGTTTCTAGGTACGTGCAAAGCCATGCAATCTTTCCTTGGTAAGATAAATTTTGTTCGCAGATTTGTCCCAAATTTTGTGCAAATTGTTAAACCTTTACAATTGATGATTAAAAAGGATGCACAGTATAAATGGTTTGATGAACAACAAAATGCTTTTACTGAGATTATGAAGGTTATTGCAGAAGCTCCTGCCCTTATGTCTCCTGACTTCAGTAAGGATTTTATTTTATATACCTTTGCTACTGACTTTTCCTATGCTGTTGTTCTTAAATAGAAGCACCCAGACGATCTCGAAATTCCTATATCTTTTATGAGTTCAACATTCAAGGTTGTAGAGTTAAATTACTCCCAAATAGACAAACAAGCTTACGTGGTTTATAAATCACTTAAACATTTTAGACCGTACTTATTGAAGTCTAGAACTAAAGTGATTGTGCCCTATGCAGCTATCAGAAATGTTCTGATACAAAAGGAATCGGGGGAGAAAAGATCTCACTGTATGACAGCTCTGCAAGAATATGATTTAGAGATAAGACCAGCAAAAATAGTGAAAGGCCAAGGTTTGTGTTTGCTTACCGCTCAGTCGAATGATCCTGTAAAACAACAAATCGAGTGGGAGCAAGAAGAAAGCGCCTCAATAGGTTCTGTCAATGTTATTACTACTCAAGCATCTGACTGGTATGATGACATTAAATTTTTCTTAATTCATGGGTATGCTCCTGAAACCCTTGACTTTAGAAAACACAGAGCCTTAAGATTAAAAACTACACCATATCAATTTATAGATGGTTTTTTATTCAGAAAAGATTATGATGGTGTTTTCCTTAGATGTCTAGAGAGAACTCAAAATGAGAATATTATTTTGGAATTTCATGCAGGGCATGTAGGAGGACACTTATCAAAATAAACCACTTCCCATAAGATCTTAAGAGTGGGCTACTACTGGCCTATTTTGTTCAGAGACGCCTATGCTTTCGCTAGAAGATGTGAACCATGCCAGAAGTGCGCTGGAAAAATGAAGAAACCTGCATTTCCCTTGCATCCAGTCACAGTTCAATTTCCATTCCAGCAGCAAGGTCTAGATTTTATCAGACCTATTAATCCTCCTTCTTCCTTGCAACACGGGTATATTTTGACAGCTACATACTACTTTACCAAATGGTTAGAGGCAGTCCCTCTTAGACAAGCGAACACAAGCCAAGTAATTTCATTTCTGGAAGGCCAGATAGTCACAAGGTTTGGTGCTTCGGAAGTCCTAGTGTTTGACAATGCTTCATACTTCTCCTCTTTTGAATTAACTCAATATGCCCTTGAAAAAGGGATAAAATTAAAATTTTCTGCCAATTATTATCCACAGGGAAATGGATTAGAAGAGTTTTCTAATAATAATTTAATTAACATCTTAAAGAAGACAGTGGCTACTCACCACAAGAATTGGCACATTCAGTTATACAATGCTCTTTAGGAAGACCATGTCACTCCTAAAGTGGCCATTGGAAACTCCCCTTACTACTTATTTTATGGTAAGGAGGCTATCTTACCAGCCAACCTCATGATCCCTTCCCTACAGCTAGCACAGTCTATACAGGAAGATGAATCTTCTCCACTCTAGCATAGAATTGATACATTATTCAAACTAGAGGAGGACAGGGAAAAGTCTAAAAACAAGTTGTATCAACATCAATAGCTTGCGAAGAGGTGGTTCGATGAGAAGGCTTCATCTGATAGGGAGTTCTCTGTGGGGGACTTAGTTTTAAAATGGGACAAGCAACATAAGGACAAGAACGATTACACTAAGTTCCAATGTTTATGGCTAGGACCTTTCATTGCTACAGAAAATATTGGTCCTAGTACTGTTTGGTTACAAACACTGGAAGGTCTTTCGGAAACCTACCTAGTGAACGTCCAACTGCTCAAGAAGTACTTTGTTTAAGGAGAACATGTTGTTCCACTTGTACATGAAGTGTGGTTTGTTTTCTTTCCTTTGGTTTGATTGATTGTTTTGTTTTCTTTTATGATTCTTTTATTTTTAATAAGTTTGCACATTTGGAAAAGGTTGTTGATTAGTGCTTTTTTGAGACTAATACAATCTAAAGTTCTTAGGTAATATGCTAGATTCTTTTGCATTTAGCCTATGTCAGAAAAATGCTCTCCATGGAATCAAATAGTCAATTTTTGCAGGGCCTTGATCGATATCTTCCCACTATCATCGACATCTTTTAAATATTGGTCTGATTAATTGAAGTTGAAGAGAAGATTAGAGTTCTTTACTCTGTGTTTCATGATTAAATGGCATAATCTCTTATATCTTGGTTAGACTTATCTATTATGGACGCCATACTGATCACTTTGATTATAATTTATCTTAATAAAAATAGATTACAAGATGGGGGGTCTCATTACGAGCTAACCCATTATGTTCATAGATGTTTAAGTGGAATGACATCTCCACATCTAGCCACCAAAATTGGGAGATGACTTTCAACTCTGGATGGAAGGTGGAAGATCCTATCATAGGTCGGTCCATTCATGATTTGGAAAGAATCAATGAGTAACACTGCTATCATGTGGTCACCAAGCCATGGTAGTGTCTTGTAATATAAACATAAATAAATTTTTGTTTTCTTATAAGATGGTTTGTTGTATATGAGGATAAGGGGGGGTCTTATCACAAGCCAGCCGTACCATGATCATGGATTTGATTTTGGACTGGAATTACCACCTATGGTCACCAAGCCATGTTAATTGCTTTCAGATTAGAAAACTGAAAGAGAAGGAGTCTCTTGACCAAGCTAGCGTGTTCAGATTCCAAATCAGGTTTGTGAATGGCATTGCCAGCATCTGATCACCAAGTCAGGGAAATAGCCTTATATCAGTAGAAGTCTTATTTATTTCTTCAGCTATATAAAAACAAATTAAAAAAAGAGAAATATACATGTACATAAATGCATAATTAATAAAGTCAAGGTGATCCATGTATTGTAATCCATAATGGCTCCGAGTTTATTCCAAAGGTTAATCATTAATATTTCCTTCCATGATTACATAAAAGTATAAGATTTTTGTTTTGCTCGTAGACTGCCTTACTAGATTAAATATTATCATTAATTGGTTGTGTATGGGAATGTATTGATCATATGACTTACCCTGCTGTTTTGACTGTGTTTTCATGAGATCATTTTGTAGATTGCAGGTTCAAAATGAGTTGGTTGGCATATCTTCCTTATAACTAAAGGTTTCATCTTTAGGGATAACTGGTTCTTCCCATCCAGTCGCCATTTGTTATAGGTACAACAGATCCCATGTTTTATCCAAAATATGGGAGCCCCAATTTCATATCAAAGACTAACTTAATCAATTTGGGGGTTGTCTAACCTGTTTTCCATTCATTTTTTGATGCCTTTGATTTGATTTAATTAAGTTAGTAAGTTTTCCTTATTTAAATTATGCATTTTTAGTGTTTTTTTATGAATTGCGGAAATAAATCTTTTGGGTTGAAATATTAATCATTCTGCAACCCGCAACCTGCAATCCGCAATTGCGGATTGCGTATTGCGGGCTCTTTTGTTCACATTTGAAAATTTTCCTTCCGCAACCCGCAATTTGCAGATTGCAGGATGCAGAAAGAGGTTTATTAAAAAAAAAATGCAAGTTTTCTCCCCGCAACCTGCAACCCGCAACCTGCAATTGTGGATTGCGGGATGCAGAAAGACCTTTTTTTTATAAAAATTAGTTTATACTTCCCGGAACCCACAAATTGCGGGATGCAGGAAGCACTTTCACCACGCATTGTGTTTACGTTCCGCAATTTGTGAATTGCGGAAGGGTGTGCATACTTTTGAACAACAAGTGCCCTCACTTGGCATCCCGCATCCTGCATCCCGACCGTTGATATACAATGATCCGACAAAATGATTGCATCGGGAAAAATGATTCAAATTTTGATTTTTGATGATTGGTTCGTCGTTTTCAAGCATTGATCCGGTTTTTCCTCTATGTTATGCTTGATCAGATATGAAGTCTTTGAATTGAATGATTGCTTAATGATTAAAACTCTGAGATTTGACTGTTAATTGCATGAGTTATTATGTAAATCTATCACAATCTTATGCCAAGTTTCTATTGATGCATAACCGACTGATATTTCACTCATAGGAACAATAATTGCAATATGCACATCGTAGATTTGCAATCATGCCAGCTAGTTATACTCGATCAATATAAAATCCTGTGGTTTTATTTCCTATATGGGTTGTTATGAATAATATTTTAGTTTATGATGATATATGAAAATTTTGGATTGATATTTCAATATCTATGCTAATAATTGCATGATGTACGTAAAATGCAGAGAGTTTCAGGCGTTTCTGTCAAGCATTCCGTTAAGAAAGAGCCTCATCCAGTGGAATAATATGAACCTGTTCCTGCACCATTTGATGCTAATGTTTCTGATGACATCACATATAGTGAAGAAGAAGATGACATGATTCAATTCACATTTGAACGACTCCTTTTCAACAAGCAGAAGAAAGGTTATAAAGAATATGTTGATCAAGATAATAAAATTGTTCGAGACCTAACCATCAACTCGCCACCTGTGTGTCCCGCAATTCCTCTCAAGGATGATCCGTTAGCTGATTTTTCGGTCATTGAAGATATGTCTAGTCGTCGTGAATCCAGGGAAGATTTAATGTGTTCCTTGCCAACTACCTTCAATAGTTCGTGATTTATCTTGATTCTCCTCAACTTATGACAGGATGTTCTCAAAATTATGTGGTGTAATCTTCCTAGAAACTATATGCTGCCCAGTTTGGGATCGGAATTGGTTCATTATTCCTATGTATAAGGATTGTTAGATGTTTTAGGCCAAGAGGTAGCCTTTTCTTGGTCATTTTAGGATAATTTAGTTTTGATTATCCATGCTTTGTGGGAGATTTGATCCTGAATTATTACTTTGTAATTATTATTTAAAGGGTTTTAGATCTCATAGCAAGGGATGGATGGTTACGGGACAAAATCACCAAAAGATACTGGAGACGCTTTGTTGTTGCAGACTATTTAATGTTTTGCAGGCCTTAATACATAGTTAGTTTTCTTCAGCTATCTCTTCTTTTATAATTTGTCAAATCTTTTTGATGGATTGTGATTTTGCTTTAAGACATTCACTGATACTGTTTATTATTTTCAATCAGTAATTTACAGTGGTTTATAGTTCAGATTTCTCTCAACTTGTGATCACTGTAATTGATGTTTTAAATGAATGTCTTTATCTAAAACATTTTATCTATTTTTGCAAATGATTCACAGAAAACATTAAGTCAATGTTAATTTGTCAATTAACATTCTAGATACAGGATAAGCTTGCATGCACTTAATTCTTAAGCTATTATTGGTTGAATGTCTTTAACTGATTATATCTTGAGCTACTGAGTCAAGATCCATTTTTGCATGTCTGTTGAATTGGTGAAAAGGTTTAGTAATTTTCAGATCAAGTTATCTTGTGCACAAACAAATCATTCCTTTTTAGAATAGGCTTGACTTAGATTAGATTTATTTTCAAGGTTAAACTAACTCTTAGGATTAGGAAAACTCTTGTATTTCCTCACAGGAAGACAAATCCTTTCTAGGATCAAACACACTCAAGTGCCAGCGAAGGCCTTTGTATCTATGGGTGTTAGCCACAGCAAACAACTCGAGGATAGGGTAAAACTTGCGTAGGATTATCTGAAGCCTTTGGTTGGGTTTTCATCCTCTATTGTTTTCCTTTAACCCCATTCCATCACATACACAAACGACGCATCAACAAATGGTGCTAGAAGGAGGGACATGTACCAACCATGCCTAAATAGAACTTAAACAAACCTCCTCCAGTAAGATAACCGGTTGCTACACGTAACCATGCCCAAGCTTCAACGTCAACAGAACAACCAGTACAAAATTCTCAAAATATTCCTGCCACCCCTGTCATAGAGCAGGAAACCAAGAGGGCTAATATTATTATCGTATCACCCACAAGAGGACCCCTCACACACGAACAAATTCTTAAAATTTCTTCTGATAGTGTTTCTAGGTTACAATAAAGAATCATTGGATAGCGTAATCTAGGACTAGCAGCAATTCAATATCACCAGAACACTGGTCTGCAAGCCGATAATTCTGTTAATCAGAATTCGGGTGACCAAAATCCTGAACAACGTAATTCACCCTGCCACAATCTTCTCCCAGATTTTAGCCTTGACACATTGTTTGGGGAACAAGAATATCAACCACAAGTGACAACAGGTGGACCACCACCACCACCACCTCCATCTTCATCTTCTTCATCTGAAGAATCCTTAGATAGTGATTCATTCTCGATCTCATCTTTAGAGGGAATACCAATGGTTGAAGATCAAAATAGACCCTGGTTGGACTAGGATGTCGTTTTTATCCTAGGGGATCAACATAGACTCCCTAAAAATCCTGAAAAATGGTTTCCTAAGTTCGATCCTAATGAAAAGTCACTTTCACTTGATCACATAAAGACATTCATGCAAGCTATCAGGCTTAGAAATGTGATCCATGAGGATGTAGTTTGTAGGTTATTCCCATATACCTTCCAAAGGAAAGCATCCATTTGGTATTTTGCCTTATAATCTAGGTCTATCACTTCATGGAATGACTTTGAGAAAATATTCATGCAAAAGTTTGTAGATGATAAGACACCCGAAGACTTGGTATTTGATCTCTCTTCTATGAAAATTCAGGGTAAAGAAAGAGTAAAATATTTTAATCAGAGGTTTTCATATCTAAAAAATAGAATCCCTATTACTCTTCTTCCGGCGGAAGAACTCCTAGTTGCATACTATGTCAAAGGTTTACTGTTTCCCATAGCTATGTTGGTTAAACGGGCACACAAAGAAACCCTGCCAGAGGCCTTTGCTGAGGCCATTCAGGTTGAGAAAGATATTTTCGGTTTGAAGGAAAACCCGGATACTTCAGCAGTTCAACCTTCCACCTCACGTAAGAAAGTTGATGTTCCCACAAAACTTGCTACACATGATAAAAATCCTTTTGAAATGGGTGACATGAAGAAAATTCTATAGCATATTTCTAACAGGATGGTTGACCTCAAGAGAACTAACACTGAAAACCAGAACACAAACAGGGTGTTCAATAGAAAACCATTTAGAAGACCCTATCAACCTCAACAAAACCAAGTCCCACCCAATCCTGAGGAAGGGTTGAACTCTGAGGATATTTTTTCTATCTTTAAATCCTTAGTTTCAGAACCCCATCATTCTCCTCAACATCCCGAACAAGAACTACAGGAAGATCAAGAGAATGAACATCTAGATGAAGAAGAAGACCAGTAGGTTAATACCATTAGTTTCTTTGCAGAAATTCCCATGGCTGAGGATGAAGAAGATCCTGAAACAATATTTAATGTCCAACACCCCTACAACACAAGTAGTAAATGACAACCAATACAACAAGCTTCTACTTCCATACCCACAACAAATAGAGTCAAAACAACCATACAAAAGGATACACTTATTCCTCAGATAGAATATAACTTGATTGATAACTTAAAGAAGATGAAAGCTAATATCTCTGTATTTGAACTTTTGAAGATCCCTACTATGAGAGACATTTTTCCCAAAAGCATAATTGTCAACAAACCCAGGGAGACTGAAAACAATAATTTGGAGGCATACACCAAAACCAACAACCCAAAACCTGTTGGGAAAAAGACACCTCCATTTTTGTTAACCTTTGAGATCTTTAACATGAACGTTCATAATTGTATGGTAGATTAAGGGGCCTCATCCAATGTAATGCCTTTATCAGTTTGCAAGAAATTGAATGTTGCTTGGGAGCCATGTCCTACTTCGATTGTTCAGTTGGACCAATCCAAAGTGAAAGTAGTAGGGGAACTAAGGAATGTTATGTTAACTCTATCCGCTGACCCCAGGATCCACCAGACTATAGATATCATCGTGGATGATATCCCAGAGATGTATGGGATGTGGCCAAGCAAAGATTAATCAAAAAAACTTAAGGGCTACTTTGCAACCAACTAGTCTCACTTGTGGCTTCATTACAATGGAAAGCCAAATAGGATAAAAATCAGCAGGGATCCTTTTATGAAGCAAATTGTCACAGTTTTGAATGACCCTAGTGAGCCTGCTCTATACTTTAGCTCACATGTGGAACATTTCACTTTTGATACATTTTTTGGAGACTTACCTGCATTTTTGTCACCTGCTGAGAGTGCATAGAATTAGTCTCAGATTGTCAATTTTACATCTGTCCAATTCTCAGGTGATATTGTACATAATGTATATAGTGTGAATACCAATTTTAAGTTAGATTTGAATGCATGGACTTTGTTTTTTGATGGTTCCAGATCTAAAGATGGAGCTAGTTCGGGTTGTGTCCTCATCGATCAGAAAGGAACCAAGACCATGATTGCCTGCAATCTTGAGTTCGAATGCACAAACAACATTGCTGAGTACGAGGCCTTGGTCCAAGGAATCAAGAAAGAAATCGATATGAATGCCCAGGTAATTGAGTGTTATGGAGATTCAGAAATAATAGTTAAGCAGGTAAGAAATAAGATTCATTGCATATCTCCTCATTTGCTTAGTTATCGAAATTTAGTAAGGGACTTAACTAATTATTTCACTGCTTTTAATATTAATTCGGTCCCAAGATGTCAGAATTTTGATGGTGACCTGGTAGCTAATACTGCATCCAGGCTGATATCCCCTGAAGTTTTGTCACCAGATACTTTTTCTATTGAATTAATGTACAGAACTTCGATCCCGGACAATATAACCAGTTGGAAAGTGTTTAACGATGACCAGTAGATTCTATATTTCCTGACAGCTCAAGACACATTTCAAGATGTTTCCATTGATGAAAGTGAGCATGAAAAATATCTAGCTGATCCTGCTTGCACTGCCAATTTGATCCCTAAGTCAATTGTCAACCTGGAAAATTTTTACGACCTGCAAGATAAGTTCAAGCAGAAGGTGAATTGTAAGACTCGGAGCTCTTCTCTCAATTATGAACAGGTGAATTTATGGATTGAATAGAACCCTCACATGATTAACCTAGGGGTTGACTGTTCACCTGATGAAAATAGAGCTTTTATTAATTTATGCAGAGAATTCAAGGACGTCTTTGCTTGGACATACGATGAGCTGAAAACCTTTAACACTAATATTATGCATCATAACATACCGATGAAGCCAGATACTAAACCCTACCAGCAGAAGCTGAGGAAGATGCACCCTAGCTTGGAACCTTCTGTCAAGAAGGATCTTGAAAAGCTCCTTGCAGCAAGAATCATCTTTCCGGTTAGGCATACACAATGGATCACTAATTTAGTACCAGTTCGCAAGAAAAATGGTGACATTAGGCTTTGTGTTGACTTTAGAAATCTTAATAAAGCTTCCAAGAAAGATAACTACCTTGTCCCCCATATGAAACAGATCTTACAGAATGTTGCAGGTTCATAAATGTTTTCTCTCCTCGATGGTTTTTTAGGGTATAACCAAGTCTTGGTTGCATCTGATGATAAATTAAAAACAACTTTCGGGACCCCTTGGGGAACGTTTTCCTACAGGCGAATGCCATTCGGATTTATAAATGCAGGTGCTACGTTCCAGTAAGCAATGGACATAGCTTTCAATGGACACTAATTGGCACATTCAGTTCTACAATGCTCTTTGGGCAGACCGTGTCACTCCTAAAGAAGCCATTGGAAACTCCCCTTAATGCTTAGTTTATGGTAAGGAGGTTGTCTTACCAGCCAACCTCATGATCCCTTCCCTACAGCTAGCACAATTTGTATAGGAAGATGACTCTTCTCCACTCCAGCACAGAATTGATACATTACTCAAACTAGAGGAGGACAGGGAAAAGTCTAAAAACAAGTTGTATCAACATCAACAGCTTGCGAAGAGGTGGTTCGATGAGAAGGATTCATCTGATAGGGAGTTCTCTGTGGGGGACTTATTTTTAAAATGGGACAAGCAACATAAGGACAAGAACGATTACACTAAGTTACAATGTTTATGGCTAGGACCTTTCATTGTTACAGAAAAGATTGGTCCTAGTACTGTCTGGTTACAAACATTGGAAGGTCTTTCGGAAACCTACCCAGTGAACGTCCAACTTCTCAAGAAGTACATTGTTTGAGGACAACATGTTGGTCCACTTGTACATGAAGTGTGGTTTGTTTTGTTTCCTTTGGTTTGATTGACTGCTTTGTTTTCTTTTATGATTCTTTTCTTTTTAATAAGTTTGCACATTTGGAAAAGGTTGTTGATCAGTGCTTTTCTGAGACTAATACAATCAGAAGTTCTTAGGTAGTATGCCAACTTCTTTTCCATTCAACCTATGTCAGAAAAATGCTCTTCATGGAATTAAACAGTCAATTTTTGCAGGGCCTTGATCGATATCTTCCTACTATCATCGACATCTTTTAAATATTGGTCTGATTAATTGAAGTTGAAGAACAGATTAGAGTTCTTTACTTTGTGTTTCATGAGTAAATGGCATAATCTCTTATAGCCTGGTTAGACTTATCTATTCTGGATGGCATACTAATCACTTTGATTATAATTTATCTTAATAAAAATAGATTACAAGATGGGGGGTTTCATTACGAGCCATCCCATTATGTTCATAGATGTTTAAGTGGAATGACATCTCCACATCTAGCCACCAAACTTGAGAGATGAATTTCACCTCTCACTGGAAGGTGGAAGATCCTATCACAGGTCAGTCCATTCATGATCTGCAAAACATCAGTGAGTAACACTGCTGTCATGTGGTCACCAAGCCATGGTAGTGTCTTGTAATCTATACATAAATACATTTTTGTTTTATTATAAGATAGTTTGTTGTATATAAGGATAAGGGGGGGTCTTATCACAAGCCATCCCTACCATGATCATGGATTTGATTTTGGACTGGAATTACCACCTATGGTCATCAAGCCATGGTAACTGCTTTCATCCTAGAAAACTAGAAGACAAGGAGTCTCTTGACCAAGCTAGCTTGTTCAGATTCCAAATCAGGTATGTGAATGGCATTGCCAGCATTTGATCACCAAGTCAGGGCAATGGCCTTATATTAGCAAAAGTCTTATTTATTTATTCAGCTATATAAAAAAAAATATAAAAAAATAAAGAGAAATATACATGTACATAAATGCATAATTAATAAAGTAAAGGTGATCCATGTATTGTAATCCAGAATGGCTCTGAGTTTATTCCAAAGGTTAATCATTAATCTTCCCTTCCATGATTACATAAAAGTATAAGATTTTTGTTTTGCTCGTAGACTACCTTACTAGATTAAATATTATCATTAATTGGTTGTGGATGGGAATGTATTGATCATATGACTAACCCTATTGTTTTGATTGTGTTTTCATGAGATGATTTTGTAGATTGCAGGTTGAAAATGAGTTGGTTGGCATATCTGTCTTATAATTAAAGGTTTCATCTTTAGAGATAACCGGTTCTTCCCAGCCAGTCGCCATTTGTTGTAGGTACAATAGATCCCATGTTTTATCCAAAATATGGGAGCCCCAATTTCATATCAAAGACTAACTTAATCAATTTGGGGGTTGTCTGAGCTGTTTTCCATTCATTTTTTGATGCCTTTGATTTGATTTAGTTAAGTTAGTAAATTTCCCTTCTTTAAATTATGAATTTTTAGTGATTTTTTTTATGAATTGCGGAAATAAATCTTTTGGGTTGAAATTTTAATCATTCCGCAAATCGCAATCCACAATTGCGGGTTGTGGGCGCTTTTGTTCACATTTGAAATTTTTCCTTCCGCAACCCGCAATTTGTAGATTGCGGGATGCGGAAAGAGGTTTATTAGAAAAATGCACGTCAGTTTTCTCTTTTTTATATAAAAAGTAGTTTATACTTCCCGCAACCCGCAAATTCCAAGATGCGGGAAGTACTTTCACCACGCATTGTGTTTACGTTCCGCAACCCGCAACCCGCAATTTACGGATTGCGGAAGGGTGTGCATACTTTTGAATAACAAGTGCCCGCACTTGGCATCCCGCATCCCGCATCCCAACCATTGATATACAATGATCCGACGGCCATGATTGCATCTAGAAAAATGATTCAAATTTTGATTTTTGATGCTTGGTTCGTCGTTTTCAAGCGTTGATCCAGTTTTTCCTCTACGTTATGCTTGATCAGATATGAAGTCTTTGAATCCAATGATTGCTTAATGATTAAAACTATGAGATTTGACTGTTAATTGCATGTGTTATTATGTAAATCTATCACAATCTTACACCAAGTTTCGATTGATGCATAACCGACTGATATTTCACTCACAGGAACGTTAATTGCAATCTGAACATCGTAGATTTGCAATCATGCCAGTTAGTTGTACTTGATTGACGTCAAATCCTGTGGTTTTATTTCTTATATGGGTTGTTATGAATAATATTTTATTTTACGATGATATATGCAAATTTTGGATTGATATTTCAATGAGTCTATGCTAATAATTGCATGTTGTAAGTAAAATGCAGTTTCAGGCATTTTTTTCAAGCATTATGTTGAGAAAGAGCCTCAGCCAGTGGAATACTCTAAACCTGTTCCTGCAACATTTGATGCTGATGTTTCTGATGACAACACAGATAGTGAAGAAGAAGATGACAGGATTCAATTCACATTTGAACGAATCCTTTTCAACAAGCAGAAGAAAGGTGGTAAAGAATATGTTAATCGAGATAATACAATTGTTCGGGACCTAATCATCAACTTGCCACCTGTGTGTACCACAATTCCTCTCAAGGATGATTCGTTAGCTGATTTTTCGGTCTTTGAAGATATGTCTAGTCCTCATGAATCCAGGGAAGATTTCATGTGTTTCTCGCAAGCTACCTTCAACAGCTCATGATTTATCTTGATTCTCCTCAACTTATGACAGGATGTTCTCAAAATTATGTGGTGTAATCTTCCTAGATACTGTAGGATGCCCAGTTTGGGATACAAATTGGTTCATTATTCCTATGTATAAGGATTGTTAGATGTTTTAGTCCAAGAGGCACCCTTTTTTTGGTCATTTTAGGATAATTTAGTGTTGATTAACGATGCTTTGTGGGAGATTTGATCTTGAATTATTACTTTGTAATTATTATTTAAAGGGTTTTAGATCTCATAGCAAGGGATAGATGGTTAGGGGACAGAATCGCCCAAAAAGATTGGAGACGCTCTTTTGTTTTAGACTATGTAATGGTTTGCAGGCCTTAATACACAGTTAGTTTTCTTCAGCTATCTATTATGTTATAATTTCTCAGATGTTTTTGATGGATTGTGATTTTGCTTTAACACATTCACTGATACTATTTATTATTTGCAATCAGTAATTTACAGTGGTTTATAGTTTAGATTTCTCTCAACTTGTGATCACTGTAATTGATGTTTTAAATGAATGTCTTTATCTAAATTTTTTTATCTATTTATGCAAATGATTCACACAAAACATTAAGTCAATGTTAATTTGTCAATTAACATTCTAGATACATGATAAGCTTGCACGCACTTAATTATTAAGCTATTATTGGTTGAATGTCTTTAACTGATTATATCTTGAGCTACTGATTCAAGATCCATTTTTGCATGTCTGTTGAATTGGTGAAAAGGTTTAGTAATTTTCATATCAAGTTATCTTGTGCACAAACAAATCATTCCTTTTTAGAATAGGCTTGACATAGATTAGATTTATTTTCAAGGTTAAACTAACTCTTAGGATTAGGAAAACTCTTGTCTTGCCTCACAGAAAGACAGATCCTTTATAGGATCAAACACACTCAAGTTCCAGTGGAGGCCTTTTTATCCATGGGTGTTAACCACACCAAACAGCTCGAGGATAGAGAAAAACTTGCGTAGGATTATCTGAATCCTTTAGATGGGTTTTCATCCCCTGTTGTTTTCCTTGAACCCCATTCCAGGACATACACAACTGAGGCATTAACATGTCATCACAGACGAAGAAGTACCAATTTGATTGATAACACTAGCCAAATTCTTGGAATACTTCACCTTGACCCATACAACAGAGTAATCCATCCTTTATTTGTTTCACAATCTCTTGAGAATGCCCTTCCTTTCTAATCCCAAGAAACTATCTTCTTCCAAGTTTCTTTTCATTAGTAGACATCTCTTGGGAAAACATTTCATTATATTTTGCACACCATAGAACACCAATAATTCAAGGTTTCTAAGTGGTGGTCTAACTACTTTCCAAGAGTATCTATTACCTCTTATTAGTCATTCTTTCACACCTCCATGGTTTCTCTATTAGTTGGGATGAGTTTTTTCTTCTTCTCAACTCTTCTTTCTTTCAAGTACCTCTTGTTTTTTCATCTCTCCCTCCTCTACTCAAAATTTTCTTGGGTGCATGAATGAAAAAAATGAGGTATGATAAATGATTTTTTCCTCCAATTATTCTTGGTTCCATAAATATCGGATTTTGTTACTTATAATTTCGGTTTAGGAACTTTGTTCAATATTCTTATGTCTCAAATCACACTACTTCTCATATAACTTGGCATTAGGTTTACTTTGTAAGGTACTTGGGTCAACGTTAACATGGCATAAGGAGGATTTCAGGTTATATAAAGAATCCTCATAAGGCATAGGCAATCCACTCATTGGCCCCCCTTACTCTTCTTCACTAGTGAACTCATAGCCCATTAGCATCCTCCCTAATCAACCTTGGAACTTATTTTTCCATTACTCAAAACAGCCATGGTAAGTCTATCTCATGGCATAGTACAAAACATAATCAGATAACAAAATTATTTACAACATTTACAAAATCATAATTAGAGTTAACATGGGGTCAAAATTTGGGTATTACATTCATAGAGTCAAACCCAATAAATAGAAATCCCTATGGGAGACCCTATTGTCACTACTTTCGTAGAAAGTATTTTGTTCATACTAGCTAGTCAATATTTGATATTCTATAGGAAACATAAACATCAAATGATAAGGGTATATAACCTTTAAATTAATGAAATATTTGGGAAAAAAAATAGCATTGCTATGACATTCAAATTTTGTTCCTCAGTGACCTTAAAAGGTAAAAAAAAAAAAAAAAATTGTAAATTCGGAGAAATAAGCCTGTAAGAGAGTAAACTACAATTCCATTTGTTGTCTCCTGTAACCTTGAGAAACCATTTACAATCAATTTATTGTGATATTAGGGCCTTTAATGTCTAAATATCACCTTAACTATAATATGTAAATACATATATGGAACTACTACTCTTATATGTTTATTATTACATCTAAATATTGAAAACTTAAGTTTATATACATGTTATGCAAAAGAATATAGTACTATAGCCTCACTTACAGGAGAGTGAGGTACTTTGGACACTTTGCTAGAATGGTGTTAAAATCATTAGATATACAGTTTATTTATTTCCACGCATGTCAAAAAAGTGGAACTCCATATTCATTTTGTCTCATCTCTTCTACCTTGTGTGTGGGTTGGCTTGTGAGGGTTGACTTGGGACATCTTCAAAATGTAATATGTTGATTTAAATTAAGAGTTTCATTGTCTACTTACAATGCACCTCTTGGTGTAGTGGTTTCCTCCACCCTATTTTTCACCTTGGTGTTTTCCTTTCCATTACGCTTGGACTTTGTATATTGAATGCAATGTCTAACATATTATACTTTTCTCCATGACAATAAATAAAAACCAATGGTATTTATTCTATTAAGAAATAATTAAGTCCACTAAGAGACCTACGTTCTAATGAATTTTATCAATATTTTTAAATCTTTGTTCTTCTCGAGCAGTTCAGTAGCACTAAGGTCAATTAAATTCAATTAAGTGAGTTGACTGCATATTCATTATGAGTTTCTTGATATGTTCAAAATGGGGGTCTTTACGAGACAGTGTGTTAATTACCCATACACTCACCGTTTCCAATATTAATTAAGTGGAATAAAATATTAATTTAAGGTTTATGATTGTTGACCTTTCCATATTGGAAGTGGTGGTTTGTTTTAATTATTCACCCAAATTCGAACCTTCTATCTTACATGGCAGTAATTTAAGTATATTAATACAAAGAACCTTATCTTATCTTCCTTAGTTTTATTAAATGATTAATTAATTCTTTTAACTTTTCATGAGATGGTTTAGTAAATCAAGAGTTATTTAATTAATTCATTTATTTTGTTAGTGTATTCGAAAATGTTTATGACAAAGAATAATGTGCTTATTGATATTAATTAATCATAATAATATTTATAGGATTTTTGGATGTGAGTAGGAAGTATATCATCCTTGGATCCAAAAGATTGTCTCGCTTCCTTGCACAGACGAGAAGATTATCCTTCATGGCATTGTACCAGCCGATTAACTCCATATCATTGAAAATAACCATTTCGCATGCTTGAACCCCGTGGTAATATACCTTTGTTTCGACAGAGTACAACTAACTTTACTACCAGAATCCCTAAAGTAGTTTTTAATTAAGAAGCCAACTGCCATGCTGAAACAATGATGGAAATAAATGGTGCGAAGCAGGCCAAAATGATGCTTTGAATCCTATTTAATGGAAAAGTGACGTTTGAGGGCATCCAACTGATCCATGATCGGTGTCATTCTCCACTACCATCATGTCGAACTCAAATATATTGCCAATCCTGACATGATGATTGATAGTGGAGTCGAACATGGCCGGATCAGATGTTTTCATCAGCTCATCCTATTGCTCGTAAACATCAACTGCCTCGTTGTTCACAGCGTGGTCTAAGGTCGGGCATCCATCGGTCCCAGAAATGACATGTCGAGAAGAGCATTGTCAACGTTCGAGGCTGCATGCGAAACATTGTAAGGACAGCTGGCCTCTTGGAGTGTCCTTTCATTCTGGACTCCCTCCATGAGATGCGCCATGTGGCCAAGATCAACCTTGGCTAATTCATTGCATCTCCTATGCAGATCATTGTCCTCCATATCCTACCTTAGCACGCTGAGGAAGGAAATACGAGTACCCACCCCTTTATTGGCTAAGGCGTCCGCCACCTTGTTCCCTTTTCAGTGGACATGCATGAATTGTATGGTTGGGTTGGAGTCCAACAAATTCCTCAGAACCAGGAGTCTACTCTCCCATTTCTAGTTGCAGGAAACCTTGGATATGGCCGAGCCATGATGAATGTGCCTCGCAGTGGAGATGATGACGAGGGATTCCCCTTCCACAACCAGAGGTGTCCATCCCTGCTATAGGGCCCATCGCAATCCGTTAACCATTCCTTCTAATTCAGCCACATTATTAGTATTGTCCCCTAAGTCACCCCAGAATGTGCTTAAAATCATGCCTTCTGCCTTTCTGATGACTCCTTCGAATCCGGACGCTCCAGGATTTCCTTTCGCAGCACCATCAAAGTTAAGGTTGAACGTTCCTTCTGACGGGTGCTTCCACACTTCAGGGCTGAGAGGAGGCACGACTGCCTTGCGAAGACGGCCAATGCTTGCCGATAAGTTAAATATACCCCAGTTGTTCAGAATTTGTCTTTCTACACTGTCCATTTTCCACGCTTATCGAGTCCAATGGCTCAATTTCAACGTTTCCTTTAAATGAATTTCCAGAATATTCCAAACTGCTTCGATGTTTCGATTTTTTTCTTCAAAAATTCACCTATTCCGTTCCTTCCAAAGTTCCTAGACCACAAAACCTAGAAAGAATTCCTAGATCCTGTTCAAAATCTCATTTTTAAAAACTTTGGGTGGACAGTTTGTTATGGAAAGATTAGGGTGATTACGAACTCTAGCGCTTTTCCGAAAGCGTTCTCCTCCCTTCTCCCACAGGTAGGAGGCCATGGGGCAAGAATCGAGAAGGTGGTTAATGGTTTTAGAGTTTGTCTCACACATGCTGCATCTGGGCGGTCCTATTATTCCTCGACGTTGAAGATTCTCCCATGTGAGGATATGTCTTTGTAACAAAATCGAGATAAAAGAAGCGATTTTGGGCCACCAATTACCTTTCCAAATCTTACGCCATTTCTCCTCCATCGCTAATCTATGGTTTTCCATATACAATCCCATTGCTTCTTTGATGCTAAAATTTCTGGTGTTCGTATACCCCCAACGAACCTTATCCGGGCCATCCATCCTGGGAATCCAACGTTTACACAAATCCTTGTAGAAGCTTTCCAAATTCTCGTCGAGGGCAAGGGATTGCCACTAATATTTGGGTTTCCATATCCTGAAGTGGGCATCAGCGGATATGGGCTCCCAAAATTCCTTCACCCGCTCTAAAGGACTATTTTGAAGATAGAGAAGTAGATCTGGGATGTTCTCGTAGTTGGCCATGCAGGGTAATTGATTCCAAGAATCCCACATATAAAAGGCCGAGGTACCATCTCTAATCTCCCAAAAACTGTGTCTTTGGATGAGACCCTTGTTTTGCTGTGCTGCTTTCCATATGATCGAGCCCGGTAGGTCCTCTCCAAATCTTATCAATTGTTCTTTGGGCCATTGGGGAACATACTTATAGTACCATAGTTTCCCCCATGGTTCCTCAGTGTGAGTAATCCATCTCCACCAATTTTTTTCCCCCAAAACTTTATTTGAGCTGACTAGGTCCCGGAGTCCTAAAACCCCTGCATATTTTGGTTTGAATAAGGTATCCCAGTCGACTAGGGCCCATTTCCTGTGCCCGTCCATTCCCCCCCACAAGAAATTCCTCTGAATGGTGCGAATTTGCTTGAGGACAAATTTAGGGGATGCCAAAACAGAGAACAGGCAGAGAGGCATGGCCTGGAGCACTGATTTGACCAAGATGATGCGGCTTGGAAGATTCAAGGCTCTGAAGGTCCAGTGTCCAAGATTCTTCTTGATTTTATCAAGCAAATACTTCCAAGAAATTTGACGTATAATAGATTCCACTAGGGGAGCGCCCAGATACTTAGAAGGTAGGATCCCTTCTGAAAATTCTAAGATCCTGAGAATGTTTCTTCTGGTAATTCTCGGAGTATTGAAGAAATACTCCTAAGATTTCTCTTTATTGATATCTAATCCACTGGCCTCTAGGAAGGTATCCAACCACCTCTTCACGCCTCTGGCTTCCTGAACAGTTGAAGGTCCCATTAACATAGTATCATCAATGAATTGTTGATGTGTTTGAGGGTCCAGCCCTTCACTGAGAGTAAGCCCTCAAATCTGTCCCTCTCTTTGCATCGCTTTAAGTATATGACCCAAACCTTCAGTAATGATAATAAAAAGGAATGGCGACAAAGGATCAAGTTGGAAAATTCCACATGAATCCTAGAAGGGCTGTGACGGGTAACATTAATCAAGATTGAGAAAAAAGCAGAGGAGACTAGACTCATCACCCAATTGGTCCGATTCGTCGTAAATCCAAAGTGCCTGAGAACCTTTCCAAGAAAATGCCAATTAAGTCTGTCATAAGCTTTAGATAGGTCGAGCTTTAGCAACATACCGAGAATTTTATCCTTCTTCAGAGAGTGGATAGTTTCCTGCACCAGGATGATGCCATCCATAATCTAGCGACCTTCCACAAAACCGGCTTGCTCAGGGGAAATGAGAAGCGGGAGAAGAGGGTGAAGTCTGTTGGCAATTACTTTGGTCATAATATTATAGATGACATTGCACAGGGAAATTGGTCTGAATTTCCCTAGGTCTTCCATGCCATATTTTTGGGTATGAGCGTGAGGAAGGTGGCGTTAAGGGCTTTCAGAATACTTCTCGTCTTCCTAGAATATTCGACGAGGGCCAACACTTCTTCTTTCAGCCAATCCCAACAGGAGTGAAAGAAACTCGTGGTGAACCCATTTGGTCCTGGTGCTTTATCCACTGCCATTTGTTTGAACGTTGCCTCCAATTCTTCCATTTCAATGGGTTTCATCAGCATGAGGTTGTGGTCAACCGTTATTACCCTTGTTATGAATTGCAGCACTTGAGGTTGGGCCTCATTCATGTCAATTGCAGGCTCCGCTAAGAGATTAGCAAAAAATTCATTCAAGGTGTTTTCCACTTCTACCTAAGTTTCAGTGTGAGTTCCATCCGCTCTTTTTAGCCGCACTAGGTGGTTCCCTCGACAATATTGAATCATGGCTTTATGGAAAAACTTGGTGTTGCATTATCCTTCCTACAACGAATGGTTTCTGGATTTCTGATTCCATAGGATTTCTTCCTATTTCTTGCGAGTATTGAGTTCCTGCATAAGGCGATGCTCCTTAGTTCTCACTTCCTTAGTGTAGCCCTGGGTCATACCTTTCTAGTGTACCTCCTGCATTTCCTTATCCAACCGCTTTTTTTCTTGGAAGATGTTCCCAAAGGAGTCCATATTCCAATGCTTAATTTTAACCTTTAGGATCTTCATTTTTTGTTGGAACTAGTACATTAGTGTACCCTTGATATGAGTTATCTCAGACCACCACTGGAGAAGCTTCTCCGAGAGATCTTGGTGGAGCAACCAAAACTGCTCAAACCTAAATGGTCTGCGGAGGTTCTCCCCAACCCTCGACCATTCAAGACTTATAGGCCAATCATCAGAGATAGTTGAAGGGATTACCACTATTGTCAACTCACCTCCTTCCAGCATTGCTGATTCTATAACCAGGAAACGGTCCAAACGATAAGCAATGCTCTTGTCTCCCGTCTGCTTGTTATTCCAGGTGAAGATACTATTTTTCGTTCGAATGTCCACCAGCTCCAGAGCTTTGATGAATTTGTTAAAATAATCATTTATGGGATTCAATTGACGAATTCCGCCTTTTTTCTCATCAAGCGTGCGTATCGGGTTGAAATCCCCCCCAGAATCCATGGAAAAGTACCCACCAATTCCTTTAACGAGTTCAGAGATTTCAAGAAGGTGGGTTTTAGATTGGCTGAGGAAGGTCGATATATGTTGGATAGAAATCCCCGAGTCTTTCTACCCAACACATATAATGCGTCTGAGAGGGAAAAGTGAGAGGCAAAGAATCCTGTGAGAGTCACCTCCCTCGGGTTCCAAAGAATGCCAATCCCTCTCGCCACTCCTCTTGCATCCATCGCCATGACCTCACATATAGGCCATGCTTTCCTAGATATTACTTTTAACTCAGCTTCCGAGCACTTGGTTTCTTGAAGGAAAATGATGATCGACTTTTCAATCTCTATTTTCCATTTTAGAAGACGAATCTTCAACAGTCTCTTACATTGTCTTATGTTCCAGGTTGTGATCCGTATCTTATAACTGCTTGGGGGTTGAGGCAAGAGATGCGACAATAGTAGGATATTGTCCTGATGTGATTAGATGTGACCCTACCATCTGGATTCACTGCGCATTGCTATGTCTTCCTCTTTTTTCCTTTCTACCTTTCTTTTTTCCATGATCCTATTCCTTAAGGGGTTCCGAGGTTATTCCCAAGCATTTGAGGTTCTTTGTATTTAGGATTTCCTTATCCAGAAGGGAAACTTGCTTATGCGAAATGGAGTCTGGGGTTTTTGCTAAGACGACCTCCTCCAAAATTTCCAGATCTAACTCTCCTAACTCCATTTCTTCCCCCTCTTCCCCTGGAGGGGGAATCTCTGCCATAATCAGTTCCTTTCTTGATTCTTGGGAAGTTTTTTCCAAAGAGATGGGGGATATCTTTGAGACTTGATTTTCTTGACTCCGACCTTCCTTAGGGGTTTCACTGACTTTTTCTGGTTGCAGTACCTCAAATCTATTGTGGGTCTGAGTCTTTTTGTTAAATTCAGGTCCTGCTATCCTTTTTGCTGCTCTCTTCTTGGTAGTCACTTTCGTGAACCATTCTACATTATTCTTTTCAATATTTTTATCACCACCTGGTATTTTGTTAAGTGGGAAGTCGCGGAAGAGATTCCTGTGTTCATGGCACTATCTGCATCTAAAGGGGATCTTCTCATAGTCAATCGCTTGCAACCATTCTTCGTCATCCCAAGAGAGTTCAATCCCATCATGCAAGTCTTGGGAGATATCCATATAGAGGCATATTCTGGCATACGAAGTGTATCTCATCTGCTTTGTTTTCTCTGAGACTTTGACGAAGACTCCCAGCATGTTGCCGATATCGGTGAGGATATATTATTTCTAGTATTTCGAGGGGAGGGAATACAATTGGATCCAGACCGGAGCAATAGTTAAGTTCTCCTTATCAGTATTAAATCGTTCTTTCCATGGCCTCAGGTAAAGGCCCACCGAGTTAAAGAAATACGTCCCCTTGTCGAAAATTCTAGAGCGATTAGCCTCATTAAAGAAAACTATAGTAAAGAATCCTTTGGATCCGAGCTGAAGATCGTAATGGCCTTGGGGTTTCTAGGTGGTATTAATCCACCAAATCAGAGCCTTCTCCACCAGCCATATCCCTACAAACTTTCCAATCAGAACATGCTCTTTAATTTACTGAATATCCTCTCGAATCCGATCCGAGCGGATCTTAAGTTTGGGCACTGTTTTGGATTTCGGCATACATTGCCCTGGTTTCCTATTTTCAGCTTCCGAGGGGGCCACTTTACTCAAGCCACTAGACCCTTCTCCTCCCTTCCCTGCTTGGATATCGGATCCCTGCATTACCTCTTTTCCTTTTTCCTTCTCCAGGTCTGGAGGAGGAGGCGATTCCTCCCCGCCTCTGGATTCGTCCATGCGGACTTGCCTTCCCCACTGAGAAGTTTCAGGATTAGGACCCTGAAAGAACCAACAACCGTCTAATCAAACCTGCAAACCCTAGATCACCGTGAAACCTCCTGCCTCTCTCCCATTCCATAACATACCTCTGGTTCCGCTGTCCAATAACTACGTCAATACTGATTCACCCCCCCTCTAATTAATAATAATAATAATAAATGATGATCTAATAGAAACACCTCTATTCATTTGTTTAATAATTAAGGGTCCTAATACCAACCTAGTACCCTTATTTTATAACAGAGTACCTTCGAAGGTCTACATAGTCATGGAAGACAATTTAAACAGTATAATTATATTACAAATGACAATCCTCATACGACAATTCTTAACTAATGATACTTGTTCCTTCACTTATTATAGTGATCGATTATAATTAATGAACACTTAACAATTTTTTTAACACATATTTTAATAACTTAACGTTCACTATCTTTCTAGGATCAATGTATATCTAACTTACTCATTCACAACAATTTACACAATAATTTGACATGAAAGTATTTGTATAATGATACTAGCGTAGATATGCAAAGTGTGCATGCATGTCTAGTGTATGCATAGGTCGGACATGTACTATAAACATACATCATACTGCATACGCATAACTACTAACTAATACTAATAACCCTTCATGCAAACAAAACAAGTATACATACAACATAACATTACTAAAACATCATTGGTTATTTTATGAGTTAACCTTATAAGGTTTCATCTCTTTATTTTTTTATGTTTATGTTATTTTAATCAATCGAGTATAGGGAAGGGTACTTACTACCACTAAATTGACATCATGGAATACCCAACCATCAACAGTACTAACTAACATATGCTACCATCCTAACCTATGTCTGCATCCTCCTTATCCTTACTTTGCTAGTACAAAAAGTGGATGCCAACTATACTGACCTGTCCACATATAACATGAGAGTGGTAGCATCGGCTAACTAGTGGACCTATCCTCTCCTAGCAAGCATCTGACCATCGTCATCACAAAAAATTGGGCAGCATGTTTCAGTATGACCCTCTAATGACCCCAGGTAACATAGTAACATAGGGTGGGAAATACATATATCCCTCTCAACATACTGGGTCTATACCCTATCCAATCATACTCTGCTGCTATCAAGATTATCAGACTGTGTCATTGTATTATCAATTTTGGTTGCTAAGTTTTACCGCATGAACAAAGTTCTTATCCCACATATCATATCAAGTATCCAGCTATCCCATAGCCCTTGTGTCCTGTAGGTTAGTATTTCGCAAAATACACATTTTATAGAAAGCATTTCCCATCGATCACCAATTGATCCATATTATCAATGTCATTTTATTTCATGTAACAATTTTAGTTCTTCACATATGCACATGACATACAATAATTCAATCGGTCACATCTTGAGGTGGTATCCTCATACCTCATCAGGGTGATTCCATGAAGATGGGTAACTCTTTTTGGACAAATATGACGGTGAAAAACAGAAATTTTACCCATGTATTAAATTGAATCCCTCAAAACTCATACTTGCCACATGAATTTTGACATGCAGTTGAAAAACGAAGTGTAGAGAATTATGTTGGCTTTCCAATGATATTTTTTTCGAAATATACCAATGTCATATATCATGTCGAATTTTCATTTAATGAAACATGTGTACTTAAAAAATTGAAGAGCAATTAACAACTAGTTTGTGTGCGTGCACAATAATTTAATGTTAAAGTAATAATTTTAAAAAATGAAATATGTGAACATGATCTAGACATAATGCACTAGGGATTACATATTTTTCTTTTAATTTTTCTCGAAAAAATATATTTATTATTATTTTTCGAAAATGACCAATGAATATTTAAGTCGCATTTTGCACACATGTGTGTGCGTGCATGAAATCTTTTGATTTTTTACATAATTTGCAAAACTAAAAATACCATTTTAAAGAGGACGCGTTTATCTAGGGATTGTGTAGTTTTTCAATTTTTTTGGATGTGTATTTTGAATTTTGTGGATTTATCTTTGAGCTCAATCGAAGTCGTTGACAGGGTTTTTTAGGGCAAGTTTTAGTAGAAATTTAAAAACAAAAGACATATGAAGATAAAAATTCGTAAATTTTATATATCTAGATAGAGGATTCGTTGACGAATCCAATGGTATCAAGTCCGCTCATTAATGAGCACTTAATGACATGATTTAACTCTGTGGAAGGAAGACAAAACTTTTATTCTGCAGTGAAAAGGGCTCTCGGCCTATTTTTTAAGCCCTCGATCGAGCTAAATATCTCGATCGAGGGTTTAACAACACCTCGATCAAGGGTTTAACAAGACCTCGATCGAGGTATTTTAAACCCTCGATCGAGGGCCTAAAATGAGCCTTTTTATGTTTTTCAAAAGCTAGATCGAGCTTTTGCGAGCTTTTCAAAAGCTCGATCAAGGGTTTTAAAAGCTAGATTGAGCTCTTGTTTTAACCCTTGAACGAGGTCTTTTAAAACCCTCAATTGAGGTATTTTAAAACCCTCGATCGAGGGTTCGAAAAACAATTTTTTTAGCTTCCATCCACCAATAATGGTGAACTACCTTCTTGGAATCACCCATCATATATTTCACATTTCATGAATGAAAGACATTTAAACATACATTGTCATCATAACGTAAAGGAATTTCATGATAACCACAACCTAGTAACTGCATAAACATAGTAACATCATAAGCATGGTAACATTATAACATCATAACATCATAATCATAGTGGAAACACAACCATAGTAACAACATAAAAATAGTAGCAACATATAATTAGGTCTATCCCGTCATAAATACAATTTACTGAGTCAAGCTGATTCCAATAGATAATAAACGACTAAAGTGCAGTATGTTTGACTGATAAATATGTCTTGTCAAAATATGGGGTGTTACATACACCCACCCTTCGGGAAAATTCGTCCCGAAGTTATGGTCAAATAGTGAGGGAAAATCTTGACACGTGGTCTTTGTGTCCTCCCACGTAGCAGATCCTGGGCTATACTTGTCCCAATGGACCTAAAATTTACCAAACACATTGATGGCATCTTATAGTTTTACTTCTTTTATCCCATGATATGTATTCTAATAATTAAAGAAATATTTAGATTAATCTTTCTGTAGAATCTCAATACTATATCTAGAATTCCTAAAGGTTATAATCAAGTGCTATCCTCCTTGACTTCGTTCTCCTCACCCTTTACTACCCTTCTCAACAATACATAATTTCAGCATTTTTCAACTTTGGCAATGCACTACTGCTCATTAGACATAGTCGTTATTAAAAAATTTCAGAGTACTTGATGTGTTATTTCTGTTTTAGGTTGTGGGTTAGGCATTATTGATTATTAGTTGTCTTAAAAAGGTTATAATCTTGTTAGAGGTGACTACTCCGCAATTTGCGGACACCCTACCATGTCCTTACTACATTTATTATCCGTTTAAACTTACGTCATTAAATGATTTGTCATGTAGTAAATTCAGTGTTCTAGTGTTCAACTCATCACACTCATCTCAATGGTGTCGTGTTTTTAAAATTTCACATCTGTCTCGTCCCTTCGACTAAGAGTTGAAGTCTCGGCAGAAGGGCATTTTTGTGCCTTTATTACTTTAAAATTAGGGTTAAGTATTAATTCACAAAATTATTTAATTTTAAACATTAACTTTACCATTAAATGTAACCTTTACATCTAACATCTAATGTTACACAATGTCAAAATGTGAACATTGTATTTTGAAAATATATTGCACTATATTTTGGGCTATCTAATTCAAACTATACTAACTTCATAAACATTAAATTTAGAATTTATTAAAGCATTAATAAATCCTAATTTAACATTTGATATATGGATATATTTAAACCCTAAATATTCACCTATATTCACATAATTACGAAATATATTAACGATAACTATTCACTATTTATTATTATTTAACATTAATAAAATTTAATTAATTTATCATTGATTTATATCTTGGATGTTTCCAAAATTTTAATACAGTTCACGTATAATTAATTAAATTAATACAAAAAAAATGTTAAAGGCTCCATGAGCCAATGGCACAAGGGAACCACGCGAAGGAAATTTCAGTAGCCTTCCCCATATGGGTTTCCCCCTCTCGTCCCATGCACCTTATCTACCACTCCCTTCTCCTGCCACGACCTCTTCACGCCTTCCTTTCCACCACTCTTCAGCCTCATCCTACCTGCTCCCTATTCTTCCTAGCTCTCCTCCTTCCTCCACATCAAGGGCCGACTTCTTCTCCACCTCCCGACTCCCCCACTCTCCTTTATCCCTGGAAGCCCACCACCTAACTGCCCATAGGGAGCCCACGTGAACCTGGGCTGCATGCACGTCCCTCCCATAGAGGAACCTCCTCCATCAAAAAGAGGCTCAGCCTCTCGTGTGCCTGTCTCATTCCTCCCTGGTGTTCGGTTCTACAGCTCATCCCTTGCAGGTGATCGTAGGTATCCATGAATGATGTTTTGGATGTCTTTTCATCGGTTTTTTTGGTTATCCTATTCGAGTGTTTTGATCGGAGGTCGTGGCTCCGTAGCTCACGACCTATGAGAAGTTAGTATTGGGCGTTGTGTTGGTTTTCATGGGGCATCTAGAACGACCATGGCTACTAAGATGCCAGGGATCTGCCTGTGCATCCATGGTTGCTGGACCAGAACCATGGTTAGAGCCTCTATTACACCTTTAGAAGTAAATTGTGGCGATATGGCCTAAATGCTCCATATGTAAGGTACAACATTCGCAAAGCTAGTGGTCAACAGTCCTGTATTCTATTGATAAACTATTCTATGATTATCAGGTAGGATAGCTAGTAGGGAATCTTTCACTGAGAGTGAATTCAAGATACCAAGCACGCCAGGCGAGTGGAGCCTGATGGAGCTCACTCCCATAGCATCGGCTTTTAAGTTGGAACTGGAAGGATGAATGAAGGAGGGTCTTATTCCATTTCACTACCAGAGCTAACCGAACAGTGGCATTGACCTTCCTACAAATATACCACACACCGATGAGACATGGAAAATGGGACGGTGCAACCAACGGGAAAAGACAACAAAACAACAACAAGGCTTGTGGGATGTGATGGCTACAGTTTTTGGCACTCAACAACACTTAGGTGGCCTTCAAGTATGTTTTCTAAGAAGAATTTATTGTTTATTATAGAGGATATATTACCTCGATTCTAAGTTAAGTGTTGTGGTTTGACAATAAAATTCAGGCAAGATTGTAGGATAGAGAGATGGATCGCTTTTCTAGTCCATCACCGAGTTCATCTTCAACACCTTCAAGTGCGCAAAGCATGGACCCAATTGAAGAACCAGCTTGCTCAAGCGTATTCAGAGGTATTTATGGAGGTATTTATTTACAAATCCTAAAACCTATTAAACATTGTATTAAATCCTAAATCCATTTGTAGCCTCTTTTGCTATTTGTTGTCTTTGTTGTGTCGCAGCCATTGTATAGTGCTCTTATTGTTGCAACTCCTCTTCTATTGGTGAGGTAACTGATGGGGTTAATTCATCTCTTTTATGTGTATTTTTAGTTAATACCTTTTTATTTATTATTTCTATATAATAATTAGGGTTACTATGGGTTTAGCCTACTGGGTCGATTGGGGTTACTAAGTAGTAACTGATTTGTTTAGTTTTTCTTTCTTCCTAGTCTTTTCTTTTTCTTTAATCCTAAAATATCTATATTTTAATGTCCCCTTCAATGTCGCCATCAATGTTCCTGCCAGGGATTGGTAGCAATTGAAGCTCTCTTAAAAGGACAATTTACATAAGTTCATGGCTCCGTGTCATTCTGAAAGCAAAAGAGAAAAATTTAGAGAAGTTCTCTCTTGCTCAAATGAAATCTATTTTGAATAGATATTATTTTTTTCATAACCCAAAAGGCTTCCTCCCCTGCACAACATAGGTTCCAACAACCTAATAAACCTCCCCATAAACCACAATTGTGGAGACTGTAGAAATTAAGTATGAAATTTTAAGTAGTTGCTTGAAGAAGGTAACCATACCAAACACATATCATTGTGGCTTTCCAGCTATCAAAAAGGAGAAGAATTAATGGAGATTCCACATATATTACACAGGCACTAAATGAGGAGAAAAATTGTAATATAGAGTGCCAGTATTCTATTTTAGTGTGAGTATCCTTGTAATACTACATCTGGTAGCAACCACAGGGATTTACCATGAAACTACCGAGGATTGGTCATTCAATCACAAGGTTCAATGTTTCCATCAACTCCAGGATTGATTCCTAGTTTCTCCCTTGTTTCTTATGCTTTCCCAGTCCTGCAGTTATTTTAGTGTTTAGAAGATTCGTCTTGAAATGCATCAAATATGCCATTATTTTAAATTTGGGGAATCATAATAAACATATTGAATTTTGGTTTCTTTCTTTTTATTGACCTACATATTTTATAAGAACAATAATGATCTAAACATTGCCCATCCACCTCTTGATGCGCTTGTGCCGAGGGCTGAGTTGCGTTTTTGGTTTTGTTAAAAACCAAAGCCATGCCCCTTGTGGGGATTCTCCTCCATGTGGATTGACGTTTGATGTTGTGCGCGGGGCAAGATATTGTATGGTAGTCGATGTCCAATTTATGAATGTAATTTGTCTAGTATTTATGCTACTTGCATGTTGAGTATTCACTGGTTATATAAAAAAAAATATTGATGTTTCCTTTCAAAACAAATCCTTTGCCCAGACAGTTACAATAAGTGTATTTTGTTTTGCATAGAGGCTCCTGTCATTTGTAGGCTTCCTAGCAATGGCAACGGCTCTAATATAATATATTAGAATATATTTAGCATGCATCAAGAGAAGAGACACAAGCAGTTGCAGGGATAGCAAGAGAAGGAGCCGAAAACCTCCACCTATATCCCCATTCAATATTTCTTGGAAGACTAAATAAACTCCACTGTAGATGGATCGATGAGATGGAGGAGCATTCATAATTTTCTAGTGATTCAGAGGAAGGCTTCTATCTATGCTATTAGCCATGGATTTTTATGTCTTTCGTAGGATTTAATGTTTAGCTAAATCCTAAAATATATTATTAAATTCATAATCAACTACAAAAAGAACAATTAATGTAGCTATATCATTTTAAATTGCACGTTCTTTAACACATTCTCCTTCTACTACAATTGTTTCTTTCACTGCATTTCTCTACAATAATGTCTCTTTGGCATATAATTTAGTGCAAGTGTTGCATATGAGCATTTGCGTCTATTGCAATAGTATTAGCATTGTGTTTATTAAGTGATCCATTTTTCCTTAAGCTTCCCATATACTCAATATCATAAGTTTGTTGCATAGGCATCGAGCTATTCTTATTTCTCTTATCAAAAAATTCTTACAGTGGTTTTCTTACACAATTTTTGGATATGAAAATTCTTCAAACATATATTCAATTGCATGCTCCTACCCCATTTTGGTGTATTTTCCCTCAAGTGCATCACTTGTTCCTTGGTGATTTCTTGCTTTTGCATTAGACTTTACATCAATGGTTTCTGATACCCAAAGGCATCATACTATGTTTACTATTTAAAATTCATATGATGTCAAAACTTTATATATATATATAATTATTATTATATAGTGTTCTGTTTATAGGCATCATATACAGAAGAAGAAAAAAAATAAAAATAAAAATAAAAACTATATGCATCCCATATAAAGACTGCATGTAGTCAATATGTGCATATGTGATCATAGTATTAGTAAAATACAGAACATTATTTCTACTTGTATTTTATATTTTTGTCCCAGGTTCACTAATGTGATTTGTGTTTTGTGTGTTTTGCAGGTAACTTATTGAGTTTTGGGCTGTTTTTTTTTTCAATAGTATTAACAAGGTTTCGTCCTAAGTTTTGTTACTAAACTGTACGCTTAGGCTTAGTAAATTTTCAGGGTATATAGGTGTGTGCATGCCACTTAAGGTCTGAGTTTTTGAGCCAGTGGCTATGATACCAAATGCAGTGCCCCTCTTTCCAGAAGGGAACGAGAGTTCTAAATTTGAAATAAGTTTTGTACCCAGCTCCTACAAAGTTGTTTTTAATCATAATTATTTCAATAATAAATAAGTATCATTATGTTTAGCACAAATTTTCTGTTTGTTTCATTATTCTAATTTTCTGCATAATTTTAGTGATTAGAAAATATCTAGCAGCAAAGTAATATGAATTTACTTTATTAAAAGAAATTCAACAATTTTCTATTATATGTATTTTAGTTAACATTCAGTGCACATACATATAGTTATTAACATCATACACATAATTGTAAATTCCTGCATAATATTCAGTATATTAGAATATAAATCATTTTCCTATTCTATCAGTAGAATACCTGGACCGATGTAGGTTGTAGATTTCCCGTGTATATCCCGTAGCTCCTTTATACCAAGCCTTAGTAACCAAACAGATGAACCACCCTGCCGACCAGCTCTTATCATGCTAGCCCTAGGAAACCAACGGGTTTCCTAGTCCCCGAGCCCACAGCCGATAATCCCGATAGAAACTTCCCTATTGTTCAACAAAGTAGTATTTCCTCTTGATTTTTCCACCTCCTCATTGGATTTAACCCCCTCCTCCAATCCTTTAGTTATCCCCTTCATCGAATTCACTTCCAAATCCCCATTCTACTCCTTGCTCACTCCCAAAAGAACCAACTCCCTCTCAATTCCCAAAAAATTTCCTATATACCATTTTCCACATTCATTAGCCTTTCGGTTTACTCCACCACCCTCCATCTAATCCCTTGAATCCCCAAAAACATTAATTCCAATCCCGTATTCAAATGAATAGCAATAAAATATAATTTTTAAATATTTGTTCTTCTCGAGCAATTCAATAGAATTAAGGTCAATTAAATTCAATTAAGTGAGTTGAATGCATATTCATTATGAGTTTCTTGATATGTTCAAAATAAGGTCTTTACGAGACAGTGGGTTAATTACCCATCCACTCATAGTTTCCAAAATTAATTAAGTGGAATAAAATATTAATTTAAGGTTTATGATTGTTGACCTTTCCAGATTGGAAGTGGTGGTTTGTTTTAATTATTCACCCAAATTCCAACCTTCTATCTTACATGGAATTAATTTAAGTATATTAATACAATGAACCTTATCTTATCTTCCTTAGTTTTATTAAATGATTAATTAATTCTTTTAACTTTTCATGAGATGGTTCAGTAAAGCAAGAGTTGTTTAATTAATTCATTTATTCTATTAGTGTATTCAAATTTTTTTATGACAAAGGATAATGTGTTTATTGATATTAATTATTAATAATAATAATAAATGATGATCTAATAGCAACACCTCTATTCATTTGTTTAATAATTAAGGGTCCTAATACCAACCTAGTACCCTTATTTTATAATAGAGTACCTTTGAAGATCTAAATAATCATGGAAGACAATTTAAACAGTATAATTATATTACAAATGACAATCCCTGTGTGACAATTCTTAACTAATGATACTTCTTCCTTCACTTATTATAGTGATAGATTATAATTAATGAACACTTAACAATTTTTTTAACACATATTTTAATAACTTAATGTTCACTATCTATCTAGGATCAATGTATAATTAACTTACTCATTCACAACAATTTACACAATAATTTGTCATGAAAGTATTTGTATAATGATACTAGCGTACATATGCAAAGTGTGCATGCGTGGCCAACGCATGCATAGGTCGGACATGTACTATAAACATACATTATCATGCCTACGCATAACTGCTAACTAATACTAATAACCCTTCATGCAAACAAAACAAGTATACATACAACATACCATTACTAAAACATCATTGGTTATTTTATGGGTTAACCTTATAAGATTTCATCTCTTTATTTTTTTATGTTTATGTTAGTTTAATCAATCGAGTATAGGGAAGGGTACCTACTACCACTAAAATGAAATCATGGAATACCCAACCCTCAATAGTACTAACTAACATATCCTCCCTATCCTTCCAGTACTAGTACAAAAAGTGGATGCCAACTATACTGACCTGTCCACATATAACATGAGAGTGGTAGCATCGGTTAACTAGTGGACCTATCCTCTCCTATCAGGAATCCGACCGTTGTCATCAAAAAAAATTAGGGAGCGTGTCTCAGCACGGCCCTACCACGACCTTGGGTAAGATAGTAACATAGGGTGGGAAATACATACATCCCTCTCAACATACTGGGTCTAGACCCTATCCAATCATACTCTGCTGCTATCAAGATTATCGGACTGTGTCATTGTATCATCAATTTCGTTTGTTAAGGTTTACTGCATGAACAATTTCTTATCCCACATATCAGATCAAGTATCCAGTTATCGCATAGCCCTTGAGTCCCGTAGGTTAGTATTTTGCAAAATACACATTTTATAGAAAGCATTTCCCATCGATCACCAATCGATCCATATTGTCAATGTAATTTTATTTCATGTAACAATTTTAGTTCATCACATATGCACATGACATATAATAATTCAATCGATCACATCTTGAGGTGGTATCCTCATACCGCATCATATATTTCACATTTCATTAATGAAAGACATTTAAACATACATTGTCATCATAACGTAAAGCAATTTCATGATAACCACAACCTAGTAACTGCATAAACATAGTAACATCATAAGCATGGTAACATTATAACATTGTAACATCATAATCATAGTGGAAACATAACCATTGTAACAACATAAACATAGTAGCAACATATAATTAGGTCTATCATGTCGTAATTACAATTTACTGAGTCGAGCTGAGTCCAATAGATAATAAGTGACTAAAGTGCAGTATGTTTGAATGATAAACATGTCTGGTCAAAATATGGGGTGTTACACTGTCATTTAGCTACTGAACTCCATCCGGGTTGGGTAAATAAGGAAGGATACGGGGTTAGCATTCTTCTAGGAAGGCTACGGGGCTAAGTGATTGGTCCTAATAATTTAGAATTTGTGGGTTTCCATGGATGAATATTGTAGAAGAGACCATTTGCTAAGGATTAACTCCTTCAGATTCACCACTTTGATATATGTGTTTGGATGCCCACTTTAGTCCAAAATTACTTATAATGGAGGGCATCAACATGATGTTGAAATCAAGGACAGAAGGCATAATACAGGTGGCTTTAATGTCATGGAATTTTATGGGTAAGATGGAATTCTTCCTTTTCTTTATGCCAAATCATAGGTATTAGCTCTATCATTACTGTAGAGTTGAAAATGAGTAGGCCAAATCTTATTTTAGTCCTATATCATAAACATAGAATATGGAAAAACTAAGGAACCTGGAATAGAAGCACTACAGTCAAATCACGTTGTTTGTAAAGTATAAAAGTATGTATGGTGGATACAAGTAGACTTGGTAGGAAGTTACTATGATGTAGGAGACAATGTCAGATTTGGTTTCCCTATGGATTTTACAACCACAATGTTAGCATGAGCGTCATAGAATTCAAAAGGTTCATGGGAGATGGGATAGAAAACGCTAAGATCTCAATTTGTTGGGCCACAAATTATTTCCTCAAAGCAACAGCTTATCCTGACACTTTATACATGTAGCGCCTAGTTTGAATGACAAAATTGGCACTTCAGATAGAGCTCGTACTACTCTTCAAAACTATGATCAGGATAAAGAAGGGAAGAGGACATAAATTGTGGACTTGCAGTGTAATATGGAAAAGAATAAGGTTGAGATAGATGGTCTAGAGAGTATTGTGAGAATTAAGGTAGCTGAGGCAAAGATGTGAGAATTAAGGTAGGTTTTGTCGCTGCACCATTTTTTTAACATATACAGAAGTATAGATGAAATAGGCCATGCCCTTGTACAGTTATTGTGATTTCATCTTAAATTTTGTAAATGAGACAAAGGCACCGCCGCAAAGTGGAACTAGTTAATATGTATTTGTTTATCTTCAATCTACCCTCCTAAATCCCATGCCTCTACAAAATTATCATGTGACAAAGTAAGAATTTTCCAACAACATTTTTAGAATAGATCATGTGTTTGAGCATTGCAGTCGGTGAACAAAACCTCCAATATCTTTCCTCACTGTTTTGTTCTCAATGTACAAGCATAGTCTAAAATTCAGTAGTTTGACAATTTTTTATGCATCTTTTAATATATTATTAGCTTATTAAGGTTTCTGAACTAAGCAAAAAATAAATTATCGTATCCTAGCATGGCTTGATAGATCTACAGAGCATCTCTACCATAGCATTTTTTTGTTGTTGGATGGTTCTTTATAGCCTTTTATAGTCAATATTGATTCATTCCATAATCATGGTTCTTGAGGTGACATAGATCAACTTATCGAAATGGCTAGTTATGTTTCGTATGCACATAAGCTTGTTTTGTTGGTAGCACTTTGATGATGTTACTTGTTTTAATGGTCACGTTTCCTTGACCATTTATCAAATGAAAGAATCGTAACAGATACCTTATTTAAGAACTAGATGTAAATTTCCAATATGATAGTAATGTTGTTTGTAATTTCCCCATCCAAATAAACTTCATAGAGGAAAATTTCCACCAATCTACTAGTTCCCTAGGTTAGGGTGGAAACATTAAAACATGGAATAAGGGAGATATAAGACCCCAAATGGAATTTAGACTTGCAAATTCAAATTAATTGGGTCAAATAAATAATAATACAGAAAAAATAAGGTGGACCCACATGTGGCAAGATTCTCCACTACACTTGGCATCATTCTCTCACCAATTTGAGTCCAAGGTGGAGGGTAAATTTATTGGGGAGTTTGAAGAGGTATTATTCATGGCATGAATCTAGGAAGGTCGAATTGCAGTGGAAGAATAACTCCCATGGAAGAGGAAGAGGCATCATAGAGAAGTTGTGACACTTGTAGCTAGATTCCCGGGCATCTATGACAACAATGATGGAGAATCTATGACAAATATGAAAATTAGTACCTGATCGTAGACCTATGAAACATATTACATATCAGGTCTAAAACCATCCACCAAGAGGGCGCATAGGGGGGGTTATGGTCATCCAATATGCCCCATTCGAATTGGGGGAAGAGAAATGAAAGAAAGAAGTGGAAAAGTGTCTTCTATGAGAATCTCTCCATAACTCGAGTTGAGTGAAGAATATTGGAGGAAATTCTAGATATGTAGTCCATTGGAGGTTAATAAAATATAAGGAGGATGAAGGAGAGAAGATTTTGGTCATTTCTTATTTGCACTTTTGGAGAGATTAGCTTGTCATTGCACGGTGGATGTTCATCCTCCCTGCCTTAGAACCAATTTTGTGGGTGAAAGATTCCTATCCAAGTTGGTTGTAGGAGAGGCCATTAATACCTCTCAACAGAGATTCATGGATTTTTTTTTATCCAGGTTCTATCCCTCTTTGATTCTAAGTTCATGTTCACTCTTCTTTCTCTACTATCTCTTTCTCAAAATGCTCTCAATGTTCTTGTACAATTGTGATGGCACACTCCTAGTTGAATATAGTTTGTGGAGATTGATATTTTAACTCTGTAGCCATGTTATATACTATATATAATTTTAATGAACTACACATGAGATCCACAGTTCATAATACCAAACATTTCATGTAATATTTCCAAGTGATATCAAGATTGGAGCTAGTTTCCTCACTTGTTTATAATGGTGTTTTGGAATGACTTTGTATCTGTTTAAGATCAGAATTTTTCTGTGGTTTAGCTTATGTTTAGAGCTTCATAAGGAGTAAAATGGATGAGAAAAATATTATGTTGAGACCCTTGAATTTTTACTAAACATTGTGCCTTAAACCTATGTCCTTTGTTGACCATTTTCCCACAATTTCTATGTCATACAACCTGTTGTTTTTTGGAAGGTATAGAAAACCCTAAAACAAGAGTTAATTCTACATATTTTTTTCCCTTGAGGTCCTATAATAGGTCCAAGTCTCACATCAGAAAATAGAGAAGTCTGTACCGTGTTTGGAAGGTCAAAAAGTCACTAGCCTAGTGGGGTTTTCAACCAATGAATTTAACTAGTTTTATTCCCCTTCCTTCCTCCTTGAAAATTGCAAGATATGAATGCTTCTAGAAAGTTTCTAATGGTATAAAGGTGCATTAGGTTTTCCTAAGTCCTCCCAAGTCCCTTCCTATAAAATTCGAAATCATTTGGATACTTTTGGAGCAGCTCGAGTTCACCAATACAAAGTTCAAAATTGAGTCCAAATTGAGCAAATTTCCATAGTAAGGATGTTACATTGTTATATCAATGTTATATTTGAAGTAAAACATGTTTTTTTGAGCAGCATTCTACCACATGTTTCCTAATATATGGGTTTTTGCTTGCTTAGGATATTTTTGTTGAAAGTAGTTCATTGGTCAAAAACCAATTACATATGAAACTTAGTTGAGTGGCCGAGAGTCTAAGGGAAAGAAAAACGAGCTTAAGACTTTGTAAGGAGGTTAAATTTAGTAGTGGAAACTTATATTAAAACATGGAGGTTAAAGGAAGTTTCAACTAGTCTTATGCATAGCGAATACACAATACTTTGTGAGGGATAGTTGGCAAAGACAAGGTTTAAAGGATTATCACCTCACAGATTAAACTTTTAAAGCTGAAAATAATGCATAAAAATGATTTTAGTTACTCGGCTTGGTTATGTGGAACTTGATTGAGTCCTATTTAAAACCATTTCCTTAGAGACTTGGAAAATCCTCCATCTCAAACTAGCATAAACTTTGATCAACTGCATTCTAGTAAAAATTGGCCCTTCCATTTCCCTTTGAATGCCATTTTCCATTGTCATGGACCAATTGGCCAGCAATTAAATCCTGTGGTCAACCAAATTGATTCATATAGCTAACAGTTCAGAGTCAAAGCAACCAAAATTGACATTTTTTTATCATGGTCGGCATGTAGTCTTTCCTCTACATGTGTGATTGATTTATCCCAAATTATGGTCTCCATGTCAACTGCATCATTTAGAGACATGGTGTGAACTCATTCACCATGGTCGTTTTTGAACCATTCCTTAATCGGTAACCAAAATTCTAGGTAGGAGGACCATTCCATAACCAGTGACCAAAATTCTAGGTAGGTATAATCGTGATCAGTCCAATGCTGAAACAACCCACGAGTCATCTCAAACAAAGGAAAATTTAAATGCTCCAACTGATGGATCCTAGTTATCATCATTAAATATTATGAAACAAACATATTGAAGTTGATGATGCTAATATTATGCCACGTCTAGTAGAAAATACTATTAATAAGACTCCCAACAGTATAACCTGTGTGAACTACCCTTTTGCAATCGATTAGAACCCTACTTCCCGTTTATACTCTAACCCTTCCCTGATTATTTCAATACATCAACATTCACAATAATTATATGTGTGAAGTAATGCCTGTACCCTTGAACTATTGTCAACATGAGGTCCCCCTCTCAAACCCACCGCACTATTGGTCGAATTTTAGGACTTTTCTATGAATTTCCTTTAGCTTATATGCACAACACAATTTTTAGAAATTTGATGTGCACAGTTTATAGAAATTTTGTTTATGTTGGTCTATTTTGTTTTGTTTTGAATTTTCTTTATTACTATTAAAAGTACTTGAGTATCTTCTAGTATTTCTTATAAACTACTCTTTTACTACTATGAAAGAAAATATGTTATGTATTTTTAATCTTCTTGGAATTTGGAACTACCATAAAATCTCTGGTTCACTTCACGATATCGTTATTTTTTGGGTATGAAAGAAATCATTTGCTGCACCTCAAAAATAACATGTTCTATGCCAAACTAGGTATCATATAACACACCCTCTCGTTATCATATAGTTTATGTGCATATTTCAGTTAGAATTACAAAAAAGCACTAGTGAGCAGATCAGTCATTATTTTAGAGCTCACAATGAAAACAAAGTGTCGAAACAACCGCAAAACTGAACATATATAATATGTTACCATAATGAAAGATAAATGACTAAATTCTCACTAAAAAGTGCACCCATGTGCCTTAAATGAAATTAGCATAAACCTTTGGGCAGTGCACTCCCTCTATAGATGTAATTAATGCTGTTCTATTTTCTGAAAAGTGCTGCCAAATGTGATAAGTATGTGTATTAGTACATGTCTCAAAATAACCATTGATGGAAAGGCCTTGTCGCTGCACACATTGGCTGGTTTTAGATAGAAAGAAGATCAAGAGATGTGCCTCAATTATGGTTGGCATTCATTAGCTACTGCATACACATCTATTTGAAAATAGGGCTTACCAATTATTTCTCAAAATTTTACCTAACATTTATTTCGTTACTTAGACTCAACCAGTAGAGAACCCATTAAAGACAATAACAAATAATTTGTTGTTTACTGAGGTATAGACAGTTCCATACTCACTTCTAACCACACACTTCACATGCTCACAAAGAAGTGTTAATAAAAATGATTTATAGGTGCACTCTATCAACTTTATTTTATTGGATTGTAACCCATACATAATGGCCAGTGAAACCCTTAATATTCCATGAATCTTGTCACATAGGTTGTCCAAACCCGTAATACTCATGATATTTGTGAATCCTCCCTTATTTTAATAAATAAAATTAATCTATGTGTTCTACAAATGGAATAATCTAGTCCACGGATGATGTTGGAATTGTGCTTTGATCCTACCAATGCTATCTTCAGTTCCTCAACTCTCCCATAAATATTTTTTTGTAATATTGGAAACATAGACCTTCTATGACAAGCAATATAGATTTGGGAGAAAATGTTAACATAAAACAACATTATCATAAGTATTTTCACCTTCAAGTAACAATACAATCTCCTTCTCACTTTTCAAAGAAACCCATTAAAGTTTTAGCTAATAAAATGTTCTCGACTATATCTGCAAATTTCACCTTTTTATGATATTCGCTTCAAGATATAATTCATGTAGTAACAGATCTACACCTAGGTTTCTCCAAATATGCTTTAAAAATAGGTTGAATGTTGTCTAGAACTTGTTATTATAGTTGTAGTTGCTTCTTAGAAATTTGCTATATTTTTATTTACTATCTCACTCTTCATTATTCTGTAAATCCTTAGACTCTCTTTCATAATAAGCAATTAACTTATCAATTTGTATTTCATATCTTCTACAAAATACTTCTATAATAAAATTCCTCGAGCTTTACAAGTTCATCACTTTCCAACATCTACGTATTAACAATTGGAATGATTTGAATCTATTCTTTTGTGCATCCCCTTATCTATATTTCTTTCTGCAAAAACCATTTCACTTGTGTGAGTAGATTCCTTTTCCATATATAGTGGACCGAGGCTTGTATGCATATGGGTGGTTATTCTAAGATGATTCAGAACACATTTATCTGATCCAATATAGTTCATTTTGATCTCATCTATTTTGGTCAAGTTCATATCTCATTCAGTTCATTATCAGTTCAAGTGTTATTCAGGGAAACTCAGGCTATTTTATCTCAAAGTTTCTCTTGAGTTGGCTTATCCATATACCATATGTTGTTATAGTAGAGGATTAGGGAATATCATTGAAGGAAAGGATATCTATTTAATAAATTACATTGGTGGATACTAGATGATTCAATCTCTTTCATTATAGATTCAAAATCATATATATTTGTAATTTACTAAAAGTATGGAGGATGAAAAATTTTGAGTACGCGGTCTAGAATTACTTATCTTACTAGTGTATTGTTCTCTGTGAATGATTCTTAAATATTTCTTCTTCAATCTAGTCGAGTTTCCCTAGCCACCATATCTTCCCTAGTAGGAGACATAGTCTTTAGAAGAAATATGATTCTTTCATTTGAATTGAATTGAAGGAAAAAATGCATACAACTCTAGTGGTACAAAGTTCATAGTCATTAATTTTATGCAAAATGTTGGGATCAATTGATCGAACAAATAATCAATCAGGAAAGATCAGTATTTGTCACAATCATTGATCTTATTGGCAATGGATTTTTCTCCAATGGAAATGATTGCATCTACAATGGTGGGGATTTTTCTTTCAACTGTCATGTTTGGGTTATCGATAGCATTTTTCTTTTCCTTCTATCTAAGATTCGACTCCAAACCAATCAATCAACCTGCCTCCTGAGAACTCATGACATCAACTTTGCTTGAGGGTGAACTTTGTGTTTCCTATGAGAAGAAGCCATGATTTTTGAGGAAATACGATCGAGACCTTTTTTTTCAAATATATTGCAGGTGGAACTGGTGGTCCATGGAAATCACAAGTTGACCAAAGAGAACTCAAGCATGCTTGATGGTTAAGCCATAGTAAGGAGAAAAATATTTGTTAAGAATCGAGTCTTAGGAAGCTGTTGACAACTGGTTCTTGATGAAACACAGAACATGGAGAAACTCACTTCATTTTTTCTTTAATGTGGATGGTAGTAAGAGGTTGTGGCAACCACTCTAGTTAATCCCAATTCCATCTCAATTTGGTGTTAAGACCATATATTGTTCTTGAAATTTCATGAGAAAAAGTAATTTTTGGATGCTGGTGAGAAGCTATTCATAGGTAGAAGATTAGTAAAATCCAAATTAGCTTCAGGACACCCAAATTTCATTCTAATTAGGCCAGAAGTGGGTTTTACATTGAGAAGGTGCACATGTTGCTCTCTTTAAAATAACAAGGTGCCAAAGTTTTGGATATATAATCTTTGAAATCTATATATTACTTACGCGCACACAGAAAAATACATTGTAGCCTAATGTAGCTCTACATGGAGGGTTAGTTTGAGGATACCCAAATCCTTGTGGTGGGTTTGAAGAATTTTGATGTTGTGATGAGTGCAGTGTTAGGAAACTACTTCAGACATCAAATACTTCAACAAATTAAACTGGTGGAATCCATTAAAGAGGTGATGCAGGAGCATCCTACTCTCCATCCAAGTCCAAGTCCAATGTTTGGATCATACCTAGAAGGGGTCTTCATTTTCTGAGTTAACGGTATTTGCGGCAATATTGTAAATAAACCTATGTTTTATTTGATTCTAGATAGGTGATAAGCCACTGGGTGAGTGGTGAGTCATTGAGTGAGTCATTGAGTCAAATTGTGAGTCATGTAACCAAGCACTCAAATAGTGGAAGCATTTGATGAAGCATTCGATGGTTGCTTGATGAGTCATAGAGATAGGGTTAGGAGCTTGCTATAATTAGATTACAATTGCGGCAAGATAGGAGATTGTGGAGTGTATTGTGGATCTGAAACCTAATTGGTTTCTAAACCCTGTTGTATATATGTGTGTGAGTCTACGAGGCATAGCAAGTAGCCAAATATTGTAAGTGTATCCAATCAATGTAAATATGGATAAGGAGGGTGGCCAAACAATGTAAATTTGGCCAATAGAGATGATCAGGAAGATATTAGGCCTATGAAGATTAGAATGCAGGTTCTGAGGCATTTGTGCATGTAGAAGGTCTTTTGTGATTGAATAGAGGGGAGACTATTTGATGGGGCGTCAGATCGACCACAGCCAACACGACCCTCACCCTTCCAGGATCTTGGAGTGATTCACTAGAATCAATCCCTGACTTGGCCAAAACCAGCCTAGTCCTTCTGCCACGTAGGCCTGATATACACTACAGGGTTTCCAAAACGTTCCTTTCGGGTTTACCCTCCTTCCGTAGCTTCAACACCTTCCTGAAATAACCTACTCTGAAACATCCTTCCCGAACCTGTTGGGTTTCGGGTTTCGAGCATGTCCTTCTTGCCTAACGGGAAATATTCCTGCAACACCTCCCGAAAATTCCTTCAAAAGTCAGTTCTTGCACCTTTCGGATGTTGGCTTTAGGCGTTCACTTTCCGTCTCACATGGAATATTCCTGCGATACCTCTCTGAAAACTCCTTCTCGATTTGGGTTTCGAGTTTTAGGGCCTCCACTTTGCTCCTCGAAAAAACCTTTCTGCAACTCTTTTCCGAAAATGCCTTTTCCGCAACCCACCGCCACTATCCTCCGTGATTCTTTCCTTCTGCAGGCGAGATATCCACCATTGATCTTCAATCAAGTTGGGATCCTTCACTTCCACTTTGCGGGAATGCTATCATTCGCACAACTTCTCTTCGGGTGATCTTCCCAATCGTCGATCTTCTATGCGGCTTTGATCTGAGTCGTTCGATGATGCTAAACCAAATATACTTGGTTTCTTCAAGAATTCTTGGCCAGTTGATCATGGATCAATCAATCTGCTTGATCTTCGTCTGAACACTTGGAAAATCAAATAAAAACAAGAATCCTACTTAAAGATCTGGATGATTAGTGGTCTACAAGCATATTGGGGTTCTTCACAACACACATAACTCAATCGAATGCAACACAGAGATTCTTTCACACAGAAATCAAGTCGTTCACACACACAACTAGATCTGACAGAAACTCAAAGCATTCTTTATTCAATTACTCAGAAAGATGTGTTCAATACAGTTCTTCTACATTCATCTACTGAAAGCATGAAAATCACATTCTCTACATAATGACTCTAACCCACAATAGCCAACAACAAACAACTAGCCACCAACCAATAACTAATCAAACCCTAGCTCATCCTACTCTGATCTACTTATGCATTCGGTTCCCTAACAGAATCCAAACCACTCAAACAAACTTAACAACTTACAGACTCAAATAATGACAGGTCTGTAACAATACACAGCCGAATTTCCTAGATGGCTTGATCTCCACGCAGGGAGTATCAATTCGCCCCTACTCCTAGTTTAATTAGAAATTCCAATGCAGCCATTCTACAACATGAGTGAATTCAAAGGCTAGCAGAAAACAATGAACTCCAAACAGCTCAGGATGTCCACATCAAAACAGTTCACCCTCCATTTGTCACAACATGTAACCATGTAGTCGCATTGCTGACTCAGCATGGATGCTCCTGCATCAGACTCCCAAGGTTTAAATAACTGAACCCCTATTTAGTAAGCCATCTATTGAGAAACCCTTGGTTTCCAGCTCCTTAGAATCCATCCATGTAGAATCCTCTACAGGATGTCCTTTCCACTTCATTAGGTACTCCATGTAGTTCCCCTGTCTGGTGCTTCTTATCACTCTAGTCTCCAAGATATACTCTGCTTCTGAAGGCTGGGCCATAGGCATATGTTTCAACCATTGAAGGTCTTCCTCATCTGGCATTCGTTCAGTCTCATCAGTCACATAAGCATACAAGTTTGCAACATAAAAAATAGGTGATATACCAATCCTTGTTGGCATCTCTAGTTCATATGCATTTGTTGAAACTTTTCTGAGTATCCTGCAAGGTCCAATCTTTTTCATCTTTAGCTTGTTATACTCTCATTTTGGAAACCTCTCTTTCCTCAGATGTACTAAGACTAAGTCTCCCACTTCATAGTTCTTTTCCCTTCTTTTGACATCTGCTCTGGCTTTGTACCCACTGTTACTCTGCTGTAATCTTGCTTTCACTTGCTTGTGCAATTCACTGATCCTTGCTGCAAAATCTTCTCCATCTGCACTCTGTTTCTCCAATTGACCTAAATCACGAAGTTCACATGCTCCTCTTGGACGCATTCCATACAGAATTTGAAATGGACTCATCCTTGTACTTCTGTTTGGTGAATCATTGTATGCAAACTCAGCTTGACTCAATACCTTATCCCATTGTCTGGGACTTTCTCCAATCAGAGTTCTCAACATGTTACCCAAACTCCTGTTTACTACCTCCGTCTGGCCATCAGACTGTGGATGATATGCTGAAATGAAACTCATCTTAGTACCCAACTTCTTCCACAAGGTTCTCCAGAAATGACCTATGAAATTCACATCCCTGTCAGACACAATACTCTTAGGTAAACCATGTAACTTCACGACTTCATCAAAAAACAAGTTAGCAATGTGTGTGGCACCACTAGTCTTATAACATGGAACAAAATATGCCATCTTAGTGAATCTATCCACCACCACAAAAATAGAATCACATCCCTTCTAAGTTTTTGGCTAACCTAAAACAAAATCCATACTCACAGAATCCCAAGGCCTAGTTGGAATAGGCAATGGTGTGTATAAGCCCGTGTTTTGGATTCTTCCTTTGGCATGCTGACATACCCTACATCGGCTCACAAACTTCTCAACTTCATATCTCATCTTTGGCCAAAAGTAAAAATGACTCAACTGACCAAAAATTTTATCACTCCCAAAGTGTCCTGCCATTCCTCCATTGTGCTTTTCCTGTATCAAGTTCTCTTTCATGGAACATCTAGGAATACAAAGTTTACTGCTCTTAAAGAGTAAACCATCTTGCAACATATAATCCATCCAGGTTTCTCTATCTGCGTCTACAGGGTTTCTACAAGCTCTATATGCATTCTGGAAATCAATGTTAGTCTCATAAAAATCTCTTAAATGTTCAAATCCTAAGACTTGAATCTGATTCTCTTGCACCATCAACTGTCTCCTGATCAAAGAATCAGCTACTCAATTTGACTTCCCACTTATGTGCTTTATCAAAAAGGTAAAGTTTTGCATGAACTCAACCCACTTGACATGTTTTTGGTTCAACTTAGGTTACTGCATGATATACTGCAATGCATGATTATCAGAAAACAAAACAAATTCACTAGGCATTAGGTAATGTCTCCAATGTTTTAATGCTTGCACAATAGCATAAAATTCCTTATCATATGAGGAATATTTCCATTTTTCCTCGTTCAGTTTCTCACGGAAATATGCTATAGGTCTGTCCTCCTGACTGAGTATAGCTCCAATTTCTACTCCACTGGCATCACGCTTCACTTGGAAAGGGTGCTTGAAATCTGGTAATTTCAGTACTGGTTCTTCAATAATCTTCTTCTTTAAGAACTGAAAGCTCCTTTCAGCCTCTGTCGTCCATTAGAATGGTTGTTGATCCTTCCTGATCATTTCAATGATAAGCACACAAATACCACTGAAATTATTTATGAACTTCCTATAAAAACTTGCCAATCCATGGAAACTTCTTACCACAAAAATACTGTATGGTGAAGGCCAATCAATGATTTCCTGCACTTTCTCTGGATCCATCTTCAATCCATCACTTGAGATCACAAAACCCAAGTATATGAGTTTTGACTTCATGAATGTACACTTCTTTACATTCACTAGCAACTTTTCCTGTTGCAGCCTCTCCAAAACATATCTCAAATGCTTCAGATGTTCTTCCTCTGATCGACTGAAAATCAGAATGTCATCAAGGTAAACTATCACAAACTTGCCTATGAAATCTCTCAAGACTTCATTCATCAACCTCATGAATGTGATCGGTGCATTGGACAATCCAAATGGCGTAACCAACCACTCATACAACCCCTCATTTGTCTTGAAGGTTGTCTTCCACTCATCTCCTTCTCGAATTCTAATCTGATGGTATCCACTCTTCAAGTCCAGTTTTGAAAAACATGTTGCCCCACTAAGGAAATCCATCATGTCATCCATCCTCGGAAATGGAAATCTATATATAATGGTAATCTTATTAATTTCTCTGGATTCAGTACACATCCTCCACTCACCATCCTTCTTTGGTGTCAGTACTGCTGGTACCGCACATGGACTCAAACTCTTCTGAACCAATCCCTTGTCTACCAAACCTTGCACTTTCCTTCTGATTTCTTCATTCTCTTGGGGTGTCAGTCTGTATGCTGCCTTATTTGGTAAACTTGCTCCAGGAATAAAATCAATATGGTGACTTATATCCCTCTTTGGTGGTAACTCATTGGGAAAATCATCTACCACAATGTCACTAAACTTGCCAGCATCTCCTGAACCTCCTCAGGTAGATCTGTAAGGTTAGTCTTCATCACTACCACTCTGGGCTTACATACTATAGCATAACTCAATTCCTTCTCATCAATCTGTTGCAAATACTCTTTTCCTGTCAACATCAGCACTTTAGATGTCAGCTGCTCTGTTGTGTTGATGTATATGTAACTTTGGAATGTATTTCATTTATGTATTTCATTTATGTATTTCATATATATTTATTGTACCCTTATTAGAGATGTGTTATTCCTCTATAAGGAAGTGTTGTCATGTGGATTGACAAGTGTCAAAAGTGTGTGTACTTGCCGATGAGTTATTAGACCACCATGTGTGGGGTCGGACCTGAAATATATATTATATTATGGATGTACCTAGATAGATAAGTCAGCCCCATAAGGTCACTGGGCAAACAGGTTAGTATAAATAGAGATCAAGAGATCTCTATTTAGATCATTCGAAAAGTCATCACTCTCTCACTCAGAAAGTGGCGCACTAGTGAGGAGGAGGATCATCTGCGTCTAGGAGACTATCTCAAGTGTATTTTGGTTGTAGTTTGGTTGAGCCATTGCTCTCTATCTCTGAGGAAGTTGTGGGGTTTTTCACCTTAGGGTTTTCCCCACGGAAACTCTGTGTCTCTTGTCTCTCATGCTTTTGATTCTTGTGATGCTTGTCATGCTTATTGTGATTGTTATGGATTGATATACTGTATATGTTATTCTCTCAGTGAAGATCCTAGAGTATTGTGAATTAATGCTCAAAATTTAACATGGTATCAGAGCTAACCTGAGAAGAAGACATTTTGCAGTGACGAAAACTTGAGTTTCTTGTTTATTGGGTTTCTCTCCATAGATTTTGGAAACGCAGTATAGTAGATGGACTCTACTCATCAAGGAGAATCTATCTGTCCAATCAGAATTCAATTCTGAGCATTTTCAGATTTGGCCCTAAACATTAGGGCTTCCACAAAAATAGGAATTTCTGAAATCTGAATACATAGCTAGAAGCTCCTTGTAAAAATCGAAGTTTAGAGCTTTGGATCGAGATTTTTGACTGGGTAGATCTCCGGGAAACTCAAACCCTAATTCAGGGCTCTCCCAAGTGAACCTGGGAGGACAAAAAGGAAAATCTGAAGGGTAAAGCTTTGCTGATCTCAAATTCTGAATACACCAGACTAATCATCTCATCAAGGTGCATCTTTCTATCCTTTCAAAAAATTGAAATTCACATTTTGAATTTTTAGGGTTTTTCCGACAAACCCTAATCCGGGACCAGATCCAGTTTTCAGCATTTCAAGTGGTAAGACCTAAATATTTTCTATTTCCATTTGAAGTACTCTTTAATATGTCTCACCACACCAAGCTTGAGGATAAGCTTGAAGGAGCTGATAAATTACGAGCTTGGAAGTATAGGATTGGGTTAATCCTGGAAGAGAATGAGTTGGACTCATATGTAAAAGAAGACATCCCTATCCCATAGGATGAAGAGGCTAAGGTATTGCATAAGAATAACTTGGTCAAGGCAAAGAGAATCATTGTTGATTCTATCAAAGACCATCTCATACCCCATGTGTCTTCTCTAAAGACACCCAAGGAGATGTTTGACTCTTTGACCAAGCTATTTGAAGGGAAGAACATAAATCAGAAGATGACCCTGCGGAACCAATTGAAAGGAGTAAAGTTTTAGAATGGAGAAACCATTCAATCTTATTTTTCAAGGGTCTCCCAGATCAAGGAACAACTAGAAGCAGTGGATGAAATGGTGGAGAATGGTGAAGTGGTGATGACCACTCTAAATGGCCTACCTAGGTCATGGGATTCCTTTATTCAAGGAATTTGTGCAAGGAAGAAGTTGATCTCCTTCAACAGATTGTGGCAAGAATGCTCTCAAGAAGAAGCTAGGCTTGTGGCCCGAGAAGAAAAGATGGGGAAATGAAGATCAAGCTCTCACAGCACATGCCAGGAAAGGAAAGTCCAAGAAGGAATCATCTCATAACAAGAGATTCTCACACCACCATTATCATAAAGATAAGAAAGATCTCAGATGCTTCAATTACAATGAGAAGGGACACTTTGCTTCAGATTGTCCCAAGAAGAAGAAAGACAACAAGAACAACTTCAATAAGAAGAAGAAGAATAACAAAAGAAGATATCATGCTCATGCTTCTGAAGATGATGAACCCCCAAAGAAGAAGGCTAGGGCAGAAAGTGATAGTGATGATGACTCATCAAGTGAAGAAGAATATGTTCTAATTTCTTCTCTCACGGGTACTATCTCCCATGGTTGTAATGATTGGTTGATTGACAGTGGGGCTTCCAAACACATGATTGTGTTTAATGAATCTTTTTGTGAATCTATCTGAACATGAATCACCCCATAAGGTGAAACTTGGGGATGATTATCAATACCCAATAAAAGGAAGTGGTGAAGCCTCCTACAACCTAGATTCTAGAAAATCTTTGAAGATGAAAGAAGTCCTTTATGTACCTAGGCTCAAGAAGAACTTACTCTGCATCTCTGCATTGGATGCAAAAGGTATGAGGGTTGCATTTGTGGATGGCCAAGTCCTAATGTGGCCAAAGGGAAAGAACATAGATGATGTAGTAGTGATTGGAGAGCAAGAGGGAGGTTTGTATAAACTGAAGGGACAACCTGAACATGCCATGGTACATGAGTCCATGGAGCCAAGTGAACTTTGGCATATAAGACTTGCTCATATGCACTACAGGGCACTTCCAATTGCAAGCAAGGCTGTAGAGGGTCTTCCTAAAATCAAGACCAAACATGAAGGTGTTTGCAAAGGATGTGCAAAAGGTAAGAACATTAAGAAGGCTTTCCCAAGCAGTGAAAGCAAGGCAAAAGACATCCTGAAAATCATCCACTTAGATGTATGTGGTCCTATGTCATCCAGTTCTCTGAGTGGGTATGTTTACTATGTCTCATTTATTGATGACTTCTCCAGGAAGACTTGGGTATACTTCTTGAACAATAAAGATAAGGTGTTTGATAAATTCAAGGAATTCAAAACCTTGATGGAGAATCAAACTGACAAGAAGATCAAAACATTCAGATCCGACAATGGTGGAGAATTCACCTCGGGTGACTTCAAGAAGCTTTGTAGTGATTCAGGGATTAAGAGGGAGTTGACTGCTCCTTATAATCCTCAACAGAATGGAGTTGCAGAAAGGAAGAACAGAACAATCATGGAAGTAGCAAGGGCAATGCTGCATGACCAGGATCTACCTATGCATCTATGGGCAGAAGCAGCCAGAACAGCTGTATATGTGCAGAACAGAACACCCCACAAGATATTGGACAACAAGACACCAAAAGACGTCTTTTTTGGTAAGAAGCCTAAAGTCATCCATCTCAGAATATTTGGTTGTCCACTATACACTCATGTCCCAAAGGAAAAGAGGACTAAACTAGATCCTTCAGGAAAGAAGGGTATCTTTGTGGGTTACGGTGAAAGCTCGAAGGCTTACAGAATATACTTTCCAGGGTTCAAGAAGATTGATGTCAGCAGGGATGTAACATTTGATGAAAACTCAGCATTCATCAAATGAAGGAAGGAACCTATCGAAGTTTATGAAGAACCTAAGGAAACTAGATTTCAAGACACTACCATGACTGAAGCAGTTCGAGAAGTTGTTCGTGAGTTTGAAGATCCGCAAGAACCTGTAGATACACCCCGTGAGGATAACTCTCACAAGAGGAAACCTGCATGGGCTAGAGAACTCATTCAAGATGCAGAAATATTTTGCATTCCAGAAGAAGAACACAGAGCAAAGAAGAGAACCAAATCACATACCAGCTATGTTGCTTTACTCTGTGACATTATGAACAAAGAGCCTTCTAGTTATGAAGAAGCAGCGGAAAAGAAAGAATGGAAGGATGCCATGGTTGAGGAATACCAATCAATAATGAAGAATGATGTTTGGGATGTTGTCCCAAGACCTAAAGAGAAGTCTGTTGTGACTTCCAAATGGATCTACAAAATCAAGCATGCTGCAGATGGCAGTGTAGAAAAATACAAAGCAAGATTCGTAGCTCGTGGCTTCTCTCAGAAAGAGGGAATAGATTATGAAGAAACTTTTGCACCTGTAGACAGGTATACTTCCATCAGAACAATACTTTCCCTGGCTGCAGTGACGAAATGGAAAATACACCAGATGGATGTCAAGACTGCTTTCTTGAATGGTGTAGTTGAAGAGGAAGTATATGTGGAGCATCCACTCGGTTTCGAAATACATGACAGGGAGTCATATGTGTGCAGATTGAAGAAAGCCTTGTATGGATTGAAACAAGCTCCCAGAACTTGGTATGGTAGGATGGATAGTTTCCTATCTAGTTTGGGCTTTACCAAGAGTAAAGCGGATTCCAACCTTTATTACAAGGTTGAGGAAGGGAATCCTATGATTCTACTCCTGTATGTGGATGACTTATTTGTAATAGGAGATGACAGATTGATTCCAGATACTAAGAGAAAGTTTGTTGTTGAGTTCGATATGAAAGATTTGGGAATGATGCATTATTTCCTAGGTATGGAGGTATGGCAGAGTGCAGGTGGGGTCTTCCTTGGTCAAGGGAAGTACACAGTAGATATCCTGAAGAGATTCGGGATGATGGATTGCAAGGCCATGGCCACACCTATAGCATCGAATCTGAAGCTTCTATGTGATACTTCATCTGAGCCGGTTGATGTCTCTATGTATCGTTAGATGATTGGGTCCTTGACGTACCTGACGAACACGAGACCAGATATTTGCTTTCCGGTGAACACATTGAGTTAGTTCCTGATAGATCCGAGGAGTGTTCATCTGGTTGTTGTAAAGCATGTTCTAAGGTACCTGAAGAGTATAGTGGATTATGGGCTCAAGTATGAGGCGAATCAAAAGTTTAACCTGCAGGGTTATGTTGATTCAGATTGGGCTTGCAGTGCTACAGATAGGAAAAGCACATCTGGGTGCTGCTTCAGTATAGGATCAAGTGTGATCTCTTGGTTTAGTAGGAAGCAGTCCTACATAGCACTTAGTACAACTGAGGCAGAGTATGTTGTAGCCTGTTCAGCTAGTTGTGAGGCAGTATGGCTACGGAAGCTACTGTTTGAATTATTTGATCTCCCGTTGGATGCTACTGGTATCTTATGTGATAACCAGAGTTGTGTGAAGTTGTCCGAGAACCCAGTGTTTCATGACAGGTCAAAACACATAGAGATCAAATATCACTATATCAGGGATATTGTGCAGAGAGGAGCTGTGAAGCTCCTGTATGTTGCGACGGACGAGTAGATTGCAGATGTGCTAACAAAGCCACAAGCTAGGGTGAAGTTTGAGTACTTCAGAGAGAGGCTTGGTGTTCTTCGGATTGATGACACATTTGCTAAAGCCATTCCAAGCATGTTGGAAGGAGGATCCTTCACATGGATGTGGATGTAAGCGCTGGATGATGAGCATCAGGATGATGTTCTGGATATGATCAGTTGGATCATTTATATGTATGTATGCTGGATATGATCAGTTGGATCATTTGTATGTATTTTTTATAAGCATCATGTTGGATGCTTGGACCATGTATTTGTATATGTATCAGATGGATACACTGTATGATCTGGTGGATCATGTATGATGATATGTATCATGTATTTGTATTTGTATCAGGTGGATACACTGTATGATCAGGTGGATCATGTATGATGATATGTATCAGGTAGATACTTGGTATGCATCAGGTAGATGCATTGTATGATTAGGATGATCATGGATGACAAGCTTCAGGATGTTGCTCCAGACGACATGCAGCAAGATGTTGCAGTGATGATGATCATGATGATCATGTGTACATCAGGATGATGTATGGTGAGTATCAGGTTGATACTCTGTGGCCGTGGAACAGGTTGTGCAGATAAGCATGTAATTTGTGCCCTGGGAGATTTGCAGATAGTCTTTCAAGGTTTTGCCTACGGCATGTAATTTGTACCCTGGGATATCTGGAAAATGCTCTTTTGAGGTTTTGCTTGGGAGGACATATAATTTGTGCCCTGGGAGATCTGTAGATAGTCTTTCGAGGTTTTGCCTATGGTATGTAATTTGTGCCTTGGGATATCTGGCAGATGCTCTTTCGAGGTTTTGTCCTATGGCATGTAATTTGTGCCCTGGGAGATCTGATAGGTTGATCCGTGTGCTCGTAATCAGTCCTGGGATGCTCTTTCGAGGTTTTGCCATGACCACATGTAATTTGTGCCTTGGGAGATCCGATAGGTTGAGCCTTGTGCTCGTAATCAGTCCTCGGATGCTCTTTCGAGGTTTTGTGGTGACCACATGTAATTTGTGCCCTGGGAGATCCGATAGGTTGAGCCTTGTGCTCATAATCAGTCCTGGGATTCTCTTTCGAGGTTTTGTGGTGGGGTCACATGTAATAAGTCTTGGAGATTTGGATATGATGAAAAAGGCCTCAGATGCTCTTTAGGGTTCTTGCTAGTCAAGAGACTCTTTTAAGGTTTTGTGATGCACGTAATAAGTCCTGAGATTTCCACAGTATGGCCAGTGATGATGAAGACCTGCGGGTGGTGGGCCTACATCCAGTATGAAAAAGGACTAGCTCTATAGAACTTCCTATGATGAGTAGAGTCAGAGATTGGTTGAGATAGCAGCAGTAGTGATGATGATGATGACGATGATCCCGAGAAGAAGACTTGTCTAGCAGATCTGTGTCGAGAAATACCTTCCTATTTAAGAGGGAGTGTTGATGTATATGTACCTTCGGAATGTATTTCATCTATGTATTTCATATATATTTATTGTACCCTTATTAGAGATGTGTTATTCCTCTATAAGGAAGTGTCGTCATGTGGATTGACAAGTGTCGCAAGTGTGTGTACTTGCCGATGGGTTATTAGACCACCATGTGTGGGGTCGGCCCTGAAATATATATTATATTGTGGATGTACCTAGCTAGATAAATCGTCCCCATAAGGTCACTGGGAAAACAAGTTAGTATAAATAGATATCAAGAGATCTCTATTTAGATCATTTGGAAAGTCATCACTCTCTCACTCAGAAAGTGGCGCACTAGTGAGGAGGAGGATCATCTGCTTCTAGGAGACTGTCTCAAGTGTATTTTGGTTGTAGTTTGGTTGAGCCATTTCTCTCTCTATCTCTGAGGAAGTTGTGGGGTTTTTCACCTTAGGGTTTTCCCCACGGAAACTCTGTGTCTCTTGTCTCTCATGCTTTTGATTCTTGTGATGCTTGTCATGCTTATTGTGATTGTTATGCATTGATATATTGTATATGTTATTCTCTCAGTGAAAATCCTAGAGTATTGTGAATTAATGCTCAAAATTTAACATGTTGAATTCTCTCCTTGTAGAGGATGAAGAATGTGCTTTACCCCATCTTGGATAAAACTATGTGAGTTACTCCTACCATCATGCACTACCTTTTTATAAAATTGCCAGGGTCTCCCTAGAAGAATATGACAAACATCCATAGGCATGATATCACATACAATCTTATCTTTATATGTGCCTATCTAAAATTCAACTTCACATTGTTCACTTACCATAATTTGATGTCCTTTCTGCAACCATGATACTTTATATGGAATAGGATGTCTGGTTCTCTCCAGGTTTAGTTTCTCCACCATTTCTGTGGAAACAAGGTTGTCAGTGCTCCCACTATCAATCACCATTTTACAACACTTTCCTTTTGCTTTACACATGGTTCTGAATAAAGCCTTTCTTTGGGCAGGTTCCACTTCCTCCTTCTCAGGTTTCAGTAAGGTTTTGTTCATCACTAGAGACTCTCCCTTTTCTTGCATGTTCTCATCCACTATTGTCTATTCTTGCTGCTGCTCTTTCTGAGCTACATAGGCTCCCTTCTGTCCTACGTCTTCCCTCTCTGGGCATTCAAAGGATCTGTGTCCCAACTTGTGACACTTGTAACATCTATAGACGTTTTCTCTACCTCTTCCTCTACCTCTACCTCTATGGTAAGGTCCGCTCTCTCTGGAGTTACTTCCTCTATCTTGGTTTTCTTGTTGGTATGAGTTACTAGGTCCTCCTCTTTGGGCTGCAAACCTTCCTCTTCCAGCTGTTTGCCCCCTTCCTTGGGTTGAACCTCTGCTTCTCTGGAAACTCTGCTTTATTAATAACTTTTATTCTGCTCTCAAGGCACATCGTAATGCCTCGTCCATTGTTCCAGGTGATATCATACTAATTTCATCTTGAATTTACATTCTAAGACCATTGACATATATGGCAGTCTTCTCTGCTGACTCTTCTACATAACCTACCCTGAGGTTCACTTTGTAAAACTCTTATGTATATTCTCTTATGGTTAATAATCTTTGCCTAAGGTTCTGCATCTATCTATACAATGTCAACTGGTAATCCTTTGGTAAGAATTTTGCTCTCATCTTAATCACCATTCTGTCCCAGTTCTTTATGACCGGTTTGTCCTTCTTCTTTCTGTTGATGTCTATGTAACTTCGGAATGTATTTCACCCATGTATTTCATATATGTATTTTGTACTCCTATAGATATGGTATTATTCCTCTATATGGAAGTGTTTGTATTCCTATAGAGATGTTATTATTCCTCTATACAGAAGTGTCATCATCTATATTGTAAGTGTCGTAACTTATACTTGATGGGTTATTAGACCACCTTGTTGGGGTTGGCCCTATATAAGTCATGTGGGTCAAAGGGTTATTAGACCACTCTATTGGGGGTCGGCCATGTGGGTCAAAGGGTTATTAGACCACCAAGTGTGGGGTTGGCCCGAATTAAGTTAACCATGGGTTAAGCTAGACATGTAGGCCCCATTAGTTTATTGGGCAGTACAGGACAAGTATAAATAGAGATCGAGAGATCTCTATTTGATCATTCATTACACACAGTTCTCTCATTCGGAAAGTGGCGCACTTGTGAGGAGGAGGTTCTGCTGCTAGGAGACGACTATCTCTTGTACTCTGGTTGTATCATTTCTCTATCTATCTTTGAGGAAGTTATTGGGGTTTTTCACCTTTATGGTTTTCCCCAAGTAAACTCTGTGTCTCTTGTGTGCTTGCATTATTGTGTCCATGATTGATATGCTATAGATATGTTATACATGTTGTTCTTTCAGTTAAGATCCTAGATCAGATTGAAGTAAATTCTGAAAATTTAACATGGTATCAGAGCTAGCCTGAAAGAAGGCATGATATGGCATGTATGACACTTGTTGCACTCGAGATGCTAGGGCTTGATATAGCAATAACCAGTCATCGTAGCACCTTCGCTATAAATCCATTTTGGAAATGTTTGCGGATCTAAAATTGTTACAGGATGAAGCGAAGATCCCCATGTACCTTGTGTCCAAAGGAAAACCTCTAATTCGTTGTACTTTGTGATTTATGATCTGTTCAATATAGGGTTTCTGCCTCTTCCAGATCTCAGTCATAAATAGGTGACCTGGGAAAAAAGGTCATAACTTGGGCTAGGAAGATCCAAATGAAATTTCATAAAAACTGACAGGTATTAAACAGATTGTAATATCTTAGGAAACCTTTTCAGAGGCCGAAGTTGAACCAATGACACGTGGAATGCCGTACAAGTTCTCTCTTTTGTTTTATCCCATAAACAAGTCACGTTGTGACACTTGGCATAAATCTCTCTCAGAGAATCCAATTGAGGTCAGACCTATCGAGATGGAAAGATGACAGGTCAGGATACCACAAAAAAAATTTCAGACCCTGGAGATCGAAAAGTGAGGAGTTACACCAGGAACAATCAGGTACATATTTCTGTCAAAACAGAATTATTTTTGAGCACCTTCATTCATGGCTTCCGGAATTTAGGATTTCGGAGAAAGTTGGAATTTTTGTAATCGGAGACTACGGCTAAATTCTACTCATCAAAATAGAAATTTAGAGACCAATATCATAATTTTTGGTTGGGAAGAAGATCGGGCTTGATCAGACCCTAGTTCGGGACTTTGATTGGAAAAGTGGAAAATTAGGGCTTCTACAAAAATGAGAATTTTTGAAATCTGTGACCACGGATGGAAGCTCCTCAGAAAAATAGAATCTTAGAGCTTTGGATCAAACCTTTTGATTGGGAAGAAGAGTGGGCTTCATCAAACCCCAGTTCGGGGTCACGTCTAGTGAATCCAGAAGTTTCAAAGGCAAAATTGAGGAGTGAAACTTTGCAGTTTTCAAATTTTGAATATACTAGCTTGATCAGCTCATCAAGGTGCATATTTCTATCATTTCAGAAGTTTGAAATTCAAAGTTTGAATTTTTGGGGTTTCTCTTAGAAACCCTAATACAACTCCAGATCCAGTTCCTGTAAATAAAGTGGATTGGTTTAATCCTAGAAGAGGATGGATTGGTCACCTGCATAAGTGAAGAAGTTCTTGCTTCAGAGGGAGATGAGTCTAAGGCCTTACATAAGAATATTACAAGAAATCTCGACAGGTATGACTCATCCAGGTATGTCTCTAGATTTGTTCATGATTAAGTTTATGATATGTTTGTCTTCATGTTATTACGGTTAGAACAATCTTATTTTAGACTTATCGTATCACCTTAACAAAATTATGAATGCATTCATTAGGGTGTTGACACTTATGATTGTACTAATGCATTATGGTGTTGTATGAGGTTTATGTTGTCCGCTAACATGAAAGGTACACCAAGAAAGACAAATCATGTTCTAGTTCAAGAATATATGATCATGATGACATGAAGACAAATATTCATCCATTGTCATCGATCACTTAGAAGATCTACTTACGAGGTATGTATAACTTGGTTCTACAATGGATAACTTATGAGACATGGAGGTTACGAGCACAAGTCATTGAAGAGAACCAGAAGACATTATGCGGGTATGTTAGACATAACTAGCTAGCATGCTGATCCAGGTATGTTTTTCCTATATCAAGCTAGAATCCTACCTTGTGTTAGGATCTTATACTGTTGTGTTGTTAATAATGATTATTCATGAAGTCATAGGTTTGAATAGTCATGGTTGTGTGCATATTATGTTTCTTACCATAATTGATGATATGACTAACCAGAAGAATCATGAAGGTATAGGTTTGAGTAATCACGGGTTTAGGCATATTATGTTTCTTACTTTAATTTATGATATGACTACCATAAGAGTCCTATATAAACCTTGAATACTAATGCTTATTATTTCTGTTTGAAAGGATCATGACTATACATGCTTAAGATTATTGTGTTTTGATAGTATTAAGAATATACTAATGAATGTATGATTATGTATGAGACCTCAACGATAACACAATGATGATACTAATAAGCATGCATAGTGATTAAGGATGGATATAAGTTCAAGGACAGGTAATCCAGGTAGCAAAGATCAAGAGGGAGCACACTCCAGTTGCCCCTGCAAGGAAGCAAAGATCAAGAAGAAGTACACTCCAGTACTTTCTGCAAGGATGCAGATATTCAGAGGAAGTTGACCATCTTTCTACATTCCACAGCAGAAATGTGTAGAAGAAGCTACTTCAGTAGCTCCTGCAAGGAAGCAAAGACTCAGAGGGAGTCCACCCGACAAACAAACAAAGATAAGTATTTTAATTATCATTTATTACATATTTGTTTGTTTAAATAAAATTGTTCAATGATATATATGCTTATGTTCCTAGACTTAGAATATGTATTGTGCATATTAAAATGATTGCATTAATGAACAGTATACTACTAATATGCATGTGATGGGTAAGTGGCCTATGGCACTGTACAACATTCCATTGCTACTTATCTAGAATGAAACCTCTTTGTTGACATGTTAGGAGTAGTGGAAACTCTTAACAATGTTCTGGTAGAGATTGGAAGGCATCTAGAAAGTTACAGGATATGGATGAATGTTGTATTGAAGCATTGGCTAAAATAATTGCATGACTGTATGACATACTTATTTATGTATACGAATTTGTTTTGAAAGCTATGAGATGTTTCTAATCATGCAATTTAACTTGTCTTGTAGGAAAGATCGTATGCCATCACCTACAAAAGAAGAACTACAACATTTGTTCAGCAACAAAATTATCTATTGAAGATATTGAAGTTCCCAGGATATGGGAAGAATGCCATGATCCGTCGATCATGAAGAATGATCCTTGGGATGTGGTCCCAAGACCTGAAGGGATGTTTTTTATGACTTCCATATGGATCTATCAGATCAAGCATGCCGCAGATGGCAACATAGAGAAATATAAAAGTGATGAAATAGAAGATACACCAGATGGATTTCAAGACAGCTTTCTTGAATGGTGTAGTTGAAGAAGAAGTGTATGTGGAGTAGCCACTTGGTTCTGAAACATATGACAGAGAGTCATATACATGCAGAACTTGGTATGGTAGGATATACAGCTTTCTATCCAATTTGGGCTTTACCAAGAGTAAAGCGGATTCCAACCTTTACTACAAGGTTGAGGAAGGAAATCCAATGATACTACTTTTACATATGGATGACATGTTTATTACAAGTGAAGATAGATTGATTGCCGACATGCAGCGGAAGCTTGCTGCCGAGTTCAAGTTGAAGGACTTGGGAATGATGCACTATTGTCTAAGCATGGAGGTGTGGCAGAGTGCAGATGGATCTTCCTTGGACAAGGGAAGTATGCAGTAGAGATCCTGAAGAGGTTTGGGATGATGGACTGCAAGGCCATGGCCAGACCTATGGCATCGAAATTGAAGCTTCTGTGTGATGCTTCATCTGAGCCGGTTGATGTCTCTATGTATCGTCAAATGATTGTTTCCTTGATGTACCTAATGAACACGAGACCAGATATTTTCTTTGCGGTGAACACATTGAGCCAGTTCCTGACAGATCCGAGGGGTGTTCACCTGGTTGCTGTAAAGCATATTCTGAGGTACCTGAAGGGTACAGTTGATTATGGGCTCAGGTATGAAGCGAATCAAAAGTTTAACCTGCAAGGTTATGTTGATTCAGATTAAGCAGGTAGTGCTGCAGATAGGAAGAGCACATCTGGGTGTTGCTTCAGTATGGGATCAGGTGTGATCTCTTGGTTCAGCAGGAAGCAGTCCTGTGTAGCACTGAGTATAGATGAAGCAGTCCTGTGTAGCACTGAGTACAGCCGAAGCAGAGTATGTTGTAGCCTGTTCGGCTAGTTGTGAGGTAGTATGGCTTCGGAAGCTACTATCTGAGTTATTTGATCTCCCGTTGGATGCTACTGGTATCTTCTGTGATAACCAGAATTGTGTGAAGCTGTCTGAGAACCCAGTGTTTCACGACAGGTCGAAACACGTAGAGATCAAATATCACTATATCATGGATATGGTGCAGAGAGGAGCAGTGAAGCTCCTGTATGTTGCGACGGACGAGCAGATTGCGGATGTGCTGATGAAACCACTAGCTAGAGTGAAGTTTGAGTACTTCAGAGAGAGGCTTGGTGTTCTTCGGATTGATGACACTTTGAGGAAGAAGTGATGGACACATTTGCAGAAGCCATTCCAAGCATGTTGGAAGGAGGATCCTTCACATGGCTGTGGATGTAAGCACTGGATGATGAGCATCAGGACGATGCTCCAGTTACTGCTCTGTATATGCATCAGGAGGATGCTGGATATGATCAGTTAGATCATTTATATGTATATGCATGTACGCATCATGTTGGATGCTGGATATGATCAGTTGGATCATTTTGTATGTATGCATCATGTTGAATGTTGGATATGATCAGTTGGATCATTTATGTATATATGTATGTACGCATCATGTTGGATGTTGGATATGATCAGTAGGATCATTTGTATGTATTTTGTATCTGCATCATGTTGGATGCTTGGACCATGTATATGTATATGTATCAGGTGGATACTGTGTATGATCAGGTAGATCATGTATGTTGATATGTATCAGGTATGATTAGGTGGATCATGTTTTTGTATTTGTTTTAGGTGGATACATCGTATGATCAGGTGGATCATGTATGATGATATGCATCAGGTAGATACTTGGTATGGATCAGGTAGATGCATTATATGATCAGGATGATCATGGATGATGAGCTTCAAGATGTTGCTCCAGATGACATGCAGCAGGATGTTGCAGTGATGATGATCAGGATGATCATGTATACATCAAGATGATGTATGGTGAGTATCAGGTTGATACTCTGTGGCCATGGATCAGGTTGTGCAGATGAGCATATAATTTGGCCCTGGGAGATTTGCAGATAGTCTTTCGAGATTTTTTCCTATGGCATGTAATCTGGCCTTGGGATATCTGGCAAATGCTCTTTCAAGGTTTTGCTCTGGGAGGACATATAATTTGGCCCTGGGAGATCTGCAGATAGTCTTTCGAGGTTTTTCCTATGGCATATAATTTGTCCCTGGGACATATGGAAGATGCTCTTTCAAGGTTTTGTCCTATGGCATATAATATGTCCCTGGGAGATCCGATAGGTCGGGTCGTGTGCCCGTAATAAGTCCTAGGATGCTCTTGCAATGTTTTTCCATGACCACATGTAATATGTCCATGGGAGATCCTCTAGGTAGATTTGTGTGCTCGTAACAGCCTGGGATGCTCTTGAAAGGTTTTGTGGTTACCACATGTAATCTGTCCCTGGGAGATCCTATAGGTAGATTTGTGTGCTCGTAACAGCCTAGGATGCTCTTGCAAGGTTTTGTGGTGAGGTCACATATAATATGGCCCTGGGAGATCCTACAGGTCGGAGTTGTGTACACGTAACATCCTAGGATTCTCTTTCGAGGCTTTGTGACGCACGTAATAAGTCCTGAGGATTCAACAGTATGGCCAATGATGATGAAGACCTGCAGGTGGTGGGCCTACATCTAGTATGAAAAAGGACTGGCTCTGTAGAACTTCCTATGATGAGTAGATTCAGAGATTGATTGAGATAGCAGTAGTAGTGACGATGACGATGATTCGAGGATGATGATTCGCTGATGATGATCCAGAGAAGAAGACTTGTACTAGAAGACCCATGTCGAGAAATACCTTCCTAGTTAAGAGGGAGTGTTGATGTATATGTAACTTCGGAATGTATTTCACCCATGCATTTCATATATGTATTTTGTACTCCTATAGAGATGGTATTATTCCTCTATACGGAAGTGTTTGTATTCCTATAGAGCTATTATTATTCCTCTATACGGAAGTGTTGTCATTTATATTGTAAGTGTCGTAACGTATACTTGATGGATTATTAGACCACCCTATTGGGGGTCGGCCATGTGGGTCAAAGGGTTATTAGAACACCAAGTGTGGGGTTGGCCCGGATTAAGTTAACCATGGGTTAAGCTAGACATGTAGGCCCCATTAGTTTATTGGGCAGTACAGGACAAGTATAAATAGAGATCAAGAGATCTCTATTTGATCATTCATTAATACACACACTTCTCTCATTCGGAAAGTGGCGCACTTGTGAGGAGGAGGTTCTGCTGCTAGGAGATGACTATCTCTTGTACTCTAGTTGTATCATTGCTCTATCTATCTCTGAGGAAGTTATTGGGGTTTTTCACCTTTATGGTTTTCCCCAAGTAAACTCTGTGTCTCTTGTGTGCTTGCATTATTGTGTCCATGACTGATATGCTATAGATATCTTGTACATGTTGTTCTCTCAATTAAGATCCTAGATCAGATTGAAGTAAATTCTGAAAATTTAACACTTTCTTTCAGCTTGCACACTATCCCACCATAAAGATGCATGTCCCTTCAAACTGGTCACTGCAAATCTAACTTTCTTGTTTTCTTCAACTTCATCATACTCAAAGTATTTATCCAGTTCATTAATCCAATCAATGAGGTTCTCTACAGTAAGACTTCCTTCATAGGTAGGTAACTCAGGTTTCGACCTCGAAGTTGCTCCAAGAATTGACCAAAAGTATCTTAACTCCAATGTTTCTTGCATAGGTGCTACTTCATCTTCTGGTTCATCTTCTTCAGGATCACTCACGTCTCCTGCTTCAGGATCTCTTCGTCGATCCATCTCCATAGCTTCCATACGTGCTCTCATTTCTCTCATTTCCTCCAAGACTTCGGCATTCGTCGCCAATCTTCCTCTACCACGCCTTCTTGCACCTCTCATGTGTGCGACCATCTCTTTGCTCTATCACACAAACAATCCATGCTCTTCTGCTACTGGATTCTGCTTATCACTCTGATACCAATTTGATGGGGCATTGGATAGACCACAGCCAACACGACCCTCACCCTTCTAGGATCTTGGAGTGATTCACTAGAATCAATCCCTGACTTGGCCAAAACTAGCCTAGTCCTTCTGCCATGTAGGCCTAATCTTCACTACAGGGTTTCTGAAACGTTCCTTTCGGGTTTACCCTCCTTCCACAGCTTCAACTCCTTCCCGAAATAACTACTCCGAAATAGCCACCATGAACCTGTCGGGTTTCGGGTTTCGGGTGCATCCTACTTTCCTGACGGGAAATATTCCCGCAACACTCCTCCCGAAAACACCTTTCCGAAAGTCTATTCCCGCACCTTTCGGATGTTGGCTTCGAGCGTTCACTTTCCGCCTCGCGGGGAATAGTCCCGCGATACCTCTCTGAAAACTCCTTCTCGATTCGGGTTTCGGGTTTCGGGGCCTCCACTTTGCTCCTCGAAAAACCCTTTCCGCAACTCTTTTCCCAAAATGCCTTTTCTGCAACCCGCCGCCGCTATCCTTCGTGCTTCTTTCCTTTTGCGAGCGAGATATCCACCATTGATAATTTCGGGATTGACCTCAACCATTGATCTTCAATCAAGGAGGGATCCTTCACTTCCACTTTGCGGGAATGCTATCATTCGCGCAACTTCTCTTCAGGTGATCTTCCCCATCGTCGATCTTCTATGCGGCTTTGATCTGAGCCGTTCGATGCTGCTAAACAAAATCTACTTGGTTTCTTCAAGAATTCTTGGTCGATTGATCATGGATTGACCAATCCGCTTGATCTTCATCTGAACACTTGAAAAATCAAACACAAAAAAGAATCCTACTTAAAGATCTAGATGATTAGCAGTCTACAAGCATATTGGGGTTCTTCACAACACACATAAATCAATTGAATGCAACGCAGAGATTCTTTCACACAGAAATCAAGTTGTTCACGCACACAACTCGACCTGACAGAAACTCAAATCATTATTTATTCAATTACTCAGAAAGATGTGTTCAATACAGCTCTTCTACATTCATCTACTGAAAGCATGAAAATCACATTCTCTACAGAATGACTCTAACCCACAATAGCCAACAACAAACAACTAGCCACCAACCAACAACTAATCTGTAATGTCCCTTCTTAGGAATTTTATTAAAATTGTAATTTTCCACTTTTTTCCCTAGTTTGGATCTCTAGGTCCCAAATTTGCCCCAAATGATCCCAAATCTGCTGAGAAGGTATATGAATGATATTAGAAAATAAATATGTGTTTCAGGGATGCCTTTGGACCTTTAAAATACTTCTGCAAATCCTCTTTCAATTCTGATCAATGTAGGTGTTGAGCTTAGAATTAGCCCTTTTTGACCATCATTTATCATCTTCCCTTCCCTTGTCTTACACCAATTACCTTGGCAATTCGACTTATTGTCCTTATCTTATTCCCCAAATTACCAAGATATGGCCGATTATTGTTTTATTGTATTAATACTTATGATTGTGATGATTGAAGCTGTGCATCTCTTAATTTGTGCTAACATGATGCGATTTATGAAGGTAGTGAGACAAATAGACTGCAGGAAGATCGGAGCTGAACAAGTCATGAAGGAAGGGACGTTCATTGCTTGTAGAAGGTTCCTTGGGGCTCGAATCGTCAATCAAGGCACAGTCATGACGGGTCAGCTATAACAGAAATGGCTATCTTAAGGATGTCACTGCTCGAGTCCAGCTGTGAGCTGGAAGGACCGCCACTCTTGGGGCAATTAATAACTCTCTTATATTTGGATATTTCAGTTCTGCCACGCATTGTAACAGCTAGATTATTTAGGGCGCCTGAAGATCAGAGATCTTCATGGCTGCCCAATTATAGGTTTAGATGTTGCAAAATTGTATGTATAAATATGGGGAATTGCCTCGACCGAGGGGTTGGACAGCAAACAATTAATTTATCTTGTATTAGCAGCCGAGCCAAAACTGTGTACTCATTCTTCTGTTAATATAAGGAGTTACTTCTGAGTTAAAGAGAGTGTTGTTCAACCATCGTCTCTGTGTGAAGACTGGGCCCGTCTTCCACAGAGATTGCTGCGTTAATTTAGGATTTCATCTTTCTTGTTGTGTGATGCTTTGTTCTTTCTTTTGTACGCAGCAGCAATATTTATTGTGTGGGTTTCTCAGTAAACGATTATATTTCCGTGACATTGGTGAATGGTATCGAATAACAGTCGACTGAGTCAGGTTTGTTTTACACATTTCAATTTCTGTTCACACTGCCGTGTTCATCCTACAGCTGAGACGTAATCCCAGGAGCTCTTACAATTTAGCTTTCCTGTTATGTGTTGATTGATTTATATTTTGCAATTCAGTTTCTTAGAACAGTTGCTTCAATCTCTTTCATTAAAGTTCTAGAGTAATGTTCAGGTCATGCTTTATGATTCCCAGCTTGATTAGATTAGACAAGTGATTATTTTAGAATGCGAATGAGATTTCCTTCTTGCAATCGTTGGTTAGATCTGATACCATTTCTTCTTGATGCATAATAGAAAAGAATTGTAGTATAGCAGTTAGAAGGCAATTGGGATTGCATAGATTCTTGGGATGAACATGGATGATAGAAGATAAAAGTATTCACTTCTAATGGTTTTGTGTTTAAGCATATATTGTGCACTTGTCCTTTGAAATAAAAAGACTTTCTCGGGTTGACAATAAATTTCATACGCTCTGTGTGTTTGATATTTAATTATCTGCAAATAGAGTGCTTGACATTTTGGCGCTGTTGCCGGGGAAGGATGAAAATTAAACACTAGTCATTAGTTGTATCTGATAATTGCTTTTAGTCAGTCTTTTGGTTGTTTTTGAAATGATCTGCTTCGCATGAATATGAGGAGGGTAAAACACGATCACCTCCCAACCCCCAAAACCCCACAAATTACTAACAGTGCAGGTGGTTCGGGTCGTGGTCGAGGTCCACCGCTGGGTAGAAGAACATTTATCGACGACCTTGTTGACAAAATTGATTCAGCTGTCAGATCTCGTCAACGGGAGACTCCTATCAAAAGAGGCCCTGCTGATCCTGGAGCGTTAGCATCAGGATCTACAGTGGAAGATACAGGAGCAGCTGTGATTCCTGCATATACTCCTGCTAAAGAAGGAACAGCTGATTCAGCTGTTGCAATTGAAGAGTACGCAGCTGTTACAACCGAAGAATACGCAGTTGTTACAACCGAAGAATACGCAACTGTTGCAATTGAAGAATACGCAGTTGTTACAACTGAAGAATACGCAGCTGTTACAATTGAGGTAAGGAACAAAGGAACAAACGAAGGAGAAGATACAGAAGAAAAGATGAATAACAGACATGAGAACGAAGAGGAAGAAGCAGTGGTACAATATCATCATGAAGATGATTCCCCGCCTGAAACTATGGCTACATTGCAATTCCCAATACAGCAGCTAGAGGGGATAGCTCCTGTGAAAAACATCTCACCGTCGGTGTTACCTCGCTTCCATGGCAGGGCGGCAGAGGATCCAGACGAATTCCTTTTTGAATTCGATATCCTCTGTCGCAGCTATGATTATGTCACAGATGCTCAAAAGTTGAAACTTTTTCCTGCCACCCTGAAGGACAATGCATTACGATGGTTCATGAGCCTTGGGGGAGGAACTGTTTCTAATTGGAATAAGATGAAGCAAGTGTTCCTGGAAAAATATCAAGAATATTGTAACACCAGGGACAAAAGGGAGGAGTTATTCAAGATGGTACAGAAGGAGGATGAAAGTTTGGAGGATTTTGTGGAGAGGTTGCTGTACAATGTGCAGAGAGCTGGGCAGACGAACATGGGACTAGATGTGCTTAAGATAATCCTTCTCCGAGGGATCAGGGATGATTGTTTAGACATGCTAAATTTATTAGGAAAGGGAGATATCTCTAAAGAATCTTTTGAGACAATTGTGGAATTATGTAAGAGATACTCCAGGGGATCTTCTAGGCATAACAAGCAACATAAACGAGATAAGCTGGAGCGTGATGTCTTCGACAGAACTCAGAAGTCATCCAATGGGGGAGCTACACGTGCAGAGATAGGCAATCTTCTTGAAAACTTTAAAACAGAAATGATGAGCTCTATCTCTTCAGAGATTGATGTCTTGAAGGCCAAGCAAAGACAAGCAGTGGAGGATCTCACACTAGGTGTGTTTTGTCCCCGATGTAGAAAGACTCATCCACTGAAAGAATGCCCTCTTGACAAAATACAAGTGTGTCAGCTGTGCGAGTTGAACCATGATATGAAAGAATGTCCGACATTGCCCCAAGTGAAGGCTGTTCTGCAGGCATCAACTCCAGAGGTCGATTCAGCCTACTTCATTGCACAGAAGAAACCCTGGCAGCCCCGGAATCAAGGTATGTCTCCTGATTCATTTCCATTTTTGAATAATTTGAATAATTGGAATACTAATATGCAAAATGTGAATGCACAATTCCCTTCAAATTATGCTCAGTGGAATTCCCCTCAACCTGCGATGCAAGGTTATAATTCATGGAGTCCTTGGACACAGACTCCACACCAACCTACTTCATGGTCTCCTGGATGGAGGAACTTCCATCCTGGGAACCAGTTTCCTCAACCACCTCCACCTCAACAGTTACCGTATCCTCCATATCCTCAATTTCATCAATATCCTCAATACCCACCTCAGCAGTCGCAGCTGCAGCTGCAAAATAATCCTGTGCCTAACATACCAATATGGCCTCAGCTGCCTGCCCAACCTAACCCTAACCCAAATAATAAAGCAGTCCAGCAATTGGAAGCTCTCAATATGCCAGCCTACTCTCTTTCCCCTGTACCTTGTAATGATATTCGCTTACGATCTGGGAAGATAGTCGAACGTGTAATTTCAGAAAATATTCCACCATCTGAGCATGACAAAGAAGAGAGTTCCCAGCATCCATTTGATCTGGTTCCTAACACTGAAGGTGCTGAGCATCCCTCAGATGGGACGGCTGAAACATTAAACAATAAAGTGGATAACACGCAGCCTACCTAGCTGGTAAGGCAACCACCATACCCTAAGAGATTGATGCTGCCACAAAGAGGGGGGCAACCTCAGTTCAATCTCTTAGGAGAATTGAAGAACCTTTATGTTAAGATTCCCCTTTTACAAGCTCTTCAAGATGTACCTATTTATGCTAGAACTGTTCGGGACCCTTGCACTAAAAGACCAGGAAGGAAACCCAGAGATCCTCCTACTGTTCATGTTATAGGAAATTTATCCGCTTTAATGACTGGAAAAAACCCTATAACCAAGTATGAGGATCCCGACAATCCTACTGTCACTGTACACATAGGAAAAACGCAGATACCCAACGTACTAGTAGATTTAGGAGCTGCGATCAATGTTATAACAATGGAGACTGTAAAGAAGCTCGGATTCACCAATATTAGACCGACCCCTACTATCTTAGAATTGGCAGACAGATCCACCATCAGACCCGAAGGGATTTTGGACGACCTTGTTATTTCAGTAGACTCATGGGAATACCCTGCCGACTTTCTGGTATTACAACCAAAATCACAACTGGGGGGACACCCATTGATCTTGGGGAGGCCCTGGTTGGCTACAGCTGATGCTTGCATCAGCTGTCGATCAGGATCTATGACTATATCTGATGGTATGGAAACCAAAAACCTCACCCTGTACCCTCCAGCACGGCCGATTCTAGAAACTGAAAATTCCCTTTGGATAGAACAGGAAGAGGAGGAAGATGTTCAGCCATTACTAACAATAGGGAAGGCACTAACATTCAAAAACGAAACAGAAGACGATGCCATTAATAATTTCATTAGCGAACCTGCTTCAGTAGATAAGGAAGTTTATCAACTCCTGAACAGTACCCTTGGGAAGGAAGAACAAGAACAACTTACGGAGGAAGCACTAGTCAATGACACAAACATAATCCCAGTCTTGAAAAACTCGAGAAGCATTCCTATTGAGGTAGAGCCTGGAAAAACTTTGAACATCAACCCTGGTCTCTCCTCAGAAGAACAGATGCGCCTAACAAATCTCTTGAAGGAACGTAAGGGGGCATTCGCCTGGGAGTATACAGACATGAAGGGTATTCCTTCCAGTCTGTGCACTCATCATATTTATATCAAAAACGACTCCCGGCCTGTATGTCAACCTCAACGACGCATGAACCCCAATTTGAGGGATATAGTGAAGGAGGAAATCCAGAAACTCTTGGAAGCAGGATTTATCTATCCTATCTCAGATAGTGAGTGGGTTTCCCCACTTGTCATTGTGCCCAAGAAAAATGGTAAATGGAGAGTCTGTGTCGATTATAGGGAGCTGAACAAAGCTACACAAAAGGATCACTTTCCTCTGCCCTTTATTGACCAGGTACTTGATACCCTATCAGGGAAGAAGTTCTTCTCCTTCCTGGATGGGTTAAGTGGGTACAATCAAATTCAGATTGCTCCAGAGGATCAGGATAAGACCACCTTCACTTGCCCCTGGGGAACGTTCGCCTACAGGGTGCTTCCCTTTGGCTTGTGCAATGCACCTGCAACGTTCCAAAGAGCTGTGATTGGCATATTTTCTGAATTGGTTAATGATAGCATGGAAGTTTTTATGGATGATTTTACTCCTTATGGCAGGGATTTTGAGGAAGCACTGGAAAATTTAAAGAAAGTTTTAATTCGCTGTGAACAGGCTCGCCTCTCACTAAGCACTGAAAAATGCCACATGATGATGAGTGAGGGGGTGGTATTAGGACATTTCATCTCTTCTGATGGTATTCAAGTGGATCCTTCAAAAATTAAGGTGATAAAAAATATACCAACTCCTTCAACTCTGAAAGAGGTGCGAAGTTTTCTGGGACATGCTGGGTATTACAGGAGATTCATAGAAAACTTCTCCAAACTTGCTTCTCCTTTGTTTTCATTGTTAATGAAGGACGCACAGTTTGTGTGGAGTGCAGCATGCCAGACAGCATTTGATAAGCTTAAAGAGAAACTGTCCACAGCCCCTATTTTAAGGGGACCTAACTGGACCATACCTTTCCACATTTCTTCAGATGCTTCTGATACCACCATTGGAGCAGTACTAGGACAGCAGGATGGTCAAGTACCTTATGCTATTTATTATGTTAGTAAAAACTTAGCCCCTGCTGAACTAAACTATACTGTTACTGAAAAAGAATTCCTTGCTATTGTTTATTCTATTAATAAGTTTCGGCATTACATTACTGGGTATCCTACATTTGTGCATACTGACCACTCTGCCATTAAGTATTTAATGAACAAACCTGTCACTAATGCCAGAGTAACCAGGTGGCTTTTATTATTACAGGAATTTGATATTACTATTATAGATAAACCTAGAAAAGAAAATGTTGTTGCTGATTTTTTATCACGATTTACTAACGGTGATGACAGTTCACCTGTTGAGGATGCTTTCCCGGATGAACATTTATTCGCACTCTCAGCTCATTCACCCTGGTATGCAGACGTTGCTAATTATTTGGTTGCAGGGAAGCTTCCGCCACATATGTCTAAACGAGAAAAAAGAAAAATTATTCAGCAAAGTGCCAGGTATTGTTGGCTTAAAGGCCATCTCTTTTACACAGGACCTGATCTGGAGATTAGAAGATGTGTAAGGGAAGATGAGATCTTTCATATACTGAAGGCCTGTCACGATGAACCTTGCGGAGGACACTTTGCAGACAAAAGAACAGGGCATAAGGAGTTGCAGATGGGCTATTATTGGACGACACTGTTCAGAGATGCTAAAAGATATGTTCAGTCCTGTGACAGCTGCCAAAGGATGGGCCAACCTAATAAGACAGATCAGATGCCTTTACAGCCCCAAGTGGTACTAGAACCGTTTGATAGATGGGCACTGGACTTTGTTGGTCCTATCAACCCTCCTTCCAAACAGAAGGTTTACATTTTGGTGTGTACAGACTACATGACCAAGTGGGTAGAAGTTGTAGCTTTGGCTAAGGCAAATGACCAGGCGGTGATTGATTTCCTGTACAGTGAAGTTTTTACCCGTTTTGGAGTACCAAAGGAAGTAGTTACCGATGGGGGACCACAATTTATTTCACACCAATTTGAATCCTTGCTCCGGAAGTATCATGTGCAGCACAAGATAGCTTCACCTTATCACCCTCAAGCCAATGGTCAGGTGGAAAGCACTAATAAAGTTATTGAAGCAATCCTTACTAAAACAGTTAAAAGCCATCGAAGGGATTGGGCTGACAGGCTTCCAGAAGCACTGTGGGCATATCGCACGACTTGGCGTAACACCACGGGCTTTTCTCCTTATGATTTGGTATATGGAAAGAGTGCCATTTTTCCAATTGAATTTGAGATCAAGACCCTGAAAACAGCCATTGAAATGAACCTGGATGTAACAGAAGCCCAGAAAAGAAGATTGAATCAATTAAATGAGTTGGATGAGAAACGATTAGCTGCGGTAGATCAGACTGTGCTGCTTTAGCAACAGAGATCTAATTGGCATGACTGATTCATCAAAAAGAAAATCTTCCATGAAGGAGACTGGGCACTATTATACGACTCCAGATTCAAGAAGGATTTTAAAGGGAAATTACGCACAAGATGGCTGGGTCCATATTTGGTTGACAGGGTATTTGACAACGGCACTGTTCGCCTGGTCATCATTGATGAAAACCGTATACCATTACTTGCTAATGGCCACAGACTGCGACTGTATCGGAAGCCCATTTCGAAAGATGCATTCATTTCACAGATTGCTGCTGATCCAAACTATCAATTGGCACCAGAGCAGGAACATTTCTCTACCTTTGCCAAATCTTAAACTGAAAATTATATTTGCTGTACATAAATAATTTCTTGCTGTAGCGTATAGTTGTCGTTTTCTTTCTCTTTGCATTTGATCTCTTTTCTTGCTGTCGTCTTTTAAAAAAAATTTCAGGGAAGCGCCAGGAGAACGATCAGTTTGGGCCCGTAATGAAAATCTCCCTGTGCTGTCCTTGTGTTAAAAAAAAATTGACAGCTGCAACATATTTTCCGGTAGCTGCATATCCTTTTTCGGCAACCATATTCTTCATTTCCCGGTAGCCATAATGCCCTTTTTCCGTCAGCCGTCAATCTTTCCCGACAGCTGCAATTTCGGCAGCTGCAACATCGGTGGCTGAAACATTAGCGGCTGCAACATCGGCGGCTGCAACTCCAGTTTCCGCGGCTGCCACCTCATCTTCCCCATGGTTGCCACCTCATTCACCAGCTATTGCCACCTCATTTCCCACGGCTGCCATCTCATTTTCCGCATCTGCCACTCCATTTCCCCCACGGCTGCCACTTCATTTCCCAGCAACTGCCATTTCATTTCCCGGTAGCCGTAATGTCCTTTTTCCGTCAGCCGTCAATCTTTTTCGGCAGCTGTAACTTCGGCGGCTGCGACTTCGGCGGCTGCAACATCGGAAGCTGTAACATCTTTTTCCGTAGCTGCCACCCTATTTCCCAGCGGCTGCCACTTCACGGCCATTTTATTTCCCGGTAGCCGTAATGTCCTTTTTCCGTCAGCCGTCAATCTTTTTCGGCAGCTGCAACTTCGGCGGCTGCGACTTCGGTGGCTGCAACATCGGAAGCTACAACATCTTTTTCCCGCAGTCGCCACCACATTTTCCAGCGGCCGCCACCTCATTTTCCAACGGTTGCCACCTCATTGACCACTCACTGCCACATCATTTCCCTGTAGCTGCCATTTCTTTCCAGCGGCTGTAACATATTTCCCATAGTCGTAAAATCTTTTCTCGCCCGCTGTAAGTTTTTTCCCGCCGCCGTAAAACTTTTCCGTGATAGCCGTAATTTTCCCTGATATCGTAAAAAAAATTCCGACTGCCATGAATTCTTTTCCGGTGGCTGCAACTTCTTTCCCGCCAGCTGCAACAAGCTTTTTCATCGGCCGTATTATCATTTCTTTGGAAACTTGCAGTGGTAACTCCCGTGTTAACAGAAGAATTGCTGCAACCTGCTAATCATGATGCTGATTCATCCCAGTCCTGCCGGTGAACTCATCATTTTAACCCCGAGGATGCGACGCCTTGTGTTTTACCGGCGAAGGAAATTAGTGCCTTATCCGAGTCATCATGATCCCACGTCTGACTGTGCACGCATTCGGCTCCGTGACGTCACCAACTACATGCTCCACCAGTTTCCGCAGCCTTCCGACGCGCAGTTTTATGAGGTATGGCTTTCATTTATCACGTGATTAAGTATTGATATCATTTAAACGAGATTGGTCGTACCTTCACTCGTACCACCATTTATACCTGATTAATTTAAACCTTTCCCTCGTACGACGTAATACTAATAACTGCCACCTTCCCCAATTCGGCATGAAAATTTTAAACTCTTCTCTGCGCTTAACTTTCCGAATTAGCTCATTCGCTCAACGTCTCCGCTCAACGATTCGTGCATTCTCTGTGCTGCAACTTCCATTCTGGGATCCTGTACTCTGTCGAACAGTAGTTTCATCTTGCAGCCAGGACCATGGGCATTCCAGTTCGCCATGAACCTTTCAATACCCAGGAACTTAGACGGAATCTGCAAGTTCTGGCCATTTTTCAAGCTGCTGGCTGGGTCGAGTTCTTTGAACGATTGGACGGATTCGATCGGGACGCAGCCCTGCAATTTGCCTTGAATCTTACTAAAACACACTCCACGGTGTGGGGGCTGTGTATAGATGTTTCTGAGCTCATTATATCTGAGGTTACAGCTATCCCGATGGTGGGAAAACCTTGGTTTAACCGTCGAGTCCCTGCAACGGTTGCACGGGAAGAATTTTTACTCCCATGGGAGCAAGTTGAAGCATCTAGGAGAGGGATTGCACTGAAGTCACTGCCGCAGCCATGGGACCAGGTCGCTATCTTCCTCAAGAAATACATTACCTGCGAAGGTAGATACCAAACTGTGTACAACTCTGAACTTCCTTTGCTTTCTCATCTCCGCCATGGCATTTTGTTGAATATTCCATTTTATTTATTGCACGACTTGCGTCATATGGCCACATTTGTTCAGTCTGCAAAGCATCCATTGTCCTCTCTCACCCACCATGGCCTCATTAAGTTAATTATTGTGAGAACCCTTGCCCAACATAATATAACATGGGAACAATTTATAACCCGACCACAACAACCTGTTCCCTTGAGGGTCATCCCATTGCAGCAATTACCGGTTCCGCCACAACAGGAGGACCGGAGTTCCTCCAGTGAAGTTGGGGGGAGGGATGAAACGGAAGAAGAACAACAGTGGGCACAGGCAGGACCATCCGGGAGGGATGAAACAGAAGAAGAACAACAGGGGGCACAGGCAGGACCATCCGGGAGGGATGAAACGGAGGAAGAACAACCAGGGGCACAGGCAGAGCCATTTGAGGTGTATGAATCCCCAGCATAAGCAGAACCAGTGGGGGATGACACTGCATTTGAAGGAGAGCGAGGGGAAGCACAAACAGAGCCATCAGGCGACAATGTAGATGAAACCCTCGTGGAAAACCTAGATAACAGGGCAGCTCCGGCAGTAGAAGGTGAAATTGGAGCAGCATCAAATGCTGCGACAATGGAACCTGAAGATGACGGAGCTAGAGCAATGGAAGAAGATATTGAGCTGGTCACAATCGAGTCTTCACCTGAGTGGGTAGGAGGAGGAGCTGTGATTGAAGAAGAACAGCATGGGGGGCAGGGAAATATTCCTTTAACTTCAGTTTTTCCCCCCTATATTCCAGCTCCACAAGAAGAAACACCACAAAAAGGAAAGTCACAAAAGAAAACGCCACAGAAAAGGAAGAGGGCCACCAATGAGTTTGATTTAGTGGCACCAATCAGAAGGAAACGAACTCGATCAATCACAGCAGCAGAGGCAGCTAGAACAAAATGGGCAACCTTAGAAACACAGGTTTAACCCCCAATCCTTACACCAAAACCGAGGGATGCTCCACAAAGGCCAGTGGAGGAAGAACCTGAAATTGAGGGACTCTTGTATGAGAATGCAATGCTGAAAGAGGACCTCCAAGCACTTAGAAGGGAGCTGGAAATGTGGAAGGAAACCTGCAGAAAGCAGGGTGGAAGAAAAATGTACACATTAATAGAAGCTGCAAACCAAGTGGAGGAATCAGCTTCTGCTGGAGCTGGGGAAAAGGATGAGCGAATACTCTGCCCCACCTGTGGGGAAATCTTTGAGGAAGCAGGCCATAAAATTTTACTTAGCACCTATTCAGCACAACAGCCTGTAGCCACAGAAGGGAAAGCAGTGGAAAAAGAAGGTGCTGTCACACAAGAACCAGCACCTTTAGACATCCTTGCTGCAGCTGCCACTTCCCATGATGCAGAAATTATAGAACAGATGGGAGAAGAACTTGGAGTGGAGGACGCCCTAGAGATTTATAAGGAATGTATGGTAGCCCCAAAATGCTCCCATGACATAGAAATTATAGGATAGATGGGAGAAGAACGGGAAATGAAGGATGCTCTGGAACTTATAAAAGAATATAGTGAGACCCCAAAATGTTCCCATGATACAGAGATCATGGAGCCGAAGGATACTCTGGAGGATAGTGAAGAATTTTGTGCTGTAACCCCAGAACGTTCCCAGGACACAATAATTTTAGAAGAAGAAACGGAAAGACAGGACAGTGATAAGTTGGAACAGGATGCTGCAACACAAGAACCAGCAACCCTGAATATGACTGTCCAACCGGCTAAGCAGACAGGAGAAGAAGCTGGGACAGAGGATACTTTGGCATTCAATGATGAACTCTGGGTTGTAACCCCAGAGAGCTCCCATGATACAGAACTCATAGAAGAGGAGCTGCAGCAGAAGAAGGATGAAGAGGTAAGCCAGGATGTTGTTACACAAGAACCAACATCCTTGGAGGCTGCAACAAAAACTCCTGAATTGCAGCTGGGAGATAACCTGGGAGTGGATATCATTCCTGACACACAGTGGAGTGACAATGAACAGGTATAGACACCATGCTCAGGTGACACTGAAATCTTGGAGGAGGAGCTGCAAATTGAAAAGGATATTTAGTCTCAGCAGCAGAATGACAAAGAAGACACTGTTACACAAGAACCAGTGTCTCCAAAAGCAATAAAGGTAGCTGCTGAAGACGGGTTAAAGGATGTTGCTGTTACACAAGAACCAGTAACTCTCCTGTTAACATTAGATGCGCTAGAAGACACTGTCCCACAAGAACCAGTGCTTCCACCTCCTACAGGTGTCATTGAGTTGGATTCAGATTGAGGGTGTCTTTTCAACTCTCCCAGGCATAGCATAAGACAACTGCAGAAAGATTCCCACCACACCAAGTGCATTCCCAAATATCAGCAAGTAGCAGTAGAAGGGAAACAGTGAAGTTGGAAGATGCCGGGTTGCTCACAGAAGCCTTTCAAAAAGATAAATGAGATGCCTGATTTACTTACATTCCTTCCTCTCTCCTGGACAGAGCTCAGTTCAAGATTCAGATGCAGGTTGTTGCATGAGGACATGCAACAGGGTAGTTGGGGGGAGATGTTGAGCTTAGAATTAGCCCTTTTTGACCATCATTTATCATCTTCCCTTCCCTTGTCTTACACCAATTACCTTGGCAATTCGACTTATTGTCCTTATCTTATTCCCCAAATTACCAAGGTATGGCCGATTATTGTTTTATTGTATTAATACTTATGATTGTGATGATTGAAGCTGTGCATCTCTTAATTTGTGCTAACATGATGCGATTTATGAAGGTAGTGAGACAAATAGACTGCAGGAAGATCGGAGCTGAACAAGTCATGAAGGAAGGGACGTTCATTGCTTGTAGAAGGTTCCTTGGGGCTCGAATCGTCAATCAAGGCACAGTCATGACAGGTCAGCTGTAACAGAAATGGCTATCTTAAGGATGTCACTGCTCGAGTCCAGCTGTGAGCTGGAAGGACCGCCACTCTTGGGGCAATTAATAACTCTCTTATATTTTGATATTTCAGTTCTGCCACGCATTGTAACAGCTAGATTATTTAGGGCGCCTGAAGATCAGAGATCTTCATGGCTGCCCAATTATAGGTTTAGATGTTGCAAAATTGTATGTATAAATATGGGGAATTGCCTCGACCGAGGGGTTGGACAGCAAACAATTAATTTATCTTGTATTAGCAGCCGAGCCAAAACTATGTACTCATTCTTCTGTTAATATAAGGAGTTACTTCTGAGTTAAAGAGAGTGTTGTTCAACCAGCGTCTCTGTGTGAAGACTGGGCCCGTCTTCCACAGAGATTGCTGCGTTAATTTAGGATTTCATCTTTCTTGTTGTGTGATGCTTTGTTCTTTCTTTTGTATGCATCAGCAATATTTATTGTGTGGGTTTCTCAGTAAACGATTATATTTCCGTGACATTGGTGAATGGTATCGAATAACAGTCGACTGAGTCAGGTTTGTTTTACACATTTCAATTTCCGTTCACACTGCCGTGTTCATCCTACAGCTGAGACGTAATCCCAGGAGCTCTTACAATTTAGCTTTCCTGTTATGTGTTGATTGATTTATATTTTGCAATTCAGTTTCTTAGAACAGTTGCTTCAATCTCTTTCATTAAAGTTCTAGAGTATTGTTCAGGTCATGCTTTATGATTCCCAACTTGATTAGATTAGACAAGTGATTATTTTATAATGCGAATGAGATTTCCTTCTTGCAATCGTTGGTTAGATCTGATACCATTTCTTCTTGATGCATAATAGAAAAGAATTGTAGTATAGCATTTAGAAGGCAATTGGGATTGCATAGATTCTTGGGATGAACATGGATGATAGAAGATAAAAGTATTCACTTCTAATGGTTTTGTGTTTAAGCATATATTGTGCACTTGTACTTTGAAATAAAAAGACTTTCTCGGGTTGACAATAAATTTCATACGCTCTGTGTGTTTGATATTTAATTATCTGCAAATAGAGTGCTTGACAGTAGGTAACTTTACTAGTGATTTCCCTTTGACTAGTATTGGTCTCTAGGTCTCAAATTGACTCCAAATGCCTTCAAATCTTCAAGGAAGGTGTATGAATGATATTAGAACTTGAATATGATGTTTATGTATGACATATGGCCACCAAAATACCTCTGCAAACTCTCTTAATATTCTGGACCCATTATGCAATTTTACTAGTAATTTGGGGTTCAAATCCCCATGGGGTAAGTACTGAAAATGGCTTCCCAAATGCCTCCAAACCCACTCAAATTTATGAACAGAGGTATGTAATGTGTTAAGTATTTTATTAAAGTCTCATATTCACCATTAATGGATTATTACAATTGTTCTCACCCTCTCCCATTCAACTGCAAAAATCCTCAATTCGACCCTTGGGGAAATGGCACTATTTCACCTCCCAATACAACTAAACTGAGTAAAAATGCTTCAAATGCTTAAGTACAGTACATGAAACTTGTAGAATACATCCATGGCAGTATATTGATCACAATTATATCATAGAATCATCCATTCACTCGAAATCATCATCAATACATTGGCTCACAACAAGGTAGTGGGGAAATGGCATTGTTCTTCCATTAAAAATGAGATTTAAACATTTCTACTTGGAATTTCGACCTGAAAATTTTTGGAGATGAATAACAGAGTATTTAATTCATATTAAAAAATAAATGTGTAATTAAAATCTTCCCCAAAGAGTACAATAGCTCACCAAAAACGCCCTCCCTCAAGGATCAAGAATATGCCATCAAAACTGGAAATGGTTGAAGGAGAGAGCTGCAATAGAAGAAACCATGAGCTACCCTGTAGCTTACACCTGCAAATAAAGACTCCATTAAAGATCCAAATCAAAGTTCTGAATGGCCTTTCCAATTGCCAACTTGGATGGGAATCTTTCACCCTCGAAATTGATAAGGCAAGAAACTAGTCATCCACTAGCTCTCCCTCTTCACAAATGCAATTGCAAATTCTACAAATGATCAAAATCTGGTTTCATTCTTTGTTATTGACATTTATAAACTTCTAATTTCCTCCATGGGTCGAATTCCTTCCAAGAGACTCATGCCAACTCATTTTGGGAAGAGATTCCAAAGAACGCCACTTGTACAACAATTCCTAGTCTCCCACTTCCACCAAATCACATGTGGAAGCATCTTAGCTGCCCTAACACCCTTGAGCGCCCTCTTGGAGTCTATTTTTAGCCCTGACATGTCATATATTTCATATGTCAGCCTTCAGGTCTGATTTGTGTCATAGGTGTCATAGCATCTTCATCATTGTTGTCATAGAGCTAGGGAATCTAGCCCAAGTGTCTCACTAGCTCCAAATTGCCTCTTTCTCTTCCATGGGAGTTACTCTTCCTCTATATTTCTACCTTGGATGAGTCATGCAATGAATAATACCTTTTGGACTCCCCCAAGTATGTTACCATTCACCTTGAATTCGAATTGGTGAGAGAATGATGCCAAATGTAGTGAGGAAATCTAGCCATATGTGGGTCCCACTTCCTCCATGTGTCTTCATGATGAAATGCCACTTTGATTTTCACTTGTATATATTTATTTATCTCCTTTATTAAATATTTATGCCATTCTAATGTTCAAACATCATTTATTATCCCCATTATTCCAAATCCCAAAGCTTCCACCCCAAACCTAGGAAACTAGTAATTTTCCTCTTTGGCAATTATTTGACCTTTAGCATCAATTTGACAAACTCTCATGAATAGGGCCAATGTGATTAGGCCATTGTGACCCAATACCAAATTTGGGACATGAAAAATCCTCCCTTCCCAATATTTCTTTTCCTCAAGCAATTTTAAATGTGGGTGTTGAAGAACCTGCTTTCTGTATAATTCTTTGAAGTGGCCATTGAATTGCCCAACCTTGAGTCTTTGAGTTTCCATGAAGATTTTAGAGAGGAACCACCATGCTTGCTGCTGCACTACTCTTATAAAATCAATTTATTAAGTGGGGAATCCATCTCCCATACTGCTTTCTTCCCCAAAAAATGTGAAACCAATGAGATAATAATTATTCCAGGGTCCCATTGCTTGTATTGCACCCCAATAATTAAGAGTGCTCTCCAACCCGCACCATTTGTTAAGAGGATTCTTGGATCCCATTTTCTTGTATGCATCCTTCCAAACATCATGAGTACCAAATATATATCATCAAAGTACATAACAACATAATGAAAATGTACATCAAGGATATGTTTCATCAAAGAGTCATGAAAGTGCTTATACCTCCAAGCAAGTAGACCACCATTTTCCAAATGCATACAAGCTTCAAGTGACCAATCAAATTTGCTCCAATAACATAGGTGAGGATCCCATGTCCTATAATGCTGCTCCAAAAGGATGTGATATGCATCAAAATATTCAACCATGTATTCTTTCATCCAAGAAGTGAATGAAGAGTCTCCACTAAAATCTGAACCAAATAATGAGCAGAAAAAACAAGGAGACTTCAAATGACTCAAAGAAGTCTCACCCATACATCCATGAATGTGAGAATAATAAAGATGTAACAAAGTATGTGGCTGCCAACAAGAATGTTCTCCCATCATAAATCTATTCACCCAAGTGTTGGATGAAGTTCCTCTAACATCAAATGAACCCAGTGTTGAGCAAGAAAAACCATGAGTCTTCAAGTTACTCAAATCCATATCATAGGTGCATCCATGTAGATGTGAATCATCATAAAGTGACAAATGATGCTGCTGCAAATGTGAATAAGAATGTGCTCCAACCATGTCATCATAAAATTTAAATCTAGGAGTTCCATACTCCTCATGTGGCACCATCAAAAAGAACCCTTTCACCCATACTTCATTGAGACTAATGTTGCAAAACATGGAATTGTAGGATGTAGGAGAATGAACTAACTCACCCAAATGATAAAAAAGTGCAGAAGTTTCATCATGGGAAGGATCCATAGGGGTAGTATCATGCAGCTCCTTCAAAAGTATGAACTCTTTGTCATAGTTTGGTTCCAATGTAGAGGAATCATGCTCTTCTTTAAAAATTGCATAACCTTCATCAAGAGACAATTTAAGTTCCTCTCCCACCACATCAGGTGTTTGGATATCTTCAAGTTCATCTTCAAACACATCAAGAACATTCAAATTTCTACATTTCTCATGATCCACCATGTCATGAAAATCCTCCAAACAATCTACCATTTGACAATCTGAAACATAGGAGGAAAAACAAGTATCTTGCAACTTTTCAAGAAGTTGCTCATTTTGAATTGTGAGCTTATGAATATCCTCATTATTCTTCAAGTATGCATCATGTAACAATTCATTAAGCTCAAACAAATGGTTTCTATCAAAAATCAAAGACATGAAATTACCTTTGATGTGGCACATTGCTCTTTGAATCTTCTCCATATCTTCAATGAAGGATGTTTCCTCCAATGAAGTAGCTCTCCAACAAGAATTTGACACCAATGCTTGAGTGTCATGGAGAATGCTGAGGGACTCTTGGATCTTCTTTTCATTCATCTTTAATGACCCTTCAAGAAAATGAGGCTCTTGCAAATGAACCTCCTCATCTTCTTCATTTTTGCTTGGACCAACTTCATGAAGCTCAAGTGGTGATGGGGAAGTTGATCTGGGTTCTTCTTCAACTACTACAAGGTATTCATTATCATGCTTAATGGAACTTGGGCTTGCAGCAACACTTTCAAAAGTGATCTCTATGTCACCAACATAGAGGTGTGAGCACCCATCAGTAGGTACTCCTTCATAGTTTAATCATCCATCAGTAGATGCTCTTTGGTTCATGTCTAAGCTAGAAGGTGTCTGGAAATGATCTTCCATATTTTCAATAGAATCTTCTTCATGCTCTTGTGATGTCTTTTCATTTTTCTCCTTCAAGCAAGTTGATGCATTTTTCCCCTTGTTTTCCTTAGGATCAGTATATTTGGAATCTCTTCTTGAATAAATCTCAAAAGCTCTCCTTAAGGAGGACATCATTTCATGCACACATATATGATACTCGCTCCAAGGGTTTTTACAAGAAGGGCATAAACCTTTCTTCACTAATTCCACATCTTCATTTTTGAGCCTATTTTCAAAAACATGTTCAGCATAGTACTAAAAAGACATGGCATTTTGTGTATTTTTGCTCGAAGCAAGATATTCTTGATATTTTTGATATTGTTGGGGCAAGGTTTTATATTTTTCTCTCCATCTTTGGAACTCGCTCATAGAATTATCCTTGGTGGGCGTGACACACTCATATTCATCAGATTTAAATTCATAAGAATAATCTTTATTTCTCTTGAAATTGTAAGAAGTGTTGCATGATGGCATCTCTTCCTCATACCATTCACATTCTGCTTCATATTGCTCATAAGCATATGCATATTCCTCATAAGAATTGTACTCGTAGGATTCATCATAATAGTAAGACATGGATGCCTATTATTCTTGAATGTATGTACCTAATCCACAAGTGCAAGGACCATGCTCTGATACCACTGTAATGTCCCTTCTTAGGAATTTTATTAAAATTGCAATTTTCCACTTTTTTCCCTAGTTTGACCTTTGACTAGTTTGGATCTCTAGGTCCCAAATTTGCCCCAAATGATCCCAAATCTTCTGAGAAGGTATATTAATGATATTAGAAAATAAATATGTGTTTCAGGGATGCCTTTGGACCTTTAAAATACTTCTACAAATCCTCTTTCAATTCTGATCAATGTAGGTAACTTTACTAGTGATTTCCCTTTGACTAGTATTGGTCTCTAGGTCTCAAATTGACTCCAAATGCCTTCAAATCTTCAAGGAAGGTGTATGAATGATATTATAACTTGAATATGATGTTTATGGATGACATATGGCCACCAAAAGACCTCTTCAAACTCTCTTAATATTCTGGACCCATTATGCAATTTTACTAGTAATTTGGAGTTCAAATCCCCATGGGGTAAGTACTGAAAATGGCTTCCCAAATGCCTCCAAACCCACTCAAATTTATGAACAGAGGTATGTAATGTGTTAAGTATTTTATTAAAGTCTCATATGCACCATTAATGGATTATTACAACTTTTCTCATCCTCTCCCATTCAATTGCAAAAATCCCCAATTCGACCCTTGGGGAAATGGCACTATTTCACCTCCCAATACAACTAAACTGAGTAAAAATGCTTCAAATGCTTAAGTACAGTACATGAAACTTGTAGAATAAATATATGGTAGTATATTGATCACAATTATATCAGAGAATCATCCATTCACTCAAAATCATCATCAATACATTGGCTCACAACAAGGTAGTGGGGAAATGGCATTGTTCTTCCATTAAAAATGAGATTTATACATTTCTACTTGGAATTTCGACCTGAAACTTTTTGGAGATGAAGAAAATAGTATTTAATTCATATTACAAAATAAATGGGGCATTAAAATATTCCCCAAAGAGTACAATAGCTCACCAAAAACGCCCTCCCTCAAGGATCAAGAATATGCCATCAAAACTTGAAATGGTTGAAGGAGAGAGATGCAATAGAAGAAACCATGAGCTGCCCTGTAGATTACACATGCAAATAAATACTCCATTAAAGCTCCAAATGAAAGGTCTGAATGGCCTTTCCAATTTCCAACTTGGATGGGAACCTTTCACCCTCGAAATTGGCTAAGGCAAAAAACTAGTCATCCACTAGCTCTCCCTCTTCACAAATGCAATTGTAAATTCTACAAATGATCAAAAGCTGGTTTCATTCTTTGTTATTGACATTTATAAACTTCTAATTTCCTCCATGGGTCGAATTCCTTCCAAGAGACTCATGCCAACTCATGTTGGGAAGAGATTCCAAAGAACGCCACTTATACAACAATTCCTAGTCTCCCACTTCCACCAAATCACATGTGGAAGCATATTAGCTGCCCTAACACCCTTGAGCGCCCTCTTGGAGTCTATTTTTATCCCTGACATGTCATATATTTCATATTTCAGCCTTCAGGTCTGATTTGTGTCATAGGTGTCATAGCATCTTCATCATTGTTGTCATAGAGCTAGGGAATCTAGCCCAAGTGTCTCACTAGTTCCAAATTGCCTCTTCCTCTTCCATGGGAGTTACTCTTCCTCTATATTTCGACCTTGGATGATTCATGCAATTAATAATACCTTTTGGACTCCCCCAAGTATGTTACCATTCACCTTGAATTCGAATTGGTGAGAGAATGATGCCAAATGTAGTGAGGAAATCTAGCCATATGTGGGTCCCACTTCCTCCATGTGTCTTCATGATGAAATACCACTTTGATTTTCACTTGTATATATTTATTTAGCTCCTTTATTAAATATTTATGCCATTCTAATGTTCAAACATCATTTATTATCCCCATTATTCCAAATCCCAAAGCTTCCACCCCAAACCTGGGAAACTAGTAATTTTCCTCTTTGGCAATTATTTGACCTTTAGCATCAATTTGACAAACTCTCATGAATAGGGCCAATGTGATTAGGCCATTGTGACCCAATACCAAATTTGGGACATGACATAATCAACCCCTAGCTCATCCTACTCTGATCTACTTATGCATTCGGTTCCCTAATAGAATCCGAACCACTCAAACAAACTTAACAGCTTACAGACTCAAACAATGACAAGTCTGTAACAATACACAGACGAATTTCCTAGCTGGCTTGATCTCCATGCAGGGAGTATCAATTCGCCCCTACTCCTAGTTTAATCAGAAATTGACAACGCAGCATTCTATAGCATGTGTGAATTCAAAGGCTAACAGAAAACAGCGAACTCCAAACAGCTCAGGCTATCCACATCAAAACAGTTCACCCTCCATTTGTCACAACATGTAACCATGTAGTCACATTGCTGACTCAGCATGGATGCTCCTACATCAAACTCCGAAGGTTAATATAACTGAACCCTTGTTCAGTAAGCCATCTATTGAGAAACCCTTGGTTTCCAGCTCCTTAGCAGCCATCCATGTAGAATCCTCTACAGGATGTCCTTTCCACTTGATCAGGTACTCCATGTAGTTCCCATGTCTGGTACTTCTTATCACTCTAGTCTCCAAGATATACTCTGCTTCTGAAGGTTGGGCCATAGGCGTCTGTTTCATCCACTGAAGGTCTTCCTCATCTAGCACTGGTCCAGTCTCATCTGTCACATAAGCATACAAGTCTGCAACATTAAAAATAGGTGATATACCAATCCTTGTTGGCATCTCTAGTTCATATGCATTTGCTGAAAATTTTCTGAGTATCCTGCAAGGTCCAATCTTTTTCATCTTTAGCTTGTTATACTCTCCTTTTGGAAACCTCTCTTTCCTCAGATGTGCTAAGACTAAGTCTCCCACTTCATAGTTCTTTTCCCTTCTTTTGACATCTGCTCTGGCTTTGTACCCACTGTTACTCTGCTATAATCTTGCTTTCACTTGCTCGTTCAATTAATTGATCCTTGTTGCAAAATATTCTCCAGTTGACCTAAATCATGAAGTTCACATGCTCCTCTTGGATGCATTCCATACAGAATTTGAAATGGAATCATCCCTGTACTTCTGTTTGGTGAATCATTGTATGCAAACTCAACTTGACTCAATACCTTATTCCATTGTCTAGGACTTTCTCCAATCAGACTTCTCAACATGTTACCCAAACTCCTTTTTACTACCTCTGTCTGGCCATCAGTCTGTGGATGATATACTGAACTGAAACTCAGCTTAGTACCTGACTTCTTCCACAAGGTTCTCCAGAAATGACCTGTGAACTTCACATCCTTGTCAGACACAATACTCTTAGGTAAACCATGTAGCTTCACAACTTCATCAAAAAACAAGTTAGCAATGTGTGTGGCATCACTAGTCTTATAACATGGAACAAAATGTGCCATCTTAGTGAATCCATCCACCACCACAAAAATAGAATCACATCCCTTTTGAGTTTTTGGCAAACCTAAAACAAAATCCATACTCACAGAATCCCAAGGCCTACTTGGAATAGGCAATGGTGTGTATAAGCCCGTGTTTTGGATTCTTCCTTTGGCATGCTGACATACCCTACATCGGCTCACAAACTTCTCAACTTCAGATCTCATCTTTGGCCAAAAGTAAAAATGACTCAACTGACCAGAAGTTTTATCACTCCCAAAGTGTCCTGCCATTCCTCCATTGTGCTTTTCCTGTATCAAGTTCTCTCTCATGGAACATCTGGGAATACAATGTTTACTGCTCTTAAAGAGTAAACCATCTTGCAACATATACTCCATCCAGGTTTCTCTATATGCCTCTACAGGGTTTCTCATACAAATCTCTTAAATGTTCAAATCCTGAGACTTCAATCTGATTCTTAGCTTGCACCATCAACTGTCTCCTGCTCAAAGCATCAGCTACTCGATTTGACTTCCCACTTATGTGCTTTATCACAAAGGTAAAGTTTTGCATGAACTCAACCCACTTGAAATGTTTCTAGTTCAACTTAGGTTGCTGCATGATATACTGCAATGCATGATTATTAGAAAACAAAACAAATTCACTAGGCATTAGGTAATGTCTCCAATGTTTTAATGCTTGCACAATTGCAAAAAATTCCTTATCATACGAGGAATATTTTTGTTTTGCTTCGTTCAATTTCTCACTGAAATATGCTACAGGTATTTCCTCCTGACTGAGTATAGCTCCAATTGCTACTCCACTGGCATCACACTTCACTTGGAAAGGGTGCTTGAAATCTAGTAATTTCAGTACTAGTTGTTCAGTAATCTTCTTCTTTAAGAACTGAAAGCTCCTTTCAGCCTCTGTCGTCCATTGGAATGGTTGTTGATCCTTCCTGATCGTTTCAATGATAGGTGCACAAATACCACTGAAATTCTTTATGAACTTCCTATAAAAACTTGCCAATCCATGGAAACTTCTTACCTCAAAAATACTCTATTGTGAAGGCCAATCAATGATTTCCTGCACTTTCTCTGGATCCATCTTCAATCCATCACTTGAGATCACAAAACCCAAGTATATGCGTTTTGACTTCATGAATGTACACTTCTTTACATTCACTAGCAACTTTTCCTATTGCAGCCTCTCCAAAACATATCTCAAATGCTTCAGATGTTCTTCCTCTGATCGACTGAAAATCAGAATGTCATCAAGGTAAACTATCACAAACTTGCCTATGAAATCTCTCAAGACTTCATTCATCAACCTCATGAATGTGATCGGCGCATTGGACAATCCAAATGGCATAACCAACCACTCATACAACCCCTCATTTGTCTTGAAGGTTGTCTTCCACTCATCTCCTTCTCAAATTCTAATCTGATGGTATCCACTCTTCAAGTCCAGTTTTGAAAAACATGTTTCCCCACTAAGGAAATCCATCATGTCATACATCCTCGGCAATGGAAATCTGTATATGATGGTAATCTTATTAATTACACTGGAGTCAGTACACATCCTCCACTCACCATCCTTCTTTGGTGTCAGTACTGATGGTACCGCACATGGATTTAAACTCTTCTGAACCAATCCCTTGTCTACCAACCCTTGTACTTGTCTTCTGACTTCTTCATTCTCTTGGGGTGTCAGTCTGTATGCTTCCTTATTTGGTAAACTTGCTCCAGGAATAAAATCAATATGGTGACTTATATCCCTCTTCGGTGGTAACTCATTGGGAAAATCATCTACCACAATGTCACTAAACTCTCCCAGCATCTCCTAAACCTCCTCGAGTAGATCTGTAAGGTTAGTCTTCATCGCTACCACTCTGGGATTAAATACTATAGCATAACTCAATTCCTTCTCATCAATCTATTGCAAATACTCTTTTCCTGTCAACATCAGCACTTTAGATGTCGGTTGCTCTATTGAATTCTCTCCTTGTAGAGGATGAAGACTGTGCTTTACCCCATCTTGGATAAAACTATGGAAGTTACTCCTACCATCATGCACTACCTTTTTATCAAATTTCCAGGGTCTCCCTAGAAGAATACGACAAACATCCATAGGCATGATATCACATACAATATTATCTTTATATGTGCCTATCTGAAATTCAACTTCACATTGTTCACTTACCAGAATTTGATGTCCTTTATGCAACCATGATACTTTATATGGAACAAGATGTCTGGTTCTCTTCAGGTTTAGTTTCTCCACCATTTCTGTGGAAACAAGGTTGTCAGTGCTCCCACTATCAATCACCATTTTACAACACTTTCCTTTTGCTTTACACATGGTTCTGAATAAAGCCTTTCTTTGGACAGGTTCCACTTCCTCCTTCTCAGGTTTCAGTAAGGTTTTGTTCATCACTAGAGACTCTCCCTTTTCTGGCATGTTCTCATCCACTATTGTCTATTCTTGATGCTGCTCTTTCTGAGCTACATAGGCTCCCTTCTATCCTATGTCTTCCCTCTCTGGGCATTCAAAGGGTCCGTGTCCCAACTTGTGACACTTGTAACATCTATAGATGTTTTCTCTGCCTCTTCCTCTACCTCTAGCTCTATGGTAAGGTCCTCTCTCTCTGGAGTTACTTCCTCTATCTTGGTTCTCTTGCTGGTATGAGCTACTAGGTTCTCCTCTTTGGGCTGCAAACCTTCCTCTTCCAGCTGTTTGCCCCCTTCCTTGGGTTGAACCTCTGCTTCTCTAGAAACTCTGCTTTCTTAATAACTTTTCTTCTGCTCTCAAGGAACATTGGTATGCCTCGTCCATTGTTCCAGGTGATATCATACTAATTTCATCTTGAATTTCCATTCTAAGACCATTGACATATCTAGCAGTCTTCTTTGCTGACTCTTCTACATAACCTGCCCTTAGGTTCACTTTGTACAAGTCTTCTTTATATTCTCTTATGGTTAAGAATCTTTGCCTAAGTTTCTCCATCTGTCTATACACTGTCAACTTGTAATCCTTTGGTAAGAACTTTTCTCTCATCTTATTCACCTTTCGGATGTCGGCTTCGGGTGTTCGCTTTCTGCCTCGCGGGGAATATTCCCGCGATTCCTCTCCAAAAAATCCTTCCCGATTCGGGTTTCGGGGCCTCCAATTTGCTCCTCGAAAAAACCTTTCCTCAACTCTTTTCCCGAAATTCCTTTTCTGCAACCCGCCGCCGCTATCCTCCGTGCTTCTTTCCTTTTGCGGGCGAGATATCCACCGTTGATCTTTTTAGGATTGACCTCAGCCATTGATTTTCAATCAAGGTGGGGTCCTTCATTTCCAGTTTGCGGGAATGCTATCATTCGCGCAACTTCTCTTTAGGTGATCTTCCCCATCATCGATCTTGTGTGCGGCTTCGATCTGAGCCGCTCAATGTTGCTAAACCAAATCTACTTGGTTTCTTCAAGAATTCTTGGCTGGTTGATCATGGATCGATCAATCCACTTGATCTTCGTCTGAACACTTGGAAAATCAAATACAAACAAGAATCTTACTTAAAGAGCTGGATGATTAGTGGTCTACGAGCATATTGGTGTTCCTCACAACACACAAAACTCAATCTAATGCAACACAGAGATTCTTTCACAGAAATCAAGTCGTTCACGCACACAACTCGACCTGACAGAAACTTAAAGAATTCTTTATTCAATTACTCAGAAAGATGTGTTCAATACAACTCTTCTACATTCATCTACTGAAAGCATGAAAATCACATTCTCTATAGAATGACTCTAACCCACAATAGCCAACAACAAACAACTAGCCACCAACCAACAACTAATCAACCCCTAGCTCATCCTACTCTGATCTACTTATGCATTCGGTTCCCTAACAGAATCCGAACCACTCAAATAAACTTAACAGCTTACAGACTCAAACAATGATAGGTCTGTAACAATACACAGCCGAATTTCCTAGCTGGCTTGATCTCCACCTAGGGAGTATCAATTCACCCCTACTCCTAGTTTAATCAGAAATTGACAACGCAACCATTCTACAGCATGCATGAATTCAAAGGCTAACAGAAAACAACGAACTCCAAACAGCTCAGGCTGTCCACATCAAAACAGTTCACCCTCCATTTGTCACAACATGGAACCATGTAGTCACATTGCTGACTCAGCATGGATGCTCCTACATCACTATTTATGCATGTATCTATGTAAATGGGTAATTGATTCTCTGTGTGCCTAATTCATGAATCAATTGATAGTTTTAATACCTGTGCAAACTTTGTGTGTGTGTTGTAGGATGAAATTAGGGATTTCAATGATTAAATGTTGCATAGATGATTGATTAATATCGGTGCGTGAGTGTTTGAGAAATTGTTCTAACTTGCAGAGTTAACTCTTGAGCCATCGATCACTGGAAGGATCAATGTGCCATGTTGCAGAGCTGCGTAAGAGGTGAAGTTTTAGGGTTAAACTAGAATGTGCGGTGAAGTTAAATTCGGTGAATTCGAATCGAAGCCCTATTCTGTTCAAGAAGTGATGTATAGACTGTATGAAGGAGATCAATTCTAGTGGAGGATGACCAAGGTCGATTGATCGATCCTATGATCAATCAACACAAGATCGACGTAGAGTTGCAGAGATTACAATTGAAAGATTCAGAGAGTTCGGATCAAAGGATAGAAGACAGATCAACAACGAGGAAAGAAATTGCAAAGTGAACATGCGTGAGAGTTAGAGTTCCACAAAGCTAAGTTAAGAATTCCGCATTGGTAGCAGATCAATAGACAAGATCAAAGCCACAAAGAAATCGATGGTTCATGCAGGGTTCCGCAGAGGAAAGAAGTCGAGAGTTAATGGCCAAATGGATGCGTAGTTATCCCATAGGAATTGGATCCACCATTGATTGTGGATCCAACGACCCACAAAATCTGTGGAGAGGCAGACCGACGATCCGACGGTTGAAAGTAGATGCAGAAAGAACTTTGCAGGAGACAATTTGCGGAAGCCCATTTCTGGAAATTTGTGGAAGCCATATCCGCAACCCACAAATGCTAAAGGTTGTAGTTGTAGAAGGGAAGGTTGCGAACGCTCGTTGCGGAAGCATTTTGCGGAAGGAAGTTGCAGAAAGTTGCTTGCAATTGCGGAGTGAAAGTAATTGCGGAAAGGGGTGTTGCAGACGTCAATTGCAGAAGGATTTCCAAAGGCACACCCACAATTGCGGAAGGAATTGATTCTGCAAGTTCGCTGCGGAAAGGTCACTGTGGAAAGGTGATTGCAAAAAACTAATTGCGGAAGGAAATCGAAGCACGTGAGGCATGCATTTTGTGGAAGAGAGACTTAGTTGGTTTTTGGCTAAGTTTGGTGATTTTGTTAACTTTAGAATCATCCTAATCTCGGGTTAAGCGGGTTGGATAGGATTTTTCTTGTCCCACCTGCATCATTTGGTATCAGATCCGAGAGGTAAATCAAATTCTGATTTGCAATTTATATTGAAGTTGAAGACTAACAATTGTGTTGTGAAGGTTGGTCAAGTGGAAGTATTCAGAATTGAATTAAATCAAGAATTGCAGATAGGGGATATGTTTCAGCCAACTGTACAAGTGGAAGAGTCTTAAAGGTATGGATTGATTGGTATTTTTTTTCTAACATTGGTTATAAGAATTTGTTGAAGAAATTAGGGAAGGTTTGACAGCCGTAGTGATAAGTATAGGAGTTGTATCAAGGATAGTTGTGTTCTTGATGAAGATTTTGTGAACTCTTGGAGAAGAGAAGAAGAAGTAGTGGCAAAACCTTAAAGATCCAATAGAGGTTGGAAAATCATAGGACTAATGCATGTTCTCAGAGAAGAAGTGGACTTGTAGAATCCAAGAGGAGAAAAGGAGTTTCTCGATAGGTTCTAGAGGAAGGAACCAAGGGTACCAAAAGGACAATCTCAAGGAGAGGTAGCTTGTTGAGGTATAGAGGCAGGTATGGATACTTGCTAAGAGAAGGATTGGGAGAAGTCCACAAGTGAACAAGATGAAGTTCAAATAGAAAGAGAAGGAGGAAATGGAGACAATGACTACTGAAGGTAATTGCATAGGTTCTGAAGAAAGCCACAACAGAAGAAAGGATGCCAAGGAAGAAGACATCAACAGGATGAGTCGAGAAGAATATGACAGAGAATTAGTTGACATAGGATTTCAACTTATTCATTTAGAGAAGCTACTACAGAAAGAAGACCAAAGGTATGGTTGGATAATGACTAAGAAGAAAGTGAGATGGCATTCACTATAGGTGAAGCTAAATGAAGAGATGTCTTCCAGATTGAAGGAAGAACTCAAGATAGTTGAGTCTGAGATGGAAGTTTCATAAACAGGGTCCTTTTCTTGGAGAATATGTGAGTAAGGATGATGAAGCAGAGATTGTAGATGATTTTCTAAACTCTCTGATAAGTTCAAAACCACATGAAGATAGTATGGTGGAGAATTCAGATGAGGAGTACTATGTTTTTAAATCTAATGGTTTGTATATGATTGCAGGTATTGAAGAACACTTTGGTGATGTGCTTATGAAGGAAAATACTGAACAATCATCTTGGACTGTAAGATAAATTGAAGAAGGAGAAGATATGCTTTCCAAAAGAATAACAACAGAACATAATTATGTTGTAGAGGAATATGATTTGGTAGTGCATCCTGTAGCTCAGGCTAAAGAAGAGATATATATTGGGGAAGAAATGGAGTTGTTGGAAGAGATGACTGAGATAGAAAAGTTCTTGACTGAGTATGTATTCGAGGACACTGAAGATTGACATTCACTTGAAGAGGTGAAGGAATAAAAAGAAATGATATATTATTGCATCCCTGAAGGAGGACAAATCCATAAGTTTGTTCTGAAGATGGAGGATGAGACAACATGGTCTCATAAAGGTATTCAAGTGGAAAACCCTACACCATTGAATGAAGAAATTGTTGAGAGACAGTTAGAGAGGACTTTTGTGGCAGATTCGGCTCATGAAGATAACCAAAAGAAAATTGAAGAGAAGAATTATGGTGCTATAGAGAGACATGGATGAGGTCTCAAGAAATTTTTTATAAGTTCGGAACAGTATGAGCTAGTGTTAGAAGTAACAGAGTAGCCTAAAGGATTTTATATTTTTTCTGATTATTTGTGTGTGATTACAGGGGATGTCATTGGTGAAAGTTTTGAAGTCAAATATGATGAAGTATACCTTTTTAATGAGGGAAATATTGACTTGTTGCAGCCGAAAGAACTCATAGATGAGTTTCTATTTAGATAAATACAACCATTGGAAGTTGTTATGAAGCAGGAGCAGAAGAATTCTGAAGAAATGAGGATACAACAACTAGTGGATACACTTGGAGATTGAAGAAATGAGGATGTTGATGGTGAAGATGTCTTAGAGAAGACATGAAGAAAGAATGAATATTTACATCAGCAGAGCAAGGAAACAGAGCAGTAGAATACAAGTGACAAAGGAAGATTGTAGAATCAAGGCTAGTGGAGCATTGCAACTAAACGTTTGGAGGCTAGGAGAGTTAAAGTCAGCAATAAGACAACAAAACAACCATGAAGCAACTAGAAAGATTCAACATAAAGTTTGGGATCCAGGGATACTGAATATTGAAGGTTATGGCCAGGAGGTCATATTTCTTTCTTCCTGGGGAGTTTGATGCAGGAGCATCCTACTCTCCATCCAAGTCCAAGTCCAATGTTTGGATCAGACCTAGAAGGGGTCTTCATTTTTTGAGTTAATGGTATTTGAGGCAATATTGTAAATAAACCTATGTTTTATGTGATTCTAGATAGGTGCCGAGTCACTGGGTGAGTGGTGAGTCATTGAGTGAGTCATTTAGGTGAGTCATTGATTCAAATTGTGACTCATGTAACCAAGCACATGAATAGTGGAAGCATTTGATGAAGCATTCAATGGTTTCTTGATGAGTCATAGAGATAGGGTTAGGATCTTGCTAGAATTAGATTACAATTGCAACAAGATAGGATATTGTGGAGTGTATTGTGGATTTGAAACCTGATTGGTTTCTGAACCCTGTTGTATATATGTGTGTGAGCCTCGAGGCATAGAAGGTAGCCAAATATTGTAAATCTAACTAAGTGTAGCCAATTAGTGCAAATCTGGCTAAGGAGAGCGGCCAAACAGTGTAAATATGGCCAATAGAGCTGATCGGGAAGATATCAGGCCTATGAAGATTAGAATGCAGGTTCTGAGGCATTTGTGCATGTACAGGTCTTTTGTGATTGAATAGATGGGAGACTATTTATGCATGTCTCTGTGTAAATGGGTAATTGATTCTCTATGTGCCTAATTCATGAATCAATTGATAGTTTGAAAACCTTTGCAAACTTTGTGTGTGTGTCGTAGGATGAAATTGGGGCTTTAAATGATTAAATGTTTCAGATATGATTGATTAATCTCGGAATGTGAGTGTTTGAGAAATTGTTCTAACTTGCCTCAGTTCTTTTTTTGGAAACATTAATTTCAAATTCAATATGATTCTTTCTTTTTTTGAACTTATTATTATCTATGATGCAAATTATCCAAATGGATCATGTGAATCATATCAATTAAATTTTTATTTTTACATTTAACCATTTAATTTGATCTTTTTGGGTATTTGATAAATTTGGATTTAACATATATTTATGTTGTTCCTAGAGTAAAACCTAAATCGTGATGGATATTTCATACCACGTGACATTTTCCTAGCCTCAATGATAATGGAGAACAAGGATATTGGGTAGCTTGGGGATTTATAGGGTGGATAAAACTATATTTTTGGTCAAGGAGTAAGACCTAAAAGTACTTCTAATTGGATAAGAGTTCGTCTTCCTCACACTTAAGGAAATAGATTAACTGCCCAAGGCCTAGAAGCATCTAGATAGTGGTGGTCTACGAGTAAGACTTAAAAGTAATTTTGATTAGCTAAGAGCTCTTCTTCCTCACATTTATAGAAACATGTTAAGTACCCAAGGACCTGTTGTAGCCACAACAGATCCCATGCTTAGCTAAGCACGGGAGCCCCCAATTTTAATAAACGCAAACGTGTTTGGGTGAGTCATCTTGAAAATTTTAGATTTTGATTTTACCTCTAAAATTCTTCACCCATGCTTTTGGTCTGCTTGTTTGTAAGGGTTTGATTATTTCTTCCAAAGTGTTTCGGTCTGAAAAGAGCCAAAATTTTGAGTATTTTGTTGACTGTTATCATCATCTCGAAACCCGACATTTGGAGAACCTGAAACTCGTAACCCGACAGGTGCGGGTTGCGGGACTATTGTTTTTTAAGTTTTGGTTTTGGTAATTCTGAAGCCTGTAACCCGACGGCTGTGGGTTGCGGAATCATTCTGTAATAAGATTGAGAAATAATTACCCTGAAACCCGAACCCTGCAATGGCGGCATTCGGTTTTTCAGGATTGTGGTTTTCGTTTATTTGGTGTGTCCTCCCGAAACCCACAACCCATGATTTCGGGATGTGGCTTTCGGGATGGTTATTTCACTTCACAGTTTAACGTTCCCGAAAGCTGCCACCCGCATAGTGGGTTTTTGGCTTTCGAAAATCCTTTTTTTTACTTCCATTTTGCATACCCACAACCCGCAAATCCGTACTTTCGGGTTTCGGATTACGGGATCTTTGAATAAGAACTTCATGAAAATACTTGAACCTGATTCCGCATCCTGCTCCGGTTAATCTCAGTCGTCCGTCTATTATGGTCTCACAGTCATGTTGATTTTGGGTAGTCAGTTAAGTCAGGCTTTTCATTTTGTCTCTTGAAAGCTGGTTCTTCCAAATTATCATTTTTCTGTGTAATCCATGATAGCAGACACTAATACAAATCTATCAGTTACTTCATGTTGGATGGACGCCATCTCTCCACCTTAAATTCGCCATGTCTGGACTCGAGATTTGACATCTTGTCGTTTTTGTTCCACCTCTTAATGATTGTTTATTTTCACTTATTCCCAACCTGAAAGTTTTTATCATTCTCGTGGAAGTTGGGTCAGATTGATCGGATTTGTTACATGTAAAGAATTGATAGCTCGTGTACTGGAACTCCTAGTCGATACTTTTTGCAGATAAAATTTATCACCCTAACTTTTGTCTTTGTTATTAATTACCAGTCATAGTTATTGATGGAAGATTGCTTGTAACGATGTGATCGTAAAGGCAATTCAAAATCATGCGAGTAGTAATTGAAGTCATACTTTGCACAAGCTTTGATCCGACTGGCACATACCTCAGCTCTTTTCATTACAATTGATGTAATTACAATGAATTGACTGGATAAGTTTAATCATTGTAGATTGCCCCGCCCGATTATCATCGACCTGCTTGTTGGCCTTTAAATAGAAATTAACATGAAATCTCCAGTTCATCCCTTGCCTTCTGGACGATGTAAGACTCCGTGTGGTATTTTTTTCTTTTGTGTCCTACTATCTAAGACTCATTGAGAATGAGTAATATTCATTCAGATGGTGAATTTTCTAATGTTCAGGTTGAAAATGAAGAACTCTACCACTTTTTGTATCAAGAAATGTTGTCACCACCATTTGATGTAGGTGTTCCTGATCTTAGCAGTGGAAGAAGTGAAGAAGACTTCGAAACTTTGTCTGCCTACATGCAAAACCCCGAAGAGCAAAGGAAGGAAATTCTGGAGGAATCAACTGATCTCGATACTGATGTTATACAGTACTTTATAATCAATGAAGAACCTGACGTGCCGGCTACCGTTCCTGAAGTAAATCCTCTAATGGATATCTCTATTTTTGACAGTGGGTTCCCCGACCCCAAATTTCCTACAGCAGATGCTTTACAAGCCACACCACCTGTCGATGATAGTGAAAAAGCTGTGATTGAATTTTTATGGTGCCACGAGACCCTATCTGATTAAAGAACAAGTCTTTCTTTTGTGAAAGGTGGTGGAAAATATTTCAAGCTTAAAAATAGCAATATTTCTTGGATCAACGGTTAGATCCTATTTGTTATCCCTATTTTGTAGAATTTCTCCTTTTTCAACTCTTATGTAAATTTAGTATATAAGGAGGAATGTTTCCCTTAGTAAGGGGTTGGGAATTTTGGAATTGCAATTCAGCAGGAGATTGGACTGAAGATACTTTGTCTATCAGAGTCATTGTAATTTTTGTACAAGACTTCACTATTCAGGAAAGTTATCTTTTAATCCACCTTCTATTGTTCTTTAAATTTCTTTGAGAATTGTTGAGTTAATGTTTCAAATTTGTCATCGGTTATGTGTTTAATCTTTTGTAGGACATTCATTAATGCATAAGATCTCTCATATTGATTTCTCTGTAAGTATGGATTATGCGCAAAATTATTCTATTAAATTTCTTTAATTGAACGTTTTCACTTTTATATTTCTACAAATGATTCAATGCAAATAAATATGTATAATCAAACATTAATTTTTCAATTAACACAATGATTATATATCAGATATTTAAATAGGCTTAAACACTTTGAAGAATTGTCACTTAATTTTTATTAACTGATAAAACTTTAATTAACAAGTGAAGAACCCGAAGACATTTATGTTTAAGGTACTTAACTACTTGTTCATCACGCTTCAAATCTGATCTACACAACATCAACTCTTCCTTTTAGGCTATATCTGACTTAGAATAGGTTCTTTCCTTAGGTAGGTTAAGTTAGACTTTGGTAACTAGTTTTCACTTAGTTTTCATTGATAGGAAAACTGATCTTTCAAGATCAAATATTTTACTCATAGAGTGCCAACGGAGGCCAAATATCTATGGGTGATTACCACACGAAACAGCTTGAGGATAGAATTTCCCTTGTGCAGGGTCTTTCAAAGCCTTTGGCTGGGTTTTCATCCCCTATTATGTGCCTTGGAACCCATTCCAGCACTTTTAACTTACCCTGCACCCCCGAGGCATCAACAAATGGTGCTAGAAGGAGGGCCACTAGTAAAACATGCCTAAACAGACTACTAATAAACCTCCTCCAGCAAGTACTTCAACGGTTCAAACCCAAAGCCAGACTAGGGCATCAACATCTAAACAACCAACTAGTACACAACCTATGATTCTACCTGTCACTTCCACACAACCTGTGGTTATACTTGTCACACCTGTGATACAATAGGAGAACATAGGAGATATCATTTTCACGTCACCTACAAGGGGACCCATCTCGCTAGAGAATATATTGAAAACATCTGTTGATAGGGTTTTAAGAGCAGAACAATGACTTGCCAATCAAAGAAGATGCTGCCTGGCAGCTCTAAACTTAGAAGGTATTTTGCAGGCTAACGGTCGAGAAGATCAGCGAGTTCCCACCTCACAAACCACTGATCCACAAGTTTAGCATACCAATAGTTTTAACACAGAGGATCAACATACAATTGATCAACAATCTGAAAACCAAGACCTAGTTAATCGACCAAATTCTCCTAAATATAACCGTGAGGCCACTCTCGTAGGAACACAAGGTCAACCAAATCTTTGAGCCGGTGGTCCACCACCGTCCCCTCCTTCATCTTCATCATCTTCCTCAGATGAAGAGAATTCTTCTAGTTCGTCATTTGAAGAATAAGAACAAGAACCTCCAATGGCTGGAGAAGGTCAAAACAGACCTTTCCTTGACCAAGGTGCAGTTTTCATATTAGGTGATCAACATAGATTACCAAAGAATCCTAAGAAATGGCTGCCTAAATACAACCCTAATGATAAGATACCTGCATTGGATCACATAAAAAATTTCATGCAAGCAATTAGGCTTAGAAGCATGGCACATGAGGATGTAGTATGCAGACTCTTTCCATACACCTTTGAGGGTAGAGCAGCCACTTGGTATTTTGCTTTACCAGCCCAATATATAACTTCCCGGGATGAATTTGAGAAACATTTTACCCAGAAATTCGGGGATGAAAAAACACCGCAAGATCTTGTCTTAGAATTATCCTCCGTGAAAATCAAAGGAAAAGAAAGGGTAAAAGACTTTAACCAAAGGTTTTCATATCTCAAAAACAGAATTCCTACCAATCTTCTTCCTGCTGAAGAATTGTTGGTGGCTTATTATGAAAAGGGTCTGCCTCCCCCTATTGCAATATGGGTCAAAAGGGAACAAAAGGATACTTTACTGGAAGCATTTGATGAAGCAATCCAAGTTGAGAATGACATCTTTTGTCTGGAAGATAGCCCTAAAGCTTCAGAACGACAACCTTCCACTTCTAGGAAGAAAATTGAGAATGTCCCTAAACCCACAGTTCATAACAAGGATCCATTTGATATGACTGACATGAAAAAATTCCTTCAGAAGATGTCAAATGAGATGGTGGATTTGAAGAAGAACACTAATGATAATCAGAATCAGAATAGAGGTTTTGTAAGGCCACCGTTTAGGAGACCTTACCAGCCTCCACAAAATCCATCACCACCAAATCTGGCAGATGCACTCACAAACGATGAACTCTTTTCTATGTTTAGAGCATTGGAAGCAGAATCTCAAGTCACCCCTGACACTTCCAACGATTAGACTACCCCAGATCCTCCACTACCTGAAGAAGAAGCAGAAGATGATCCATAGGTTGATGTTGTGGGTTTCTTTTCAGAACTTCCTATGTGTGAAGAAGAAGAAGAACCCGAGGCGTTGTTTAACACACAACATCCTTATAATACAAGGTCAAGACCACAACCACCTCAAGAACCTTCATATTCTCCCCCGGTTCCCACAAGAAACAAGACTGTCCCACAGAAGGATACAGTCCTCCCTCAAATGGAGTACAACCTGGTTGAAGACTTAAAAAGAGTCAAAGCAAACATCTCTCTGTTTGAGCTACTCAAGATTCCTGCTATGAGGGATTCTTTACCTAAAAACATGATAGTCAAATAGCCTAGAGAGTCACAGAATAATAATCTAGACTCTGCCACTAAAACTAATGATAAAAAACCATCAAGTAAGAGAACTCCTCCTTTCTTGCTTACTTTTGAGATTTTCAACCGGAATGTACACAACTGCATGATAGATTCAGGAGCATCATCAAATGTGATGCGCCTCTCTGTTTGCAGAAAATTGAATGCAACATGGGAACCCTGTCCAACCCAGATTGTGCAACTTGACAGATCCAAAGTTAGAGTGGTTGGAAAATTAAGAAACGTTCTGCTCACGCTGTCAGCTGGATCCATCAGACAGTTGACAATGTGATAGTTGAAATCCCAGAAGCCTATGGGATGTGGTTAAGCAGGGACTGGTCAGAGAAACTTAAAGGTTACTTTGCAACCGACTGGTCCCATTTATGGTTGCCTTACAATGGTCAACCGAATAAAATTAAGATCAACAGACAACCTTTTATGAAACAGACAGTTACTGATCTTAATGATTCAAGTGAACCTACTGGTTATCTCACCTCTCGTGCAGAGCAATTTACATTCGATACCTTTTTCAGTGAATTCCCAGCTGATGCCTCACCAGAAGAAAGCATCCAAAATGAATCACATATCACTCAGGTCAATTTTGTACCTTTTTCTGGTGAAGTTGTGCATAATGTATATAATGTGAATACGAATTTTATATTAGACCTTGTCTCATGGACCTTATTTTTCGATGGCTCCAAGTCCAAGGAGGGAGCTGGAGCGGGTTGTGTTCTTATCAATCCTAAAGGAATGAAAATCATGATTGCTTGCAGGTTAGAATTTGATTGCACTAATAATGTAGCCGAATATGAAGCTCTTGTGCAGGGGCTCAAGAAGGCCATTGATTTAGGTATACAAGCAGTAGAATGATATGGAGACTCGGAAATTATAGTCAAGCAAGTCAAGAATAAAATACACTGCTTATCTCCGCGTTTGGATAATTATCAAAAGTTGGTAAGGGATCTAACCAACTCATTTTCAGCATTCAATATTAAATCAGTTCCCAGGTCAGAAAATTTTGATGCAGACCTATTAGCAAATACAACGTCTAGACTGATCCTGCTAGAAGGTCTGTCTCCTCAAACTTTTTCTATCGAATTGATGTACAGACCATCCATTTCGGATAATGTGACTAATTGGAAAGTGTTTGATGATGACCGACAGATACTCGACTTCCTCACTGCTCAGGATACGTTTCAAGACATGGCCATCGATGAATCAGAACATGAAAAGTCTCTCACTGATTCCTCAAACGTCATCTCGAAGTCAGTGATCAATCTGGAAAAGTTTTACGATTTATAGGACAAGTTCAAATCTCAAACTAATTGTAAAACTCGAAGCTCATCTTTGAACTATGAGCGGGTCAACCTAGGCACTGAACAAGAACCTCGTTTTATCAATTTGGGAGTTGATTGTACCCCTGAAGAACGCAGAGCCATTATTGCATTGTGTAAACAATATAAGGATTTTTTCGCCTGGACGTATGATGAGTTGAAAACATTTGACACTAGCGTCATGTTTCATAATATACCCATGAAACTAGAGGTTAAGCCATTTCAACAAAAGCTGTGGAATATGCACCCCAGTTTGGAGCCTTCTGTAAAAAAGGAGTTGGAGAAGCTGCTCACTGCTTAAATTATCTTTCCGGTCAGGCACACTCAATGGATCGCTAACTTAGTACCTGTTCGTAAGAAAAGCGGGGAAATTCGACTGTGTGTCAATTTCAGGAACCTAAATCGGGCTTCTAAGAAAGACAACTATCCTATTCCACCAATGGGGTAGATTCTTCAAAAGGTAGCCGGGTCAGAGATGTTTTACCTCCTAGATGGTTTTTCGGGGTATAACCAGGTTATGGTTTCCCCGGACGATCAATTGAAAACAACTTTCAGGACCCCATGGGGTACTTTTTCCTACAGATGGATGCCTTTCGGGCTGATCAATGCAGGAGCTACTTTTCAGAGAGATATGGATATAGCTTTTCGAGGGTTAATGCATAATTCTGTCATAGTTTACCTTGACGATATCACTATTTACTCTAAAAAATGACATGAACATGTGTTTGCTTTGAAACAAGTTTTTTATCGCTACAGGAAATTCGGTATTTCTCTCAACCCAAAGAAATCCATTTTTGCAGTAATAGAAGGAAAGCTTCTGGGATTCATTGTTTCGAAAGAAGGTATGATTATTGATCCTGAACGTACAGAGGCTATTTCAAAGATTGGTTTACCAGGCTCGCGAAAAGCAATGCAATCCTTCTTAGGTAAGATTAATTTTGTACGTAGATTTGTACCAAATTTTGCTCAGATAGTCAAACCATTACAACTTTTGGTCAAGAAAGATGTGCAGTTTACTTGGTTGCACGAACAGAGAGATGTGTTTATCCGAATTCGAAAGGCCATTACAGAAGCTCCTGCTCTCATGTCCCTAGATTTTGTTAAGGATTTCATTCTTTAGACTTTTGCCACTGACTTTTCTTATGCAGCTGTCTTAACTCAAAATCATGACAATGATACAGAAATCCCAATCTCTTTTATGAGCTTAACATTCAAAGGTGCAGAGCTTAAATACTCGCAGATCGATAAGCAAGCCTATGCGATGTATAAATCCGTCAAACATTACAGACCCTACTTGCTGAAGTCTCGAACCAAAGTCATTGTTCCATATTCTGTTATCATAAATGTCCTCATCTAGAAAGAATTGGGGGAAAAGACATCCCATTGGATGACCGCCCTACAAGAATATGATCTTGAGATCAGACCAGCTAAAATTTTCAAAGGACAAGGTATTTGTCTTCTTACTACGCAATCCAATGACCCCGCACAACAGTAGTCTGAATGGGATCATGAGGAAGAAATTCCCCTAGGTGTTGTTAATGTTATCGATGCCCTGACATCAGAATGGTACGACGATATCATATTTTTTTTGAACCATGGGTTTGCTCCTGAAACCCTTAATTTTAAGAAAATAAGAGATTTAAGATTGAAATCTTCTCCTTATCAATTCATTGATCAAGTTCTTTTTAGAAAAAATTATGATGGAATATTTCTCAGATGCTTGGAAAAACGTGAAACTAATGACATTGTTTCAATTTCATGTAGGTCCCGCTAGAGGCCATTATTCAGGAGAGACTACAGCACACAAGATTCTTAGGGCTGGATATTATTGGCCCACGTTGTTTAAAGATGCTTATGCTTATGTGAGGAAGTGTGAGCCATGCCAGAAATGCACAGGGAAGTTTAGGAAACCTGCATTTCCTCTACAACCGGTTACAATTCAATATCCATTTCAACAATGGGGATTGGATTTTGTTGGGCCTATAAACCCTCCTTCATCCCTCCAACATAAGTATATCCTCACAGCCATAGACTATTTCACTAGATGGGTGGAGGCAGCTCCTCTTAAACAATGTAATGCTGCCCAAGTAGTCTCTTTCCTTGATATCTAGATTGTCACACGCTTTGGCGCTCCAGAGTACTTAGTTTTTGATAATGCATCCTACTTCTCTTCAATCGATATAAATAAATATGCCTTTGAGATGGGGATTAAGTTTAAGTTTTCTGCCAATTATTATCCTCAAGGTAATGGTTTGGCTGAGTCATCGAACAAAAACATGATAAATATTCTCAAAAAGACTGTAGCTTCTCATCACAAAGACTGGCACACACAGTTGTATAATGCATTATGGGTAGATTGAATTACCCCAAAAGAAGCAATTGCAAATTCTCCCTACTGTTTGGTTTATGGCAAAGAAGCCATCCTTCCCACTAATCTTACCATTCCTTCGCTACAATTGGCCCAGCATGTCCAAGAAGATGATTCTTATCCCCTCCAACAAAGAATTCACACCCTCTTGAAGCTGGAGGAGGACAGGGAAATAGCCAAGAACAAGTTGTATCATCATCAACAGATGGTGAAGAGATGGTTTGATGAAAAATATTCATCCAATAGGGAGTTTTCTATCAGTGACTTGGTCTTGAGGTGGGATAAGCAATGTAAAGATAAGAATCAGTACACCAAGTTTCAACGCCTTTGGCTAGGACCTTTCATTATTACAGAAAAGATGGGTCCCAGCACTGTTCGATTATAGACACTAGAGGGAGTTGTAGACACCTTCCCAGTGAATGTGTCTCTTCTCAAAAAGTATTTTGTTTGAACAATCTGGTGCACTTGTACATAGGTGTGGTTTGTTTTTCAATCATTTGTTTTATTGCATTGACATTTTGATTGGTTTTCTTGTTTTGTTTTGGTTTTCATTAATAAGGCTTCACACTTGTGGTAATGGCTTATGATCACTTTTCTTAGCAACAATTGCTTCTGAAGTTTCAACATCGTTGTCAATCTTACTTTCTGGCTTTTGATTAGAATTCGCTCTGAAGAATAAACAGTCAAATAAGTGCAGTGCCTTTGGATACTTTTCACTTTGATCATTATCTTTCACCATGCTTTATTTGTGTAATTGAGGTATGGAGGATGGTCATCATTTCTCTATCTGGTGTTTCATGTTGAACGACATATCATAATAACTTGACCATTTCCGATTGCTCATGGATCCTTTTACAATCACTTTGAATATGAATTTTGTTTAAAATTATAAGTTACAAGGTGGCTAGTCTTGTTATCAAGCCAGCCCATTAGGTTCATAGGTGTTTAAAGTGGAATGACATCTTCACATCAATCCACCACACTTGGAAGATGACTTTCAGTTCTGCTAGAAGGTGGAAGATCCTATTACAGGTCGGTCCATTCATGATCTGCAAAGCATTGGTGAGTAACATTATCACTATATGGTGACCAAGCCATGGAAATGCCTTGAGGCCTATGCCAAAATAAATTCCTTTGTCTTTCATTATGGGATTTTTGTTGTATACAAGAAAAGGGGGGTCTTATCACAAGCCAGCCCTGCTATGATCATGGGTTTGATCTTGGACTGGAGTTATCACAATATGGTTACCAAGCCATGATAATTTCTTTTGGTCTTGCAGCCAGAAGACAAGCAGTCTCATCATCGATCTAGCTTTACCAGTTTCCAGATAAGGCCTGTGAATGGCGTTGTTTAATCTGATCACCAAGTCAGTACAGTGGTCTCGTATCAACAAGGTTTTATGTATAAAAATAAAAAATAAAATAAAAAAGGGACAAAATATTAAAAAAAAAAAGGAGAAAGAAAAGACAAAAGAAAAGATAAAGGAGTATATATATAATCCATAGAGGATCAATGATAATACATATAATTAATAAACCAAGGGGATCTGTAATTAGGATATCCATGAGCATTTCTAAGACTGTGCCCAGGTTCAACACAAGCTGGTTTTCAATGATTACATCATGGTAAAGATTTGGTATTACTCTCTAAATCTCCTTATCGGATGAGTGTTATCTTTAAAATGGTCATTGTTGAGATCTATCCATTTTCATGTTCATTGTTTGTTGGCTGTTATCTTTTGAGTATCTTCTTTGAATTGAGTTTCAAGAAATCAGTTGATTGACATGTTGTATTTAGATGGATTTGATTACAAAGATAACTGGTTCTTCCCAGCCAATCACCATTTGTTGTAGCCACAACAGATCCCATTCTTAGATAAGCATGGGAGTCCCCAATTTTAATAAACGCAAAAGTGTTTGGGTGAGTCATCTTGAAAATTTTAGATTTTGATTTTACCTCTAAAATTCTTCAACCATGCTTTTGGTCTGTTTGTTTGTAAGGGTTTGATTATTTCTTCCAAAGTGTTTCGGTCTGAAAAGAGCCAAAATTTTGAGTATTTTGTTGACTGTTATCATCATCCCGAAACCCGACATTTGGAGAACCCAAAACCCGCAACCCGACAGGTGTGGGTTGTGGGACTGTTGTTTTTTAAGTTTTGGTTTTGGTAATTCCGAAACCCGCAACCCGGCGGCTGCGGGTTGCGGAATCATTTTGTAATAAGATTGAGAAATAATTACCTCGAAACTCGAACCCCGCAATGGCGGCATTCAGTTTTTCGGGATTGTGGTTTTCGTTTATTTGGTGTGTCCTCCCAAAACCTGCAACCCGTGATTTTGGGATGCGGATTTCGGGATGGTTATTTCGCTTCACAGTTTAATGTTCCCGAAAGCCGCCACCCGCATAGTGGGTTTTCGGCTTTCGAAAATCCTTTTTTTTACTTCCATTTTGCATACCCGCAACCTGCAAATCCATACTTTCGGGTTTCATCATGCTGGATATTTGAATAAGAACTTCATGAAAATACTTGAACCCGATTCTGCATCCTGCTCCGGTTAATCTCAGTCATCCGTCTGTTATGGTCTCATGGTCGTGTTGATTTTGGGTAGTCAGTTAAGTCAGGATTTTCATTTTGTCTCTTGAAAGCTGGTTCTGCCAAATTATCATTTTTTTGTGTAATCCATCACAGCAGACACTAAAAAAAGTCTATTAGTTACTTCATGTTGGATGGACGCCATCTCTCCGCCTTAAGTTCGCCATGTCTGGACTTGAGCTTTGACATCTTGTAGTTTTTGTTCCACCTCTTAATGATCGTTTCTTTTCACTTATTTCCGACTTGAAAGTTTTTATCATTCTCGTGGAAGTTGGGTCAGATCGATCAAATTTGTTATGTGCGAAGAATTGATAGCCCGTGTACTGGAACTCCTAGTCAAGACTTTTTGCAGATAAACTTTATCACCCTAACTTTCATGTCTGTTATTAATTACCAGTCATAGTTATTGATGGAAGATTGCTTGTAATGATGTGATCGTAAAGGAAATTCAAAATCATGTGAGTAGTAATTGAAGTCGTACTTCGCACAAGCTTTGATCCGACTGGAACATACCTCGGCTCTTTTCATTACAATTGAAGTAATTACAATGAATTGACTGGATAAGTTTAATCATTGCAGATTTCCCTACCCGATTATCATCGACCTGCTTGTTGTCCTTTAAATAGAAATTAACATGAAATCTCCAGTTCATCCCTTGCCTTCTGGAAGATGTAAGACTCTGTGTGTTTTTTTTTTTTTGCATCCTACTATCCAAGACTCATTCAGAATGAGTAAAATTCATGCAAATGGTGAATTTTCTAATGTTCAAGTTGAAAATGAAGAACTCTACCCCTTGTTGTATCAAGAAATGTTGTCACCACCATTTGATGCAGGTGTTCCTGATCTTAGCAGTGGTAGCAGTGAAGAAGACTTCAAAACTTTGTCTGCCTACATGCAAAACCCCGAAGAGCAAAGGAAGGAAATTATGGAGGAATCAACTGATGTTATACAGGACTTTATAATCAATGAAGAACCTGACGTGTCGGTTACCGTTCCTGAAGTAAATCCTCTAATGGATTTCTCTATTTTTTACAGTGGGTTCCCCGACCCCGAATTTCCTACAGCAGATGCTCTGCAAGCCACACCACCTGTCAATGATAGTGAACAACCTGTGATTGAATTTTTATGGTGCCACGAGACCTTATATGATTAAAGAACAAGTATTTCTTTTGTGAAAGGTGGCGGAAAATATTTTAAGCTTAAAAATAGCAAGATTTCTTGGATCGATGGTTAGATCCTATTTTGTAGAATTTCTCCTTTTGGAACTCTTATGTGAATTTAGTATATAAGGAGGAATGTTTCCCTTAATAAGGGGTTGGGAATTTTGGAATTGCAATTCAGCAGGAGATTGGACTGAAGATACTTTGTCTATCAGAGTCATTGTAATTTCTGGACAAGACTTCTCTATTCAGGAAAGTTATCTTTTAATCCACCTTCTATTGTTCTTCAAATTTATTTGAGAAATATTGAGTTAATGTTTCAAATTTGTCATCGGTTATGTGTTTAATCTTTTGCGGGACATTCATTAATGCATAAGATCTCTCATATTGATTTCTCTATATGTCTGGATTATGCTCAAAATTGTTCTATTAAATTTCTTTAATTGAACGTTTTCACTTTTATATTTCTGCAAATGATTCGATGCAAATAAATATGTATAATCAAACGTTAATTTTTCAATTAACACAATGATTACAGATCAGATATTTGAATAGGCTTAAACACTTTGAAAAATTGTCACTTAATTTTTATTAACTGATAAAACTTTAATTACAAGTGAAGAACCCGAAGACATTTATGTTTAAGTTACTTAACTACTTGCTCATCACACTTCAAATCTGATCTGCACAACATCAACTCTTCCTTTTAGGCTAGATCTGACTTAGAATAGGTTCTTTCCTTAGGTAGGTTAAGTTAGATTTTGGTAACTAGTTTTCACTTAGTTTTCATTGATAGGAAAACTGATCTTTCAAGATCGAATCTTTTACTCATAGAGTGCCAGCGGAGGCCAAATATCCGTGGGTGATTACCACACCAAACAACTCGAGGATAGAATTTCCCTTGCGCAGGGTATTTCGAAGCCTTTGGCTGGGTTTTCATCCCCTGTTGTGTGCCTTGGAACCCATTCCAGCACTTTGCACTTACCTTGCACCCCCGATGCATCAACATGCCCATAAGCATCTAGCTAGTCATTTTCCTTAAATAAATAGGATGAGTTAATTAGCATTTGCTAATAGTTGATTACTGATGATAGATTTTACCATCTTCTTAAAAAAAAATCATAAACACTATAAATAGAATATAATGATCATTCAGATCTAAATTTTTCTTCCTCGAGATAGGCTGACTTAGTTTTCTTCTTATATTAAAATATAAGATCCAATGGACTTGTACACAATATGTGTTATTGTATGCAATATGTGTTATTATCATTAAAACATTCATTTTTCGGTTACATTAGAATATTTATCTGTCAAACCAAAACATTGAAGTTGAAGACATGACAAATAATGTCATTAGGGAGAAACATTCATTGAATCACTCTATAGCGATGTGATATAGTGTTTTAGACAAAATAGGACATAGATATGGAATATGTTATTTACACTAGTTTATATCTATCTAGACCTCGCACACCAGCCGCAAACCTCTTTCCATTTTAAAGATCCTATTTTCTCAAGATCTAATTACAACTTATGATGGTGAAATTTGTTTTCTTCTCTTCAAAAATATTGCAAATACTTCTTCCTTCTGAATTTGGTATGGACCTAGACCACATGGAGCACGCTTTGGAACTAGGTAACATCCAATTTTTTTATTCCACGTTGTGATCATAATGCTCTTGGGTTTCTTTAACGTGTTTTGGTTGTAAACTTCCCTATCTTGCAATTTTGAAATCTACAATGAGAGCCAATTTAAAAGCAAGGAAAGGAAAGACATTCTCAAGGAACGGTTGATTTTGATTAAAGAAATGAGAAACCCTAGATCATTCTCTAGAGGTCATTTTCTTAAGGAAATTCTTACTAACATGTGTGCTTATATTATTTGTGTGTCCAGTCTATGTTTTGGGTGTCTTTCCTTACATCTTGAATGTGTATTTTGGTTTATCAATTCAGGAATCTAAAACACTTTAAAGTTTTATGTGGTTGACTTTTGTTTTCCTTATCTGTGATAAAGATTTTTCTGGCATCATTATGTTGCAATGTTTCAATTGAGTTGTGTTGTCGAATTGAAATGCATATATTAGTTGCTTTTATTGATTGTTACCTTCATTAATTGCATGAGAGTGCTCACAATCAAGTTGAAACATGAGATGTGTGTTGGATCAATTGTTTCTGACACTGATTTATATGAAATTATTATCATTATTTTCCTCTATTTATAGTGATTTAGAATTCCTCTAATAATTCATGGAACCTGTCTTTTGTAGGCTTCTAGAGCAAAGTGATCTTGATATTCAACTCAAAGTTTTTGAATGTTTGTTGAATTGGAAGGATGATTTTTTGCTTTCATACGAGGAATCATAATCACTGCCATTGACAATAATGGAGAAAATATTGCAGCAAATAATTATTTTTTGTTAAATCAATGACATTTGATAACTAATAATACCATAAGTTCTAATAGTCTGGAAACTGAAGGAGATTTTCCACATGGGTATATGTATTCAATTTTCATGGAAAGTACGACATGTTTTCCACTAAAGGCTGATAAATATCATTTGAGAAATAGCTTACCGAGTGATGAAGATGCACTGCCTCCCTCTAAACGACCTCACCAAGCTCAAGAAGATATGTCTCCATGTGTTGCAAAGGCTGCTACTACTTTAGTGGTAATACTAGTGGTAAGATCATAATGAGTTTATATAGTCCTAGAATCCTTGCAACCTTTTAGATAAGAAATATTTTTATAAAAACATTTTCTAGACACCATTCATTCTCAGCCATATTCGTCGGAGACTTGTGACCAATATTATTTCTAATTTTCCATATTGATTAGAAAGAGTATTCTTATGTGTTTGAAAATGTAAACAGATAGTTATTAGTTCCACCTTTGGTTAGAATCTGGAAAAACAATTTCATATGTACAATGTGTATGAAATTATGTTTTCCGTATTCTCGTACTATAGTTGGTTTGGTCAGAAGTAAAAACTACAATATTTCTCAGTTCTCATCCATAGTTTTAGGACGATCATAGTTTTTGTAAAACATCTGCAGTTCATGCACTTCTCTTGTATCCCTTTGTTTGCTTGATTTCTTGTGCATTTTTATGTTTCGAGGTCATATAAGTGGATACATAATATCGTCTTTTCACGTTCCATTTAAGTATTTTCCTATGAAGAAAAAATTTGATTAACAAAGAAACATAGTAATGTTTAAACATTTTTTAGAAGTTTTCTTTCATTTCGGTAGACCCTAATCAGATTTGAAATCATATTCAACATTTTTGGCTATCTGGATTATTTGGGACATATAATTACCATCTAACATAAATTCTCAAGAGTCTTTTGAAATAAATGTTACAATCATTTTAAGAATACTAAAAGTTAAGTTTCTAATTCGCATTTTAGTGTGAACTTTGATTCTATTTAAGGGTGCTAGCTCAATGGAAGAGCACCTTCCTTACAAGAAGGAGGTTAGTGGTTCAATTCCTACATGCACTATCTACATAAACCAATGACTAATTAAATGACCAGTTAACAACAATCAATGACGAAATACATGACCAATTAACAACAATCAATGACTAAATAAATGACCAGTTAACAACAATTAATGACTAAATAAATGCCTAGTTAACAACAATCAATGACTAAATAAATGACTAATTAACATCAATTAAAGACTAAAACAATGACTAAATATACAACCAAACTGACCAATCAAAACAACCAATAAATAACTAAATTTTTTTAGTCATGTATTTAGTCACGTTATAACTAACTGGAAATAAATGACTCTTAGTCATGTGACTAAATTTAGTCATTTATTTGCAATTTTTAGTAGTTTTTTTAGTCTTTTATCTCACTTTTTGTACAAGTGATTTGATGGGTAGGAAATTTGAGCTTAGGATAGACGACTGTGATCTAAAAATTTTGTTTGAACAACCAACACTAAATGCAAGGGAATATAGATGGCTGTAATTTTTACGTGAATTTGATTTTGAGATCAAACACATAAAGGGGAAAGAAAATAAAGTGGTTGATGCACTCAATAGAAAAATGCATGCAATGCATGTGGAAACCATTAGCATTTGTGAATCATATTTGAGGGAAAAAATTGTTGACTCTACTGTTGAATATGAGCAGTATGTACAGATAAAATATAAATTACAACAACAGAATTTGTAAAGAGGTATGAAAGTTATCATGTGGAGGATGATGGACTTCTTACATATAAAAATAGAATGTATATTCCTAATGTGGCAGATTTGAGGAGAACTATTATGGATGGAATCCATAAAATTCCATATTTCAATCTCCAAGGATACCATAAAAATTTTTCTATAGCCATGAAGAAATATTTTTGTCAAGGAATGAAGAAATACATTGATGAGTATATTTACAAATGTATGAAATGCCAACAGTAAAGGTTGACCATCAACACCGAGCAGGTTTATCACAGTTGTTTCCAATTTCAGAATCGAAATGTGAAGAGGTAACTATGTATTTTATTACCGTATTTACAATTACTTCAATAAATCATGATTCCATCATGGTTGTGGTGGATAAATTGTATAAGGAAGTACACTTTATTCCAGTTAAGTCCACTTACAAGGATGGTGAGATAGAAAGAATATTCAAATTCATGGGTTACCCAAATCAATTCTATTCGACCGTGATACAAAATTTACTTCTAATTTATGGAAAAGTATTTTTATGGAATTGGGTACACAACTGAACTTTAGTACTTCCTACCATCCATAAAAATATGACCAAATATAAAGAGTAAGTCAGGTGCTAGAAGACATGCTTCACATGTATGTGATGGACAAACCATCAAAGTGGGAAGATTATCTTAACTTGGTAGAGTTTTTATATAACAATGGGCAACAAGCATCATTGGGAATGACTCCATTTGAAGCTTTGTATGGCAGAAGGTGAAGGACACCAATGACTTGGGATAATCTAGTGAAAAAAATTGTACTTGGGCCATAATTGCTTAAGGAAATGGAACAAGAGGTTGAAAATATTAGGTATAATTTAAAGGAGGCCCAATATAGATAGAAACAATATGCATATAAGAATCATATGCATAGGGAATTCAATGTTTGGGATCATCATTAACTCTTAGTAAGGCCAATGAAAAGTTCCTTGAAGGTGGGAAGTTATGCCGAGCAATCACCGATATATTGTGGTCCATTTGAATTGTTTGAGAGGATAAGGGCAGTTGCATATAGAATTGCATTTCCTGCTAACACAAGAGCTCATTATTATTTTCATGTTTCTTTGCTTAAAAAATATGTACATGATCCTAACCATGTGATTAATTAGGATGTGATCCAAGTGGAACCTAAGAGAGGGTTCCAAACAAATCCATTATGCATCCTTGGAAACAAGGTAACATTGCTCTAGAACTGAACCATCAGATAGGTAAAGGTGCCATGGAAGCACTTTGGTCCCGATGAGACTACTTGGGAGCTGGAGGATGCCATGATAGAGGCATATGCATTTTTGTTCTAATTTTGGGAAAACACCAAGGACAATGTTATTCCAAGGGGGAGGGGATTGTAATACCCCTAGTGACTTGGAATGTATTAAATAAAAAGGATGCAAATGATGTAAATATGCTAGTATGGATTCCTAGTGCGAAGCTCAAGGCCAAGGCTCAACCAGTGAATGGATAGGCATGTATGATGTAAATATTTTTAATTGCATCATATGGTTGGCTTGTCATTCTAAATGGAAAGATATGCAAATATCATGTTGGAAAAATAAAAAAAAATGGTCCAAGATGGATGTGTAAAGTGCACTAGAGGGGTTATGATTCCACTAGAGGGGAAGAGGAAAGGGAGGTTATGGGATATTAAATCCTCTATGTCGAAGTTTCAACCTTATAACTCATCCAATTTCTTCCATGTGCCTTAAATGAGCCAATTACTTCCTTTTGACTATTAAATCCAATCATTGAATTCATTTGTGAGGTTGGTGCGAAAAGTCCTTTCATGTAGTTATGGGAGCAATGGAGTGAATTTACTTCTATGATAGTTATGTCAATTGTCAAAAGTCATTTCTTAAATGGTAAGAAGTTATGTCAATTTTATTTTCATTCTCTCAGATCCTTGGATTCGAGCACTCATTATCATTATTATTAATGCATATTTACACTACTTAGAGCTGCCTATTGTTGTTCATTTCATTACACTAGTAGAAAAAGAGAAATTTATGACTAAAAAAACTACTAAATTCAACATATAAATGACCAATTTTGGTTAGACAACTAGTGGTGTTATATTTGTAGTCATATAACTCACCATTAAATTAATGACTAAAATATTTTAGTCATTTATTGCTTGCTCTAAATTCATCAATTGGTATTATATTTGGTTGTTTAATTAGTCGTTTAGTTAGTCATTGTAGTAATTGATTTTAGTCATTTTAACCATTAATTTTTGTCAAATAGTAGGTTATTTTTTGTTAGTTGGTAGTATATTTAGTCATTAATTACTATCAATTGGTAATATATTTAGTCATTAATTTTTCGTTAATTCGTATCATATTTAGTCATTAATTTTATGTTAATTGGTAGCATATCTAGTCATTTTAATCTTTAATTGTCGTTAGCTGGTAGTATATTTAGTCATTTTTATGCATTTATTTCTATAGACATGGAATGGAGGAATCGAACCACAAACCTCCTTCCTGTAAGGTAAGCGCTCTTCCTTTGAGCTAGCATCCTTTAATAATTGGGCAGAGAAGCAATATTAACACCCAAATTACATAAACAACTCGAATAACTATTATTCCTCCTAGATTTAGTTGATTTACCAAGGCTTCTGGAACTTCTGTGGATACCAGTGCTTCTTATCAAACTTTTCGAGTTTCAATATGGAATACTTGAACCATTGTCCAACTTCTACCCTAAAACATAAAATATGAGACATCAATATTCAAAACAGCATATCTCCTAATTTGCAATAGCTGCTAACTATATCAATATGTCTATATTAAAGTCAATTAATGTAATCTCATCAATAACTAATAAAGAATAAACCTCAAACTAACAACCTTTGATAAGAAGGGAAGTGAAGTTTTACAACAAGCTCTTACCCAACAAATTATTTTACCACAAGTTCTTCTCCAACTCCCAAAAATATTACTTTCAATACCCACAAGATAATGTCTAAAACAAAAACTAAGGTAAGTATTAATATGGAACAAAATTACACTATGTTACTCATTGAATGGTCCATTATGTATACCCCAACTAGATGTTTATAACAAGTCTTGTCCACCCACTCTTTCAATTAGCAACCACATGACTAACTATAGGTAAAGGGATAGTTAGTAACAATATGAAAATATTGACGGGCCATTTTTCTATCAAATTACCTTATGGGTGAAATCTAAAACATGCCTAGGTGTCAACTACAAAGTGCATTATCTAGTGGAAAGTGGAATGAGTTCTATATTAGTGAAAATTGCTTAATAATTACAAATGTAGAGCCTTAGTTTGCATATTAAACCAATATAAAGAAAATAGAAGAAGTAGATGTGGCACTTTTAATTTACCTATAGTTGCAATAACAATGCTAATTATCAAATTATCAAAACTGTAGCAATACAAATGTCAACAACAACTCCAAACCATTCCTTATTTCCCACTCATAAATTCAGATATATTATATATATACACGCAACTCATTTGAGCCTCTTACCCATGCATTACTTTACTGTATATCCTTCCTTGGAAGATGGAAGACCTAAACCAATATAATAGAATAATCTGGATATATAGATTATTCATGGGCACACACACCATGGATGAGCAGGTCCATTGGTGCGTGATGGGCCTTCTTTATCTAGGAATGTGGGATATAGTTGTGCAAATGAGTGACACTTTTTCTCCTACAAATATGGTTTACCATATATAAACCTACGATTTTCCCAAGTAATACTCAAACTTAACCATTGGCCTAAAGTACAATAGAGCTCTCTAATTGGAAATTATAGCTAGTTGCATACCTCACAAGCCAAGGTGATCGCATGGGTTCCTAATAAGAACTAAGTTATCTTTGAACCTTGAACCAAATAAAAAACCCAAACACATAGAAAGACACTATAATAAAATAGAAATCCAAGCACACTGACCATTAATGGAAATTTGAAACCAAAAACCAACTGTGAAAAAGGATGAGCAGAAACATAGCGATGGAATACAAACCTTCATAGCCATGAAAACATCAACACTCTCCAAGTTCACCATTACAAATTCCATGACCACTACAACCATCCTTGTGATTCTTGTCACTAATAGTCTACCCACATGAACATGAAAAACAATGAACAACCTTTTATACAAAAGAGAAAGGATAACCTCAAAAATAGAGATAGAAAGAGAAATTAGGTCCCAACCTCATTGATGTAAATTGGTGCTACAATATCATGGAATATAGATATTCACTTCCCCATATCATCCTTCCACAGTGCATATTTGTATAGGATTGTCCCATAAGAATAATAAATCTATGAGTATTGATCTTGTTCAATATTCTTATCACATGTGGAGGACCCGTCTTTTATTGATGATGCATCAATGGCGCTTTTGGTCTGTTGGGATCCAGTGAAATCCAGAGAACTTGGTTTGAGAGGCACACAGAAAGTATGGACGATGGATATAATGTCCACAAGGATCATAATCACAATGGTAAGCTAATGCATGAGCATCTTGTTCATCAAACTATGATTAACCTTCATAGGTCAATAATTTGAAAAACAAACAAATTTTATATGAGGAAATTGGATTCCTCATATTCTCTTTGTAATATTTAGTATTATTATTTTTCAATTAGTTTAGAGAATCGATAGATTTGATTAGGGAATAATTAATTAAAGAATAAAGCATAAGAAGTTGGGGATTTGATTGTCTAAGAATAAGGGATTTGATCCACTTTTTGTGGATATGGATAGAGGTATAACCATTTCATATTGTTCCTTAACCAAATATTCGAATTTGGAAGGAGAACTACAGGTTTGAGGGGAAAATAGATGGTTATAGGTGAGCATAGAGGTTGGGATAGGAAACTTTACCCATTGATTTTTTATACTCATGGATGCTTTAGAAGCCATGAATTAACACTACATGAGGTTCTCTAACATCATACAATATGTTGGAAACTTACTACATACACTGGTAAGCACTATAAGGATTGTATTTTCTGAAGGAACTGTGGATCAATGAAGGGGAATGCCTTCCTTGTGTTGTGTCTGGCAATTGGAAGGAGTGTTATGGTTGTGATAGCTGGGTGATATTGTTGTAGAGATCTAGATGAGTATTTGGATAAGCATTGAGAATAGAATGGGTTGTTGGCCGAGAGAGAGAGAGAATCATGTAGTTGTTTCCTTCACCTTGTTGGCCTCATATCCCAGCTTGGGGGTGGCCTCTCAACAAAAGAGTATATGCTGGATAGAGTGCCTATGGTTGGGTGGAAAATTTCTCTTACACAACTAGCTTCTTGGATCTTGTTTGTTTAAAGATAAGTATTATCTTGTATTTGGATGTCCAATGATTTTATTTTATGCATATGAATAGTATACTTGTATATGCATCATATGTGTGTGTTGATGGAGCTTATTTCCACTTTTTTTTTCCATTTATGCATATACGCGTGCATTTTAATATTTATGAATTCGTAATACTCCCATGGGGTGAAATGTAGAAGCCTAGAATTCACAAATATCTCTATTGGTTGGATTGTTGGATGGGGATGTGACAATAAGAAATTAAAAGTGAGGGAAATTTGTGGCAGTTTCGATGCATTATAGTGGAGTGTTCAACCTTGAGGTCTATTTCTAGCCTAATTATGATAGATCAAATAATTTAGATATTGGTTGGAAGACACTTCTTGGTGGTTGTTCCATCTTTGAGGGTTTTATTGGTTTCCTTAACCACATACTCTTGTGGAGAGTTACACATTTAAGGAAGTTTTGCATTCTCAGAGGGTTTTAGAGAATTACCATTGGAACACATTTAGTTGGTTTGGTTTCCTTGTGGTAAATGTTCAACTTAGCTTGGAGATGTTTGGAAAATCAATTGGTGATTGGAGGAGATTTAGGGGTCAAACCTTGGATCTAGGGATTGGTTGGTTATTTTCTGGACGTGCTTCTATTGTAGCCCTGCCTTCTTGAATAAGTTTTGAACCTTTATTGATGTTGAATTCCTCATTTGTTGTCATGCCTCATCTCTTTTGGGCCCTTTGTATCTTGGAATTTTGCAAGTTTCTTTTGACCACCTTTTTTTACGAATTTGTTGGGAGTTGGTTAGAGTTTTAGTGGAGTTCTTCATATGTTTATTCCACCCTATGCTAGATGTATGAATTAATGATCATTTTATTTAAAGTAATTTGAGATAATCTCATATATAAAGATAATCTCATTTAAACTCATTGTTATATTTTGAGATCTCTCTCTCTTTTGGAGCCTAGTTGACATACCTTTATGGAGCAATTTTGAAGTGTAAAGGGTTTCTTCTCCATTTGTATGTGTGGTTACTTGTTCTCATCTTGAATGTTACAAATGATTGATGCAATTAATAGACCTACTAATTAGGGCCATAGAAGGACAAATTTGTCCCATTGGAAGGATTGTGAGTGAAGAATCTCCTCCATCTCTTTGTTGTTTTATGCATGGATATTAAATTATTATGAATCATCTTTATAGAGTAAGAACTAGTGATACTTTATTAGTATAAGCCACACCCTAATTAGTATTGTTTGAGTTGGCATCATAAGGGAGATCCTAGTGATTTATAGATTTATGTCGTAACATGTTGGGTTTTATTAGTTGGCACCACAAGGGATATGATATACACTAACCTCTCATTAACTCACCCATTCATTGGTTGTGTTCCCTTTGACTCTATTTTCCCTAGTATTGGAACTAGTCTTGATGTCCTCCCATCACCCGTTTATTACATACTACAAAATACCAAATTATTTTGCTAAGGATAACTCTTCAAATCACCTTGTGCCCTTATTTCCATATCCTAGAAATCATATCTTAGGGAATCACCCCTTGAGTTGGAGAAAATCCAACCTAGAGTATAGGGAGGTGGTTATCGAGGTGACATTGGGTAAAACCTCTAGGATATAGTTGGAATAGCCTTGTTCTTTGGGTATTTAATCACACATGCTAGTTCAAGTTGTAACATGTATTATAGTCAATATGAAAATATATTTTATGTGTTTCAATGATTTAGAGGAGAATCAAATTAGACACATTCATCAACACTCCCCATATAATTTTATATATCTCCAAGAAGGATTCAAATATTACTGGTTTTTTATAAAACCTAATGATTATGGTTGCTAGAAGAGGTGGAAAAAAGGAGATAAATCATTGGTGAAATAGATGTATATGCATAGGTGGAAGATTGGTACTTGTGAATTTAGTGTTGGGGGGGATCTCAATATATTGGTACACTCTAGTCTATATCTATAGGAATTTTAGAAAAAAATAGGGAAGCAATATTCAAACTCCTATGGTCAAGGAACAAGGAGAAATAAAATATCTACCTAATTAAATGGTAAGAAATAGAAAAGATAAAAGATCTGGGTGGTGATAGTAAAATAAATTTTATCATTTCAAAAAGGCATGAGCAACTACAGGTGTGTGGAGACTATCTCCAAGGATGGGATATGGAATCGAATCTTAGTTCAAAAATACATTAAATCGAATTCAGTAGAAGAATGGATTAGAAGTGTAGTTAAACCAATAAAAAATGCTTCCATGATATGGAAATAAATGCTACAAGTTATCCCTTCGATATGGAATTGGTTAGCATGAAGCGTTGGATAAGAGGAAAATTTTATGATTGGGATAGATCCTTAGGTGAGTAGTGAAAATGACTTTAAACTTTAAGAATCATTGATTAACACTCTCCATAGAGAAGTTACATACAACCTGGATCAAGTAGTTTCTCCAAATACCTCTACCATATGGAAAAAATATTGGAGGATGGTAGGGAAATTATATTAGAAGTACATGAACAAATCTAGTGGAGAGCATAAATAGATAAACTAGATCCGATCCATGTTCTAATTAAAATATCAGTGGATGAACTTGTTTGGTCTAGGAACTTGGTGTTAGGGATCTATTCACCAAAATTAAGATACAAAGTAATGTACATACTAGACAAGCTAGAAGCTAACACTCAATGGTGGTGGAAGGTGATATATACGGTTAGGTCATTTATAAATAAATAAACCTTTATGTGGTTGGTTATTAGAAATAAATTGTTTAGATGGCAAGTATTTCAAATGACGAATAGGTATGGGTCATGAAGATTAATTCAATGTAAAGGAGAAGAAGAGAATATATATAATATATTTATCTTTTAGACACAAAAATATATGGGTTGAAATGGAATTGCAAGGTCTTCACTCAATGAAACTATGCCACAACACCTTCACTCATGGTATATTATTTGTGTGTTCAGTCTATGTTCTGGGTGTCTTTCTTTCCTTACATCTTGAATGTGTATTTTGCTCTATCAATTCAGGAATCTAAAACACGTTAAAGTTTTATGTGGTTGACTTTTGTTTTCCTTATCTGTGATAAAGATTTTTCTGGCATCATTATGTTGCAATGTTTCAGTTGATTTGTGTTGTTGAATTGAAATGCATATATTAGTTGCTTTGATTAATTGTTACCTTCATTAATTGCATGAGAGTGCTCACAATCAAGTTGAAACATGAAATGTGTGTTGTATCAATTGTTTCTGAGAATGATTTATATGAAATTATTATCATTATTTTCCTCTATTTATAGTGATTTAGAATTCCTCTAATAATTCATGGAACCTGCCTTTTGTAGGCTTCTAGAACAAAGTGATCCCGATATTCAGCTCAAAGTTTTTGAATGTTTGTTGAATTGGAAGGATGATTTTTTGCTTTCATACGAGGAAGCATAATAACTGCCATTGACAATAATGGAGAAAATATTGCAGCAGATAATTTTTTTTGTTAAATCAATGACATTTGAGAACTAATAATACCATAAGTTCTAATAGTATGGAAACTGAAGGAGATTTTCCACATGGGTATATGTCTTCAATTTTCATGGAAAGTACGACATGTTTGTCACTAAAGGCTGATAAATATCATTTGAGAAATAGCTTACTGAGTGATGAAGATGCCCTGCCTCCCTCTAAACGACCTCACCAAGCTCAAGAAGATATGTCTCCATGTGTTGCAAAGGCTGCTACTACTTTAGTGGCAATACTAGTGGTAAGATCATAATGAGTTTATATAGTCCTAGTATCCTTGCAACCTTTTAGATAAGAAATATTTTTATAAAAAAAATTTCTAGACACCATTCATTCTCAGCCATATTCGTCAGAGACTTGTGACCAATATTATTTCTAATTTTCCATATTTATTAGAAAGAGTCTTCTTATGCATTTGAAAATGTAAACGAATAGTTATTAGTTCCACCTTTGGTTAGAATCTGGAAAAAAAAATTTCATATGTACAATGTGTATGAAATTATGTTTTCCATATTCTCGTACTATAGTTGGTTTGGTCATTAGTAAAAACTACTATATTTCTCAGTTCTCATCCATAGTTTTAGGCCGATCACAGTTTTTGTAAAACATCTGCAGTTCATGCACTTCTCTTGTATCCCTTTGTTTGCTTGATTTCTTGTGCATTTTTATGTTTCGAGGTCATATAAGTGGATACATAATATCCTCTTTTCATGTCCCATTTAAGTATTTTCCTATGAAGAAAAAATTTGATAAACAAATAAACATAGTAATGTTTGAACATTTTTTAGAAGTATTCTGTCATTTTGGTAGACCCTAATCAGATTTGAAATCATATTTAGCATTTTTGGATATCTGGATTATTTGGGACATATAATTACCATCTAACATAAATTCTCAAGAGTCTTTTGAAATAAATGTTACAAGCATTTTCAGAATACTAAAAGTTAAGTTTCTAGTTCGCATTTTAGTGTGAACTTTGATTCTATTAAAGGGTGCTAGCTCAATGGAAGAGCACCTTCCTTACAAGAAGGAGGTTAGTGGTTCAATTCCTACGTGCCCTATCTACATAAACCAATGACTAATTAAATGACCAGTTAACAACAATCAATGACTAAATAAATGACCAGTTAAATGCACTTAATGACTAACTAAATGACCAGATAAGTGCAATCAATGACTAAATAAATGACCAGTTAACAACAATCAATGACTAAATAAATGACCATTTAACAACAATTAATGACCAAATAAATGCCTAGTTAACAACAATCAATCACTAAATTAATGACCAGTTAACATGAATTAAAGACTAAAACAATGACTAAATATACAACCAAACTGACCAATCAAAACAACCAATAAATGACTAAATTTTTTTTAGTCATGTATTTATTCATGTTATAACTAACTGGAAATAAATGACTCTTAGTCATGTGACTAAATTTAGTCATTTATATGCAATTTTTAGTAGTTTTTTTAGTCTTTTATCTTACTTTTTCTACTAGTGATTTGATGGGTAGGAAATTTGAGCTTAGGATAGACCACTATGATCTAAAATTTTTGTTTGAACAACCAACACTAAATGCAAGGGAATATAGATGGCTGGAATTTTTATGTGAATTTGATTTTGAGATCAAACACATAAGGGGAAAGAAAATAAAGTGGTTGATGCACTCAACAGAAAAATGCATGCAATGCATGTGGAAACCATTAGCATTTGTGAATCATATTTGAGGGAAAAAATTGTTGAATCTACTGTTGAATATGAGCAGTATGTATAGATAAAAGATAAATTACAACAACAAAATTTGGAAAAGAGGTATGAAAGTTATCATGTGGAGGATGATGGAATTCTTACATATAAAAATAGAATGTATATTCCTAATGTGGTAGACTTGAGGAGAACTATTATGGATGGAATCCATAAAATTCCATATTTCGATCACCAAGGATACCATAAAAAAATTTCTATAGCCATGAAGAAATATTTTTGGCCAGGAATGAAGAAATACATTGATGAGTATATTTACAAATGTATGAAATTCCAACAGTAAAGGTTGACCATCAACACTAAGCAGGTTTATCACAGTTGTTTCCAATTTCAGAATGGAAATGTGAAGTGGTAACAATGGATTTTATTATCGTATTTACAATTACTTCAATAAATCATGATTCCATCATGGTTGTGGTGGATAAATTGTATAAGGAACTACACTTTATTCCAGTTAAGTCCACTTACAAGGATGGTGAGATAGAAAGAATATTCAAATTCATGGGTTACCCAAATAAATTCTATTCGACCGTGATACAAAATTTACTTCAAATTTATGGAAAAGTATTTTTATGGATTTGGATACACAACTGAACTTTAGTACTTCCTAGCATCCATAAAAATATGGCCAAATATAAAGAGTAAGTCACGTGCTTGAAGACATGCTTCACATGTAAGTGATGGACAAACCATCCAAGTGGGAAGGTTATCTTAACTTGGTAGAGTTTGCATATAACAATGGGAAACAAGCATCATTGGGAATGACTCCATTTGAAGCTTTGTATGGCTGAAGGTGAAGGACACCAATGAATTGAGATAATCTAGTGAACAAAATTGTACTTGGGCCAAAATTGCTTAAGGAAATGGAACAAGAGGTTGAAAATATTAGGCATAATTTAAGGGAAGCCCAATATAGATAGAAAAAATATGCATATAAGAATCACATGCATAGGGAATTAAATGTTTGGGATCAAGATTATAGACTTTCCCGTATTTATAACTGTTTAAAGGGTGTCTAATGCAACTCTTCGTAAAGAGTTACACCATTTCACTAATTAATTATATTATTATATTATTCTTGTTTGTTGTTATTATTATTATTATTTATATATATATATATGTTGATGTTTATTTTATTATTATTTTATTCATAGCATTGCCACTCTCTTAGAAAGGCTTTGTCCTCAAAGCCTTATAATGTTGTCGCACCATTCCTTATGACGTCGTAGCTGACGAAACATGTCGGTACGAACTTCTAAGTGTAGAGCATAACTTCCGATATGTGGATGGGTCAATCCATCCCAAATTGATTTGTTGTTGACTGTTGGGATTCCCCACTGATCTGTCGTTAAGAGCTTTGATCACATTAGTACCATCGTCTTTCGACATTTCCCTCTTTTCAGAATATCGGTTTTTATGGTTGGGGTGTCGATAGGGAATTTTCACAATGTCATTTTCTTTTACGAGTGTTGTCTTTTGAGCATTGATTTGAGCTGGGACTTTTATTTTCGTCTCTTGAGGTTTTAATGTTTTATTCTGTATCTTTTCCAGCTTGTTTCCTAATTTCCTGTTATCATTTTGAAGCTTCTTGATCAATTCGACTTGCGATTTCCTGTCATCTTCAGACTTCTTAAGTTGTTCCTTAAGATCTTCATTATGACTTCTCATGAAGCTATTTTCTTCCTGCTTGTCTAGACGTTTTCCTTCAATGTCTTCCATAGATTGTTCTGTCTTCCTACTATTTTTCAACTTCTTAATTTTTGTGACTAGTGTCTTGTTATGATTTCTTAATCTGAAAATTTCTTCGGAATTGTTGGATAGTGTTTTACTACTCTTTGCGATCTCCAGTTTGTGTGCCTTTTTAGAGTCGTCATTTTGTTGTTGAAGAACTTTTATCTGTTGTCGACATTGGCCAACCTCTAATTCTTGACTTTCTAATTTATGTCGTATCTGAGTTAGTTCTTCATCTTTGTCGCTAACGATTTTGTTCAAGCGTATTATTTCTGCTTCATAATTATTTATTTCCTTCTTTATATCTTGATTTCCTAACCTCTGATTGAATTCATTTTTGGCTTTTAATTCATCAATTTGCGCATACAATTTTTCCATACGCCTTGCTTGGTCAGATATTTTTATTTCATTGCACCTTTCTTGTAATTCAATTCTTATTTCTGAACTGTTATTTATGTCACGCAATCTTTCATTGTCTTTTCGATAACGTTTTAACGTGGCTTCTAATTCCTCTATTTGTAATTGCAAACCAGCTTCCATGGTTTCGACTTCTTCGGAGATAGATAGTATTCAACTTTTTCGATGATAGAATGTCTTTGATTTTGACTTCTCTGGTGATAGATAGCCTCAATTCTTTTAACGAAGGAGTCTCCCTTTGACTTGACTTTAACTTCTTCAATTTTGTCTTCTCTGACGAGGGATGCTTTTCTTTCCCTTGTAATTATTATTATTATTTAAATGTAATAATAATATTATTTTAATATTATATATTTCCCAAATAATTGTAATATTTTACAATTATGGACTAATATTAATTAATCTCCACGTTGGTTAACCTTTTGCTTTAGATTAATTTCTTTGTGGATTGTGTGTAGATTAGGTGGTTGGGAAGAATGATTGTTACCTTCCCCACCCAAGTTCAAATCTCACTTTTGGTTTGCTCTTAGGGAATAAAACCAAACCCACTTCTCACAAAACCATGTGCACCTTGAAACCATGTGTGGTTTCACTTCTTACTTTTACTTTTTACTTCTACTCACTTCTAAAGTTTACTTTTACTTTTTTTTTTCCTTTTCACTTCTTCTCACTTCTTTTTTATTTATTTCTATTTTCTATTTTCTTATTTTTTACTTGTCTTTCTTTTCTTCTTTTTGTTTTCTTTTACTTTTTCTTTTTTCTTTCTTTTTTTTTTTTTTCTTTTTTACTTCTTTGGGCCACGGGCCTGGTTTTGGACAAGGTCCTAGATTGGTGGCTACAAGCCTAGCTCTGATACCAAATGCGATGAACGAATCCGTTCACTAGATTAATAGTCGAATCCGACTCTCATTTTGAGTAATAGATAATAATAATATATATTTGATTATATAAAGATGATGTCTTTTACAAGATAGACTTTCCCGTATTTATAACTGTTTAAAGGGTGTCTAATGCAACTCTTCGTAAAGAGTTACACCATTTCACTAATTAATTATATTATTATATTATTCTTGTTTGTTGTTATTATTATTATTATTTATATATATATATATATGTTGATGTTTATTTTATTATTATTTTATTCATAGCAGAATCAAGAAAAAAGGAAGAAGAAATATCAAAGTTGATCACATTGTAATATATTTGATCAAATCCCTTGAGGTGCAAACCTTTGCTTTCCTTCACTTAAAAAAGGTGCAAACCTTTGCTTTAACAATTTATTCAATCCTTGATACTTATTACTTACATTATGATAATCCTCATAATTCTATCTGTGTTTTCAACTTAACATGTTCCTTAGAATGTTGATCAAACTCTAGTTTTGTGTCACCGCCCACGACTGGAACCAGCCTAGATCTAAATCCTAGGCTCTATCAAGCGCTGAGAGGGATCAAATATCTCGAGGTGCAAACCTCTCCTCGAATAGCTCCTTGAGTGCAATACCTGAGAAGAGGTTTTCACCTCGAGAGATTTGATCCCTCTCGGCGCTTGATAGAGCCTAGGATTTGGATCTAGGCTGGTTATTTAAATCAATTGTTCTTATCTTCTGGACTAAAATATGTGATGTTTTTTTAATGATAATGATGAATCAACCAAGTAGATTTATGAGTCAAACTCACATAATGATGAGGAATAAATGCTTTTTTTTGGTTAAAATTTGTTTGCATTCTTGAGAACAACACTTTTTTCGTTAAGGGTATTTGCGATACCTAGATACAGTAGTATTTTTTTGCATTACAAATACCCATTAAGGGTAAGATTAGAGCATATATAATGCTATATATTCTTTTACCAATGAAAAAACAAATGAACTTCTTATCGAAAAATCGACCACCTTCGTTCATCATGCTGCTGCAACTATTTCTTTTGTGGTTGAAAGTTTCCCTTGTTTGAATTTTCATGGAGATTAGAAGATGAGACTTGTCCTCCTTTCTTCATGGCAGTGATTCCTATAGAAAGTTTTTTTTTGCACTCATCTATGGATATCTGTTGTTTCTGATATTCCATGCTACAAAATGCAGTGTCACCTTTGTACATGTAAATGTCCCAGCTATCATTTAGACGATGGTTGCAAATATGGAAAGCATATATCCTAGTATAGTATCTTCATGTCAAAAACCTTTTAGAGAAAACCAATGCATTTGGGTGTGGATTTTTGCATTTTGGGTTTCATGTTGTATGTATACATTCATAAAAATCCTAGCCAAAATTCTATGTTGAGTTTAAAAAATAGCCAAAATTCTATGCCAAGTTTAAAACACAGTCCAAACAAGTTTCTCAAAATGGAATTGGCTCATATGCTTTCTTTTGTCTGGATTTGTAGATGGAAATAAAAAAGGGCAGGATGTTGAGGGTGACAAATCTAGTGGGAGATGAGCTATGCTCCAACTCTCTATTTAGGATATCAATCTTTCTGTTTTCTAGGCTTGCGGTCCCTTTGAAACCCATGGATTGCTAAATGGGAAGGTCCTTTGGGTCTTTTGTGATCTCCTTTAAGGTTGAGTTGAAAATCAAAAGACTATTTGTAGAGAGTAGCTCGGTTTTTTGACACACCCGAGTAATCATAAGTATTCATAGGTTTCATATTCATCTAGATTTTGGATTCAAATTAGGTATGAAAAACAAACTTAGACAAGTTAGTCTTAGAGGTTCATGTTATTACCATTTTGTGGGTTTTTTGGGGGCATATAATGATACAAGTAAATGTTATGAAATTTTCTCTATTGCGGGTAATTACTATAAATGATTAAATTTATCTAGGGATACACTATGCACCACATTCACAAGTAAAGAAACAAGACTTCAATGCAACTAGAAAGAGCCAATGAGTTAGAATAAAGCTTAAGGAAGATGATAAGAAGAAATCATTGCAATACCAAGTCAATCTACTAGAGGATGTGGCATGTTCTATATTTCCACAAGTTTCAGTTGGAGTAGCCCACTTATTAATACCAGAAAAGCTAGGTGTTCTATGATCCTGTTGAAATGAGGCAATCATAAGGATTTGATTGAGAAAATTATAAGAGTAATTGCTTCACTTCTATGTTCTCAAATTGTAGAGTACGTAAGGAGAATGTTTTTTCTATGAAAGTGATGTGTTACTTCCAAACAATGGTTTTGAAATTCATAATTACATTGTTTTGCCAGTGCTTGAAATTGTTTTTTTTGCATTTTTCACATGCATTTCCATTCTTGGTGAGAGGTTTCCTTGTAGTCCAATGAGTAGTGGACATCAATGCACAACTGGTGAGATCAGCTCAATGTGAATCTCTTATTATTTTGGGTAAACAATATCTACGGACAATGCATTAAAGAGTTGTAATCTTGTAGGACATCATGACCATTTGGGTAGAATTTTGCATGGATTCAAGGCACCTGTTTGCATTGAATGTTCGGGTGTTCACAACAACCTTGGTGTACATATATCAAAGGTTAGTTCAATAATTGTCAATGGTTAAACATTATCTTAGGTCACAATATTTAATTCAAATGTTTTGTGGCAGCGGGTAATTTTCATTTTTTTTGGGTAGTATATTGGATAGACATAGGATTTAAATTTCATTTTATGAGAAAAATATATTGATCGAATGATTTTATTTTTTCCAATTGGTTATACCTTATAGCTTAGAGAGAATAAATATGGAGGAATCATTATGGCATGGTACCATATTTAGATGTTTGTTTGGGGAATTTCAGAAGGTGAGAAGTTTTTTATTATACATTTATTACAGGTGAACTGCGGCTATTATCACTATACACTTAGAATATTCATTATAGTAGTCATATTCATATGTATTTACATATATACAATTTAGTAGTCTGATGTATATAGTAGACAGTCCATTAGTCTAAATAATACTTGAAACAATATGGTTGTTTGGGGTGTATCCTCCTGGCATCATGGTAATCCGATGGCTGAGGATTTGTCCATGGTCTCTTCATGTTAAAACCATTTCCCTTCTAATGGCCGGGATTCATGACTCCTTCGCTGATGTGGACAAGCAGCTTCACTCGTATCGTACTTGAAATAAAGAATGCTATTTGATCTTTCCCATTCTTTTGAGTAACGTTGGCTCCATAGTATTCGTGAAGAACAGGAAAAATAAGCATATTAGCATATGGCTTATTGATGAGGTATTATTTCATCTTAAGAATCTATTGATTTCTAATGTCATCATTGATCAAGTTCCTATTGTGGCTCTTCTTGATTGTGATTGCTTGGACAAAGAAATTACAGAATGTTTCTCCAACTAAACCTAAGTAGTTGTGCCTACTATTCTCAATTCTTAAATCCTTTTAATATAATATTAAATGTCATAACAGTTAAAAAATATTCTTACATGAATGGCAGGTTTAGTCCGTATGTTTTTGTAGTGTACAGAAAAGTAGTGGCTAGTATGGTCATAAGCCCATTTGCTTATTTTCTTAAGAGGTAAAGTTTATCTAAACCAATTCCAGCATCAATTTTGTATTGATTATTTCATCAAAGATGAAACACAGATATATTTCATAGTATGAAGAATTCACAGTTAGAAGTTTATTATTTTATCTAGTAGATCATATTTGGTTGCTTGGTTATAGAAAAGACAGGCCCGCATCGATATTTCTACTGTCATGGAAGATTTTTTTTGCTTTCCTTGATTGGGTAAGTTGTGATCATATAAGGTTCTCTTTATATCCTCATAGGTGTCCTATAATCCTGGTGAAATGAGGCAAAAAAATGCCTACATATTATTTATTTTGAACATTCTCTTTAAAAACAACATAAATCCTTAACATTTTCGATAAATGCAAATTAAGGATTGAAGTTTGCAGTTTTTTAATTCCATATCATGCCTGATACATAAAAGGTTAAAAATAGGTGTACGCTATATTTTCTCCATCTAATTTTGGTTTAAAAAACTGCTAATGATATTGCATGTTTCCATTGTTAGCAAATATCTAGCTCAGTTATCTATTACAACATTAACATTAATTCTTGGGACAGTATTGTCTATTGTAGTCCAACAAAAGACATGGACCTGTTATATGCATGTGTGTGTCTCTTCATTCCTTTGTCTGTTGGGATGATTTTAATTTTTCTCGCTAGTATACTATCAAATGTGCCTCATGTATGCAAGTCTATGATTTTAAGTTGTTCTACAAGCCAATCATATTCTGGGAGTTTATTTAGCACCCACACTATACAGTTTTACCAAATGTGACAGTGGTACTTCTTCCAAATGAAAACCTAAACATTTTGCAGGCTTGCATGGTATTGCTTGATAGTGTGAACTTTGATTCAATGTGAAATTTGATCCTATTTGAGGGCTAGCTCAATGTAAGAGCACCTTCCATGCCCTATGTATAGAAATCAACGATGGCAATTAAAGATTTAAATGACTAAATATATTACTTGTTGACCGCAATAAATGACTATTATGACTAAATTAATAACTAGTTAACAACAATCAATGACTAAATAAATGACCAGTTAACTGCACTTAATGACTAAATGTATGACCATTTAACCGCAATCAATGACTAAATAAATGAATAATTAACATCAATCAATGACTAAATAAATGACTAGTTAACAACAATCAATGACTAAATAAATGACTAGTTAACAAAAATCAATGAATACATATACTACCAAACTGACCAATCAAAACAATCAATAAGTGGCTAATGTTTTGTAGTCATGTTATAAGTGAATAACAATAAATAACTAATAGTCATGTGACTAAACTTAATCATTTGTGTGCAATTTTTAGTCATATATCTCACCTTTTCTACTAGTTTACATAGATCCATCTCTCATGCAACCTATTGGTGCAAAAATCCCCTCCAGAGTTGTCCCAATCATCAATTCTCCTTCTCCACCAACCTACACAATGCTAGGATCAAGCCCCATTATCTGAGTATATAGTCCCTCAGGTAGCCTCCAGTTCCTTTCTAGCACTCCAACACAGGTTGGATAGGAAGTCTCTAAATTGGAACTCCAGGGTACAATCTATAGGACATGTTCCTCTCATGCATCAGTTTACTAGGTTCAATGGCATAAAAAGTTCAATTCATCTATGGAAGCTCAATTCCTCTATCATAGGTATCAATCTCGGGAATCCCAGGTGAAGTCTAGAATGAGGGAGCATGGAATTAGAATGGTGGAATGAATGGGAACGGACCCCTCCCAAGCTTTAATTCTCAATTTTGTAAGCATGTTTTATATTTCCATGTGGCCACTCCACTTGGAACCACTTTTCCCATCTTAATCCCTTCTTAATTTAATTAAATAATGCTTTATTTAAAGCATGACTCTTAATCATGGTTTAGGAAATTTGGGTTAAATTACTACATTTAAGGATATAGATTGAGCCCACATTAGGGTCATTTCCCTTAGCCCACTATCACTTCCCCACTTGTGGAATCATAGCCCCCCATCTGTTGTTTTTCCTTCTTCTTCTTTAGCCATCAGAGATTTTATATTTATATTGAAAATGTACATATTTTCAATAGCTTGGTTATCTTGGACCATTTGTTTCTAGTTTCTAGCCTTTACATCAATATTTGCAAAATTACATTATGGAATCAAAACTAGGGTATTACATCTCCACCAATTGAATTATTTTTCTCTTGGTTCCAGCGTCTAGTTAGACCAACCATGATTTATTATGCTTTCTTTTATTAAAAGAAGACATTTCAACAATTTTAGGAGTAACATAACTGTGAGTTGATTCGAGGTTAACTAAAATAGAAATAGATTGCTTATCAATATTACCTTCAACCTCCTCAACCACTATTGATTAATGGTCTGCTTGGTTCTCCTATAGTGCACCATATATTATAGGGATACTCCTTTCTACATCCACAACAATATCATCCTCTTGAATGTTGTGAACATGATTAGAACTTTTGTTCTGATGTGGAAAATTCCTAAGAGAATGATCCTCTCCACATACCAAGCATTGAAGGGGCTCCCTTGTCTTATATTCCATAAAATTAGCTGTCTTAGCCTCACCTTGTGATGATTTCATTTGCTAATTTTTGAAATGAGGAGGTCTGAACCTTCCCTCCCTTGGTCAAATTTCTCCTTCTTCTTGTCTTTACATGCCTTATGGAATTCCGGCTATTTTTTATTTATCATAACAATACTTAGCCTTCCTTATAGTCTCATCTGGAGTTTGAGGTTCATCAAAGTCAATACCACCTCCTAGAGCACAGGGGTTCACTCAGTGAACTTGTTACATAGCATGACCGTTCGTAGGATATTAAAGAATATCCCTAATTTCACTAAATATTAGAAAATGCCTCCTAAAATTGTATTGTTGAACCCCCCTCCCAATATACCTTTCCAATTAAAAAAACACCTAGTTTCACCATATATTTTAGGTATCCATTTTTATCAACTCATTTTAATACCCCCTTTATATCATATTATCAAGCTGTAACAAATAGATCCCTAACACATCTTAGTATAAGCAAGCAATATGCTAAATAAAATAATAGTATAATGTTAATACTGATCCCACGGGGATGGCAGGGGAAACTGATCAATTTGTAGTGTTAGATAGTGGAAGACCCAATGAAATAGTAATAGGGAAGGAAAAAATGCGTAAAAGGAAACCCAACCAAGAGATCAATGTATCAAATAATGCAAAAAATTGATAGTCCAATAGTCAGTGCAATGATTACAGAAGATGAACATTGTATATGTTTCACACCACAACATGCCAATCTATCAATTTTATATCATGTAAATACAAGTATAGCCATCGATAGCTCATGTTTTCTATAAGCTTAATAAATTAAACTCCATAAAAATGAAAAATTGAAACCCTTTTGTCGATGGACTTCCCTACTTCCTATCAAAACAAACATCATTGATGTTTGAACCCAAATGAACATGGAAAAATTCCTCTTACTTTCCAATAACACCATATGATCATGTGCATAGCTTGGATTTGGTTCATTCAAAATATGCAATGAAATGCCTCCACTTCCTCTACATTTATTCTTGCAATCAAGGGAATTAACAACATTTAGTTACCTTTTCTTGGGTGATATCTAACTTTACAGGAGAGAGAAAAATATCCATTGTTAATTTTCAAGCATGCAATAGTTATAAAGATACAAAGATGGTGAAACTTATATGATACCATTTCATGGTAACTATAACACATAGGGTATGTAAATAAGGATTTAGATTTTCACCAATGTTCATGTCAATTCAAATACAATATTAAGACAGATTCCCTGTGTTATCTCTAAATTTTGCACTCGGACTGCTAAGGGAAAAGCTAAGGCACTTTAATCTTGGTTTATAATAAGTTGTGGCTTTGAATTTGTTTATAAATGTTTTTCAAATTAGTGAGCCACACAGATTTAGGTGGAATGGTCAATGTTACAAGAAGAAAAATAGTAATATAGCATAACTTTAAAGGTATTCCAGTTAAGAATCAAACATGAGCCCAAAACCAATCATGAATACTAATATGTCAATACATGAAAGGAAAGCTTATCAATCATATATCCACACATGTTCATTCCATACCATAATAGAGTTATAACAGGAAATTAATGAAAAAAGGATAGTAACACAAGAAACGTGCACTTAAAGCTTAAATGCCATTAGATCCGAGTTCTACTAGTTATACAATGCATGAATAGTTCTTCTTTCAAAATATTATCAACAATAAAACATGAAATAGGCACAATGCTTGTCCATAACTGTAAATGGTATTCAAACATACATAGATTACTGAATAGAAAAAGTCTTACTAATATTCCATCAGCCTTCGTTGGCTTCCCAAAATCGAACCCCTTCTATCGATTGAGTTTTACAATATATATAATTCCACAGCATTCCATCTAGATCCTATCTAGGAGGTTCAATGATGATCTATATTCTAATAATAGCCCTTTCAAAATACAATAGATGACTTGAAGAATGAGTCAGTTTTAAGATCCTATTTTAAGGGAGATACTAACTAACATGACTGACTCGGATCTAGGATATTTATCCATTGTCTGACTTTTCAAAATAAAAAATATACAAAATCAGTTTGAGTTTAAGACTTTATACAAAATATGGAAAATATTTATAACAATTGAAAAGATCAAAATGATAGAAAGGTTCTGCAACACTGCTTCATGTAGCTGCTATGACTCGAACAATCCAAACTGCAATGTGAAAAATTTGAATCTGCCTTCATTTGGTTTCTGTTGCTCGGTTATAAAGGGTATCATGCAAGACATGTCAAGATCTATCAAAATACCTAGCTTTTCATTGTTATCCAGGTTCTTTTTCCTTTGTTAGAGACACTCTTTCTTCCAATACTTCTTTTGGCCAAGAAGATTCTCATTAGTATTCTTTAGTTTTTGAGAGAACTTGTATAATTTATTGAACTTAATTATCAACTTGGTCCTCTTTTTATTTTCCCTGTCTGCTTTACTTTGTAACAATTCATTATTTTGTTTTAGTTCTTTAGCCATACCTTTGAGCTTCTTAACTTATTTCCTAAGTTTTGGGTTAACCTTGTGTTCATTATTTTCAGCCTGGGGCAAGACATCCTCTTTTGGTGCTTGAATTTGTGCTACTAGGCTTTTAACTTTAGGCTTTTCAGTAGTAACAAAATCTATACTAGGTTTCTTTTGTTCTTCTTCTGAGGTAGTAGCAATGAAAGGCTTAGTCTCTAGTCAACATAGGATGGAATTAATAGTTTCTTCCAAACAAGACAGAAATTGAGAAACTTTCCTCTCTTTCTTCATTGATGAGTTTGACTCTCCATCAAAAGCTTCCTGGGTATGAACTGCTTCTTTTTCTTTGGGAATTTTGGAAATATCTCTTGTTTGAGCAAAACTTGTATTCATGGCTTCTTCTTTCTACCTCATAGGTCTCTTCGTAGTTTCCTTTGTGGGAGTTTCAAGGTCAATATCCTTCTTATCCTTAAGAGTAGGATAAAAAATAGATCTGGAGTTAAGCCTAAATTTATTTAAATCCCTAGTATGCAGTCTTCTGAGTGGAAACAGTCTAGGATTGTCTTGTTTCCTTTTCTAATTCCTGACTAGGCCATCATCACTTGTAGAATCATGAGTATCCTCTACCCCTAGTAAATTGGAACTTTCAAAAACTGGTTGTTTCAAGGCCCTTGTCATCCTTCGAGTAATACTTTTTTTTCTCCATTCTTAGGATCTTGTTTAATCATCTCAGAGATATGGTTTCTTCATTCTTCCTATGATGAAAACCGCAATCTCTTGTTTATAGGACTTTTAGACTCTGCATTCAACTTACATTCCCTAGTTACCCGAATCTTACTTTCCTTTTTTACACTCAACTTTCTGAAAGAGCTATCAAATTCATCATTTTCATAGCTTTCTGAAGGTTTCGTCTTAATAGAAGAGACATTGACAACTTATAGGGTTATGAACTTAGATGACGAGAGAAATTGTTCCCATTGATGGTTAAATTTTCCCAACTCTTGCAGTATCAATAGCTTAATGAGGGCTTGATGATAAACACTATGTTGACTATTTAGGAATTTCTGAACCCTAGCGGCCACTTTTGACAGACTTCTAAAGAAATAGAAAGGTAAATTCATTGTTGAAACTCCATCTAATTGCAGGAGAAAATGCATATGGTAGAGTTAGATTGTGGCATACCTTCCTTCTCCCTTTATATACCTCTGTACTAGCCTTAAAAGGTGAATGTATTCAATCTTTAACCAAGCCTGCGTTATGCCTTTATGCCAATATGGATTCTAATGGTCTACCTGTAGGAAATGATTGCACTCTGGAGCACTAAAACCTTGCAACTTAAACCATTGTTCCCCTTCCTATGGTAGCTCGGATGTGATGGCATTGGAATTATCTAAAACTGGAAATGTTAGGTATCTCACCATGACATTCTTACCATAAAAAATTTCTACAAAATCCTGGGCAATCGGGGTATGATGTCCTTGTAACTTTTGACAAAAGTGAAACCATCCCACATGTATGAATTTAAGACCAAATTCAGGGTAAGCTTCTAACAGTTCGGCCCCAATAGGATTGTGTCTAACCACATGCCCACTCCTTCTTGATGACATATTCAACGTTGAGAAAAAGTAAACATACTGTTAACAAGAAATTCAATTATTCACCAAGGCACATACATCCTTAGCAATAGAATGAATAACTAATACTCTTAGACTTCCAAATAGTAGTGGATAATTATGAAAGTTATAGGAGTTGAGTCATTTCATAGCTATGGAAAATTCAAATTGAGATTTCCATACAACTTCATTATTGCACATAATCTTGACATAATTCACTTTTGAAACCTGAAAGGACTAGTGGCGGACTTCATAAGGATTGCTCTGACAGTTCCATAGTGTGGGAATCTAATTAGGTAGCACAACTCCCAAAACTTTGGTAGCACATCTTCCAAACATTTTGGTAGCGCAACTGAAAAACCATTCTACAACGCTATTCTTTTAAGGCATGTCTAGTCCCAAGACTGGCCTTCTCCTTTTCACATGCAAAAAATTTAACCAAGGAGCAGCACCTACAAAATTAACAACAAACTCCATGCAGACAAACAATCTAACATTGTTCCATATTAACATGTTTTATTGACAAACAATCCAATTTGAACAAAAAGATAAAATAAGCATAATATTATAGAGCAGAACATCAAAGGTAAATGTTTGTCTTAGGTAAAATTATTGAGGTGATCATAGGATAAGTTTGAATTTTAGTATCTCAAGTTCAAAAATATAGACAATCCTAGGTGTATACCTAGGTACTAGCACTAGCTCCTACTGGGGATAACATCTCCCTGTGAGGTACTAAGAACCTGTAGATTAGTATCCTTTGTATCCCAACAATCTGTACTTTGTAGTATGCTACTAAATTCAATGACTACTGAAAATTAAAGTGAAAAATATGAACCAGTGCCTCCATTGGGTTTGGATTCTTATTGAGAAAATATACAACTCAATGGTATTTACAATGGTATTAGGCTACCAACAGCTTTACTAAGTCAAAAAGTGCTTGAGGAATCGCCCATTGACTGGACCTCCAAAACAAATATTACCGTCAAGATTTTCCAAAATGAAAGTGTTGTTAATCAAAACTCCAGATATACAGAATGGTCCAAACCATAAATTATCAGTATTACCATGTTTGGGATTGTACTCCCTATGAGCATCCCATTTAGAACTAAATCACCTGGGGCGAAAGTATCTTATTTCACTCTTTTATCAAATATTGTTTTGACACTATCACGATGTGCCTGAGTTTTTTCCAACAATGTTTCAGTAACCTGCTGAGCTTCGACGATTTGATATATCCTTCATTGAATTGCATTTGGTTCCTCAACCTCATCCTGCAAAAAATTTAAAACTGGCAAGCCCAATTGAATATGGAAAAACGCATTAGTCCCATACACAAGTTGAAAAGGGGAAGTAGCGATATATTTCTTTGTACTAACCCTATCATCCCATAGTGCATATTTAAGTCTTGTATCCCATGTCCTTTTTTTTCTGACAACAGTTTTTTAATGTTATTTATGATATTTTTGTTTGTAGACTCTACTATGCCATTTCCTTGAGGCTAATAAGGTATGGAATTTTTAAGAATTACATTATACCTCTTGTAGAATTGAACCATCTCATATGAATTAAAGGTAGGGGAATTAACAGTTATCAATTTGCGTGGATAGCCAAATCTTGCAAAAATATATTCATCCAAGAAGTTAATGATTACCTTATCAGTTGTTCTTCTTGTTGGTATAGCTTCTACCCATTTGGTGAAGAAATTTATTGCTGTCAAAATCCATATATGTTATCCACTGGACGGAGGATGAATTTTTCCAATGAAATCTAATTCCCATTGCTGGAAAGAGGCATCAAATACAATGGGATTTAAAGGTAATGATAGCAACTTTTGTCTTCCAGCAAATTTCTGACATTCTACATATGCCCCGACCTTAGAAAATACATCAGAGAATAAGGATGGCCAATAATATTCTATCCTCAATATTTTGAAATTTGTTGTCTTCTAATAGCGGTGTCCTCCACATGATCCACTATGTAAATCTATCATAACCACATCTACTTCATCTTCATCGATGCATTTCAATAACACTCCACCAGGGTATTTCCAAAACAGAGTCTGACTTATTATGCTGTATTTTTGAGCCTTCAGTTTTAAAGATCTAAATTTCTTCCTATCAAAGTCTGGTGGGCACTGAATATTCAACAAAAAGAAAACAATATCTTTATACCAAACTGATGCAGAATAATTATCCATAATCTATGAGCTTTCATCATTCCTCTAAGTTTCATCAATAGCAAACTTATCCAAAACTAGATTTAACCCAAGTTCCTTGCAATTAGAATCAACGAGTAATCTAGATAAACCTTGACCTTTTATCAATTTTGTTGGTTTTATTTCAATATCATATTCAAGCAATTTAGCTATCCATTTACCCCTCCTACTTTCACTGTTGGACTGGATTAATACATCTTTTACAACACTGCTCAGGACTTAAGCAATTACTTTTGATTGGATAATATATAACCTAAATGATTTCATGGCTTTAATTAAGGCAAATGCTTGTTTTTCTATGATATCATACCTTAATTTAGCATCCCTCAAAACCTTGTTGAAAAATGCAACATGCTACTCGAATCCATCCTTATTTTTCTACAATAAGACTGTAGTAATAGTGTCCTTAGAAGCAAAACAAAATGCAAAGAATTCCTTTGATTAATATGGATTGATAAGTACAGGTGCTTCAACTAAATCATGTTTGATTTTTTCAAAGGAATCCCTAGATTCCTTAGTCCATTTCACTTTAGCATCTTTTTTTCAGCATTACTATAATGTGCTTGATGATTTCAGCAAAGTTAGAGACAAACCTCCTGAGGAAATTAATCTTACCAAGAAATAATTGAATTTCGTTCTTATTCCTAAGATCAATTTTCAAAATTGTTGTTGCCGTGTCCATATCAATTTTGACTCCCTGTTGAGAAACTATATGTCCGAGAAATAATTTTCAATTAGATCCCACAAGTCATTGAGATAAACCTTGAGTTTCTTCTACTTAGTCTGATAAATATTTCTAACCTACTGAACTATTAATTATGAGTCTCCAAATACTGTCAATTCCTTTATATTAATGTATTTTGTTGCCCTCACACCCAAAACCAATGCTTCATACTCTTCTATATTGTTGGTAGCTTCAAATTCGAGTTTGTACATCAAAGTACTTATTTCATCAACAAGAGAAATCAGAACAATACCTACTCTAGTACCCTCCTTAGAAGATGCATTGTCAAAATAAATTCTCCAAAGGCTATCTTTAATCACTACAGGTTGTTGCTTGTGAACTTCCTTATCCACCAATACTGAACCTATAATCTAATCATTAAAATATAAAATGCATGAATCCAAATCTTATTGCACAACATAAATAGGGTGATTGATAGGATTTGAATGGTCACTGACAATATAGGCTAACTAAACCTCCCTATATAATAGTCTTTGTTCACCTCCAAACACAGGAATTGTTGCATAAGAATAATCCATATATAATGTTCCTCCCAACTTTGTAGTACAAGACCTAGATAGTAACATACCATATTTTGGAGGAATATCTGCTACAACTACATCCATAAGAATGCTTTTCATGGGTAACTGGGATAGGTTAACTACCAAGTCCTTAATGACTGCTAGGCATTTTCCAGCTCTTGAATCAAAGCATACAAGTCATGGAAAGGCTTAGTTATACTGATACATGGGGCTTCCATAACTTCTTTTGGCATTAAATTGTGTGATGCACCAGAGTCTAAGAGGCAATTGTGGAGCATTTTATCATGGAAAAAAAAGTAACATAAAAAGTGGGAGGAAAATCATCTTTTTCATCCACTTGGGGTCCAAAAACAATGGTAGGACTCTCATCCTGTAAGTTGACAGTATCAAAAGAAGTAAGATCAATAGGAGGCTGCAATATCTTCAGGATTGACTCTTTAAAAGGATTATTTTTAACAAGTTTAGTTAGAGGGATGGGTATTTTGATTTTATTAATTTCTTATTCAAAACTGAACAAACCAGAAACTTTATCTATCTCCTTTACCTTTGAATTCTTGCCTTTATTTCCCAACAATTCTTGTTTATTTTCTGCTTGGTTAGCCAATACTTTCCTATCTGGAGTTATGACCTTCTTTTGATAAGTCTGAGAATTTGGTTTTTGTCCCGATCTAAGGTCATATTTATTTGACTGATTGGCTTGAAAAACATTGTAGAAGTTTTCCTGAACCTGATCTATCATATGAGATTGTTCATATTCATCCTGAGTAAGGAAATTGACAGATTGATCTTCTTCAAGAAGCTAAAATTCCAGAACTAATTCTTCATCCTCTACATTACCTTATTCATTCATTTCATCATCTACCAAATTTTGCAGTGGAGGATGAATTTTCTTATCCTCATTTTCTCTTCTTTCTCTTTGGAAAAACTGCGCATTAAAAGGCCAACGAAATTGATTTGGGTTTCTATTACGCATTTCTTGTGCAGGCCTATTTTGAGTTTTGTTATCAACCTTGAGTTTGTTTAACTTTGAATATAAATCCTTAATCATTTTTTCCATTTCATCAATCTTATGATCACGAGATTTTGATCCAAAAATTGAAGTTCCTAATTTTTTCATCTATTTCTTTTTATCAACTTCTTGATATTGGGGTTTAGTCTTTTAGCTTCCATAAGGTTTGACTCTACTTCCAGAGTATCTTCCTGCATATTGGCAAGCATTATATCCCTTTTTTCTCTCAGTAATAAAGACAAATCTGCATCAAATGCATTGGCAAAAGTGAGTTTGGATGATGTTTCTGTAGGTTTGATATCAGTAGGAATTTTGTTATACATTTTGTTAAACCTTGTACTAAAATCTACTACAGACTCATCATGTCTTCTTTTGAGTGTTCCAAATTATGTGATGTAATAAAGACAATCCTTTGTATTACCCCATTGTTTCATAAAAGTCTCTTCTAATCCTTTAATTCCATTGATGGAATTAGAAGGTAACTCTTAGAAACACTTTCTAACTTCACCATTCAAGTTTTGCATGAAGACTATCATCGGAACATCCTCATTTTCAATATTCTGATTATCGGCATAGCTGTAGTATGCATTATAATGTTCCTCAGTTGTAATCTCTCCCTATCCATTGAACCTAGGGAGATACTTGAGATAATATCTACCAAGCAAATCATTTAATGTAGTGAGGTAAAACTAAAGGGGTATATCTCGTAGCCACAATGGAATCCATTATGTTGGGATGTTGGTGAGCCATTTTAGGTGAAAATTGGACTTTGATTCGACTGGTGAGAGGTGTGTAAAGAGAAGATGCAGGCGTGGCAAGCTTAAGAAATTCAAATTGCTCAGACTTCAGAAGTTCCTCTTTCACCTCTCTAGATGATAAAGGATTGGTATAGACTCTAAAATCAGTAATTTCACATTCAGGCTCTAAAACTTCAATTTCAGGAATGGATATGGAGGGAACTAGTTTTTTATCCTTTTCTTCAGAAGTTACTAGTTCTTTAGTGGGAAAATCAAAATCGATTTCTTGATCTAAGTTTTATTTCACAAAGGGGGTTGAAACATTCTCATATATGATAGAAGATGACGATCCAGATCTTTGTCGAGCTCTGGATTCTCTTAAAATTTTCTCTGGGTCAAAGAGAGCTAAGATAAGAGGAGAGTGTGAGTTTTCTTGAGTCCCAGTCTTTTTGGAAGTCATAGTTACATAGTAGATTCGCTAGGTGAAAAATGAAGTCACAAACACTGTCTGACTTTTGTTCATGCCAAAAATCATATCTAACCAATAAATATATCCCAGTGAAGATAACTCTGTTACTCTACTCCCCGACAATGGCACCATAAAATTTTATCTCTAAGGTTTGCACCAGGAATGCTAAGGGAAAAGCTAGGGCACTTGAATGTTGGTTTATAATAAGATGTGGTTTTGAATTTGTTGATAAGTGGTTTTCAAATTAGTGAGCCACTAAGGTTTAGGTGGAATGGTTAATGGCACAAGAAGAAAAACAGTAATATAGCATAACTTTAAAGGTCTTACAGTTAAGAATTAAACATGAGCTCAAAATCAATCATGAATACTAATATGTCAACGCATGAAAGGAAATCTTATCAAACATATATTCACACATGTTCATTCCATACCATAACAGAGTTAAACAGGAAATTAATGAAAATAGGGAATTAACACAGGCAATGTGCACTTAAAGCTTAAATGCCATTAGATATGAGTTATGTTGGTTATGCAGTCCTTGAACAGTTCTACTTTCAAAATATTATCAACAATAAAACATGAAATAGGCACAATGCTTGTCCATAGTTGTAAATGGTCTTCAAACATACATAGATTACTGAATATAAAACATTCTTATTGATATTCCACCAGCCTTCCTTGGCTTCCCAAAATCGAACCCCTTCTATCCATTGAGATTTACAATATATAGAATGCCACAGCATTCCATCTAGATCCTGTCTAGGAGGTTCGATGATCATCTATATTCTAATAATAGCCCTTTCAAACTAAAATAGATGACTCGAAGCATGAGTCAATTTTAAAATCTTATTTTAATGGAGATACCAACTAACATGATTGAATTAGATCTAGGATATTTATCCATTGTCTGACTTTTAAAAATACAAAATATACAAAATCACTTCTAGTTTAAGACTTTATACAAAATATGGAAAATATTTATAACATTTAAAAATATCAAAATAATAGAAAGGTTCTGCAACACTGCTTTCTGTAGCTGCTAAGACTCAAATGATCCAAACTGCAATGTGCAAACTTTGACTCTACCTTCATTTGGTTTCTGTTGCTTGGCTATGGAGGGTATCTTGCAGGACATGAGTGCCAATATCTGTCAAAATACCAAGCTTTTCATTGTTATCCAGGTACTTTTTTCCTTTGTTGGAGGTAGTCTTTATTCCAATACTTCTTTTGGCTGAGAATCTTTCCATTAGTCTTCTTTAGTTTTTTAGAGAACCTATATAATTTATTGAACTTAATGATCAACTTGGTCCTCTTTTTATTTTCCCTGTTTGCTTTACTCTATAACAATTCATTATTTTGTTTTAGTTCTTTAACCGGACCTTTGAGCTTCTTAACTTTTTTCCTGAGTTTTGGGTTAACCTCGTGTTCATTATTTTCAAGCTAGGAAAAAACATCCTCTTCGGGTGCTTGAATTTGTGCTACTAGTCTTTCAACTTTAGGCTTTTCATTGGTAACAAAATCAATACAAGGTTTCTTCTATTCTTCTTTTGAAGCAATAGGAATGAAAGTCTTAGTATTTGGTTAATAGGGGTTGGCATTAATATTTTTTTCCAAATGAGATAGAAACTGAGAAAATTTCCTCTATTTCTCCATTGATGAGTTTCACTCTCCATCAAAAGCTTCCTGGGTATGAACTGCTTCTTTTTCTTTGGGAATTTTGGAAATATCTCTTGTTTGAGCAGAACTTGCATTCATGGCTTCTTCTTTCTTCCTCCTAGGTCTCTTCGTATTTTCTTTTGGGGGAGTTTCAAGGTCAATAACCTTCTTATCCTTAAGAGTAGGATCAATAATAGCTCTGGAGTTAATCCTAAATTTATTTGAAGCCCTAGTATGTGGTCTTTTGAGTGGAAAATGTCTAGGATTGTCCTATTTCCTTTTCCAATTCCTGAATAGGCCATCATCACTTGTAGAATCATGAACATCCTCTTTCTCTAGTAAATTGGAATTTTCATATAAACTGGCGGTTTCAAGGCCCCTCTCATCCTTCAAGTTAATACTCCATTTTCTCCATTCTTAGGATCTTCTTTAATCAGTTCATATCTAGGGTTTCTCGGTTCTTCCAGTGACTAAAACCTCAATCTCTTGTTTACAATACTTTTAGGCTCTGCATTCATCTTACATTCCCTGGTTACTTGGCTCTTACTTTCCTTATTTACACTCAGCTCTATGAAAGAGCTATCAACTTCATCCTTTCCATAGCTTTCTAAAGGTTTCGTCTTAACATAAGAGATATTGATAGCTTCTAAGGTTATGAACTTAGATTACGAGAGAAATTGTTCCCATTGATGGTTAAATTTTCCCAACTCTTGCAGTATCAATAGCTTAATGAGGGATTGATGATAAACATTGTGTTGGCTATTTGGGAATTTATGAACCCTAGCAGCCACTTTTGACAGACTTCTAAATAAATAGAAAGGTAAATTCATTGTTGAAACTCCATCTAAGTGCAGGAGAAAACACATATGGTAGAGGTGTAATGTAGCATACTTTCCTTCTCTCGTTTTATATCTTTGTACTAGCCTAAGAAGGTGACTATATTCAATATGTAACCAAGCCCGTGGTATGATTTTACGCCAATGTGGATTCTGATGGTCTTCCTGTAGGAAACGATTTCACTCTGGAGAACTGACACCTTGCAACTTAAACCACAGTTCCCCTTCCTATGGTATCTCACATGTGATGGCGAAGAAATTCTATGAAACTGGAAATGTCATGTATCCCACTGTGACATTATTACCATCAAAACTTTATGCAAAAGCTTGGGCAACTCGGGTATGATGTCGTTGTAACTTTTGACAAAAGTGGAACCATCCAGCTTGTCTAAATTTATCACCAAATTAAGGGTAATATTCTAACAGTTCTTCCCCCATGGGCTTGTGTTTGACCACATTCCCACTCCTTCGTGATGACATATTCAACATCATGACAAAGTAAACTGAATGTTAACAGGAAATTTGACTATTCACCACGACACATGCCATCCCGAGCAACAAAATGAATAACTAATAGTCTCGGCCTTCCAAATAGTAGTGGATAATTATCAAAGTTGTAGGAGCTGAGTCATTTCATATATATGGGAAATTCAAAATGATATTTCTATACAACTTCATTATTGCACATAATCTTGACATAATTCGATTTTGAAACCTGAAAGGATTGGTGGCAGACTTCATAGGGATTGCTCTAAAAATTTCATAGCATGGGTATCTAATTAGGTAGTGCAACTCCTGAACAATTTTGGTAGTGCATATTCCAAACAGTTTGGTAGCGCAACTGAAAAACGATTTTGATGCTCTATTCTTTTAAGGCATGTCTGGTCCCAAGACCAACATTCTCCTTTTCACATGCAAAAATTTAACCAAGGAGAAGCACTTGCAAAACTAACAACAAACTCCATAAAGACAAACAATCTAACATTGTGCCATCTTAACATGTGTTATTGAAAAACAATCCAATTTGAACATAAGATAAAACAAGCATAATATTATAGAGCAGAACATCAAAGGTAAATGTTTGTCTTAGGTAAAATTCTTGAGGTGATCATAGGATAAGTTTGAATTTCAGGATCTCAAGTTCAAAAATGTAGACAATCCTGGGTGCAGACCTAGGTACTAACACCTTACATATAAGAATTGAAATTCCAATAATGAATGTGCCAAATATAACTCAATCTAACAACTATCCCTAACTGGCAATGTGAAAATGTTAAAGAAAATTCAAAAAGTTGAAGGAAATAATTAATCAAGAATGATTGATCCAACTTTTCTTGGTTCCAGTGAGCCAAGAAATATTTATCTCACTTTTCATGGCTGTCATGGAGCAAACCTATTTTTTTTCTACCATGCCTTGAGATCTGTATGATTTGTTTGCATTGCACTTCTAGCTAATGGCTTGTCCTTTTGTATTTTACTAGACACTTCCCTTTTACGAAAGGAAAATATGATATATTCATTTGCAATTTGATTCACAGAGAATTTTTTTTGTGTTCTCAAGGGTACATAAAGAACATTTAATTTTTTTTAAGATGATTATATGAGGTTGATAGGTATCACACATTTTCCTTCTAGCTTATGATTTTTGTCCTCTACAAATTTCAATTTTGGAGAACTAATTTGTGCTTGTTTCGAGTTCGGTGGAAGTTAAGTCTCTTTAGCAACCACCTTGGGGTGCACCCAAATGAGTACTTGAAAACCAAAAATCATTTATTTCTTCTACACGAAATTTATCTATACTACTCCCTCCTATTCCTGACTTTGTATATTTGTATTGTTTTAATTCATTTTCGATTCTCTTTGTTTTTTATAAGATTCACCTTCTAGGCAATAATTTCAATGTTCCTATACAATACTTTGATTTGAACATTATCTAGCATGAGATTTACCTTGTATATTGAGATTACTACTTCCTCTGATATTAGTAGGTTCACTCTTTTGTCTCCATCTTCGCCTCTACCTCCACAATAACCTCTTTATGTAAAATGGAAAACTCTATATGTTGGTTGATTATCACTTGCAGTCAGTGTCCATTTATCCTATAGAATCATCCCTACCACTCCTTCATATGATGGATAACCTAGCTTAGAGGATACGTACAATACTCTTCCATCCTTGTGGGTTTCCTACATAAAAAAAAAAGTCTTAAACTTCTGTTAGAAGGCACCATTGGATTTCACACAAGCAATTTCAATTTATACTTCTCCACATCAAGCTACAGGTGGCCAATGATTATATTTCACTAATTTGAGGTCTAAATGTGTCCATAGGTGCTTCTTTTATGCTCAGAATTGCATTTAGGCATGTTCCATGACTAATTGAGTGAAAATATTTGCCTTGATGTTGTTTCTTTGATTGGAGATGATTGTTAGACCACTCAAAACATCCCCAAAGTCCTCTTAAATCATGTTAATTGTTGTAGATGATTGTTTTATATGCTCAAAATATTGCATAATTCAACACATGGTACTCTTTGCCACAACTAGGGCATTCTGACCCTTTCTTCCATATTTAAGGATACATGTGCCAAAATGGGGGTAGCACTGCTCAACAATGACCAAAATTGGGTCTTATTGTTGCTCCATGGTTTGAGGCAAACATGGTCTCTTAAGACCGTTTGGGGCTTAAACATGTCCACTAATGCTCATAACAAGCTCATATTCAACCTAGATTTAATTCTTACGTCTATTTACACCTTTCATGATGAAACGTTCCCATAATTTCTCCAAGCATGCCTGAAATTCTATATGAATGTATAGACCCTTCCAAATTGCATCCAAATTTGGGTTTTGAGGCCTCTCCTTGCTGGTTTTCACCTAATATACTTGCTTCGAACTAATTTTTAGAGCTATTATTGTTGGATGAAGATCTTAATATGGCTACAATATGTTAAGATCATGCCAAAATGCACCCATGATGCCTCAAACGGTTGTTTTGATCCATATACTTGCCAAGAATTATCCTAGATTTGGTACCCATTATGTTTATTATTGTTGGATGGTGGAATAATGCCCAAGTCTATTGTTAATGTTGATTTCATGATTGTTGACCTCCCATAATTACTTACACTCAACCCATGCCTGAGATTTTTCCTTTTAAGTTTTGTTTTGGGGTAGAGGAGTGCCCATAAATGTTTCCAAAGGCGCCTAGGAAAACAAAACTTCTTCATATTGCTACTTATGATTGATAAGAGGCTTGTCAGGAGTTGGGAAAAGAGACCAAAAATACTCCAGCATGCTAAGAACTACTTGAACCATGCCCAGATTGGTCAAACCAAATTGCTTCCTATTGATATTTGTCCACAATTAGCCCAAGATACCAAAAGTGTGCCTAGATTTATTTGAAGTGGAGCTTGGAGGTTGTTCCTTCTACTAGCAACCTATATTTCCAAATGCAATATATCAACTCCCAAAGAAAACTAATCACAATTACCTTTAACTTCCTAATATTTTCACTTAATATTTTTATTAAAAGGGCACAACAACTCAACCTACATTCAACTAAATCATGTTATAAATTGTAATGCAGAAAAAAGGAAAATCCCATAATCCAAAGATTACATCTTCCCTTCATGAACAAGAAAACTAGGTAGCGGGATATTTCACCCCTGGGTTGATGTGGAAGAAAAAACACACAATTCCCATCTTCAATCATTGCATCAATACCACGGGCTTGAATCTGATTGAATACAAAGTTATATACACAAAAAACAATTAGCCATAGAAAATATGTTATTCATTTTTTTTAAGACTTCTTACTCTTTGATCTAATCAAATATTCAAAATTGTTCAATATATTTGTTGATTGTCAACTTCCACCTTTTTCTTTATCAGTGTTTAAATTGTATTTATATTATTACGCTAATTAGTTTTTACACCATCTTCGGGAGTCTCCAATTCCCAACACAAGAAATAATATTCCTTTCAGTATAGTCTTTTGAAACAAATAATAACAAGTATGACAGAGTGAATTATCCTGGGGGACTGATGTGTTTTCAAACAAGGACATATAAAATAAATATAGAACAGACAATGCATTAACAAAAAGTAATGGTAATATGCCTACCACTCCTAATTTCTTCAATGCTTTAGCTTTACACGAGAGCATATTAGTGTCGTTACTTCCTAAGAGAACATAAGTTGCACCACTACTAAATTTCACACAAAACACCCCACAAAATCTAAACAAATGAAAGTCACTAGTGTTTAGGCTCCGTATTCACTTCAAAAATGAAGCATTAAAATCATTTCATATTTATATAAATACAACTATAGACGTTTTGTTGCTCATGTAAATAATTTTTGTATATATAAGAAGTATCTTTTAAAATAAAATGTTTCTTTCATAAATTAATAAACTATTTAAAAGAAAGAAGGTCAATGTGACCATCTTTTCCAAAAAAAAACTCTTATAATTCACCTCTAGAAAAGCATTATAACATGTGGTTCTTACCATAATGTTATTTTCTTAGTATTTCTTGTTCCAAGATTTAAAATCTTATGATCAATTTCTTTGTACAAATAAGAGTTTTGAATGTAAAATTTATTTAGGAGCTTCCACAAAATGTAATTTATTTAGGAGCTTCCATAAAATGTAATTTATTTAGGAGCTTCCTAGATAAAAAAAGTGATCCTTGCACTACCAGAACAAAAGTGTACGTTGTATTCTCTCCACGTACCAATACCAAATAGTCATTGGAGAGAGGTCCACACCAAAAGATATACCAATATATCTCATAATAACCCCATGCGGTCTCCCATACTTGGGGTCGATGGCTTTCTATTCCTCAGCATAAATTTATCATCTCTTCTCTTCTCTACATTACTTTACTTTACTCTCTACATATTTTCTTTTATAGAAGACCTTTGGGTACTACTGCTTTGTAACAACATCATTATACTTGGAAGTCCCATTGACCTACCTTTGTGTTCATTAGTCAGACATTAATAAAATTATCTTATCTGTCTTTCATTATTATTTTTCCAGGAAAATCTCTTCACAATAGGCTATTTAACTTTAGTATGAAAAGCAAAACAAATTACTGAATTCATTATGACAAATCACAAGATCAAGATCATTTACTAGAGCAACATGATTTGGTTTCTTTCTATCATTGCAAAAAAGCTTCTTCTGGGTGAGGCATTTTGTTTAAAAATTATAGTAATTACATTGAAATATTTCTAACAATGCTTAGGATTTAATAGTTAAATCATTGTCAATCTTTTGGTTGTAAAATGCACTTGTTTTTTTAAAACATATTTTACAACAGACTAAGAATTCTAAATATATGTGTACCATTTTCTATCAAGAAGTTAACTTTGGTTATAATGAAGATATATTGTGCAGATTCTGAAATTGGAGTCAATATTCTTGTTGGTTACTAAATTGGTGAGATCATGCAACTGTTGAAAAACAAATTACACTATTATCAAAACTTAATTGCATCAATTTCAGAAAGAGGTAATATAAGATACATAAAACTCAAACTTCAAATTTGAATACTTTAACCCCCCCCCCCCCCTATTACTGGCGAAATTGTAGAACATATGTGAAATTCTAATTCACAGCAGATCTAAGAGCTGAGGATACCTCACACAGAAAGAATGAGCAGAAAAGTTGAATAAGAGTGAAAACTGCAGTAAAAAAGAGTAGAAGAATAATTATGTAGCAGAACTCAGATAGGAGAAAAATAATGTCACATGATCCAATAATCAGTATAATAAACAATGATGTTACAATGGAGATAATTCAAATCACACAGGTTCGAAACTCAATTGGTCTAGCATAGGAATTGTCACCATTGGAGTGCCACGGAAGACCCAAACTCAACTAAACTGAACCTAAATTCATCTAACTGAAGTCAGAATCAGTTAACTTACTAAGGAGGGTGCAATAGTGAGTTTTTCATGCATGTCAATAAAAAATGGGTGCATGAGGCCACAATTAGTGGCATCTGGAGTTCTAACCTCCCACAAGAGTTAGCTAACTCAGGTGGACTGCACTGGAACACTTAGTAGGTTCCTATAAAATAGGGAACTGACTGAAGTGGTCCTAAAATGATGCATGCAGTGCTCAAAATGTGGTAGATGGATCCTGGATGACATCTACACACCACCAGGGGGAAAATGACATCATCAACTACTGGGAAAAATAAATAATTCTTGGTAGGACAAGGATGGAGTATTAAAATATAAGTTGGAAAAGAAAAGCATATATCGATTTTTAAGAGAAAATGCAGGAAAGAAGGTATGCAGATATCTAAGAGATGGAATATGTTTTTTTTATTCTACATGAATTGGCTCTTATGTGCATAAAAAATACGTTGTTCTTTTGGGAGATGTGCTTTTAGAGGATGACTGATTTTTTTTAATTTGTAACATCCATGGAAATGTAAGTTAGGCTTCATGCAAAAATGAAAAAATAAGGTCAATTGTGGAGTTCGATGCAGTTGAGTAGAAAATGTAAACCCACATAAAATTTGTACAAGTCGATATACACATCTACATGGAAGATGCATGGAGGAGCACTATAATTCAATATAAATATAAAAAACTATGGAGACAGGAGTTTCCCGATCATTTCCTTCCCAACTGGACTATTCCTTCGCAATTGGAATACAAGTGGTATAAAATAATTATCAAACTATGAAGGCCCCATGAGGAATTCAATGGGTGACAAAATATGGATGGGCAAAATGCTTGCATCATAAAAATGTGAACCTCAACAACTAAATGGAGGCATAGATCACATTAAATTATTCAAACAATACTAGGAATTAAAAAGGACAGATAACATTTATGGATGGAATCACAGTTGATTAGGAATTTAAGAGCACATCTCATCAAGGGGAAGATCACATTTATGAATTTTATTATTTTCTTCTGATTTTTTTACTACCCATTTTCATGGGCATGGAGCCAATGAAAGCTTAGATAAATCCCATTCATGAAGAAAATTATTCTAAAGAAAAAAATAAGATTTTATAAGCTCAATGATTTGGAGGTATAAATCCAACCCATGCTTTGGAGGTTATTCCTTAGCAACAATTAGGACCGATATGAATCCATCCAATGATTTGGAGGTATGAATCTATCTCACGATTTGGAGGTTATTCCTTATAAAAACTAGGATTGATATGAATACAACCCACAATTTAGCGGTATGAATTGAGCCCATGATTTGGAGGTATGAATCCATCCCATGTCTTGGAGGTTATTCCTCAGCCCAACCAAATAAAATAACCCCCAATATTTATATTACTATTTCAAATTAAAAAACCCTCCTTGAACCCTTAATACAAGGAAATATATTTTTGAGCTTTTTAGGAGTATTCCAACCCCAAAAATGATTGGACATGATATGATATTGCCTCACTAGTGAACCGCTCGTGTCCTAGAGGCATTTAGGGACACATGTTGAATCCCTTCCCTAGTCATAGAATTCAAACCCAACAGAAAAATAAATTTTTGTGAGATCCTACAGGCATGTTTGGGCAGGGGCCAAGTGGGCATGCTTCCCACAACCTCATGGTTGAGTGTTTTCCAATGTTGACCCATTATTGCGAAAATTGCATTGTCTCTTACTAAGTGAAACCCTAGTTTCTTAAATCTTCGAATAGAGTGAGCTCTAGGTGATGGACCCAAAGGAGAGAGGAACCTATAGCATTATTCTAATGTCATGATTCCAACAGAGTCAATGAGTCATCGATCTGAACCACGTTCATCATTTTATAGCCAGTAGCAACTCGCCTCCTAGAGGCATTTAGGAACACATGGTGAATCCCTTCATGGGGCAGATAATTCAAACTAGGAAACAAAACCAAGTTCTATGAGATCCTACAAGTGTGTTTATGTAGTTCCCACATGGGCACACTACCCACGACCTCATGGTAGATGTATTTTCAATGTTGACCCCTTATTGCAAAAATTGCATTATGTCAATGTGTATAGGTTTTTTTCATGGAACCTGAGCTTAAGAAGGTTAAATTATGGATTGATGCCCTTATTTACCCCCTTAATTGTGTTTAGGCACCCAGACCTATTTTTAGTGCATAAAACCTACTCATGAGACTTGTATGCCACTCAAGGGGATGTAAAGAACCCCTACAAGGGACCCATGTATTGATTTGAGGACTCATTCAAGGATATTGAGCCTAAGAAGATTCAACTCTATGAAAAGAAGATTTTTTTTCTTCATCGACCATGTTCAAGACCCTACAAGCCATCCCTAGTATGATAAATATCCTAATCACATCCACATCTAAATTTGATGCTAAACACACCTTAGAGAGTGCTTGTGTTTTGGTTTGTAGGTGTTGATTAGGGCATTCAAAATTGAAAATAGGTGTTTCATACCTAAATCCCAAGTTTTCTCCTCTTCTAATGATATGATTGTGCTAAAAGGGTTCATTTATGGATTAAGAAACTTGCTTTCCCCTAACCATGTTTATACCTCGAGGCCCATTTCTAGTAAACAAAACCTACTCATGTCATGAATAACCCACTTTAATGCTATAGAAATTGGATTATGGACATACAAATTAAGCATGGTGTGGGCCTTCAACACATTATCATTCATGTCATGTGTTTTTTTCTATTCATGCCATCCATATCCCCCTAGTATGTGAGAGATATCATACACAAGTATCATGCATTTTTTTAGGACTCATTCAAGGATCTTGAGACTAATAAGTTTCAAGGATATTAACCTTATTATGGAACCCACAACACCCTTTTAGGTGATTAACAACCAACATAAGTGGATAACTTGAATTACACATCTTTTCCTATTAACATTTTGCTTAGATTACTTTTTGACTATTGGACATGTGAGAATATTGGAAGTTGATTGAAAGGCCAAATAATGTTTTAAGGGTCTATTTTTAACCCAATATAACAAAAACCATAGCTCTTGTGGAGGATACTTTCTTGATTATGGTGGCTATTGGTGATGATGCAAGTGTTCTTGGTGACCTCTCAATGACAACCTTTGTTGATTGCTTGCAATTTTTGTTCATTTAGATACATTTCTTTCCACATTAGGATGGGATTCATCTTTTGTGATAAACTATGATTAAGTGTGGAAGTGAACTAAGCAGAGTCCATTATATTAACATCCATGATAACTAAATTCACCATAAGCAAAGAAACCTTCATAGTGTATAAGATGAAACCCACAACACAATGGAAAAAATCAATAAAGATATTGTCATATACACAAGTACTAAGTTCTGTATTTATATTCAAAATTGGTCCTACTATGAATTCTTATACAAAATGGCACCTTGTTCCCAACACACATCATGGAAGCTCATGCCCAAACATGAAATAATGGCATCTCGTGCCGAAAATGCCACAAGTAAAACAAAAAATACCACCCATGGACAAATTCCAAATATACAACTAATGGAATTTCATTTACCCCTGCTCTCCCTACTCGTGTCAGTTTCCTTTAAAAACTCCATATTCCTATTCCTTAAGCTTCATAAAGCTTCCCAACTACTTAGTCAAGGCTTGCTCCTCATCTCTGAAATTTGCACATCAAAACGCCATTTATAAGTTATTAACATTTGTATATTTTATAACAAATTCATGTTCAACTATTATAATTGCAATTGAATACAACAAAAACTTATTGAGTGTGCATAGGTGGCCACTGTGGTTGGTGTGACAAGACATGGAGAAATCACTTGATACTCGTGTTGTTAGGACAAAGTACTTCTCTCTTCGAGAGTTTTTGGAAGGGATTTCTCAACAATAGGCTGCAAGCACATTACAATCATACAAATGAGACTCACATGTATAAATATTTGATTTTTTTGTATTTACCTACAATGACCTTTTGTTTAAGAGAGGGAGATACAAGTACATGGGATTTTGTGGTATATTGAATTCCTATTTCTCCACTCTCTAGCTTTAAGAAATATTAGTATTAAGAAAATATTTACATATTAAACAAACATTTGTAAATTTGACATTGGTATTAATAAAATATTTACATTGCAAAAAGACAACACAGTGAAAAAAAAATATGCATAACAACAAAGTTTGGTAACCTTCCATGAAAATGAAACCTTCCATTATTAAATAGTATAGCATGTGCAATAGTATTTTATACAAGTCCCATCAAATCTCATAATAATTTTTTGACATACCTCATCATGTCAGCATACCTAGTATCATACAACCAATCCCTTGGGATCATCTATGTTACCGATGGTCTCCATTAGTCTCGTGTGCTCTACATCTGGTAATAAGTACCATACCTTTGAGGAATTTCTAACAGAAATCATTTCTAACTACAGGTTTGTAAAGTGATACACACTCGCACTTGGTTTGTAATCCTTGAAAACATATCCACCCTCCTTTCTTGCATTGTTGTCCCATGTCAAGCATTCACCTTTAACAACCATTGACATGATTGGGAAGTGGTTGTTTTCATCATCGGTTATGGATATATTAATGGTTTTCTTCCCCTCTATACAACATGCCAACCAATAATCCCCACCCCATTAACTACCTTTCGTGGAAACCACTACATATACGTGACCGACAAAATATGAGAATAGGTGTATTATTAACATTGAAGGTTATAAAAGGCCATTAATGTCCAAATAAAACCATGTAAATAAGTCACATAAATTGCAAATCATACCAAATTGTACAAGATTTGAGACATGATCAAAATATAGAGAAATAGATGATTGTTCTTCCTCCAATGGATTTAACTCAATAATTTCAATGGAGTTAACTCAAAAATTTCATGTTGATAAATCAGTGGAATTGTTATGCAATCCCATGCATTAACCCAATCCAATGATTCACACCCATCCAAGTCACCATTGTTGCATGGCAGGGGGGAAAGCGATTTTTTTGGTCCATATTTCAAATACGAGGTTCTCGGAGCTTCAAATCAAATGAAAGCTGTGAGTCCCAGTCACACTCTTGGATTCCCATGAATGTGAATGATCAACATTGACCACTTCCCAAAAAAATATTTGCACATGTATTTTTCTTGTGGATTATACTAACATAGTTGAATCCTCTCCCATTAATGACACACATATAGATTCAACATCTTGAATAGTGTATCCAGTAGATAATTTCAATTCCTCTCTATGTAAGGTTTGTTTTACACATGTTCCATCTCCATCATGCTCTCCTTTACCATGCCTAATCTCAAAATAGTTTCACATATGTGACACCTGTAATTTTTGTGCAATGAACACAACCATTGAAATATGCGGGAATTTTTTAATTGACTAGCACATCCATCGGACCAAATCTAGTGTCAATCCATCTGTATGTTCTTCCTCGTCAAGTGATCATAGAACATGAAGAAGTACTGGCGTACATAATGGAAGTCATAGCACCTGTCATCACTTGTGTAGAAGTGATATTCCTTCATAATTTCTCATTTCTTTGTGTTTCTATTTGGGACATGTTTGTATGTGATATGGACCATCGAGGAAACCTGATCAGAATGATAATACTTAATTTGAATCTCATTTTGGGGATATAGAGTGTATTTCTTGGAAAAATCAACCACTTTAAGTATAGTACCACGAGGAAATGTATCTATGCAAATTCTAAACTGCTCATCCTTCCATTGAGCTATGTGGACATGTTGAACATATTGTTTTGTCTTTTCAATAAATTCCTCGATGAAGTGGCTACTTGTACCTAGTGGAACAAATTGATCTTGGCATAATTTATGTTTGTAAAGATTGAAAGATAATTGAAAATAAAATTTAGAGATAGATACTGACTTGAGATGTCACCAATTGTATCTTTTAACTTTCTTTCTGAGAGCCTATTTCATAGGTAATGTATTTGAAACTTTTCATGTCTATAACCATATTCCCAAATTCATTATCTCCGCTATCATGAATGCACTAGCTCGATAATGTCATTCCACCACAGTTGGAGCATGCCCCATCCAAGCAAGCTTTTGCATAGTATGTTTTCCCCTCCATCCCATTACACATAATGCTATGAATGAATTCTCTTAATGAAGTCAGTGGTGTTGTCATAGAGCAGTCATGCACATGGTTAGTATTCAACGCATGACGAATGTACAAGAATGTGTCATAATAATATTCATATTCTACATGGTATCTACATCAAGAAGTGTTATAAAGAGTGTTTATTCTAACATACCCAATCTTTCATTTCTCAAAATATCTTTGCCCCAATTTCAATTTCCTATGTTTGTTCTTGAATTTATCATATAATTCCATTTGTGTTCTATCAAGAAGATGTCTAATGTGTGTTTCACGATCCTTTGAATCCCTTCTAAATTTTAGTACATCCTTCCGATTTGAAGAAGGCCTAGTGTTGTCATGCCAAAAACTCTACACTAATCCCTTTAGTACATTAATTAGCTTCATGTAGGAGTGTGGAAACTATCAATGAAGGCCCAAAAATTTGTTTAGCATGTTGTTTCAAGATGTTCTCTTCTAATAAAATACATATGAAGGGTTTTGACATTTAAATTTGTTGGAAACCTAATCCTACGGAATTACGGTTCCACAATTAAATTTGTACATAGTGTAAATATTAAGTCAGTTTAATAAAAAGAATATGGATATAAGTCACCTTGGACCCCAATAGATCTCTTGGAATCTAAAGCCCAAGAGACAATCCCCAATGTATAAAGAAGAAATTTGTCTCATGAATAAATCAAATTCAGGATTTATATCTGACAAGTGGTATTAGATCCAAGTTAAGATTGGCATAACCCCTGCTGCTCAGATCAAATTCTTCCATCTGTTTCTCTACTCTCCATCCCGGAGTTATTAGCTCTATCTTTGACATATTTCAAGATTTATTTCTACGTACTCTCCTCCATCAGTTCTTCCTTCTCAGAAGTTTTCTTTGGCATTCTGGATTTTTTCTACAATCAACAGTTCTCTCTTCTCCTCCAGAATCCCTAATTATGACCCTTTGTAGACTATTGCTCATTCATTCTCTAGCCAATCCTATGCAAATATTATTTGCAAATTTTTTATTGGAGTGTGTCTGGTATCTCTTTTGCATTGAGAGTGGGATATTATCTCCATGGTGAAATCTCATGGTGGATCTTGTGGTAAATATCGTTGGTGAAGAGTTGTGATACCAAAGCCGTGGTGAATCCTGTGGTAAAGTGTTGCTAGTTGCATTTCAACTAGAGGTATGATCTGCTACGATCCGACTGTGATTTCTTGGTATCTATTGAAGCTCGGATTGAGTGAACACTAGAATTAATAGACCTTCATAGAGCATGTGATATCTCATTGTTTAATAACATTGAAGCTACGACCTATCTATTGGAGTTGTATTTTTTGTTGGAGAGCTCCTTTGTGAAGAGATTTGTGTTAAATGCAAGTGAAAACTCCACGATTTTACAGCTGCAATTGTAAAGACACCTCTCCACTGCAAAACCCTAATCTACTTGGATCTTGGACTATGTGTAGTGCGGCCTCCTCTCCTTCATCTGAGTGTGACCTCCCATAGACAGTTTGACCTCCCCTCTTCAAGATATCTGCTATGTGGAGATACTTGGTGGATGACCCCTCTCTCTAAAGCTGCGGTGAAGAGTGGATTGTATTATGCTCACATGTTTGACTAGTGGAAACCCTAACCGATTTGCATGTTGGAATATTGAAGTGTTTTGTTGTGGGGGTCGAACAATGTGAAGTTGAGTGTAATGATTATTAATGTGTGAAGAGATCACAGTGATTATGATGGAGGAGATTATTGATGCATGATAACAAGAGACGTCCATGAACCATCACTTGTATACTATTGTTGCGTGAAGAAACCTTTGGATACTCATGAATATTGGAACCAATCCTTCAAGTGTGTATTTATAGTCTTCTTCAAGTGTATGTCTATGGACTTATCCAATTGTGCAGTTTCTATGTAATGAAAGGAGAGATATCCTATCATTATGTTTGTTCATGAGCTAGTGTGTAAAGCTTGGACAAGTTGAAGGAGCTACGACTAGTGCAACAAAGGCTGTCAAAACTGGATGTGGAGCTATGAATGGTATTATTTTATTTTCATTAATACGTATTGTTGTGCAATATTTTAAGTTTCACTTGTTGAATACTACACTATTGAATATTGCAACATAACCTTTTCTGAAATCTTGAATATTATAGACTTGTACCTTGAATTATTTTCAAAGATTGAGGTGTATCTTATAATCCAATATTGTTGTAAATGTTGTCTTAGATTATTGTAAAATGTAGTAGAGACATAGACCTACACCTTCCTTCTTTTGTTTCCAAAACATTGTTAATATATAGGTGAAAGTTTCAGAAGATGCATTCTTTTGCAGTAGATAGCCTTTGCCTTGCTCAAAAATCAAAGAACTAGTCAAAATCCTCTTCGAAGGAAGAGAATAACAGAAGAGGATGAGGAAGAAGAAATCTTATAGGTAGGGGGCAGAAACAACTCAAGAAAAATACCAAATTTGAAGTGTAAGCATTGTGGGAGGAATGGATATGAAGCATATTAGTGTTGGGCCACTTCGGATTCCATGAGGGAAAGACATAACCAGAAAGAAGACAAAAGAAAAATCCAAGAGGATGGTAAAGCTCCTGAATTTGCTCATTGTATTGTTGCACATTATAATCTTGGAATAAATGAAATCACATATTGTTTATCATATAAAGAGTGTTGGCTGCTTGATACCAGTGCAACATCACACATGACCTTTAGAAAATATTGTTTTGAAGAACGAAATGAAATTGTAGATTTCAAAGTGTATTTTGCAAACAAATCTAGCCTCAAACCAAAGGGAATTGGTTCCATCGGGCTCAAGCTTTCCGGATTCCCGAACTTTATGTTACAGGATGTTCTCTATATTCCATAGTTGCAAAGAATCCTGTTGTCCTTGGTTTAGATTCTACAGCAAGGCCATTCCATCCACATGTTCAATGGAATTGTAGAGATAAGGAAGTCATATGACAACTAGCTCATCATGACCGAATATGAACATGGAAAGCTATTGAAGCTGAAAGGCTCATCTGCAAGAGCCTAGAACTTTTCTTACCTCTCTCAGCATGGAGAAGGTTATTTGTCATCTAGTTATTATGGCATGCTAGATATTTTTGCCACCATTCCTAAGAAGATGAAAAAATGTGTTGCATGCATATTAGGAAAACACAGTAAGCATCCATTTCAAGAGTCAAAATTCAAATCATGTAGGAAGTTAGAGCTGGTTCACTCTAACTTATGTGGCCCCATGCCTATTCCTTCTACCAATGGTAATAGATATCTCATGACCTTTGTTAATGACTACACCAGAATGTGTTGGGTATACTTGCTAAAGACAAAATCTAAACCATTTCAAAGATTCAAAAAATTTCATGCATGGATAGAAAATCAAGCACAATCTCATATTGGCACACATCGTAGTGATAATGGAAAAGAATACACTTCTAATTCTTTTGAATACTATCTTTTTCAACCTTGTATTGCACATCAAACTTCGGTTCCTTACAACCTTCAACAAAACGATGTGGTAAAAAGAATGAATAGAGCCATATTGAATATGGTATGCTCAATGATGTTTTTCAAGAATGTAAAACTAATGTTTTGGGGTGATGTAGTATTATTTGCATCCTATTTGAGAAATAGAATTCCATCTCATGCTCTTGAAAACAAGACTCTGCATGAAATGTGGTATGGACACATTCCATAAAGGAGGCATCTTAGGGTCTTTAGTTCTACGTGCTATGCCTTGATACCAAAGGATCAAAGAGACAAGCTTGGTGCTCAAAGTCAAAAATACATTTTCTTGGGGTATTTAGACACCTCCAATGCATATTGTCTTTATTATGAGGTAAACAAGAAGTTTGTTGTTTCTAGAGATGTCATTTTTTTTTAAACTAATAAAAATGACGAGTCTATTGATAGATAGCTTGATCATCTGGAGAAAGTTTCCCATCTAAAGGCATATTATGAAGTTGATAATGAAATTCCACATCTTGAAGGGGGGATCCCCATCTTGGATCAATCTATGGAATTTCCTTTTGAAGCACCAACGCTCCCTCATCAAGAAACTCATGAAGAAGAATTTCATGCCACTTCACTTGAACATGAGGTTCAACTAGATGATGTGATTGAGAGAATTGGAAGACTGGATATTGTAGAAAATGAAACACCACCATTTAATAAACATGTACCATCATGGAAAGTTCCTAAATGGGCCACAAAGACACTTGAAAGTGTCCATCCAGATGAAGTTGGAAAGATGGGAACAAGTAGTTCATCCAAACAAGAAGATGGAGAAGATGTAGATAACTCAGGTGATGACAGGGATGTCTCATTTGATTGTGAATTGAATTATCTACTAACTTTGAACTAACTTTTTTTGAAGAGGCTATTACTTATGTTGAGTGGAAAGAATCCATGCAGAATGAATATGATGGCTCATGAAGAATGGAACCTGGAAGCTAACTGGCCCCCTAGATGGAACCAAACCAATCGGATGCAAGTGGGTATACAAGAACAAATACAGGTCATATGGCTCACTTGACAAGCACAAAGCAAGGTTTGAAGCGAAAATCTATGCACAAAAGGAAGGAACTGAATATGAAGAGACTTTCTACTCCACAGCAAAATGGGATACCATTTGCAGCTTACTGTCTTTGGATGCACAAAATGGGTGGAAAGTCCAATAGTTGGATGTAAAAAAGGCTTTCTCGAATGGATACTTGAAAAAATATTTCTTCACGTCTCAACCAGAAGGCTTTGTTGTGAAAGGGAAAGAACACAAGGTATGTAAGCTTGAAAGTCCTTGTATGTCCTTAAAAAAGCACATTGCGCAAGGTATGAAAAGCTAATCGATCACCTTCTGAAGTTAAATTTCAAACACTATAATCTTGATGACGCAACATTGTTTGTAAAGAAAGTTGGGAGATTTGTTGTGTTTGCAGATGAACTTTTGATGACAAAGAATAATGAAAGTTATATTGCATCCATAAATAAATATTTGAAGAAGGGATTTGAAATGACATATCTAGGACACCTTCACTACTACTTGAGAATTGAAGTCACTTAACATCATAAGTACATATTCATCTCCCAAAAGAATTATGTTGGGGAAATTTTGAACATATTTTGCATGAAAGAATGTAACCCTATCTCAACTCCAATGGAACAAAAGTTGAAGCTCACATCAATTTAAGGAAACGAATTTAGAGGATGCAACCAAGTACCAAGAGCTTGTGGGAATCCTTATCTAAATTACAACCACCAAACCATAAATTTCATATGTTGTTGGCATCCTTTCAAGGTTCATGCACAAACCTTGTGAAGGACATTGGTCTACTACTAAAAGAGTTCTAAGGTACTTGAAGGGGACTCAAGACTTTGGACTCAAGTACTCTAAGGTGGATGACTTCAAACTCATTGGGTAATCTGATTTAGACTTCAATGGAAACAAAAGCACAAGAGTGTCTACTTCTAGATACACAATGAGTCATGGAACAATATCTGTTTCCTAGAGATCACGCAAATAGTCAGTTCCACCAGATTCAACAACAGAGGAAGAATATGTGGATGCTACTAAAGCAACAAAAGAGATAGTGTGGCTCAATAATATACTTGAAGATTTGTAGGAGAAACAAGATAAATCCATTCCCTTATTGGTCGACAAGACTTATGCAATCAAGTTGGCCAAGAATCCTAGATTCCATGATCAAACCAAGTACATCAGCATGAAGTACCATTTGATTCAACATCATGTAGATGCCAAGGAAGTTCATCTATGGCATTTTTCCATGAACAATCAAATTGCAGACATCTTCACCAAAGTGCTCAGACAAGAAAAGTTTGAAAGGTTTAGAAACATGCTCGAACTTACAAACACCCCTTCAGATTAAGGGGGGGGTATTGGAAACCTAATCCTATAGGATTATGGTTCCACAATTAAATTTCTACATAGTGTAAATATTTGTCAATTTAATAAGAATAATATGGAGAGTCACCTTGGACTCCAAAGGATCTCTTGGAATTTGAATCCCAAGAGACAATCCCCAATTTATAAATAAGGAGTTTGTCTCATGAATAAATCAAATTCGGGATTTATCTCTGACAAAATTAACAAGTTTGGATGCAGGCTTGAGAAAATGAAGAACCCTAGTGTTCTTGTTTGCAACTGCTTTTGAAAACACACGATGAGCCGCATTGTGATCCCTTTAACGAGTTTTATTACCAATTGTGCTAAAGGAATCTACTAAGCTTTTACAATATGAGAAGTTGGTACATAATTTTTTATCATCTTTATCCCTAACTTTCACGTGGATTATAGAAATGATAAAAATAATCTACATTAATCTCCATCAAATTTAGAATCAAAATACCTATAAAGTAGCTATACGGTTTGATATGCAATACTATGTCAAGATAACGTACCTTTAAGGGAACTAATGAGAATTTCATCAACCTATATATGTTTCAAATTTTTTTAGCGTGTACTTGTTAATGGAGGAAAGGGGGCCGAAAGTTTACCACGTACCTCATCAACATGTCACTCTAGCATTTCAATAAGAGGTTGTTGTCCTTCAGTCTCTTGCTGGAAGCTAGATGCTGGCAATTGGAAATCCTCTTGGATGGTCTCAATAACATCTGCTTCTTCAACTATACATTCTACACACAACACCTCTCTAACTTCATCACTTGTATAACCACAAGAGACTAAATCAACAACTGGTTTTTTAAATGGTGATTCGTTAGTTTGAGGTTGACTTGATGTGGGAATTGAAGATTCCCGTTATGATCACTTCTGTTTTAATTCTTGATCAGTGCCATGGGGTGCTTGTTCCTGAAAGGTTGTGGAAATTGAGGGTCCCTCTACTAAATGATTTTATTTTTCTTGTTGTGGATTGGTAGGAAGAACTGTTGATGTATATGTAACTTTGGAATGTATTTCATCTATGTATTTCATATATATTTATTGTATCCTTATTAGAGATGTGTTATTCCTCTATAAGGAAGTGTCGTCATGTGGATTGACAAGTGTCGCAAGTGTGTGTACTTGTCGATGGGTTATTAGACCACCATGTGTGGGGTCGGCCCTGAATTATATATTATATTGTGGATATACCTAGCTAGACAAGTTGGCCCCATAAGGTCACTGGGAAAACAGGTTAGTATAAATAGAGATCAGGAGATCTCTATTTAGATCATTCAGAAAGTTATATCTCTCTCACTCAGAAAGTGGAGCACTAGTGAGGAGGAGGATCATATGCTCTAGGAGACTATCTCAAGTGTATTTTGGTTGAGCCATTTCTCTCTCTATCTCTGAGGAAGTTGTGGGGTTTTTCACCTTAGGGTTTTCCCCACGGAAACTTTGTGTCTCTTGTCTCTCATGCTTTTGATTCTTGTGATGCTTGTCATGCTTATTGTGATTGTTATGCATTGATATACCGTATATGTTATTATCTCAGTAAAGATCCAAGAGTATTGTGAATTAATGCTCAAAATTTAACATGGTATCAGAGCTAACCTGAGAAGAAGACATTTTGCAGTGACGGAAACTTGAGTTTCTTGTTTATTGGGTTTCTCTCCACATATTTTGGAAAAGCAGTATAGTAGATTGACTCTACTCATCAAGGAGAAACTATCTGTCCAATCAGAATTCAATTATGAGCATTTTCATATTTGGCCCTAAAAATTAGGGTTTCCACAAAAATAGGAATTTCTGAAATCTGAAGACATAGCTAGAAGCTCCTTGCAAAAATCAAAGTTTAGAGCTTTGGATCGAGATTTTTGGCTGGGTAGATCTCCGGGAAACGCAAACCCTAATTCAGGTCTCTCCCCAGTGAACCCGGGAGGACAAAAAGGCAAATCTGAAGGGTAAAGCTTTGCTGATCTCAAATTCTGAATACACTAGGCTGATCAGCTCATCAAGGTGCATCTTTCTATCCTTTCAGAAAATTGAAATTCACATTTTGAATTTTTAGGGTTTTTTCCGACAAACCCTAATCCAGGACCAGATCCAGTTTTCAGCATTTCAAGTGGTAAGACCTAAATCTTTTCTATTTCCATTTGAAGTACTCTTTAAGATGTCTCACCACACCAAGCTTGAGGATAAGCTTGAAGGAGCTGATAACTTTCGAGCTTGGAAGTATAGGATTGGGTTAATCCTGGAAGAGAATGAGTTGGACTCATATGTAAAAGAAGACATCCCTATCCCAGAGGATGAAGAGGCTAAAGTATTGCATAAGAAGAACTTGGTCAAGGCAAAGAGAATCATTGTTGATTCTATCAAAGACCATCTCATACCCCATGTGTCTTCTCTAAAGACACCCAAGGAAATGTTTGACTCTTTGACCAAGCTATTTGAAGGGAAGAACATAAATTAGAAGATGACCCTGCGGAACCAATTGAAAGGAGTAAAGTTTCAGAATGGAGAAACCATTCAATCTTATTTTTCAAGGGTCTCCCAGATCAAGGAACAACTAGAAGCAATGGATGAAATGGTGGAGAATGGTGAAGTGGTGATGACCACTCTAAATGGCCTACCTAGGTCATGGGATTCCTTTATTCAAGGAATTTGTGCAAGGAAGAAGTTGATCTCCTTCAACAGATTGTGGGAAGAATGCTCTCAAGAAGAAGCTAGGATTATGGCCCGAGAAGAAAAGATGGGAAATGAAGATCAAGCTCTCACAACACATGCCAGGAAAGGAAAGTCCAAGAAGGAATCATCTCAGAACAGAAGATTCTCATACCACCATTATCACAAAGATAAGAAAGATCTTAGATGCTTCAATTGCAATGAGAAGGGACACTTTGCTTCAGATTGTCCCAAGAATAATAAAGACAACAGCAACAACTTCAATGAGAAGAAGAAGAATAACAAAAGAAGATATCATGCTCACGCTGCCGAAGATGATGAACCCCCAAAGAAGAAGGCTAGGGCAGAAAGTGATAGTGATGATGACTCATCAAGTGAAGAAGAGTATTTTCTAATTTCTGCTCTCACAGGTACTATCTCCCATGGTTGTAATGATTGGTTGATTGACAATGGGGCTTCCAAACACATGACTGGGTTTAAGGAATCTTTTGTGAATCTATCTGGACATGAATCACCCCATAAGGTGAAACTTGGAGATGATTATCAATACCCAATCAAAGGAAGTGGTGAAGCCTCCTACAACCTAGATTCTGGAAAATATTTGAAGATGAAAGAAGTCCTTTATGCACCTGGGCTCAAGAAGAACTTACTCTCCATCTCTGCATTGGATGCAAAAGGTATGAGGGTTGCATTTGTGGATGGCCAAGTCCTAATGTGGCCAAAGAGAAAGAACATAGATGATACAGTAGTGATTGGAGAGCAAGAGGGAGGTTTGTATAAATTGAAGGGACAACCTGAACATGCCATGGTGCATGAATCCATGGAGCCAAGTGAAATTTGGCATAGAAGACTTGCTCATATGCACTATAGGGCACTTCCAATTGCAAGCAAGGCTATAGAGGGTCTTCCTGAAATCAAGACCAAACATGAAGGTGTTTGCAAAGGATGTGCAAAAGGTAAGAATATTAAGAAGGATTTCCCAAGCAGTGAAAGCAAGGTAAGAGATATCCTGGAAATCATCCACTCAGATGTATGTGGTCCTATGTCATCCAGTTCTCTAAGTGGGTATGTTTACTATGTCTCATTTATCGATGACTTCTCTAGGAAGACTTGGGTATACTTCTTGAAAAACAAAGATGAGGTGTTTGATAAGTTCAAGGAATTCAAAACCTTGATGGAGAATCAAACTAACAAAAAAAAAAAAGATCAAAACATTCAGATCCGACAATGGTGGAGAATTCACCTTAGGTGACTTCAAGAAGCTTTGCAGTGATTCATGGATTAAGAGGGAGTTGACTGCTCCTTATAATCCTCAACAGAATGGAGTTGCAAAAAGGAAGAACAGAACAATCATGGAAGCAGCAAGGGAAATGCTGCATGACCAGGATCTACCAAAGCATCTATGGGCAGAAGCAGCTAGAACAACTGTATATGTGCAGAACATAACACCCCACAAGATATTGGACAACAAGACACCAGAAGAGGTCTTTTCTGGTAAGAAACCTGAAGTTAGCCATCTCAGAATATATGGTTGTCCAGTATACACTCATGTCCCAAAGGAAAAGAGGACTAAACTAGATCCTTCAGGAAAGAAGGGTATCTTTGTGGGTTACAGTGAAATATTGAAGGCTTCCAGAATATACTTTCCAGGGTTCAAGAAGATTGATGTCAGCAAGGATGAATATAAGTTCAAGGACAGGTAATCCAGGAAGCAAAGATCAAGAGGGAGCACACTCCAGCATCTCCTGTAAGGATGCATATTTTTAGAGGGAGTTGACCATCTTCCTACATTCCACAACAGAAAGGTGTAGAAGAAGCGACTTCAGCAGCTCCTTCCAGGAAGCAAAGACTCAGAGGGAGTCCACCCAACAAACAAACAAAGATAAGTATTTCAATTATCATTTCTTTCCTATTTTGTTTATTTAAATAATATTATGCTTATGTTCCTAGACTTAGGAGATGTATTGTGCATATTAGAATGATTGCATTAATGAACAGTATACTACTAATATGCATGCGATGGGTAAGTGGCCTATGGCACTGTACAACATTCCAGTGCTACTTATCTAGAATGAAACCTCTTTGTTGACATGTTGGGAGTAGTGCAAACTCTTAACAATGTTCTGGTAGAGACTGGAAGGCATCTAGAAAGTTGTGGAACATGGATAAATGTTGTATTGAAGCATTGGCTAAGATAACTGCGTGACTGCATGACATATTTCTTTATGTGTAAAGAATTTGTTCTAAAAATTATGAGATGTTTCTAATCATGCAATTTAACTTGTTTTGTAGGAAAGACCGTATATCTTCACCTACAAAAGGACTACAACATTTGTTCCAGCAACAAAGATATCTATTGAAGATATTGAAGATATTGAAGTTCCCAGGATCAGGGATGAAGAAATGGAATGCCATGATCCGTCGATCATGAAGAAGATGTTTGGGATGCAGTCCCAAGACCTGACAGGGAGTCACATGTGTGCAGATTGAAGAAAGCCTTGTATGGCTTGTAGAAAGCTCCCAGAACTTGGTGTGATACAAAGAGGAAGCTTGCTGCTGAGTTCGATATGAAAGATTTGGGAATGATGCATTATTTCCTAGGTATGGAGGTGTGGCAAAGTACAAGTGGGATCTTCCTTGGTCAAGGGAAGTACACAGTAGATATCCTGGAGAGATTTGGGATGATGGATTGTAAGGCCATGGCCACACCTATGGCATCGAATCTGAAGCTTCTATGTGATGCTTCATCTGAGCCGGTTGATGTCTCTATGTATCGTCAGATGATTGGGTCCTTGATGTACCTGACGAACACGAGACTGGATATTTGCTTTGCGGTGAACACATTGAGTTAGTTCCTGACAGATCCGAGGAGTGTTCATCTGATTGCTGTAAAGCATGTTCTGAGGTACCTGAAGGGTACAGTGGATTATGGGATCAAGTATGAGGTGAATCAAAAGTTTAACCTGAAGGGTTATGTTGATTCAAATTGGGCTGGCAGTGCTGCAGATAGGAAGAGCACATCTGGGTGTTGCTTCAGTATGGGATCAGGTGTGATCTCTTGGTTTAGCAGGAAGCAGTCCTGTGTAGCACTGAGTACAGCTGAGGCAGAGTATGCTGCAGCATATTCAGCTAGTTGTGAGGGAGTATGGCTATGGAAGCTACTGTCTGAGTTATTTGATCTCCCGTTGGATGCTATTGGTATCTTCTGTGATAACCAGAGTTGTGTGAAGCTGTCCGAGAACCCATTGTTTCATGACAAGTCGAAACACATAGAGATCAAATATCACTATATCAAGGATATGGTGCAGAGAGGAGCTGTGAAGCTCCTGTATGTTGCGACGGACGAGCAGATTGTAGATGTGCTGACGAAGCCACTAGCCAGGGTGAAGTTTGAGTACTTCAGAGAGAGGCTTGGCGTTCTTCAGATTGATGACACTTCGAGGAAGAAGTGATGGACACATTTGCTGAAGCCATTCCAAGCATGTTGGAAGGAGGATCCTTCACATGGCTGTGGATGTAAGCGCTGGATGATGAGCATCAGGATGATGTTCTGGTTTCTACTCTGTATGATCAGTTGGATCATTTTTATATGTATGTATGTATGCATCATGTTGGATGCTGGATATGATCAGTTGGATCATTTATATGTATATGTATGTACGCATCATGTTGGATGTTGGATATGATCAGTTGGATCATTTATATGTATGTATGCATCATGTTGGATGTTGGATATGATCGGTTGGATCATGTGCATGTATTTTGTATAAGCATCATGTTGGATGCTTGGACCATGTATCTGTATATGTATCAGGTGGATACATTGTATGATCAGGTAGATCATGTATGATGATATGTATCATGTATTTGTATTTGTATCAGGTGGATACACTGTATGATCAGGTGGATCATGTATGATGATATGTATTAGGTAGATACTTGGTATGCATCAGGTAGATGCATTGTAGGATCAGGATGATCATGGATGACGAGCTTCAAGATGTTGCTCCAGATGACATGCAGCAGGATGTTGCGGTGATGATGATCAGGATGATCATGTGTACATCGGGATGATGTATGATGAGTATCAGGTTAATACTCTGTGGCCGTGGAACAGGTTGTGCAGATAAGCATGTAATTTGTGCCCTGGGAGATTTGCAGATAGTCTTTCGAGGTTTTTCCTATGGCATGTAATTTGTACCCTGGGATATCTGGCAAATGCTCTTTCGAGGTTTTGCTTGGGAGGACATATCATTTGTGCCCTGGGAGATTTGCAGATAGTCTTTCGAGGTTTTTCCCATAGCATGTAATTTGTGCCCTGGGATATCTGGCAGATGCTCTTTCGAGGTTTTATCCTATGGCATGTAATTTGTGCCCCGGGAGATCTGATAGGTTGAACCGTGTGCTTGTAATCAGTCCTGGGATGCTCTTTCGAGGTTTTTCCATGACCACATATAATTTGTGCCCTGGGAGATCTGATAGGTTGAGCCTTGTGCTCGTAATCAGTCCTGGGATTCTCTTTCGAGGTTTTGTGGTGGGGTCACATGTAATAAGTCCTGGAGATCTGGACAGGATGAAAAAGACCTCAGATGCTCTTTAGGATTCTTGCTAGTCAAGAGACTCTTTTAAGGTTTTGTGACGCACGTAATAAGTCCTGAGATTTCCACAGTATGGCCAGTGATGATGAAGACCTGCAGGTGGTGGGCCTACATCCAGTATGAAAAAGGACTGGCTCTGTAGAACTTCCTATGATGGGTAGAGTCAGAGATTGGTTGAGATAGCAGCAGCAATGATGATGATGATCCCGAGAAGAAGACTTGTCTAGCAGATCTGGGTCGAGAAATACCTTCCTAGTTAAGAGGGAGTATTGATGTATATGTAACTTTGGAATGTATTTCATCTATGTATTTCATATATATTTATTGTATCCTTATTAGAGATGTGTTATTCCTCTATAAGGAAGTGTCCTCATGTGGATTAACAAGTGTCGCAAGTGTGTGTACTTGCTGATGGGTTATTAGACCACCATGTGTGGGGTCGGCCCTGAATTATATATTATATTGTGGATGTACCTAGCTAGACAAGTTGGCCCCATAAGTTCACTGGGCAAACAGGTTAGTATAAATAGAGATCAGGAGATCTCTATTTAGATCATTCACAAAGTTATATCTCTCTCACTCAGAAAGTGGCGCACTAGTGAGGAGGAGGATCATATGCTCTAGGAGACTATCTCAAGTGTATTTTGGTTGTACTTTTGGTCTCTCTATCTCTGAGGAAGTTGTGGGGTTTTTCACCTTAGGATTTTCCCCATGGAAACTCTGTGTCTCTTGTCTCTCATGCTTTTGATTCTTGTGATGCTTGTCATGCTTATTGTGATTGTTATGCATTGATATATTGTATATGTTATTCTCTCAGTAAAGATCCAAGAGTATTGTGAATTAATGCTCAAAATTTAACAAGAACTATAGCATCATCTATAAATGGAATTGGATGAGTGTCCATATAATGCCTCTATTTAATCATGTCTAATATTTTCTTTTCTCTAATTTATTCAATGATTTCTTGAGGCTTCTTCTTCCTTGCTGATTTTTTTACTCAATTGCAAATATTCCCCATCAACACAATGATCAATTCAATTAAAATTGTCTTTGGTGCTCCTCAATTGTAATCAAATGAATGATGAAAATTTTCTTCTGTGGTCCTTAATTATAACCAAATGAATGTTGAATATTTTCCTTAGTTTTATTCAATTAGATATTCTTCAAGCTTGCTGATCTTCTTCCTCATTTGTGAATATACCCCAATACGACAATGATAAAGGAGGAAAAATTGTCTTTTGAGATCCTCAATTATAAGCAAATGAATGTTAAATATTTTCCTTGGAGCTCTTCAATTAGAGATTCTTCAAGAAAGTTGATGTTCTTCCTCATCTGTGAATATACCCCATCACCACAATGATCAAGGAGGAAAAATGGTCTTTTGTTCTCCTCAATTATAAGCAAATGAATGTTGAAGATTGTCCTTAGTGCTCTTCAATTAGAGATTCTTTAAGTTTTTTTTATTTTCTTCCTCAATTGTGAATATACCCCATCAACACAATGATCAATGAGAAAAATTGTCTTTGATTCTCCTAAACTACAAGAAAATGAATGATGGAGATTGTCTTTGGTGGTCTTCAAATTGGATATTTCTTGGTCACCTTCACAAAAAACCACGAAATGACTGTAAGTTGTTGGGATATGTTTGAGTGACTATCGGGTAGAAAATGAAATATTTTTATAGAAACAAAATGTGCATGTGTTTATTATGTACAAAACACACATGCATTTTTAATTTACAAAATGTGCACACATTATTGAGCACATTAAATCCACATTAAGGGGTTTGTTGCATGGCCATGCCAACGAATAATTCACAAAATTGCACACTCGTTTATATTGAAAGAAACACGTGCATGTTATGTTTACATACAAAACCCCTAGCTCATACCGTTCTCTCTCTCCCACAACACCATAAATCCTACCCCTCTCTCTCTCTCTCTCTCTCTCTCTCTCTCTCTCTCTCTCTCCCCAACCCCAACCCCCTAACGTCTACCCCTCCCTCCCTCCCCCAACCCCCTAACACCCCCACTTACTACTCTCTCTCTCTCCCCCCCCCCCCCAACCCTTACTAATCGCCTCTCTCACTCACTCTCTCTCCCCTCTTTCTCCTAACCCTTATTAACCCCCTCTCTCCCCTCTTCCCCTTAAATCCTACCCCTCCATCTCTCCCCCAATCCCCTAAAAATCCTCCCTGCATACTCTCTCTCTCTCTCTCTCTCTCTCTCTATATATATATTAGATATATACTCCTCCCCCTACTTATAACCCCTCGAGCCTCTCTCTCTCTAACCCTTACTAACCCCCTCTCTCACTCTCTCTCTCTCCCACACTCTCACTACCCGTAACCCCACCTCTCTCTCCCTAACCCCCCTTACACTCCCTACCCATAAACACCCTCTCCACCCCCTATCTCTCTCTCTCCTACTCCCCTATCCATAACCCTACAATTTTTTGCGTGCATTTCATCTCTCCCTCTCTCTCTCTCTCTCAACCTACCCATCTCTTTCTCTCTATCCCTAACCACCCCCCCCTCTCTCTCAACCTCCCCACATCTCATCTCTTTTTCTCCCCAACAACCCTATCTTTGCCTCTCTTCCCAAGCCCCCTCTCTCACTCTTCCGCTCTCTCCCTCTCCCACTTTCTCGCTCTACCCCCCTATCCCTCTCCCCCTCTCTCCCTAACCCCCCCTCTCTCTCTTTCTCTCTCCAAACCCACCTTTAACATTGTACATTGGACTTTAATTCCAGCCAAAAAATTTATGAAATGCTTGTATTTTCCAAATAAATCTCTCTAAGCACACCCTCTCTCGCTCCCTCACTCCCTCCTCTTCCCACTGTCTCTCTCACTCTTTGTTCCCTTGATCCCTAACTCCACCCCCCCTCTCTCTCTTTATAACCTTTCCCTAACCTTTCTCTGTATCTCCCTCTCTCCCTAACCCCGATCTCTATAACCCTAAACCCTAATCCCATTCTTTCTCTCTCGCTCTCACTACCTCTACCCCCCCTCTCACTCCCTATCCCCTCTCATACTCTCCCTACCCAAAACCACCCCCTTCACCTCTCTATGTCTCTCTCTCTTACTCCTACCCATAACCCCCCCCCTCTCTATGTCTCTCCTACTACCCCTACCTCTAACCCCCCTCCTCTTATCTCTCTCTCTCTCTCTCTCTCTCTCTCTCTCTCTCCTTATTCCCCCTAACACATACTAACCCCCTCTCTCACTCTCTCTCTCCCCTACTCCTCCACCTACACCTAATCCCCACCCCTCTCTCACTCCCACAACCCCCTAACACCACTCCCCCCCTCTCTCTCTCTCATATCCCCCTTATCCGATACTAACTTCCTCTCTCAATATCACTCTCCCCAACTCCTCCACCTACACCTAACCACCACTCCTCTATCGACTCCCCCACAACCCCCTAACATCCCCCCTTTCTCTCTATCACACTCCCACTACCCCTAACCCCACCTCTCTCCCCCCTAACCCCCTCCTACTCTCCCTACCCTTAACCACCCCCTCCACCCCTCTCTCTCTACTACTCCCCATACCCCTAAACCCCCTCTCTCTATTTATCCTAATAGGTCTCTCCCTTACCACTTACCACCTCTCTCTCTCTCTACTATATACCCCCCCTTCTCTCTAAATTATCTAATCCTCCATAAACCCGCACCCCCCATCTCTATCTCTATATCTTTCTCTCCTCCAACCCCCCTCCTTCCCCTTACCCCTAATAACCCACACCCTCTCACCCCCCCTTTCCCCTTGGCCCTCTCTCTATCTCTCTCTCACCCCTTTACTTATCCACCTACCCATAACTCCCACACCTCTCTTTCTCCCCCAACCCCTTAACCCTTTAACCATTCCCAACCCCATATCAACTCGTTTGCTTAAGTTAAATTAAACGTTAATAATATTGCACTAACATTTTAACGATAAATATCGTGTGCGTTTTTTGTATAAAAATTATGTACTCATTTTTCAAAATAATATCGCACACACATTATGTTTACATACAAAATCATATCTCTTTCCCCCCAAACCCCTAACACCCCCCTTCTCTCTCTCTCTCTCTCAACCCCATTACTCCTCCCCTAACTCTCACCCCCCTTATCCTACCTCTATCACCCCCTCCTCCTATCTCTCTCTCTCCCCTCTTCCCCCTAACCCTTGCTAACCCCCTATCTCACTCTCTCTCTCCCCTACTTCACCTACACCTAATCCCCACCCATCTCTCTCTCCCCCACCTCCCTAACACCCACCCCCCTCTCTCTCACAAACTCTCACTACCCCTAAACCCCCTCTCTACCCTTCACCCCTTTGCCTCTCTATCTCTCTCTCCTACTCCCCTTTTCCATAACCTTCTCTCTCTCTCTCTCTCTCTCTCTCATCTCTCTCTCCTAATCCCCTTCCCCCTACCACTTACCACTCCTATCTCTCTCTCTCCCTCTCTCTAACCCCCCTCTATATTTGTCTCTCCTAATCCCCTTTCCCGTACCCCTAATCACCTCTCTCTCTCTCTCTCTCTCTCTCTCTCTCTCTCTCTCTCTACCACTAACCCATCCCTCCTCTTTGTCTCTCTCCCCTCCTCCTCCTAACCCTTACTAACCCCCTCTCTCAGTTTCCTTCTCATGCACTCTTCTGCCTACCCCTAACTCCTAACCATCTCTCTCTCCCCCAACCCCCTAACAACCCCCCATGCTCTCTCTCTCTCTCTCTCTCTCTCTCTCTCTCTCTCTCTCTCTAAACACCCCCCTCGCTCTCTGTCTCTGTCTGTCTCTCTCTCTCTCTATCCCCCTACCTCTTAACACCCCCCCTCTCTCTCCCTAACCCCCATCCTAATATCCCTACCTGTAACCACCCCCTCCACCCCTATCTCTCTACTACTAACACTACCCTTAACCCCCTCTCTCTATCTCTGTTAATCCTCCTCCCCATATCACTTACCATCGCTCCCCCATCTCTCTCCCTGCCCCCCTATACCCCCCCCTTCTTTCTAACTTCCCTAATCATACCTAAACCACCATCCCCTTCCACTTCGATCTCTATCCCTTTCTCTCCCTTGACCTCCCTCCTCCCCCCTACTCCTAATCACCACACCCCCCCCCCCCACCTCACGCCTTGTCTCCCTCTCTCTCTCTATCTCTCTCTCACCCCTCTACTCCTTCACCTACCCCTAAGCCCCACCCCTCTCTCTCTCCCCCAACCCCTAATCCTCCCAACCCCCTCTCAACTCTTTTGCCCAAGGTAAATTCAATATTATTAATATTGTGCTATCGCTTTAACTCTATATATCGTGTGCGCATTTTATAACAAAAAATCGTGCACACACATTTTTTATGACACCAATTTTTTTAAGTGGGAAAAGGAAATTTGAATTTAAACAAAAATGTACTTGTGTTTCTTACCACCTAAACCGAGCCTCCTCAGGTGTTTGCACGAAACCCCTCTTCGAAATCCCTCTTCCTATGTGTCTGCTTCGGAGTTAGCTTTGAGTTAACCAAATATGTGCTATGGGATATGGTAAAGCATAGCTAATTGGGCATTTCATCCATTTTGTCAATATGTCTCTTTTTACCACTCATTAAATTATGCTACACACAATCATTTTTATGAAATTTTAGACATCTAGATTTCTTTTTTTCTACAAATTCCAAATATGTAATTAAAAAAATCTATTTATCTTGTGTCATCACTCCTTAGCTCAAAAAACACATTGTTAGTGCCTCTTGTGTCATCACTTCTTACCTCAAAAAACATTTTTTTCATTTCTAAAGCATTTAAAAAAAATCTATGTTGCACTTCTAGACACCAATCTCTATATGCTATAAAAAAAAAATTTCATTATCATTGCATTAAGGCCTTCAAAAGTGGGACCCACGCATGTACTATTTTGGAGGTTTGATTACTTAGATAATAATAATAAAAAAAAGTATTACTAAATTTATTTTGGAAAAATAGTGCACTACTTCTTCTCTATATGTCTACCAATTTTTGTAGGAAAGGTAGGACCCACAAAGACATGTACCTTATCATTTACCAAAAAAATAAAATGTAATGGGATAATTATTCAAATATTTTCAATAGATAAAATTTATATTTTCAATTTCCTACATTTTATCTTTTTTACTCAAAACAAAATTTATTGTGTAAGTATCTCAAAATATCCATGTAAATTGAGGATTTTAACAAAAAAATATAGATCCAAATCATGGTGTAATAAAAATTCTATAATACATAATTATATCTTCTAATGTTATTTGGCATATTTTCCCTCAAATTAATTTAAAAATGAATGAATAATCATATATATGTAACATGTATTCACATTATAAAATGTATATGCATTTTGTAACTTGCATACATTATTTGAAAATACATTTTTTCAATGTTTTAACATCTTTGGGTTTTGCAATATGAAACATTGGATTTGTAAATTTTAAATATATAAATTTGCTATTTTATATATACATATATAACCGTAATAAAAATGTTTTATTTTTTATAAACTTTTGGAATTTGATCAAAACTTTTGATTATGTCAATTATCTATTGTAATAAAAGTTAATATATTAAAAATTTACATTAAATGTGATTCATTCATTTTATCGATTTTGATATTATGATTAGTTAATTTTATTTAATTTAAAATAAACATAAAAAAATATTTGAAAATATAAATATATATATATATATATATATATATATATATATATATATAAACTTTTTTTAAAAAAGAAAAATACTAACCCTAACAGAATTAAGTATAACCAAAATTACATAATCTACCAGATCAATTTATAATGTGAAATGTTTTTTATTTAAATAATTTTTTAACATCAATATAAATATACAAATTAATATATGTTAATATACAAACACATTTAATTTATATTATCATTTTGAATAAAACCCATCTTAATTTATTTACTCAACAATTATATCGATAAATTTTATGTCAACATCTCAATTAAATCCATTATCTACCGGTAAACGATGGTACTTTTCTCAATTATATCCATTATCTACTGGTAAACGATGGTACTTTTCTTTGTGGATGATGGAAGTCTAACTCCGAAATTATATATATATATATATATTTGAAATTCGAAATTTTATTTGAAGAAACGAAACGACTTCTGAAAAAAAGTATTTGAAAACGAAGCAGATGTGGATGTTTTTTAGTATGGTAATGGTCAATTTTTTTTAAGAAATGAAGTTGAATTTAGTAAAGATTTGGGGAATATTCTTAATTTTATATGATACAAGTTCTCTGAGTGTTAGAATTTTGATCCATTTCAAACCTGCCAAACCGCATTCTAAAAGTTACGGGATGACCAATTACCAGAGGATGAAAGAAGACCTACTCCGATAATAACTCCGAGTGACGCGTTACTTCTATGAGATAATATACTTGAGTGGACAATTTTTCAAGAGTCTGACTGGCCATTCTATTTTTTAAGTATTACGTAGCTTTGCTTTCCAAAATATAGGTGAGATGCCCGTCGAAATCGTGTTTATATTTCACACCACAAATGACATTCGAGATATTCTTTGCTAAATTTAGAACGATGCAACTAATTCCACCATATACGAACGTCATGAGCTCATCGCCATCTATTTTTAGCGGGGAGTTTTATGACCCCTAGTGGGGCATGGATCACTCCAGAGCAATCATTATTAATTAATAAATTTGATATGTTTGAATGAGTGAATAAAACACAAACACGGTAGCACCAAGCATAATAAACACAACAACGACGAAGAATGCGTGCACGAAATTAATCAATGCCAGCAAATTCTACAATCTTTCGATTTGGCGCTATTACTGCGACGAATAGTAGCAATTAACAAGAATCAAAGACCAGACATCCAAGTAAATTAAACAATGGATCTGAATTTGAATAATCAACAATCAACAGAAAACAAAACAATTTAGTTTTTATCAGAAAACGAACAGGCATTAATAGATTCACTACTTCGGGCACAAACTATATGGCGTCACTGAAATCTAAAAGGGTGAAATAGAAAACCAGAATTCAAATAATTAGACAGTGAGAGTTTATTGGAGAGATGAAATTTATCTCATTCTGGGTCGTTGAAGCGCTTACGAGCCACGATGACAGAATTGATAACTTCATCGGTGGGATGGACAACGGACAACACATCGAAACCGAGCAGGTCGTTCAACTCCACCACGGGATAAAGGAACGCCCGCGCTCCGTGCGCGCTTCGGAGGAGAAGGACCGCCCCGGGGGCCATGTGCTGCCGGAGATGCTTCACCACGCGGGCCTTGTCGGCCCTCTCCATCCCCACAAGCGCCGCCAGGAAAACCACGTCGTACTCGCGGAGCTCTGCCGTCAACTTCTCCACATCCGCGTCGTGGAACACCATCCGCCTCGACAGCTCCAGGTGGGGGGTGACGAGGAGGCGCGCCATGGCATTGGCAGCGGGGTCGAAATCGTAATTGTCGAAGCGAGCAGAGGGCAGGTGGTTCAGAGCCAGCACAATGGATGTCAGCGGCAGCGGCCCGGAGCCGAGGAAAGCCACCCTCTTGGGCGCGGGTAGGCCTGTGTCGCGGAGCGTCTCGAACTCCAAACGCGCTAGCTTCAGGTAGTTGTTGTAGTAAGGGAAGGCGCCCAGGTGGTGCAGGGGAAAGGGGCGGCGGCCCAGTCGGGCGGAGAAATGCTTCTCCAGTAGCCCCTCCCCTTCCGCGCAGAGGCAGATGAGGCGGGATCGAATCTCCTGCTCCCCGTCGCTTAAATACCGATCAACGTCGATATTGCTTGGCTGCGCGCAGAGGCTCACCAGCTCCGAAAAGAGGGTGTCGACATGTTCGGAGGGCTTGAGGCTTCCCACCCGTGAAAGCTCGTCATACAGTTGGAAGACACGCGCCACCAACGATTTGTGCGAGTCTTGATCGTTTCTCGCCATCTCTGAATATCGACACTCCACGCTCTACCCACGCGCCCGAGCGTGCCTTTTATGGATAACTTTACCCCTGGGAAACACACAATGTCAGTATCTCGTCGAACTTCCGATTGCTTCATGCATTTACAAACTTGTTATCATGTGTGAATGCAGTTTCTTTATAGAATTTATCTACGTCAGCTTCCTAGAAAATCGTGGCATTTTGTAAACCAACCTTACCTAATAGCATTTGATTTCTACAAGCTGTCCTTTGAAATAATTTGCCTTGATAATAGGGTGTGATCGGTTTAGCTATGTTGTTTATTCACCCATACCCCCTTCCGTCCAAAATAGAATATGAGAGGGGATCTACGCAGGATCATTGGGCACGCCATGCCCCTTGTAGGAATGAAGGGGCCAATGACTATTTGAGAACGTCACTAAATGCTTTTGAAATGCAGATCTATGCTTTTCTAATGCCAAGAGCATTTCATTGATTCACATTGCAATGAAATATGGGTTTATGCTTTTTTTTGGATTATGGGAATCCATAATTTCGTTTAAATTTAGTGGTTGTCATTATGACTCCTATATTCAACAATTCCTATATCTAACAGCTCACAAATAAGATATATCAATAACTTATATTGTTATAGTAGAAATGTTTAAAGGCTATGGTAATTTCTTTCAAATCTCACAGTTATTATAGTTATAATTTCAAAAATATATGTAATAACTATAATTTTCAAATATACCAATAACTTATGTGTTAACAAAAGCAAAAATATCTAAAAATCAAAAACCAAATAAAAATCCTAAACTCCCTAATATCTCATTGAAAATTTAAACCTGCATAACAAAGAGAATAAAAACTACACTATCCTACTAATAAGCCCCAATACTCACTGAACTATGAACTTATATTATCTTACCTTTGAAATTCAACTACGCGATCATATCCTTGGAGGTGGGTGGAATAATTTATCTAGCCTAATTTCAAAACTTGGTAAAGAGTTCATTATAACTTTTTTATATTCGTGAGTGGTACTTTCATTTCAATTTCAACCAATAAAGATAACGTATACGCCCATCATCATGGGTAAAGTCAATAAAAAGATTGTATACGTAACTTGCACACATGGGAAGAAAGGGAAAGGCTAAACCCTTTCTAAATCGAGTAGTTTTCTTATACTTCTTTAATTCTTTCATGCACACTTCACATTAGCTCATGGCTCATGGAATTGTTCATCCATAAATAAAAATCACAAGAATTCATGTATGATTTTGGATTTATCAATCAACATAGATCCATCTTAAATCCGTATCTATCAAGCACTGAGAGGGATCCAATTTTTTGATGTGTATTTCTTTTTTTAAATTTAAACTCAAGAAATTTGATCTCACTTGATTAATAGATCCAGGTTTAAGTTTTAAGTTTTTATTTTATAAATGAACATATATTTTTTAATTACTTTTCATAATATTTTATTTTATGAACCAACATGGATTTTTTTGAAATACTTTCCATAATTTTTTATTTTATGAGCCGACATGAATTTTTTAATTATTTTGTTAGTAACAAACGTTACATCTCCCCCATACTGGGCTATAGCTGTAGAGCACCTCGTTTCACTCGGTGCAAAGATAATTAAATATCATATCCCATCAATTTAAATCCTTTAAAAAAAAAAACTTGTTTTGTTCACATGATTTCAAACTATTTTGAAAGATTACTTATTACATGTCAAACATAAAATTTGACAATACACAATATTAGATCTTCTTTCAGTCATACATTAATTTGGTGTGGCATAGCAATGCAAAAAGACCTTATCACAATGATCCTACGGATTTGAATATCAATGATTACATCTTTTTTTTTACTCACTAATTTGGTGTGGCATAGCCATGTGAAAGACCTTTTCGCAATGCACCTATGTTTTAATGGGGTTTTGAATCTCAATGGGGAGAGTGTGAAGCTTACTTCATCACCAATCAAGTCATTGACCCCTTACAAATTACAATTAACAAAAGTATTTTACCATGAACTAGGCCTAATGCTTAAGAATGTGTAGATTTTCCTTAGAGCTCACATATTAGAATCTAGAGGAGGGTAGGGTATGTAAACCTCCATAAGCTAAGTAGTCAAATCGCTACCTAGAGGGAGTCCTTTGTCCCACAAACAAGGGGGTCTCATATCTCAATTTGACATCTAGCTAGGTTGTGACCTCAATTTTTTTTTGGTGTGTGTGTTTTCCAAGAAAAAAATATATATTCCATTATAGAATGAAAATCACATTCTTAAAGTGCTCAAAGCACAATACAAATTAAAACAAGTATGAGTGCATACTGCACTTACAAGATTAAAATTACATTATTAATGTACATGCCATTTCTTTCCCTTTATAAAATCGTCATCAATCTTTCCATTTCCCCCTTCTTCTTTTTAACTTCTTTCCACCCCTATGAAAAAGGAGCCATAGTAACTAACTACGAATCAAATGGTAGAAGATTAAGATTTTAAGAACAAACTAGTTCCTTATCTGAATTTGAATTATTAGTTTCGAGATGTCTTTTGTTCCACCTAGAGGGGCTTTAGCTACCATAACCTCCCTCGAGGAGGAAATCCTTGTATCCATTTCTTCTACTTTGTCCCACAAGAAAGGAATGGATTCCCTAGTTAACATTTGCAACTCCTAGTTTACCGTACTCTTATCATTGTCAATATGCAAAGTCAGATCCTCTGAAAATTTCCATATCTTTTGTTTTGATTTGGTCCTTGTTTTCCTAGGAGGATGAGCTTGAGCATGGGGACAAGTAGCTTGTAAATCTCTTTGTACATGACATATCTTGCACTTGAATGTTGTGTTCTCATAATCCAATACATGTATGTGTCTATTTAAGAATTTTCCATGTGTAAGAAACATTTTGTCCAAAAATTCCTTACTAAGGTCTATCACAATACAAATATGTGTATAAACCCACTACAACCAACTCTCAATATTTGATTTTATTTGAGCACCCAATGAACATGTATAAAATTAGGATCATTGGCACAAAATCCTTTCATCAAACATGTAATGAACAACCAATAGTTCATAAAAAATTGGTGTGTAACCATGGATACATTCAATGCCAAGCCAAGGTATCAACATATCACTAGAACTTGATTAAGAAAAACTTGGAGCTCCATCCTTTTCTTATCAAGTTGCTTCATCTAGTTCTGTTTACACGAAATATCATCGAAAAACCCTATCCCCCTATCATTATTCACAAAACATTAAAGTTGTAGCAACACATCCAAATTTGGGAGAAAGTTCTCCATCAATGGATTTCGCTAACGGATAATCTCCAAGATTATTAGGATGAGAAAGTTATTTCTTGTTTGAGATTTTAGAATCCAATTGTCATTGAGGGAATGAGGGAAATGGCCTCTTCATTGACAATAAGAGCTAGGTTTATGTTATTATCCAAAATGTGGAAATCACTGCCATTGAAACAAATTACTCTCATATGTATTGGTAGTTCATTGGGATAAAGGACACAAAGACATTACCTGAGCATCATTTTGTAGATGATACCCTATGTAAATTCCCTATGATCGCCTTTATGAAACTCAAAGCACTCTCTCTCTCCCTCTCACACACACATTATATAATTATATATTCTATAATTTACTTTAATATGTGAAATATTTTTTGAATGAAAATAATAGATAACTTGTTATTCAATTCACTTAGGTAGTCATGAGTTACATGAACCACATGAACCAGATGTAAGACATCTCCTCTAAAATTGGGAGATCATAGATTTAGTTTTTTTGATCTCATCAATATTAAACTCCATAACAATAATAAAATAAAACTTATTACTTTGTCTCTAAAATTAGGTCAAAATTAATAGCTCTCCAAAACTATTCTTTAAAATATTTCCACTAAATTGAAATGAAATGTATAATAATATGTATAAACCTAACTTAAATAGAGATCTTTGTGTTGAATAACGTATGAAACTTTGAAGTTAGCTTATCGATATAAAACTCAATCATTTTTCTTGCAAACCATATAGCAAGACAAATTAAAGTATACAATCTTATCCAAAAGTCATTGTCTATATCTGTTTTTTTATGATTCTTTTTCTTTAATTGTTATTTACATAATTTTATTACATATTTTTAGGGGTGAAGTTGTAAATTTGAATATACATATATACGAAATTAGTTTTTAAGAATAAAATAGATTGAGCACTTTTAATATATTATTATTATATTGAAATTATGTAATATTAATATTTGATAATAAGATTATGTAATATTAATTTTAATATTTGATATAAACAATTATATTAATTAATTTGATATAAATATATTTAAAATAAAAATTATTAAAAAGATTCATATTAATTTTCAAGTAAAAAATGTATTTTTCTTTTAATTATTTAAATTTTTTTTCTAAAATATTTATTTTTTTCTTTATATTATGATTCTTTATCATTTACAATAATTTTGTGACTGTATGGTATAGAAGAATAATTTTAAAATGAAAGATTATATTAAATAGAGTGGGTTTTATAATTAAAAATATGTGTTTCAAATCTTTATATGTTCTTAAATTTGTGTAGTCAAATCAAAAGACATCTTTTATTGGGAAAACAAATAAATCACATAAAAAATAAAAATAAAAATAAAAATAAATTATTATTATTATTATAATATTAATATTAATATCTAATTCCAATTCTATGTTAAACCCCATAACAATAATAAAAGAAAACTTATTACTTTGTCTCTAAAATTAGGTCAAAATTAATAGCTCTCCAAAACTATTCTTTAAAATATTTGCACTAAATTGAAATGAAATGTATAATAATATGTATAAACCTAATTTTGTTTTCAAAATAGAGATCTTTGTGTTGAATAACATATGAAACTTTGAAGTTAGCTTATTGATATAAAACTCATTCATTTTTCTTGCAAATCATATAGCAAAACTGGGACGACACTCATGAATTAAAGATTATAAAAATATTAAAGTATACAATCTTATCCAAAAGTCATTGTCTATATCTATTTTTTTATGATTCTTTTTCTTTAATTATTATTTACATAATTTTATTACATATTTTTGGGGGTGAAGTTGTAAATTTGAATATACATATATACGAAATTAGTTTTAAGAATAAAATAGATTGAACACTTTTAATATATTATTATTATATTGAAATTATGTGATATTAATATTTGATAATAGGATTATGTAATATTGATTTTAATATTTGATATTAACAATTATATTAATTAATTTGATATAAATATATTTAAAATAAAAATTATTAAAAAGTTTCATATTAATTTTCAAGTAAAAAATGTATTTTTCTTTTAATTATTTAAAAAAAATTATAAAATATTTTTATATTATGATTCTTTATCATTCACAAAAATTTTGTGACTGTATGGTATAGAAGAATAATTTTAAAATGAAAGATTATATTAAATATAGTGGGTTTTACAATTAAAAATATGTGTTTCAAATCTTTATATCTTCTTAAATTTGTGTAGTTAAATAAAAATATCTTTTATTGGGCAAACAAATAAATCTCATAAAAAATAAAAATAAATTATTATTATTATTATTATTATATTAATATTAATATTTAATTCCAATTCCATGTTAAACTCCATAACAATAATAAAAGAAAACTTATTACTTTGTCTCTAAAATTAGGTCAAAATTAATAGCTCTCCAAAACTATTCTTTAAAATATTTGCACTAAATTGAAATGAAATGTATAATAATATGTATAAACTTAACTTCGTTTTCAAAATAGAGATCTTTGTGTTGAATAATGTATGAAACTTTGAAGTTAGCTTATTGATATAAAACTCATTCATTTTTTTTGCAAACCATATAGCAAGACTCAAACGACACTCATGAATTAAAGATTATAAAAATTAAAGTATACAGTCTTATCCAAAAGTCATTGTCTATGTCTGTTTTTTTATGATTCTTTTTCTTTAATTATTATTTACATAATTTTATTACATATTTTTGGGGGTGAAGCTGTAAATTTGAATATACATATATACGAAATTAGTTTTTAAAAATAAAATAGATTGAGCACTTTTAATATATTATTATTATATTGAAATTATGTGATATTAATATTTATAATAGGATTATGTAATATTAATTTTAATATTTGATATTAACAATTATATTAATTAATTTGATATAAATATATTTAAAATAAAAATTATTAAAAAGATTCATATTAATTTTCAAGTAAAAAATGTATTTTTCTTTTAATTATTTAAAAAAAATTATAAAATATTTAATTTTTTTCTTTATCATTCACAATAATTTTGTGACTCTATGGTATAGAAGAATAATTTTAAAATGAAAGATTATATTAAATATAGTGAGTTTTACAATTAAAAATATGTGTTTCAAATCTTTATATTATCTTAAATTTTTGTAGTTAAATCAAAAGAAATCTTTTATTCAGCAAACAAATAAATCTCGTAAAAAATAAAAATAAATTATTATTATTATTATTATAATATTAATATTAATATCTAATTCCAATTCCATGTAAAAAATAAAACAACTTTAAATTTAGATGTATCAAAAGTTTAGTTATATAGTCTTTATTTAGATGTAATCGGGAACGTTTTTTCCGTAGCAAGTAATGGCACTTTTATTTCTAATAACCACACACTTCACCATCTATTTTAATGTTTATTATTTGCTATTTAGTTTGGCAAAAGAACAAATTTTTCAGATCGTCTAACAACCTTTTTCTTTAGGACTTCAAATCCAAATCGTTGCCTACATTCTAAAAAAATCAATGTTATATAATGATTGTTTGGGTGTCCAATATTTAGAAGTGATACGAAATAAAATTTTGGACGTTATTAATAACGAATGTATTTGCTCATTTTGAATATTTTTTAGGAGTGCGTTAGGGTAAAATTGTACATTGTCCAAGTACAAATTTTGCTATCTATTTAATAACATGTATCTATTTAATAACATTGTCCAAGTACAAATTTTGCTATCTATTTAATAACATGTATCTATTTAATAACATTGTCCAAGTACAAATTTTGCTATCTATTTAATAACATGTATCTATTTAATAACATGTATGTCATTTTCTTTTTTTTTAATGTGTATTTTAATAGTTTTTTTAATATATATATAGAGAGAGAGGGGATTAGCTGGATATATTAATTTTTTTAAATAAAAAATCATCATTAATATTTAAAAGCTGAATGGAAATTACATGTGTCATGTGCATAATGCATTGATAAAGTTTACTTTATATTTTATTTTGGTTACTTAAAAAAATAATTAATGATGTTTGTGTTATTTCTTTCTGATTTTTAACTTCATGTTGTTCTTTGGAGAAATTTTTCATAGTGATATTATGGAGTGGCATGTGTGGGTGGGGGTTGGGTTTTTTTATGACCCTGAGGAAAAGAAAGAAATGAATCTCTCTTGGGATATGAGCAATATAATGAATAAGTAAGCCAAAATATATGCCTTACTCTTAGGATTTCAAATTGTGAAAGGCCTCATATTCCAATAGGTTTCAATTTTTGGTGACTCTCTTCATGTCATTAAGTTGATAAGGAAACAAGATACAAGGCAAGGGAATGTTTAGGGGAGGACCTACAGAATAATATCATGGAACCTTACCTAAAGAATGTAAAATTTCTACATATCAAGTGACATAATAACCAAATTGTTGATCACTTGGCAAATGAACTAGTTAAGCTTAATAAAGGAGACTTGGTGCCACCTTGGGGCAAAATGAGGGACCCTAGGAATGAAGATGGTTTCCTTAAGATTATAAATCTAATGCACATTCATTATAAAAAAATTGGTTTATTAGGTTTATGGAGGCAGGCTTGGCATGCACTCCAAATGGAAGTTGAGTACAAAGCAATATGTAAAGGGTCTTGTTGAATTTATCCCCTAGCCCTTCCCTTGAGTGCCCTTGGTTCTTCTACTCCATATCACACGTCAAGCAGGTTGCTTGTATTATGGTCTTCAATTTAATTGTTGGCAATGCATGTGGGATTTATAAGGAATCCCTAAGATGGAATGTGGATAGGGAAGCAAATGACGCTCGGTTTGTTGTGGTTGCAACTAGCAGGAATTTCCAGGTTATAGACAAAGGTAAGTTGCACAACCCATGCTCTTAGTTTATGAATTCATTGTGGTTTAAAGGAACTGGAATTAAGAATATGTTTATGTTTAACCTTGAGGCTATTAACCTGCATTCCCATTTCCATTGTTGATTTGCCTATGGTTGTTGGGTTTGGAATATGTAGTTTTTTTTCTTGGTGGGTAGGAAAAGGAATGTCTCACCCTTTGAATAGGCATATAGGTGGTGATCAAGAATCCCTGAGCGAGATAAGAGATATCAAGAGAATGCATAGGAGGATTAACTCACAAATGTATGGAAGATAAAATGAATAAGGAAGATAAAATGTAGTAGCTCATTAGGCACGATATGCTTGAGTCCATAGTAAATGAATAAGGAAGATAAAATGTAGTAGCTCATTAGTGAATTAGAAATGCATTTTAATATAATTTTAGGTTTTTCCCAAGGCTCACAATCTAATCATGGCAAAATGCATGGGTTCAAAGGTAATGGAAGAGGAGACTATACAATAGACAACCATGGGGAAAATTGAAGGAACAAACACTTAGGATCATGTGCAGAAATACCAACTGATGGAAGAAGGCCATAGTGGCCATGTTTTCTCTTAATATTGTCAAGATCTATGTTTTGTTAGTTGCATAGTTATATTAGGAATGTTTATTAGGTGGTATAGTTTCAATACTTGTTTGAATACTTTGTAAGTATTTTGGACTATTTATGTCGAAGGAAACCTTAAAGGATCCGCTATTCATTTAGTATAAATTTTGCATCTCGACCTATTCTAAATCCTTGTTTGTTAGGGATTACCTTAGTAGATTTATAGTATAAAATGGTTACTTGTTCTTATAAAAACAAATGTTCTTGCACTGATTAATAGTCTGAGGATTCTTATGAGAAATCAAATGTCTAGGATTCAAATGGTGTCTCAACTTCTTATCAAAATTAGAGTTGTCATATTCATGAATTATGTCCATACCCCTTGATGGAGATTCAATTGAATTCTATTCATACCCCCTTGAGGTATTTTTGTCTTCTCTATCCATCCATAAAATTAATGGCCATGATTCTTAAGAGAAATTAAAGGTCGATTATTCAAATTATGTGTTAACTCCTTCTCGTTATTGGAGTTTCTAGATTCATGGAACGAATGTGTAAGCAAAAAAAACCTTAAGGATCCATATACTTTTAAAGTGTAAAAACTTTGGCGAATTTTACTAATTATTGAAATTCCAACCATAAAATTTATGGCTATTTTTTGTAAAGAAAAACAATTTTTTAAGGATTTATATAATTTCTAGAAAAAAATTGGTGATTTTTAGAGGAAAATAGTTTTAACCTATAAAATTTGGGCGAATCATTTATTAAAAAATTTGGAAATTAACGAATCTCTTTTTGGAAAAAATTGAAAAATTAGCCATTCGGTGAAATTTAGCCCCTAAAATTTCCCTTTCCTTTAGGGTAAGGTAACACTGTCAAATACTCTTTATGGAAGGAATCACTCCATGATACATGCTTTCTACAATACAATGCATTCAACATATCGTAATACAATTGTACTCCTATGTATTCACAATTTGTCATGAGTATTCTTGTGATTCTATGCCAACCACCCCTTATTATTATAGTATTTCCTCTAACTACCTAATGGGATCATTTGATTATTAGGGCCACATTACATTTATTATCCCCTTGGGTGCCTCCCTAGGTACCCCATATTATCCTCCCTAGGGACATTATAACTTGAATGGCGTATATTAATTATCCAATTCTTGCACCCATTTGAATATTTTCTTTTGAAGTATAAGATTATCCAATAATCCCTTACTAATGTCAACCTCCAAACATATATGTGTATATGTAAAAAACCCAAGCTTAATCTAATCTATATCCATTTTTAAATATCTACCCAAGGTATTCCTGAGGTCATAAAAAATTTGTTAACTCCCAAAATTGTATTGGTAGATTGGGGAGGTGTACACAAAAAATGTTTTGGCTACAAACATATTGGATAGGCCTGTGACCTCCTTATCTTTATGGGGGGAGATCTCAAATCTGTCTCATGATCACTTGAGCTAATTCTTGTGGATTAAATTTTGAAGGACAAGGGGTTGGGATTTGATCGCCTTATATGTGCATGGGTCACAAGATCATTTAATATAATCTCTTTAGGTGCAACCACATGTTTGACCACTACCTCAAGGTCACCCATGGATCCATAAACAACCCTCACCATAATTGAACCTTTCCCACTAGTTAAAAAATCCCCACTCCTTAGTAAGGTGTGTGTGTGTGTGTGTGTGTGTTATCTTATGTTTCAATCAAGTTGAAAGAAAGATACATTATGCAAATGCATTGAGCGATGAGAGAGAGACTCTGAAATTTCTCATTTCAGTAATACAAAAAATGAAACTCTAGGACTATCTTGGATTGTCTTAAGCATAGATTTTTCTAGAGAATAAAATCTTAACATATGGTACCTATCAACTATTTAGTGAAGATGAATTTCCACTAGTATGGAATTAAAAGACGAGAAGAATAATGCCTATGAAGGGATTTAATACCTATTAATAGACTCAAGAAAAACATGAGAGCATTTTTCTTTCTCATTAGAGTTTTTTTTTTATTATCTAAATAGCCATCATTTAAAATGTTGAAATTGTGTTTTGGAAGAATAAAATCGCCCTTGTTTTCTTTCTAGACCTTTGTACCTTCAACTAATTGAATAACCTCTTTTGATAAGAGGTATTCTTCGCTATTAAATTCTCTATAGACATTATCAAAGAAAACTAAGTTAAATACAAATTAAAAAAAAATAACTTCATCAACTATTGGATCAAAGCATTTTCCATTCTACCTTTTCCATTGATCAAGTTCATAACAATCATTGATTCACCAATCACTTGAATTTTTGGGATTCCATTTTAGGAAGCCAATTTTAAAAGAACTTTTTATAGAAATGAGTTCAACAATGTTTTTTTGTCCCCTTCCATAATTCAACATTGAATTTGATGTTGTGAGAGTCATTTACAAACAATATACCTCCAACTCCACTTTTTTAGGGGTACCTTGGATAGCGCTCTCTAAATATCCCCTCAATTTAGATTTATCATTTGGAGCATGAGTCGTTTTCCTTTTCATATTTATTTTGTTCCAAATTTTAATCTTAGTAGGATAGACTCTGCTTGAGAGGCACCTTGTAAGGGAGGCATATACCTTTCCTCGAAGATGCATTCTTGGGTAGCTAAATTCCCCATGAAGTATTAGAGGAAGAAATTTAAATGTTTTTTATTATGTTTATTGCATCCAATATCTTAAGCATTATACCACAAAATCTCATTGCCAACTATCCTTCTTCCATGTGAGAGAGTCCATTCATGGGGGATTCACCTTGTTGACCAATATCTTATCATGTTCATTCATAAAGGGGAGTTATTGTGAAAAATAGGGCCAATATACTATAGGTATTGTGGGGGATGTAGGCTAAAGGGGTTTTGTATGTATTAATGGGTATAAAAAAATATATATATAATAAAAATAAGGGATATTTAATAAAAATAGGTTTTTGGTACTGAAATTAGTGATATTCTTTAATATACCATGAGTGAAGGCATTGTGGCATAGTTTCACTGAGTGAAGACCTCGCGATTCCATTTCAACCCATATTTTTTGTGTCTAAAAGATAAATATATTATATATATTCTCTTCTTCTCCTTTACATTGAATTAATATTCATGACCCATACCTATTCGTCATTTGAAATACTTCCCATCTAAACAAGTTATTTCTAATAACCAGCCACATAAAGGTCTATTTATTTAGAAATGACCTAACCTTATATATCACCTTCCACCACCATTGAGTGTCAACTTCTAGCTTGTCTAGTATGTACATTACTTTGTATCTTAACTTTGGTGAATAGATCCCTAACACCAAGTTCCTAGACCAAACAAGTTCATCCACTAATATTTTAATTAGAACATGGATCGGATCTAGTTTATCTATTTATGCTCTCCACTAGATTTGTTCATGTACTTCTAATATAATTTCTCTACCATCTTCCAATATTTTTTCCATATGGTAGAGGTATTTGGAGAAACTACTTGAGCCAGGTTGTATATAACTTCTCTATGGAGAGTGTTAATCAATGATTCTTAAAGTTTAAAGTAATTTTCACTACTCACCTAAGGATCTATCCCAATCATAAAATTTTCCTCTTATCCAACCCTTCATGCTAACCAATTCCATATCGAAGGGATAACATGTAGCATTTATTTCCATATCCTGGAAGCATTTTTTATTGGTTTAACTACACTTCTAATCCATTCTTCTACTGAATTCAATTTAATGTATTTTTGAACTAAGATTCAATTCCATATCCCATCCTTGGAGATAAGTCTCCACACACTTGTAGTTGCTAGTTCCTTTTTGAAATGATAAAATTTATTTTCCCATCACCATCCAAATCTTTTATCTTTTCTATTTCTCACCATTTAATTAGGTAGATAGTTTATTTCTCCTTGTTCCTTGACCATAGGAGTTTGAATATTGATTTCCTATTTTTTTCTAAAATTCCTATAGATATAGACTAGAGTGTGCCAATATATTGGGATTTCCCCCAACACTAAATTCACAAGTACTAATATTCCACCTATGCATATACATCTATTGCACCAATGATTTATCTCCTTTTTTCCACCTCTTCTAGCAACCACAATCATTAGGTTTTATAAAAAACCAGTAATATTTGAATCCTTCTTGGAGATATATAAAATTATATGGGGAGTGTTGATGAATGTGTCTAATTTGATTCTCCTCTAAATCATTGAAACACATAAAATATATTTTCATATTGACTATAATACATGTTACAACTTGAACTAGCATGTGTGATTAAATACCCAAAGAACAAGGCTATTCCAACTATATCCTAGAGGTTTTACCCAATGTCACCTCAATAACCACCTCCCTATACTCTAGGTTGGATTTTCTCCAACTCAAGGGGTGATTCCCTAAGATATGATTTCTAGGATATGGAAATAAGGGCACAAGGTGATTTGAAGAGTTATCCTTAGCAAAATAATTTGGTATTTTGTAGTATATAATAAACGGGTGATGGGAGGAACATCAAGACTAGTGCCAATACTAGGGAAAATAGAGTCAAAGGGAACACAACCAATGAATGGGTGATTTAATGAAAGGTTAGTGTATATCATATCCCTTGTGGTGCCAACTAATAAAACCCAACATGTTATGACATAAATGTATAAATCACTAGGAGATACCTTATGATGCCAACTCAAACAATACTAATTAGGGTGTGGCTTATACTAATAAAGTATCACTAGTTCTTACTCTATAAATATGATTCAGAATAATTTAATATCCATGCATAAAACAACAAAGAGATGGAGGAGATTCTTCACTCACAATCCTTCCAATGGAACAAATTTGTCCTTCTATGGCCCTAATTAGTAGGTCTATTAATTGCATCAATAATTTGTAACATTAAAGATGAGAATAGTTAACCACACATACAAATGGAGAAGAAACCCTTTACACTTCAAAAGAAAGAGAGATCTCAAAATCTAACCATGAGTTTAAATGAGGAAGATGATATCTTTATATTGGATATTATCTCAAATTACTTTAAATAAAATGATCATTAATTCATACATCTAGCATAGGGTGGAATAAACATATGAAGAACTCCACTAAAACTCTAACCAAATCCCAACAAATTCGTAAAAAAAGGTGGTCAAAAGAAACTTGCAAAATTCCAAAATACAAAGGGCCCAAAAGAGATGAGGCATGATAACAAATGAGGAATTCAACATCAATAAAGGTCCAAAACTTATTCAATAAGGTAGGGCTACAATAGAAGCACATCCAGAAAATAACCAACCATTCCCTAGATTCAAGGTTTGACCCCTAAATCTACTCCAATCACCAATTGATTTTCCAAACATCTCCAAGCTAAGTTGAACATTTCCCACAAGGAAACCAAACCAACTCGATGTGTTCACTTAGCAAAAAATTCTTATATTCCAAGGGTAATGCTCTACTAGACAACCCTCTGAGAATGCAAAACTTCCTCAAATGTGTAACTCTCCACAAGAGTATGTGGCTAAGGAAACCAATAAAACCCTCAAAGATGGAAAAACCACCAAGAAGTGTCTTCGAACAAATATCTAAATTATTTGATCTATCATAATTAGGCTAGAAATGGACCTCAAGGTTGAACACTCCACTATAATGCATCGAAACTGCCACAAATTTCCCTCACTTTTAATTTCTTATTTTCACATCCCCATCCAACAATCGAACCAATAGAGGGGGATATTTATGAATTCTAGGCTTCTACATTTCACCCCATGGGCATATTACGAATTCATAAATAATAAAATGCATGCGTATATGCATAAATGGAAAAAAAAGTGGAAATAAGCTCCACAAACACACAAATATCATGCATATACAAGTATATTATTCATAGGCATAAAATAAAATCATTGCACATCCAAATACAAGATAATACTTATCTTTAAACAAACAAGATCCAATAAGATAGTTGTGTAAGATAAATTTTCCACCCAACCATAGGCACTCTATCTAGCATATACTCTTTTGTTGAGAGGCCACCCCCAAGCTGGGATATGAGGCCAACAAGGTGAAGCAAACACCTACATGATTCTCTCTCTCTCTCAGCCAACAACCCATTCTATTCCCAATCCTTATCCAAATACTCATCTGGGTCTCTACAACAATATCACCTAGATATCACAACCATAACACTCCTTCCAACTTCCAGACACAACACAAGTAAGGAAATCCCCTTCATTGATCCACAATTCATTCATAAAATACAACCCTTACAGTGCTTACTAGTGTATGTAGTAAGTTTCCAACATATTGTATGATGTTAGAGAACCTCATGTAGTGTTAATTCATGGCTTCTAAAGTATCCATGAGTATAAAAAATCAATAGGTAAAGTTTCTTAGCTTTCCCAACCTCTATGCTCACCTATAACCATCTCTTTTCCCCTCAAATTTGTAGTTCTCCTTCCAAATTTGAATATTTGGTTAAGCCACAATATCAAATGGTTATACCTCTATCCATATCCACAAAAAGTGGATCAAATCCCTTATTCTTGGACAATCAAATCCCCAACTTCTTATGCTTTATTCTTTAATGAATTATTACCTAATCAAATATCTGGAATCTCTAAACTAATTGAAAAATAATAATACTAAATATTACAAAGAGAATATGAGGAATCCAACTTCCTCATATAAAATTTGTTTGTTTTTGAAATTATTGACCTATGAAGGCCAATCATAGTTTGATGAACAATATGCTCCTGCATTAGCTTACCATTGTGATTATGATCCTTGTGGACATTATATCCATCGTCCATATTTTCTGTGTGCCTCTCAAACCAAGTTCTCTGGATTTCACTGGATCCCGACAGAACAAAAGCTCCATTGATGCATCATCAATAAAAAACGGGTCCTCCACATGTGATAAGAATATTGAACAAGATCAATACTCACAGATTTATTATTCTTATGGGACAATCCTATACAAAGATGCAACGTGGAAGGATGATATGGGGAAGTGAATATCTAGATTCCATGATATTGTAGCACCAATTTACATCAATGAGGTTGGGACCTAATTTCTCTTTCTATCTCCATTTTTGAGGTTATCCTTTCTCTTTTGTATAAAAGGTTGTTCATTGTTTTTCATGTTCATGTGGGTAGACCATTAGTGATAAGAATTGCAACAATGGTTGTAGTGATCATGGAATTTGTAATGGTGAACTTGGAGAGTGTTGATGTTTTCATGGCTATGAAAGTTTGTAGTCCACCGCTATGTTTCTGCTCATCCTTTTTCACAGTTTTTTTTGGATTCAAATTTCCATTAATCGTCAGTGTGCTTGGATTTCTAGTTTATTCTAGTGTCTTTCTATGTGTTTGGGTTTTTTATTTGGTTCAAGGGTCAAAGATAACTTAGTGCTTATTAGGAACCCATGCGATCAGCTTGGCTTGTGAGGTATGCAACAAGCTATTGCAATTAGAGAGCTCTATTGTACTTTAGGCCAATGGTTAAGTTTGAGTATTACTTGGGAAAATTGTAGGTTTATATATGGTAAACCATATTTGTAGGAGAAAAAATGTCACTCATTTGCACAACTATATCCCACCTTCCTAGATAAAGAAGGCCCATCATGCACCAATGGACCTGCTCCTCCATGGTGCATGTGCCCAAGAATAATATATATATCCAGATTATTCTATTATATTGGTTCAGGTCTTCCATATTCCAAGGAAGGATATACAGTAAAGTAATGCATGGGTAAGAGGCTCAAATGAGTTGCGGGTATATATATAATATCTATGAATTAATGAGTGGGAAATAAGGAATGGTTTGGAGCTGTTGTTGACATTTGTATTGCTACAGTTTTGATAATTTGATAATTAGCATTGTTGTTGCAACTATAGGTAAATTAAAAGTGCCACATCTACTTCTTCTATTTTCTTTATATTGGTTTAATATGCAAACTAAGGCTCTACATTTGTAATTATTAAGCAATTTTCACTAATATAGAACTCATTCAACTTTACACTAGATAATGCACTTTGTAGTTGACACCTAGGTATGTTTTAGATTTCACCCATAAGGTAATTTGATAGAAAAATGGCCCATCAATATTTCCACATTGTTACTAACTATCCCTTTACCTATAGTTAGTCAGGTGGTTGATAATTAGTAGAGTGGGTGGAGAAGACTTGTTATAAACATCTAGTTGGGGTATACATAATGGACCATTTAGTGAGTAACATAGTGTAATTTTGTTCCATATTAATACTTACCTTAGTTTTTGTTTTAGACAATATCTTGTGGGTATTGAAAGTAATATTTTTGGGAGTTGGAGAAGAACTTGTGGTAAAATAATTTGTTGGGTAAGAGCTTGTTGTAAAACTTCACTTCCCTTCTTATCAAAGGTTGTTAGTTTGAGGTTTCTTCTTTATTAGTTATTGATGAGATTACATTAATTAACTTTAATATAGACATATTGATATAGTTAACAGCTATTGCAAATTCGGAGATATGATGTTTTGAATATTGATGTCTCATATTTTATGTTTTAGGGTAGAAGTTGGACAATGGTTCAAGTATTCCATATTGAAACTCGAAAAGTTTTATAAGAAGCACTGGTATCCATAGAATTTCCAGAAGCCTTGGTAAATCAACTAAATCTAGGAGGAATAATAGTTATTCTAGTTGTTGATGTAATTTGGGTGTTAATATTGCTTCTCTGCCCAATTATTAAAGGATGCTAGCTCAAAGGAAGAGCGCCTACCTTACAGGAAGGAGGTTTGTGGTTCGATTCCTTTGTTCCCTGTCTATAAAGATAAATGCATAAAAATGACTAAATATACTACCAGCGAATGATAATTACAAATTAAAATGACTAGATATGCTACCAGTTAACATAAAATTAATGACTAAATATGATACCAATTAACGAAAAATTAATGACTAAATATATTACCAATTGATAGTAATTAATGACTAAATATACTACCAACGAGCGGAAAATATACTACTATTTGATGACAATTAATGGTTAAAATGACTAAAATCAATTACTACAATGACTAAATAAACGACTAATTAAACAACCAAATATAATACCAATTGATGAATTTAGTGCAAGCAATAAATGAGTAAAATATTTTAGTGATTAATTTCATGGTGAGTTATATGACTACAAATATAACACCACTAGTTGTCTAACCAAAATTGGTCATTTATATGCTGAATTTAGTAGTTTTTTAGTCATAAACTTATCCTTTTCTACTAGTGTAATGAACAACAATATGCAGCTCTAAGTAGTGTAAATATGCATTAATAATAATGATAACGAGTGCTTGAATCCAAGGATATGAGAGAATGGCAAAAATAAAATTGACATAACTTCTTACCATATAAGAAATGATTTTTGACAATTGACATAACTATCATAGAAGTAAATTCACTCCCTTACTCCAATAACTACATGAAAGGACTTTTCACACCAACCTCACAATGCATTCAATGATTGGATTTAATAGTCAAAAGGAAGTAATTGGCTCATTTAAGGCACATGGAAGAAATTAGATGAGTTCCAAGGTTGAAACTTGGAAATAGAGGATTTAATATCCCATAACCTCCCTTTCCTCTTCCCCTCTAGTGGAATCATAACCCCTCTAGTGCACTTTACACATCCATCTTGGACCATTTTTATTATTTTTCCAACATGATATTTGCATATCTTTCCAGTTAGCATGACAAGCCAACCATATGATGCAATTAAAAATATTTACATCATATATGCCTATCCATTCACTGGTTGAGCCTTGGCCTTAAGCTTCGCACTAGCAATCCATACTAGCATATTTACCTCATTTACATAATTTTTATTTAATACATTCCAAGTCACTAGGGGTATTACACTCCCCTCCCCCTTGGAATAACATTGTCCTCAGTGTTTTCCCAAAATTAGAACAAAAATGCATATGCCTCTATCATGGAATCCTCTAGCTCACAAGTAGTGTCATCGGGACCAAAGTGCTTCCATTGCACCTTTACCTATCTGATGGCTCAGTTCTAGAGCAATGTTACCTTCTTTTCGAGGATGCATAGTGGATTTGTTTGGAACCCTCTCTTAGGTTCCACTCAAATCACATCCTAATTAATCACATGGTTAGGATCATGTACATATGTTTTAAGCAAAGAAACATGAAAATCATAATGAGCTCTTGTGTTAGTAGGAAATACAATTATATATGCAACTGGCCTTATCGTCTCAAACAATTCAAATGGACCACAATATATCGGTGATTGCTCGACATAACTTCCCACCTTCAAGGAAATTTTCATTGGACTCACAAAGAGTTAATCATGATCCCAAACATTTAATTCCCTATGCATGTGATTCTTATATGCATATTTTTTCTATCTATATTGGGCTTCCCTTAAATTATGCCGAATATTTTCAACCTCTTGTTCCATTTCCTTAATCAATTTTGGCCCAAGTACAATTTTGTTCACTAGATTATCTCAAGTCATTGGTGTCCTTCACGTTCAGCCATACAAAGCTTCAAATGGAGTCATTCCCAATGATGCTTGTTGCCCATTGTTATATGCAAACTCTACCAAGTTAAGATAACCTTCCCACTTGGATAGTTTGTCCATCACATACATGTGAAGCATGTCTTCAAGCACCTGACTTACTCTTTATATTTGGCCATATTTTTATGGATGGTAGGAAGTACTAAAGTTCAGTTGTGTACCCAAATCCATAAAAATACTTTTCCATAAATTAGAAGTAAATTTTGTATCACGGTCGAATACAATTGATTTGGGTAACCCATGAATTTGAATAGTCTTTCTATCTCACCATCCTTGTAAGTGGACTTAACTGGAATAAAGCGTAGTTCCTTATACAATTTATCCACCACAACCATGATGGAATCATGATTTATTGAAGTAATTGTAAATACGGTAATAAAATCCATTGTTACCACTTCACATTTCCATTCTGAAATTGGAAACAACTGTGATAAACCTGCTCAGTGTTGATGGTAAACCTTTACTGTTGGAATTTCATACATTTGTAAATATAATCATCAATGTATTTCTTCATTCCTGGCCAAAAATATTTCTTCATGGCTATAGAAATTTTTTTATGGTATCCTTGGTGATCGAAATATGGCATTTTATGGATTCCATCCATAATAGTTCTCCTCAAGTCTGCCACATTAGGAATATACATTCTATTTTATATGTAAGAATTCCATCATCCTCCACATCATAACTTTCATACCTCTTTTCCAAATTTTGTTGTTTTAATTTATCTTTTATCTATACATACTACTCATATTCAACAGTAGATTCAACAATTTTTTCCCTCAAATATGATTCACAAATGCTAATGGTTTCCACATGCATTGCATGCATTTTTCTGTTGAGTGCATCAACCACTTTATTTTCTTTCCCCTTATGTGTTTGATCTCAAAATCAAATTCACATAAAAATTCCAGCCATCTGTATTCCCTTGCATTTAGTGTTGGTTGTTCAAACAAAATTTTTAGATCATAGTGGTCTATCCTAAGCTCACATTTCCTACCCATCAAATCACTAGTAGAAAAAGTAAGATAAAAGACTTAAAAAACTACTAAAAATTGCATATAAATGACTAAATTTAGTCACATGACTAAGAGTCGTTTATTTCCAGTTAGTTATAATGCGAATAAATACGTGACTAAAAAATTTAGTCATTTATTGGTTGTTTTGATTGGTCAGTTTGGTTGTATATTTAGTCATTGTTTTAGTCTTTAATTGATGTTAACTGGTCATTAATTTAGTCATTGATTGTTGTTAACTAGGCATTTATTTAGTCATTAATTGTTGTTAAATGGTCATTTATTTAGTCATTGATTGTTGTTAACTGGTCATTTATTTAGTCATTGATTGCACTTATCTGGTAATTTAGTTAGTCATTAAGTGCATTTAACTGGTCATTTATTTAGTCATTGATTGTTGTTAACTCGTCATTTAATTAGTCATTGGTTTATGTAGATAGGGCACGTAGGAATTGAACCACTAACCTCCTTCTTGTAAGGAAGGTGCTCTTCCATTGAGCTAGCACCCTTAAATAGAATCAAAGTTCACACTAAAATGTGAACTAGAAACTTAACTTTTAGTATTCTGAAAATGCTTGTAACATTTATTTCAAAAGACTCTTGAGAATTTATGTTAGATGGTAATTATATGTCCCAAATAATCCAGATAGCCAAAAATGCTAACTATGATTTCAAATCTGATTAGGGTCTACCAAAATGACAGAATATTTCTAAAAAATGTTCAAACATTACTATGTTTATTTATTTATCAAATTTTTTCTTCATAGGAAAATATTTAAATGGGACGTGAAAAGAGGATATTATGTATCCACTTAAGTGATACAAGAGAAGTGCATGAACTGCAGATGTTTTACAAAAACTGTGATCAGCCTAAAACTATGGATGAGAACTGAGAAATATAGTAGTTTTTACTAATGACCAAACCAACTATAGTACGAGAATATGGAAAACATAATTTCATACACATTGTACATATTAAATTTTTTTTCCAGATTCTAACCAAAGGTGGAACTAATAACTATCCGTTTACATTTTCAAACGCATAACAAGACTCTTTCTAATAAATATGGAAAATTAGAAATAATATTGGTCACAAGTCTCCGACGAATATGCCTGAGAATGAATGATGTCTAGAAAATGTTTTTATAAAAATATTTCTTATCTAAAAGGTTGCAAGGATACTAGGACTATATAAACTCATTATGATCTTACCACTAGTATTGCCACTAAAGTAGTAGCAGCCTTTGCAACACATGGAGACATATCTTCTTGAGCTTGGTGAGGTTGTTTAGAGGGAGGCAGGGCATCTTCATCACTCGGTAAGCTATTTCTCAAATGATATTTATCAGCCTTTAGTGGCAAACATGTCATACTTTCCATGAAAATTGAAGACATATACCCATGTGGAAAATCTCCTTCAGTTTACATACTATTAGAACTTATGGTATTATTAGTTCTCAAATGTCATTGATTTAACAAAAAAAATTATCTGCTGCAATATTTTCTCCATTATTGTCAATGGCAGTTATTATGCTTCCTCGTATGAAAGCAAAAAATCATCCTTCCAATTCAACAAACATTCAAAAAATTTGAGCTGAATATCGGGATCACTTTGCTCTAGAAACCTACAAAAGGCAGGTTCCATGAATTAATAGAGGATTTCTAAATCACTATAAATAGAGGAAAATAATGATAATAATTTCATATAAATCATTGTCAGAAACAATTGATACAACACACATTTCATGTTTCAACTTGATTGTGAGCACTCTCATGCAATTAATGAAGGTAACAATCAATCAAAGCAACTAATATATGCATTTCAATTCAACAACACAACTCAACTGAAAAATTGCAACATAATGATGCCAAAAAAATCTTTATCACAGATAAGGAAAACAAAAGTCAACCACATAAAACTTTAACGTGTTTTAGATTCCTGAATTGATAGAGCAAAATACACATTCAAGATGTAAGGAAACAAAGACACCCAGAACATAGACTGAACACACAAATAATATACCATGAGTAAAGGCATTGTGGCATAGTTTCACTGAGTGAAGACCTTGCGATTTCATTTCAACCCATATATTTTTGTGTCTAAAAGATAAATATATTATATATATTCTCTTCTTCTCCTTTACATTGAATTAATCTTCATGACCCATACCTATTCGTCATTTGAAATACTTCCCATATAAACAATTTATTTCTAATAACCAACCACATAAAGGTTTATTTATTTATAAATGACCTAACCAATATATCACCTTCCACCACCATTGAGTGTCAGCTTCTAGCTTGTCTAGTATGTACATTACTTTGTATCTTAATTTTGGTGAATAGATCCCTAACACCAAGTTCCTAGACCAAACAAGTTCATCCACTAATATTTTAATTAGAACATGGATCGGATCTAGTTTATCTATTTATGCTCTCCACCAGATTTGTTCATGTACTTCTAATATAATTTCCCTACCATCCTCCAATATTTTTTCCATATGGTAGAGGTATTTGGAGAAACTACTTGATCCAGGTTGTATGTAACTTCTCTATGGAGAGTGTTAATGAATGATTCTTAAATTTTAAAGTCACTTTGACTAGTCACCTAAGGATCTATCCCAATCATAAAATTTTCCTCTTATCCAACGCTTCATGCTAACCAATTCCATATCGAAGGGATAACTTGTAGCATTTATTTCCATATCATGGAAGCATTTTTTATTGGTTTAACTACACTTCTAATCCATTCTTCTACTGAATTCAGTTTAATGTATTTTTGAACTAAGATTCGATTCCATATCCCATCCTTGGAGATAAGTCTCCACACACTTGTAGTTGCTAGTGCCTTTTTGAAATGATAAAATTTATTTTCCTATCACCACCCAGATCTTTTATCTTTTCTATTTCTTACCATTTAATTAGGTAGATATTTTATTTATCCTTGTTCCTTGACCATAGGATTTTGAATATTGCTTTCCTATTTTTTTCTAAAATTCCTATAGATATAGACTAGAGTGTGCCAATATATTGGGATTCCCCCCAACACTAAATTCACAAGTACCAATCTTCCACCTATGCATATACATCTATTGCACCAATGATTTATCTCCTTTTTTCCACCTCTTCTAGCAACCATAATCATTAGGTTTTATAAAAAACCAGTAATATTTGAATCCTTCTTGGAGATATATAAAATTATATGGGGAGTTTTGATGAATGTGTCTAATTTGATTCTCCTCTAAATCATTGAAACACATAAAATATATTTTCATATTGACTATAATACATGTTACAACTTGAACGAGCATGTGTGATTAAATACCCAAAGAACAAGGCTATTCCAACTATATCCTAGAGGTTTTACCCAATTTCACCTTGATAACCACCTCCCTATACTCTAGGTTGGATTTTCTCCAACTCAAGGGGTGATTCCCTAAGATATGATTTCTAGGATATGGAAATAAGGGCACAAGGTGATTTGAAGAATTATCCTTAGCAAAATAATTTGGTATTTTGTAGTATGTAATAAATGGGTGATGGGACCAGGGTTGGCAGGCGCGGGGGGGGGTTCTCTTAAACCTCGATGGAAGCAACAAGAAAAGCTATGCTTGGGGAATTGGTTCAAGGACTAACAATGCAGCCAAATGGTTAGCCTTGATAAAAGGAATTGACATAGCTAAAAGCAGCGACACCCGTAATCTGGTGGTCCTTGGAGATTCTATGATTGTGATCAAAGATGCCAGAGGCCTTATAAACCATAGTCACAAGCCTCTCTCCATGATGCACCATCGTTTTATCCACCTGGCCAAAGCTTTTATCTCCCTCGATTTCTTTCATATCTTAAGAGCCAACAATCATAGGGCTGATTCCATGGCCAAATTGGGCTCAGGTTTGAATTGTGGACACCTCCTAGAGGATGGGTGTTTGAATGTGAATGTTTGGGTTCCTTAACCCTTGGTTTTCTACCTATTCCCTATATTACTCTACCACCCATGGCCATCCCATCGTGGCATTTATTATTAAGATCTGATGTTGGATCTGTTCGCAATTCCTATGCTGACCTATCCCAGAACCGACGGCTTGCAGTGATTGAAGCCATGTGGCTCGCATGCAGGAATTTATTGAAGATGAGGCCTATGGTTTATTTCATGCATGTTGACGGAGGGTTATGCACTTTTCCCTTCTCCGCGTTTGTGCTTCTACTCTATCCTTGTGTTTTCCTTGGCAGCTCTCATAAGGTTTTCTCTGGTAGCTCTCGTAAGGTTTCGGTTTCTCTCATGGATTGCAATCGTGGTCCTCCTACCCAACACTACCGAAAATGCGTGAAGAACCTCCAGGGGCAGCCTGGAGGGACCTGTAATAGAGAACCGAAATGTTGTCTCATGGATCTTTTTCATGGTGTTGACGGCTCTGATCATTCCAGGGGAGGGGAAAAGAAAAATTGCACCACCCAGTCTCAGAAGGAAGATGTGATCATGGGAAATAGATGGGTTCCCCTCGATTTTTCTCATGGTCTTGGGGGCCGAACGATGCATTATTCGAATGGTGGATTAGCTCTGGGAAAAGGTGGCAGGCTCCCAACTTTGGGGGAACATAATCTGAGCTTTGCTCAACACAATTTTTGCAACAGCTCCATTGAACTGGGAGGCATGTCGGGAATGGGCTCTCTGTTAGAACAAGGTAGTCCCTCTCTGGAACTTCAAACTCATCTGCAAGATTTGGAAGCTCAGGTGCATTGGCTCAGAGGCAACATAATGGAAATGAAGAAAATGATCTCTCAGTTTGGTACTTTCGTCCAAATCTCCAATTCTGAAGTTCACACCTGCACTGGTAAGACCAAAGACTATTTTGAGAAACTGGTTAACAAAATGGATAATTTCTATAGCTGTCTGAGAATTGGAGAGGAAAAAGTTGATTGTGTTAGGGTCAGCAATGGGAACAACCCCTCAGTCATTCTAAACATAGATGAAGACAATGCCGGCACTATCACTGGAAGCAAGGGGACCTCAGCACGAAGCAATCATGAAAACTAAGGATGAAGACCTCTGACATGCCATCTCTGCTGATAATCTATCTATTTGCTTATGTTCTGTTTCTGTTGTCTTATATTAGGGCAGTTCGTTTCTATCTATAGTTGTGCTTATTCGGCAAATATTTTTGAATGTAATAGACTAAAAGCTTATTTTGAGAACCAGAGGATGATACTCATTGAGTTTGTTACAGCAGCTTTGAGATTTTAGGAATAGCCTCCCCACTATGATGTAATATTTCCATCTTTTTAATATAAAGCTTTTACCCGTTTCTGTAAAAAATAAAAATAAACGGGTGATGGGAGGACATCAAGACTAGTTCCAATACTAGGGAAAATAGAGTCAAAGGGAACACAACCAATGAATGGGTGAGTTAATGAAAGGTTAGTGTATATCATATCCCTTGTGGTGCCAACTAATAAAACCCAACATGTTACGACATAAATCTATAAATCACTAGGATCTCCCTTATGATGCCAACTCAAACAATACTAATTAGGGTGTGGCTTATACTAATAAAGTATCACTAGTTCTTACTCTATAAAGATGATTCATAATAATTTAATATCCATGCATAAAACAACAAAGAGATGGAGGAGATTCTTCACTCACAATCCTTCCAATGGGACAAATTTGTCCTTCTATGGCCCTAATTAGTAGGTCTATTAATTGCATCAATCATTTGTAACATTAAAGATGAGAACAAGTAACCACACATACAAATGGAGAAGAAACCATTTACACTTCAAAATTGCTCCATAAAGGTATGTCAACTAGGCTCCAAAAGAGAGAGAGATCTCAAAATCTAACCATGAGTTTAAATGAGATTATCTTTATATATGAGATTATCTCAAATTACTTTAAATAAAATGATCATTAATTCATACATCTAGCATAGGGTGGAATAAACATATGAAGAACTCCACTAAAACTCTAACCAACTCCTAACAAATTCGTAAAAAAAGGTGGTCAAAAGAAACTTGCAAAATTCCAAGATACAAAGGGCCCAAAAGAGACGAGGCATGACAACAAATGAGGAATTCAACATCAATAAAGGTCCAAAAATTATTCAAGAAGGCAGGGCTACAATAGAAGCGCGTCCAGAAAATAACCAACCAATCCCTAGATCCAAGGTTTGACCCCTAAATCTCCTCCAGTCACCAATTGATTTTCCAAACATCTCCAAGCTAAGTTGAACATTTACCACAAGGAAACCAAACCAACTAAATGTGTTCACTTAGCAACAAATTATTATATTCCAAAGGTAATGCTCCAGTAGACAACCCTCTGAGAATGCAAAACTTCCTTAAATGTGTAACTCTCCACAAGAGTATGTGGCTAAGGAAACCAATAAAACCCTCAAAGATGGAACAACCACCAAGAAGTGTCTTCCAACCAATATCTAAATTATTTGATCTATCATAATTAGGCTAGAAATGGACCTCAAGGTTGAACACTCCACTATAATGCATCAAAACTGCCACAAATTTCCCTCACTTTTAATTTCTTATTGTCACATCCCCATCCAACAATCCAACCAATAGAGGGGGATATTTATGAATTCTAGGCTTCTACATTTCACCCCATGGGAATATTACGAATTCATAAATAATAAAATGCATGCGTATATGCATAAATGGAAAAAAAAAGTGGAAATAAGCTCTATCAACACACACATATGATGCATATACAAGTATATTATTCATATGCATAAAATAAAATCATTGCACATCCAAATACAAGATAATACTTATCTTTAAACAAACAAGATCCAAGAAGCTAGCTGTGTAAGAGAAATTTTCCACCCAACCATAGGCACTCTATCCAGCATATACTCTTTTGTTGAGAGGCCACCCCCAAGTTGGGATATGAGGCCAACAAGGTGAAGGAAACTACATGATTCTCTCTCTCTCTTGGCCAACAACCCATTCTATTCTCAATGCTTATCCAAATACTCATTTGGATCTCTACAACAATATTACCCAGCTATCACAACCATAACACTCCTTCCAACTTCCAGACACAACACAAGGAAGGCATTCCCCTTCATTGATCCATAGTTCCTTCAGAAAATACAACCCTTACAGTGCTTCCCAGTGTATGTAGTAAGTTTCCAACATATTGTATGATGTTAGAGAACCTCATGTAGTGTTAATTCATGGCTTCTAAAGCATCCATGAGTATACAAAATCAATGGGTAAAGTTTCCTAGCTTTCCCAACCTCTATGCTCACCTATAACCATCTCTTTTCCCCTCAAATCTGTAGTTCTCCTTCCAAATTCGAATATTTGGTTAAGGCACAATATGAAATGGTTATACCTCTATCCATATCCACAAAAAGTGGATCAAATCCCTTATTCTTGGACAATCAAATCCCCAACTTCTTATGCTTCATTCTTTAATTAATTATTCCCTAATCAAATCTATCGAATCTCTAAACTAATTGAAAAATAATAATACTAAATATTACAAAGAGAATATGAGGAATCCAACTTCCTTATATAAAATTTGTTTGTTTTTCAAATTATTGACCTATGAAGGTCAATCATAGTTTGACGAACAAGATGCTCATGCATTAGCTTACCATTGTGATTATAATCCTTGTGGACATTATATCCATCGTCCATATTTTTTGTGTGCCTCTCAAACCAAGTTCTCTGGATTTCACTGGATCTCGATAGACCAAAAGCTCCATTGATGCATCATCAATAAAAAACGGGTCCTCCACATGTGATAAGAATATTGAACAAGATCAATACTCACAGATTTATTATTCTTATGGGACAATCCTATACAAATATGCACCATGGAAGGATGATATTGGGAAGTGAATATCCATATTCCATGATATTGTAGCACCAATTACATCAATGAGGTTGGGACCTAATTTCTCTTTCTATCTCTATTTTTGAGGTTATCCTTTCTCTTTTGTATAAAAGCTTGTTCATTGTTTTTCATGTTCATGTGGGTAGACTATTAGTGACAAGAATCACAAGGATGATTGTAGTGCTCATGGAATTTGTAATGGTGAACTTGGAGAGTGTTGATGTTTTCATGGCTATGAAGTTTTGTATTCCATCACTATGTTTCTACTCATCCTTTTTCACAGTTGGTTTTTGGATTCAAATTTCCATTAATGGTTAGTGTGCTTGGACTTCTATTTTATTCTAGTGTCTTTCTATGTGTTTGGGATTTTTATTTGGTTCAAGGTTCAAAGATAACTTAGTTCTTATTAGGAACCCATGCGATCACCTTGGCTTGTGAGGTATGCAACTAGCTATACTTTGCAATTAGAGAGCTCTATTGTACTTTAGGCCAATGGTTAAGTTTGAGTATTACTTGGGAAAATCGTAGGTTTATATATGGTAAACCATATTTGTATGAGAAAAAATGTCACTCATTTGCACAACTATATCCCACATTCCTAGATAAAGAAGGCCCATCACGCACCAATGGACCTGCTCATCCATGGTGTGTGTGCCCATGAATAATCTATATATCCATATTATTCTATTATATTGGTTTAGGTCTTCCATCTTCCAAGGAAGGATATACAGTAAAGTAATGCATGGGTAAGAGGCTCAAATGAGTTGCGTGTATATATATAATATATATGAATTAATGAGTGGGAAATAAGGAATGGTTTGGAGTTGTTGTTGACATTTGTATTGCTACAGTTTTGATAATTTGATAATTAGCATTGTTGTTGCAACTATAGGTAAATTAAAAGTGCCACATCTACTTCTTCTATTTTCTTTATATTGGTTTAATATGCAAACTAAGGCTTTACATTTGTAATTATTAAGCAATTTTCACTAATATAGAACTCATTCCACTTTCCACTAGATAATGCACTTTGTAGTTGACACCTAGGCATGTTTTAGATTTCACCCATAAGGTAATTTGATAGAAAAATGGCCCATCAATATTTCCATATTGTTACTAACTATCCCTTTACCTATAGTTAGTCAGGTGGTTTCTAATTGAAAGAGTGGGTGGAGAAGACTTGTTATAAACATCTAGTTGGGGTATACATAATGGACCATTCAATGAGTAACATAGTGTAATTTTGTTCCATATTAATACTTACCTTAGTTTTTGTTTTAGACAATATCTTGTGGGTATTGAAAGTAATATTTTTGGGAGTTGGAGAAGAACTTGTAGTAAAATAATTTGTTGGGTAAGAGCTTGTTGTAAAACTTCACTTCCCTTCTTATCAAAGGTTGTTAGTTTGAGGTTTCTTCTTTATTAGTTATTGATGAGATTACATTAATTGACTTTAATATAGACATATTGATATAGTTAGCAGCTATTGCAAATTAGGAGATATGATGTTTTGAATATTGATGTCTCATATTTTATGTTTTAGGGTAGAAGTTGGACAATGGTTCAAGTATTCCATATTGAAACTCGAAAAGTTTGATAAGAAGCACTGGTATCCACAGAAGTTCTAGAAGCCTTGGTAAATCAACTAAATCTAGGAGGAATAATAGTTATTTGAGTTGTTTATGTAATTTGGGTGTTAATATTTCTTCTCTGCCCAATTATTAAAGGATGCTAGCTCAAAGGAAGAGCGCTTACCTTACAGGAAGGAGGTTTGTGGTTCGATTCCTCCATTCCATGTCTATAGAAATAAATGCATAAAAATGACTAAATATACTACCAGCTAACGACAATTAAAGATTAAAATGACTAGATATGCTACCAATTAACAGAAAATTAATGACTAAATATGATACGAATTAACGAAAAATTAATGACTAAATATATTACCAATTGATAGTAATTAATGACTAAATATACTACCAACTAACAGAAAATATACTACTATTTGACGAAAATTAATGGTTAAAATGACTAACATCAATTACTACAATGACTAAATAAACGACTAATTAAACAACCAAATATAATACTAATTGATGAATTTAGAAAAAGCAATAAATGACTAAAATATTTTAGTGATTAATTTCAGGGTGAGTTATATGACTACAAATATAACACCACTAGTTGTCTAACCAAAATTGGTCATTTATATGTTGAATTTAGTAGTTTTTTTAGTCATAAATTTCTCTTTTTCTACTAGTGTAATGAAATGAACAACAATAGGAAGCTCAAAGTAGTGTAAATATGCATTAATAATAATTATAATGAGTGCTTGAATCCAAGGATATGAGAGAATGGCGAAAATAAAATTGATATAACTTCTTACCATTTAAGAAATGACTTTTGACAATTGACATAACTATCACAGAAGTAAATTCACTCCCTTGCTCCCATAACTACATGAAAGGACTTTTCGCACCAACCTCACAAATGCATTCATTGATTGGATTTAATAGTCAAAAGGAAGTAATTGGCTCATTTAAGGCACATGGAAGAAATTGGATGAGTTATAAGGTTGAAACTTCGAAATAGAGGATTTAATATCCCATTTCCTCCCTTTCCTCTTCCCCTCTAGTGGAATCATAACCCCTCTAGTGCACTTTACACATCCATCTTGGACCATTTTTATTATTTTTCCAACATGATATTTGCATATCTTTCCATTTATCATGACAAGCCAACCATATGATGCAATTAAAAATATTTACATCATACATGCCTATCCATTCACTGGTTGAGCCTTGGCCTTGAGCTTCGCACTAGGAATCCATACTAGCATATTTACATCATTTGCATCATTTTTATTTAATACATTCCAAGTCACTAGGGGTATTACAATCCCCTCCCCCTTGGAATAACATTGTCCTCAGTGTTTTCCCAAAATTAGAACAAAAATGCATATGCCTCTATCATGGCATCCTCCATCTCCCAAGTAGCCTCATCGGGACCAAAGTGCTTCCATTGCACCTTTACCTATCTGATGGCTCAGTTCTAGAGCAATGTTACCTTCTTTTCGAGGATGCATAATGGATTTGTTTGGAACCCTCTCTTCGGTTCCACTCAGATCACATCCTAATTAATCACATGGTTAGGATCATGTACATATTTTTTAAGCAAAGAAACATGAAAATAATAATGAGCTCTTGTGTTAGCAGGAAATGCAATTCTATATGCAACTGGCCTTATCCTCTCAAACAATTCAAATGGACCACAATATATTGGTGATTGCTCGGCATAACTTCCCACCTTCAAGGAACTTTTCATTGGCCTTACTAAGAGTTAATCATGATCCCAAACATTGAATTCCCTATGCATGTGATTCTTATATGCATATTGTTTCTATCTATATTGGGCCTCCTTTAAATTATACCTAATATTTTCAACCTCTTGTTCCATTTCCTTAAGCAATTATGGCCCAAGTACAATTTTTTTCACTAGATTATCCCAAGTCATTGGTGTCCGTCACCTTCTGCCATACAAAGCTTCAAATGGAGTCATTCCCAATGATGCTTGTTGCCCATTGTTATATGAAAACTCTACCAAGTTAAGATAATCTTCCCACTTGGATGGTTTGTCCATCACATACATGTGAAGCATGTCTTCTATCACCTGACTTACTTTTTATATTTGGTCATATTTTTATGGATGGTAGGAAGTACTAAAGTTTAGTTGTGTACCCAAATCCATAAAAATACTTTCCATAAATTAGAAGTAAATTTTGTATCACGGTCGAATAGAATTGATTTGGGTAGCCCATGAATTTGAATATTCTTTCTATCTCACCATCCTTGTAAGTGGACTTAACTGGAATAAAGTGTACTTCCTTATACAATTTATCCACCACAACCACGATGGAATCATGATTTATTGAAGTAATTGTAAATACGGTAATAAAATCCATAGTTACCTCTTCACATTTCCATTCTGAAATTGGAAACAACTATGATAAACCTGCTCAGTGTTGATGGTCAACCTTTACTGTTGGCATTTCATACATTTATAAATATACTCATCAATGTATTTCTTCATTCTTGGACAAAAGTATTTCTTCATGGCTACAGAAATTTTGTTATGGTATCCTTGGTGATTGAAATATGGCATTTTATGGATTCCATCCATAATAGTTCTCCTCAAATCTGCCACATTAGGAATATACATTCTATTTTTATATGTAAGAAGTCCATCATCCTCCACATGATAACTTTCATACCTCTTTACAAATTCTAATGTTGTAATTTATATTTTATCTGTACATAGTGCTCATATTCAACAGTAGAGTCAACAATTTTTTCCTTCAAATATGATTCACAAATGCTAATGGTTTCCACATGCATTGCATGCATTTTTCTGTTGAGTGCATCAACCACTTTATTTTCTTTCCCCTTTATGTGTTTGATCTCAAAATCAAATTCACATAAAAATTCCAGCCATCTATATTCCCTTGCATTTAGTGTTGGTTGTTCAAACAAAATTTTTAGATCACAGTGGTCTATCCTATGCTCAAATTTCCTACCCATCAAATCACTAGTAGAAAAAGTGAGATAAAAGACTAAAAATACTACTAAAAATTGCAAATAAATGACTAAATTTAGTCACATGACTAAGAGTCATTTATTTCTAGTTAGTTATAATGCGACTAAATACATGACTAAAAAACTTTAGTCATTTATTGGTTGTTTTGATTGGTCAATTTGGTTGTATATTTAGTCATTGTTTTAGTATTTAATTGATGTTAACTGGTCATTTATTTAGTCATTGATTGTTGTTAACTAGGCATTTATTTAGTCATTAACTGTTGTTAACTGGTCATTTATTTAGTCATTGATTGTTATTAATTGGTCATGTATTTCGTCATTGATTGTTGTTAACTGGTCATTTAATTAGTCATTGGTTTATGTAGATAGTGCACGTAGGAATTGAACCACTAACCTCCTTCTTGTAAGGAAGGTGCTCTTCCATTGAGCTAGCACCCTTAAATAGAATCAAAGTTCACACTAAAATGCGAATTAGAAACTTAACTTTTAGTATTCTTAAAATGTTTGTAACATTTATTTCAAAAGACTGTTGAGAATATATGTTAGATGGTAATTATATGTCCCAAATAATCCAAATAGCCAAAAATGCTAAATATGATTTCAAATCTGATTAGGGTCTACCAAAATGAAAGAAAACTTCTAAAAAATGATTAAACATTACTATGTTTCTTTGTTTATCAAATTTTTTCTTCATAGGAAAATACTTCAATGGAACGTGAAAAGACGATATTATGTATCCACTTATATGACCTCGAAACATAAAAATGCACAAGAAATCAAGCAAACAAAGGGATACAAGAGAAGTGCATGAACTGCAGATGTTTTACAAAAACTGTGATCGTCCTAAAACTATGGATGAGAACTGAGAAATATAGTAGTTTTTACTAATGACCAAACCAACTATAGTACGAGAATATGGAAAACATAATTTCATACACATTGTACATATTAAATTTGTTTTCCAGATTCTAACCAAAGGTGGAACTAATAACTATCTGTTTACATTTTCAAACACATAAGAAGTCTCTTTCTAATCAATATGGAAAATTAGAAATAATATTGGTCACAAGTCTCCGACGAATATGCCTGAGAATGAATGGTGTCTAGAAAATGTTTTTATAAAAATATTTCTTATCTAAAAGGTTGCAAGGATTCTAGGACTATATAAACTCATTATGATCTTACCACTAGTATTGCCACTAAAGTAGTAGCAGCCTTTGCAACACATGGAGACACATCTTCTTGAGCTTGGTGAGGTCATTTAGAGGGAGGCAGGGCATCTTCATCACTCGGTAAGCTATTTCTCAAATGATATTTATAATCCTTTAGTGGAAAACATGTCGTACTTTCCATGAAAATTGAATACATATACCCATGTGGAAAATCTCCTTCAGTTTCCAGACTATTAGAACTTATGGTATTATTAGTTATCAAATGTCATTGATTTAACAAAAAAATATTATCTGCTGCAATATTTTCTCCATTATTGTCAATGGCAGTTATTATGCTTTCTTGTATGAAAGCAAAAAATCATCCTTCCAATTCAACAAACATTCAAAAACTTTGAGCTGAATATCAAGATCACTTTGCTCTAGAAGCCTACAAAAGGTAGGTTCCATGAATTATTAGAGGAATTCTAAATCACTATAAATAGAGGAAAATAATGATAATAATTTCATATAAATCAGTGTCAGAAACAATTGATCCAACACACATCTCATGTTTCAACTTGATTGTGAGCACTCTCATGCAATTAATGAAGGTAACAATCAATAAAATCAACTAATATATGCATTTCAATTCGACAACACAACTCAATTGAAACATTGCAACATAATGATGCCAAAAAAATCTTTATCACAGAGAAGGAAAACAAAAGTCAACCACATAAAACTTTAAAGTGTTTTAGATTCCTGAATTGATAGAGCAAAATACACATTCAAAATGTAAGGAAAGACACGCAGAACATAGACTGAACACACAAATAATATATGCACACATGTTAGTAAGAATTTCCTTAAGAAAATGACCTCTAGAGAATGATCTAGGGTTTCTCATTTCTTTAATCAAAATCAACCGTTCCTTGAGAATGTCTTTCCTTGCCTTGCTTTTAAATTGGCTCTCATCATAGATTTCAAAATTGCAAGATAGGGAAGTTTACAACCAAAACACGTTAAAGAAACCCAAGAGCACTATGATCACAACGTGGAATAAAAAAATTGGATGTTACCTAGTTCCAAAGCATGCTCCATGTGGTCTAGGTCCATACCAAATTCAGAAGGAAGAAGTATTTGCAATATTTTTCAAGAAAAGAAAACAAATTTCACCATCATAAGTTGTGATTAGATCTTGAGAAAATAGGATCTTTAAAATGGGAAGAGGTTTGCGGCTGCTGTGCGAGGTCTAGATAGATATAAACTAGTGTAAATAACATATTCCATATCTATGTCCTATTCTGTCTAAAACACTATATCACATCACTATAGAGTGATTCAATGAATGTTTCTCCCTAATGACATTATTTGTCATCTCTTCAACTTCAATGTTCTGGTTTGACAGATAAATATTCTAATGTAACCGAAAAATGAATGTTTTAATGATAATAACACATATTGCATACAATAACACATATTGTGTACAAGTCCGTTGGATCTTATATTTTAATATAATAAGAAAACTAAGTTAGCCTATCCCAAGAAAGAAAAATTTAGATCTGAATGATCATTATATTCTCTTTATAATGTTTATGATTTTTTTTAAGAAGATGGTAAAATCTATCATCAGTCATCAACTATTAGCAAATGCTAATTAACTCATCCTCTTTATTTAAGGAAAATGACTAGCTAGATGCTTATGGGCCTGTTGATGCATCGGGGGTGCAGGGTAAGTGCAAAGTGCTGGAATGGGTTCCAAGGGACACAACAGGGGATGAAAACCCAGCCAAAGGCTTCGAAATACCCTGCGCAAGGGAAATTATATCATCGAGTTGTTTGGTGTGGTAATCTGTAATGTTCCAAATTTGGCATTGGGTCACAATGGCCTAATCACATTGTCCCTATTCAGTAGATTTTGTCAAATTGATGCTAAAGTTGAAATAATTGCCAAGGATGAAAATTACTAGTTTCCTAGGTTTGGGGTGGAAGATTTGAGATTTGGAATAATGGGGATAATAAATGATGTTTGAACATTAGAATGGAATAAATATTTAATAAAGGACCTAAATAAATATATACAAGTTAAAATCAAAGTGGCATTTGATCATGAAGACACATGGAGGAAGTGGGACCCACATATGTCTAGACTTCCCCACTACACTTGGCATCATTCTCTCACCAATTCGAATTCAAGGTGAATGGTAACATACTTGGGGGAGTCCAAAAGGTATTATTCATGGAATGACTCATCCAAGGTCGAAATATAGAGGAAGAGTAACTCCCATGGAAGAGGAAGAGGCAATTTGGAGCTAGTGAGACACTTGGGCTAGATTCCCTAGCTCTATGACAACAATGATGAAGATGCTATGACACCTATGACACAAATAAGACATGCAGGCTGACATATGACATATATGAAATGTCAGGTCTAAAAATAGACTCCAAGAGGGCTCTCAAGGGTGTTAAGGCAGCTAAGATGCTTCCACATGTGATTTGGTGGAAGTGGGAGACTAGGAATTGTTGTACAAGTGGCGTTCTTTGGAATCTCTTCCCAACTTGAGTTGGCATGAGTCTCCTGGAAGGAATTCGACCCATGGAGGACATTATAACTTTATAAATGTCAATAACAAAGAATGAAACCAGCTTTTGATCATTTGTAGAATTTGCAATTGCATTTGTGTAGAGGGAGAGCTAGTGGATGACTAGTTTCTTGCCTTAGCCAATTTCGAGGGTGAAAGATTCCCATCCAAGTTGGTAATTGAAAAGGCCATTCAGACCTTTCATTTGGATATTTAATGGAGTATTTATTTGCATGTGTAAGATACAGGGAAGCTCATGGTTTCTTCTATTGCAGCACATTCTCTCAACCATTTCCAGTTTTGATGGCATATTCTTGATCCTTGAGGGAGGGCGTTTTTGGTGAGCTATTGTACTCTTTGGGGGATCTTCTCATGCCCCATTTATTTTGTAATATGAATTAAATACTCTTTTCTTCAACTCCAGAAAGTTTCAGGTCGAAATTCCAAGTAGAAATGTATAAATCTCATTTTTAATGGAAGAACAATGCCATTTCCTCACTACCTTGTTGTGAACCAATGTATTGATGATGATTTAGAATGAATGGATGATTCTCTGATGCATTTGTGATTAATGGAATTCCATGGATGTATTTTACAAGTTTCATGTACTGTACTTGAGAATTTGAAGTATTTTTACTCAGTTTAATTGCATTGGGAGAACAAATAGTGCCATTTCCCCAAGGGTCGAATTGGTGATTTTTGCAGTTGAATGGGAGAGGATTGGAACAGATATAATAATCAATTAATGGTGCACATGAGACCTTAATAACATACTTAATACATTCCCTACCTATTTTCAGAAATTTGAGTGGGTTTGGAGGCATTTGGGAAGCCATTTTCAGTACTAACCCCAGGGGGATTTGAACCCCAAATTACTAGTAAAATTGCATACTTGGTCCAGAATCTTAAGAGAGTTTTCAGAGGTATTTTGGTGGTCATATATCATCTCTGAACATCATATTCAAGTCCTAATATCATTCATACACCTTCCTCGAAGATTTGAAGGCATTTGGAGTCAATTCGAGACCTAGAGACCAATACTAGTCAAAGGGAAATTACTGGTAAAGTTCCCTACATTGGCCAGAATTGAAAGAGGATTTGAAGAAGTATTTTAAAGGTCCAAAAGCATCCTTGAAATACATATTTATGTTCTAACATCATCCATATACCTTCTCAGAATATTTGGGAGCAATTGAAGCAATTTGGGGACCTAGAGCTCAAAACTAGTCAAAGGTCAAACTAGGGAAAAAAGTGAAAATTTTCCATTTTAATAAAATTCCTAACGAGGGACATTACATAATCACCCATGGATATTTGGCCTCCGCTGGCACTCTATCAGTAAAAGGTTCGATCTTGAAAGATCAATTTTCCTATCAATGAAAACTAAGTGAAAACTAGTTACCAAAATCTAACTTAACCTACTTAAGGAAAGAACCTATTCTAAGTCAGATCTAGCCTAAAAGGAAGAGTTGATGTTGTGCTGATCAGATTTGAAGCATGATGAACAAGTAGTTAAGTACCTTTAACAGAAATGTCTTTGGGTTCTTCACTTGTTAATTAAAGTTTTATGAGTTAATAAAAATTAAGTGACAATTTTTCAAAGTGTTTAAGCCTATTCAAATATCTGATCTGTAATCATTGTGTTAATTGAAAAATTAACGTTTGATTATACATATTTATTTGCATCGAATCATTTGCAAAAATATAAAAGTGAAAACGTTCAATTAAAGAAATTTAATAGAACAATTTTGAGCATAATCCAGACATACAAAGAAATCAATATGAGAGATCTTATGCATTAATGAATGTCCTGCAAAATATTAAACACATAACCGCTGAAAAATTTGAAACATTAACTCAGCAATTCCCAAATAAATTTGAAGAACAATAGAAGGTGGTGTTATCTCTAGGGTTGTTCCTTCTACTTATTTTTAAATCTTGATTATGATTTGTTTTTATTGTTTTTAATTTTACTTTGTTTCATATTTTACATTTGCTTTTTCACTATTAGGTTTCCTGAGTTACCTAAAATCATCAAAGTTTTTATTCATTAATTATGAGCCCATGCATGTGCAAAAAGGTATGTGTTACAGGATGCAATCTTACAGACTGGTGGCATTTTTCTAAACCGGCAACATCTTGTGAGCCTGCAGCATATTGATTTCTTTTTATGTCAAAATGGTCACATGACATTTTATCAAGTGGTTTATGATTTATTTCATGGAATGTGAGATTATGTTATAAGAATTTGACATCCTATATGTTTTTACATCCCTGACCATGAAATAATGAGTCATATGGTATGGCGGCAATTATGGAAGAATACAGGTGTTGTCATGTCAAGGTCAAAACCGTTCATATAATGAGTAAGTGTGGTCATCATAACAAGAATAGCCCAATGCACATGTTCCATCAAAATGTTTTTCATTATTTTGCTGAAGAAGGGTATTGGCAGAATGGCTTGGTTCATTGTTCATCGCCATCTGATCATGAGCAGTGTTATGTAAAGGTTCTGAAAATTTTGGGTTTATGTCTGAACCCTAGCGCTTGCAAATTTAGAAATCGAATACATTTGTGCTTCCTTGCATAGCGGAGCACGCAACTTCAACATCGCCATTCTTAAAGCACACCGCCGCATGACAAATGCTTTGTTTAGAACAGTGCTGCGTGAAGACTTTGCTAAGTTGAATGTTTAACAGGGTTATGTGCAGCAGAATATTAATGTTTTTAGCCGAAATATAAAAGCATTATTTGTTCATACAGCTGAGTTGAAGTCAATTTAGGGTTTATAATGTCAAGGGTAACTGAAATTGAAGAGGAGCCAGAGATGGTCGTGAAGAAAAAGCAGGGAGGTTTCATTTGTAGATTGGAACCAAATAATACAGATTGGATTAAACAGTTTCCAAGGACTGCAAAGTTGATTCAGAGGTCGGGATGGTTCAGTTTTTGTGATAAATTGCAGGGATACCATTCACAATTGACAATGGCTTTTATAAAAAATTATGATAATGATAGGGTTCAGCTACAAACCTTAACCGTGAGAGTCAATGAAGATTCTATTGCTGAAGCTATCAGTGTTCCTGCAGAAGGTGAAAAATGGTTTAAACAAAAGGATTTCAAAGAAGATTTCAGCGAATTCTTGATCCTGGGAAGTGAAAAGCTCGACTGGAAAAATGGAGTTCATGTTAGCAAAATGAAGCCAGAATGGAGAATGCCATTGGAGGTAATTTAGAATTATATCACTTGTGACGGAAGGTATGATAGGGTATTAAAGTGCCATTTGAAACTTCTAATACATATTCATGGTAGTACACAGTTGAATCTTCCATTTTACCTGTTTAAGAGCCTCCAAAAAATGGTTGCCAAGATTCAAGGCCATCCAGCACATACAGCTCGCTCGGTTTATCACCAGGGGCTAATTAAATTGTTGATTCTAACTCAGCTGCAAAAAGAAGAAAGAACATGGGGTTCCCTGCTGACAGAGTTAGGGTTTAGTGATAATCCTAAAGAGAAAGGAAAGAAGATGATCGAGGATGCTAACCAGCAGACAGAGAACCCTACAGAGATAGTTCAAAAGGGTAAAAATAGAGAAAATGATGCTGTACAGAGTAATTTGAGCCCTGAAACACCCTGCACACAAGAAAATCCAGAAAAACTTAGTGATATGATTAAAAGCATTGCTTCAAAAAAGAAGAGTTGTAAACAGTTATTCAGGGAAGGCAGACCAAGAACCAGACTCAGTGAGAAAATGCAGATGGAAGAAAGAACAGTTATGGAAGATGATAAGGAAGTTGTAGTTATTGAAGATGCTGCAACTGAAGGACTAGTACACACAGCAGAGGACAAGTATGATGAAGATATGGAACAATTTATCGACATGCAAGGTGTAGTAGGTTCCACACTAGAAATGTTTTGTACAAATAAACAAAGCAATTTTGAAGAAGGTTCAGTATCAAGAAATCTGACTGAAGAAAGAGGTTGCATATGTAGTGCCCCTAGACTTGTGTAGACATTGAGGGCACCTGCTGAGTGACCCGGCTGATTGAAACATTAACTAAATAACCTTTTGACCTTATTTTTTTGAGTATGTGTATTTGAACTGTTGAGGTAAATGAATAATTGCATATGTTAAACGATTAGCTATGACTATGGAAAATTATGTTGATGGATAATGCTTAACGACTAGCTGTATGGTGATTATGTATTTGGCGATGAAATGTATATTTGATAAGAGGAATGAGCAGTTTGAATAAATCATAAATGTTTAACAATGCTAGAGTTACAAACCAGATGATGATTGTTGAGAACAGTGCTACTAATAATTTGTTGCGAGAAGTGTGTGTAGAAACAAGTGAGACGGTTCACCAACGGACACACAAAGGAACATGGAGGGTCGTAGAGTACGGGTAAATCACACACAGGGGAAGCGACGACGATGTCAAATTCCGACAAGAATACCACGCATGAGCAGATAAGCATTGATCCGCTTGCTCAAGAGGAATGCGTGAGGGCGTACGAGGTGGGCCACGACGGAGCTGGTCACGTACGAGTTGAGGGGCGCGCAGTGAGAACGGACTCACTCCTCAGCGCCATTAGTCCCTAGATAGCATGTAGACGGAGGATGGATGGTAACGATTCCTAAAATCCCTACAAGAGTTCCCGCAAGTCAAAATGAAAAGATGGTGGTAGAAGGGCCCAACGATGCGGTACCCTGTCGAGAACGGAAAGAATGGACGCAAGGACCCAACGAGGTGGTACCATGCCAAGGAATGGAAACCATGGATGATTGGACCCGACGGAGTGGTGCCATGTCAGGGGATGAAAAAAAATTAAGGAACCAGGAGCCCAACGACGCGGCACCGTGATCCTAGTGAGTTTGATTGTTAAATTAAACTGCATAAAAACTTAGGAGAATAACTCTAGATTATTACTTGGCAAATGCATAACAATAGCTTAGACATTTGCACATGAATAGTTATTTTGTTGAGCATTTAAAATAATAGAAATTATTATTTAGGAGCAAAATAGATTAGACACCTAGCCAACTAAAAGCTAGGAGTTGATTAAAATATCTGGGGGACAAACTAGAGAAAATTTAGGGATGTAGGTACACTTCCCAGAGAAACTGACACTTGGATGGGTGAGTGTTTTAATTAAATAAATAATTAAAAATATTTATTTATGCATGAAGCGACATGTGTCGCAGGAGATTTCCCTTTATAAGGAAGGCTTAAGGAATGGGTAAAGGGCCCATAATTTAGACGATTGTCGTAATTTTCGAATGCCTCAAAGACTTGCTGCTATCTAAGGGTTTGGCTTAGAAATCCTGGTGGGAAGGGAAGCCCAGGCTAAATTTCTGAAATACTTGTGTGAGCTCTACGACCCAAAGCTCGGGGGAGGCCATGCGACTGAAAGCATGAGCCTATGGTTGGGTGGCGAAGCTAACGGTTGCTTCGCCTATGGTTAAACGAGCTTTGCTGGAGGGATCCTACGGAAGACGCAGACAACAATGGACCAGCTGGATCGGGTTGACAGGTTAAGGTTTGCTGATTTTTGTTAAGTTATTCACTCTTTTATTTTATTTTTCCAATAACTATAATGGCTAATTTGTTTGTATGAAGTTTTTAAAGTTTCAGGTTCAGTTCAAGGGGACCCTAAAGGAGGGGTCCTACATTTGGTATCAGAGCCGGTTGAGCCTTGAGGGCACCGGACTAATTATTTAGGGGTTCGTCAGTGATTCATGGAGGACAGCGACAGAATTGGAGCTGTGAATTCCATGGGATTTCTACTATGACCGGAGCATTCCTACAGGTTTTTAATTGTTAGTTATTTCATACTCATTCTGTTTTATCTAAAAATTATGGATCTTAGATTTTCGTACGAGAATTTGAATATGTACACTGTACCATTGATATTTTATGAACAATATTTTTTATTCAACCTAGCACCGGTAAAACTACACGCCAGATCCTTGATTAAATCCTGTTCTTTAAATCTTTAATTCACTTTTGCGTCGGCAAAGTTTCACGTTCAACCTGGTCACATGAATTTCTGTCATTCTTACCTGTATAATATGTATGATTACCTATCTGTCAGGGACAAGGCCTTGCACCCAGCCACAACAATCCTTCTCTGTCAAATCGCATACTATTGTAACGCAGATCCGGACATGTGCGATCAACCTTTGTAATGCCATGTCTCGAATTTATGTAAATAGATCTTTATAAACGTCCATTATTGAAAACTCTGTCTTGAATTCGCCTTAGTATTTATTCTATGTGAACAGGTTCTCCTCTGAGTAAACTCTGCTTGGTCGGTGTGAGCGTAGGTTGCTCTATGGTTAATCACCTGGGTAGAATCACCTCTACCGTCGAATGATTTAAATTACAGAGCCAACTCATTTTAATTTCTCTGCGATTTGGTAGACCCATAATTTAAGGTTGAACATTTAAATCACAATGCCATTTCCTCTTAAAGTCTCTGTTATTTCATGCAGATCCACATCTGCGCTTACAGTGTTGAATTACAGAGGCATTTCTTTTCAATCCTTTACGATCTGAGTGGATCCACATGTAGAAATGTTGAATCACAAATTTAATTCATTTTAAACTCTGCGATCTGGCGCAGGCTCTCTTCATCGATCTGAACATATAAGCACAGTCCAGTCCCTTTTTAATCTCTGGGATATATTGTAGTTGGCTAATTATAATCTCATTCATAAATAGCAAATTCACCATTCGGACAGGATGTCTTTCTTTTCCTGGGCCGAGTGTTTATTGTTTATTTTCAGATCTCTGCGTAGTGGGGTAGAATCTCCCTTGCAGTAGAATTATTTAATTACAGATCTACCTCCTTTGTTTTTCTATGTGATTAGGGGCAGAATCACCTAAGGTTGGAATTATTGAATTACATATCTACCTCATTCACATTCCCCGTTGAAAGGTGAACTCCAGCTTTATTCTTTAAAACCTCTCTGGTTTAGAAAGAACCAGTTATATTTTATTCATATTACTGCGTCTTATTTCCAAACTCTACTCATTTAGTGCTCAAAAACCAACCTGGCTATTGGTCAAATCTCAGAGATCTATATGCCTGAGTATGTTTCTTATTCCCAATTATGGCCATCGACCAAAAACGGATCGATCTCAGAATTGACAGGGTTGTGTATCTGTGTTTTAATTAACGTCCACCATCTCTGGCAGCGGGGAACGCATTCTTTTCAGCTTCCTTTTTCTTTATGAGATCAATGGATCTCGTTACCCGACAACCTGTCATTGTAACCTTACCACTGTATTTTGTTGAATGTATAGTTTCAAAATTGTTTTTAATATATATATATATACATATATATATTCATGCTTCGGATACGTTATTTACCTCCTCTCTCTTCCTGATGCCGAGTTGAACAATTATGGAAATGCAGAAACTATATTTATTTTGTATTTATGGTTTGATACTAGTAACCCCAAACGGATCGCAGGTCGTTAGTATTTCGTACTGCACGAATCAATCCACAATGTTATATGTTTATCAATGATCTTATTTTAATTTTTATTGAACGGAATTTGAAGCCTTTGTTTCAAACCTTCGAGAACCCTCGGATGAACACCGAAAACCGGTTCTCCACACGTCCTAGTACTGTTTTTGGAAGTAGCAAAAACCCTAACGAAATCTCAGAGTAGAAGCCGCCGAAAAACCTGAGGATGTGAGTGTTGGATGATTACCACTTTGATCACTTTTTAATTGATACCTACTGTGAACACTAATTACGGTCCGATGATATCGAGGTAAATCAACCCGAGGGATTGAACCTTGACACAGTCGACATCTCCATCATTTATGGTGTTTGACAATTTTGGCATCGGAAACGCTAAGCTCACAACATTTCAGGTCATGGTGTATTAAATATTGTATCTATTAGGAGGCATTCTACTTAAACTACGCTTCGTTGTGTTTCGGCTGAAACTTAGCGTAGAAGATCCCCGCCAAATTGACATTCACTCACCCGTCAGTCGAATTCCTTCCAAGTACATTAAACCTTAAATGGAAAAACGTACTCCTGTTTTAATTTAATCTTGCCCAAATAATTACATGAGAGTTTAATTTTCAGTTTAGATCCATAATCACAGTAATGTTTGGTAGTTTGAGTGTGGTATTGATGTTATATCATATGCTTTTACATGCATTCTGATCGCTTCCTTAAGAGAACAGCACCCCCGGATGGATAGATCGTAGATCATAAATTGCAGTAATTTATGATAGTTTGAGTGTTGTTTTTTTTTATTCTTCTTTCTTTTTCTTAGTAATGGCCGCCAAGAGCCTGTATGTTTGTGGTAGGTTGTATAGATCTGCATACAATAGTGCAGCTGAAAATGCATTGGCAAATCCGCCTACAACAAGTTTATAAGAGAATATAAGTTGCGTGTTGATCTTTGTTTTATATGGAAATGCCGCTTTTAATGAACCAAGATTTCCTGTATGCTAAATGGAAAACAATTGAAACCATAGATCTAAGCGTTGAAGGTGGGTTATTGATTTTTTATTTTATTTTATGATTGTTGTATGTCCAGATCTCGCTGAGTATGCTGAATGTAAACCATTGAAAACGTATTTTATTTTATGATTGTTGTATGTCGAGATCTCGCTGAGTATGCTGAATGTAAACCATTGAAAACGTGGATCTCTGTATCAGGTTCGCTGTTTTGATATCGAAAGCGTGGTCAGGTTTTTGCTGTTGATTATTGTTGTAGATTCTGATCTCGGTTAGTATGCCGAGTTGAAATCATTTAAAATCGTGGATTCCTGTTCAGAATCTCTGCTATTTTTTTTGGAAATCGTGAATGCATTTCGTCTGCTTGGATAAAACCCTAGTTGTCCTGTATGCCGTAGGGAAACTGAAAATTTTCTGTTTATATAATTTTAGCATAGATCTGTGTTCCCAAAGATCTGGTGGTTATGTTGAAAGCCTGTTATTTTTTTATTTTTTTTTCTTGGAACAACACGCTAGCTCGGCTGTATGCTGAATGAGAGTCGTCATCCTCTGTCTTGTATGCCAAATTTGAATGGTAGCTTCCTGTTCATAAAGATTTTTGATATATTGGCAATCGCCTTATAGTCTGGCCGCTTATTTCTTGGACAATTGGTAGACGTAGATCTCTGAAGGTTTTATGTTATAGTCTTTATATTGTTTACATTGTGGATATCCTCCCCTTTGTGTAGGTAATTATACCTTTGTCGGCTTTGTTTATTAATTTATTTAGCCAGTTCCATGAGGATTGGATGTCTTGCTTTTCTTAATTATTTAGCCAATCCCATGAGGAAAGCATCTGGAGCTTAGAGATCCATGTAGTTTTTGAGGACTGCATAGAAGCTATAGGTATAAATATACATATGACCTTTGCATTTAAAAATGATGATTAGCGCGGAAGCCAATATATATATATAAATATTACAGGAATAGATCTCTGTATTTAAAATAATTATTATTATTTAAAATAATAATTATTGGTGTGGAAGTATAGTACAGAAAATCGTTCTCCGAGATTATGTCGATGTTAACGCCAGTAAAGTGAGATATTGACTATTAGTTAGTTACAAAATGATAGTTATACACTTACACCATTGTAACATTAGTTATTAATAAGATATTGGTGAATGTTTATGATGACGAACTTAGTTATGAAGTGACAGTAGTATTTATTTATATTATTGTATTAATAATGGGTAAGAAGTTAAAGTTAGAAGCAAGTAATATGGTATTTACTTTAGTCGAGAAATGAAGCTTAGAGAAGCATGGTTGCTTCATTTATGGGTTAGAAGTGAAGAGGAGGCTCTCTTAGTTTAATTTTATATTTTATGTTATATTGACTTAAGTTTAGGTGAAAGGATAATGCAGTATCAAGTTACATAAGTTTTATTATATTTCATATTCCATATGGTGGTGTCACGAAATGAAGGAAATGAATGTTATGTAGCACTTTAGAGATAACCTTAAATGTATGATTATGTTATACTATCTTTAAGAGATGATTCATTAGTATTTATAGAAATTTATAATGGTATTTTTGTTATAGGGAAAATATAAATATATATTTTATCAATTAAATATTCATGTTTGAATTATGAAGATAGAGAGACTAGGATTAAGTTTGATTATAAAATTATAATTGTACTTTGAGTTATGGAAACGGAGAACACAAACTATTTTATAAAAAAAAAAAAAAAAAAATTCTCCAAAGACAAGTCTCTATGTATAAGTTTTTATTTATATGTTGGATTGGGAGAATCGGGATAGGAGATTAATGTCCCTAGTTTGGATTAAAGATTTGATTTTAAATGTATATAAATTTAGACATAATTGTTAAGTAAGAAGATAGTTGTAGTAGGATATGTTGAGTTTCTTTATCAAGAAATAATGTAATTCTAGTGAATAACATGCAATTAATGCTCTCTTGGAAAATAGAGAAAGAATTTTACTATGAATATATATGCAATGGTTGATTGAAAGAGTTACATATATATAGTACATTTAGTGAAATATGCATACCCTATACAAGGAATTAATATGAAGAGATACAATTTTAGAGGGAATGGTAGTTAAGTATTGGATACGGTAACTTAATGGAGAATGCAAAAGAAAAAAAAAATTAACTACTTCTTTTAAACTTGATGCAAAATGCATATACTTGTCGAGACTTTGATAGATGGTCGCAAGGATAAAACGAACTCAGAATTTGGAAAATGAGGTATTGACATGACGATGAGATATTATGAAAATGAGCGCAGTGATTCTATATCATGATGATGTTGTTAACGAAAACGAAAAGCAACGAACTTGACTTGGCCATGACATGATAATGGAGAGATGTAACCTGGAAAAACTCTTGAAACAGTCAAATATGGACTATTTTAGTAAAGCAAAGTATGGATACGATTGACATGAAAAGTAGAATACAATAATGCTAACCAATTGACATGGTCAAACCTCGACGTATAGAAGATTAGCCCTCAAGATGGAACTCGATGAAGTTAAGGAAACGAACATGTTGCGACTTGAAGAGTCCACCGGAGTGGTCCTATGACAACATAAATGAGGAAAAGAGGTAAGGATGTGATAAGCTCGTTGATCCGAATATGATGTTATTGAAGAAATGACTAAGAGTAAACTTTTTATATGTTTGACTACATCACTAAATTTCGACGACTCGGATCCTATTGAGAACCAACAGTATTAAAAACATTAGGGGTTTTTGGAAGTAACCTTATGGAAATTGGTTTTGAATTATTTGAGGGTCTCTCTCTCTTGATTTGTTAAAAACGTGACCATGTCTTACCCATCCTCGATTGACAGAATATGTTATGATGTTTACCTTCTCGTCTTGGAGGGAAGGATGACCAAATATATTTGGAGTCTTTCTTGATGGTGATTTACTAACTAATGGGTGGATATTGATGTTGTATAGCTTGTAATTAAGTTTGGATATCGTAGACCTTCACAGATCTAGGTTGGTATTGACAATTATGAAGGAATTATTGGATTTACAATACGCTTGTTATGATTGAGTTCATAAGGATGTATTGAAACCATGTTAGATGAAAAAGAAAACTTATGATTAGAGTCACTAGTGCTTAAAGCCTTGATTGTTGGAGAAACATAGAAGAGAATGACAAGAATATGAGAATAGGAAATTAAAAGTTAGGCCTAGTGTCATAAGTACGAGAACAAAAATTTAAACTTCGAGACGAAGTTCTATATAAGAGGAGGTGTATGTAATGCCCCTAAAATGATTGTGGACCTTAAGGGCACCTGTCGAGTGACCCAGCCGAACAACTTCGATAAAGTGGTTTCTTGAGCCTTGATATGTCTTAAAAGATTGAGGAAAACTTGAAGATGTGAATGACGACAATAATTGATAAATGAATTAAGGAATTAAATTCTAAGTGTGGAGAGGGATAATTGATTGATTACATCTTGATTAATGATTAGCCCTGATTGATCAAGTCAAAGTGCAGTAGGACAATTACAGTCCTAGCTCTGCGACTTGGGAGGACGCAACTGAGATGCGTCGTAGCTTTCCATTTTTTTTATTCTGAACTTCGGGACGAAGTTCTAATTAAGTAGGGGTGTATGTAGTGCCCCTAGACTTGTGTAGACATTGAGGGCACCTGGTGAGTGACCCGGCTGATTGAAACATTAACTAAATAACCTTTTGAACTTATTTTTTTTAGTATGTGTATTTGAACTGTTGAGGTAAATGAATAATTGCATATGTTAAACGATTAGCTATGACTATGGAAAATTATGTTGATGGATAATGCTTAACGACTAGCTGTATGGTGATTATGTATTTGGCGATGAAATGTATATTTGATAAGAGGAATGAGCAGTTTGAATAAATCATAAATGTTTAACAATGCTAGAGTTAGAAACCAGATGATGATTGTTGAGAACAGTGCTACTAATAATTTGTTGCGAGAAGTGTGTGTAGAAACAAGTGAGACGGTTCACCAACGGACACACAAAGGAACATGGAGGGTCGTAGAGTACGGGTAAATCACACACAGGGGAAGCGACGACGATGTCAAATTCCGACAAGAATACCACGCATGAGCAGATAAGCATTGATCCGCTTGCTCAAGAGGAATGCGTGAGGGCGTACGAGGTGGGCCACGACGGAGCTGGTCACGTACGAGTTGAGGGGCGCGCAGTGAGAACGGACTCACTCCTCAACGCCATTAGTCCCTAGATAGCATGTAGACGGAGGATGGATGGTAACGATTCCTAAAATCCCTACAAGAGTTCCCGCAAGTCAAAATGAAAAGATGGTGGTAGAAGGGCCCAACGATGCGGTACCCTGTCGAGAACGGAAAGAATGGACGCAAGGACCCAACGAGGTGGTACCATGCCAAGGAATGGAAACCATGGATGATTGGACCCGACGGAGTGGTGCCATGTCAGGGGATGAAAAAAAATTAAGGAACCAGGAGCCCAACGACGCGGCACCGTGATCCTAGTGAGTTTGATTGTTAAATTAAACTGCATAAAAACTTAGGAGAATAACTCTAGATTATTACTTGGCAAATGCATAACAATAGCTTAGACATTTGCACATGAATAGTTATTTTGTTGAGCATTTAAAATAATAGAAATTATTATTTAGGAGCAAAATAGATTAGACACCTAGCCAACTAAAAGCTAGGAGTTGATTAAAATATCTGGGGGACAAACTAGAGCAAATTTAGGGATGTAGGTACACTTCCCAGAGAAACTGACACTTGGATGGGTGAGTGTTTTAATTAAATAAATAATTAAAAATATTTATTTATGCATGAAGCGACATGTGTCGCAGGAGATTTCCCTTTATAAGGAAGGCTTAAGGAATGGGTAAAGGGCCCATAATTTAGACGATTGTCGTAATTTTCGAATGCCTCAAAGACTTGCTGCTATCTAAGGGTTTGGCTTAGAAATCCTGGTGGGAAGGGAATCCCAAGCTGAATTTCTGAAATACTTGTGTGAGCTCTACGACCCAAAGCTCGGGGGAGGCCATGCGACTGAAAGCATGAGCCTATGGTTGGGTGGCGAAGCTAACGGTTGCTTCGCCTATGGTTAAACGAGCTTTGCTGGAGGGATCCTACGGAAGACGCAGACAACAATGGACCAGCTGGATCGGGTTGACAGGTTAAGGTTTGCTGATTTTTGTTAAGTTATTCACTCTTTTATTTTATTTTTCCAATAACTATAATGGCTAATTTGTTTGTATGAAGTTTTTAAAGTTTCAGGTTCAGTTCAAGGGGACCCTAAAGGAGGGGTCCTACAGCATAAGAGAGGAGGATTTGGATATTTCCTCAGAACTTGGTCAATGTAAAAGATCTCTTCAAACTTATAAAGAACAAACAATATACCTGCAGGACATTAATGAGAAATTAATGGTGGAAAATAAAATATTACGAGAAGACATGGAAAATAAGGAAGCAGAGTTCCAAAAATTACTGAAGATTTCTAAGAATATCCTCAAAGAGAAACGAGACATGCAAAGACAGCTGGAGCAGCTCAAAGCCCAGAACAAGGAAAGTGATAAAGATGTTGAATTGGTGAGGCTTCAAAAGCGTTCACAGGTGCTTAGTGACTTAGCTGCCTTAGCTGAGGCTTCTAGAATCCTTTAGGTGTTTAAAAGTTATTTGATTTTGAAATTATGTTGTTATGTTTGACATCTGTATGACACTTGTATCCTAAAATTTTGTAAAGGATTAACTTCCCACTTTTGAAGGAAGTTCGATCCAAAAATTTAGGATCTATGGTTAATTGCTAGATAGAGGATTTTTGTATAAAGGGAAGGCTCGATTAGAAAACTAGAGGTTGGCAGTTTTGGGAGTAATGCATGATCAATTGTGAGCACATCTGTGTAACATGAGCATTTTGCAGCTTCAGTAACAGGTTCTATTTTTGAATAAACATGATGATGATTTTCCCTTGTGTTATATGAATTGTCCTTCTGATAACTTTGTTATGTATATGGTCATATATATTCCATTACAATAATTTTTATCATGAGAAGACAGTTATCTTTTTATTTTTATAAACATTGACAGTTTCACTTCATGATTTAGGATCATGGTACCTATATATTGAACTTTGTGATATACTCCATGTTATGCAGTATTTATTTGACTTTCCTGTAACTCTGATTTCATACCAGCCTATCCTTTTAAAAGTGTCATGTTTGCTTGTAAAGATTGTAAATACCTATATAATACAGTATGGATTGTGTGATATGTGCAAAACAGATTTGATTTAATATTAATTGACATATACCCGTTTGGTTTCTTGTAAATCGTGTGATGCCTTTGCAATTTTTGGTTTTATACCAATTGGTGTTTTCAGTGTGATTTTATTTGATTTGTACAAAGATTTCCTTAAGCTTGAATCCCGTAGTCTAGGTTCAACTTTAGGGATAACAGGTGGAATAAAAGATAACTTTCCTGAATAGAGAAGTCTTGTCCAAAAATTACAATGACTCTGATAGACAAAGTATCTTCAGTCCAATCTCCTGTTGAATTGCAATTCCAAAATTCCCAACCCCTTACTAAGGGAAACATTCATCCTTATATACTAAATTCACATAAGAGTTCAAAAAGGATAAATTATACAAAATAGGATCTAACCATCGATCCAAGAAATCTTGCTATTTTTAAGCTTAAAATATTTTCCGCCACCTTTCACAAAAGAAAGACTTGTTCTTTAATCATATAAGGTCTCGTGGCACCATAAAAATTCAATCACAGGTTGTTCACTATCATTGACAGGTGGTGTGGCTTGCAAAGCATCTGCTATAGGAAATTCGGGGTCGGGGAATCCACTGTAAAAAACAGATAAATCCATCAGAGGATTTACTTCAGGAACGGTAGCCGGCACATTAGGTTCTTCATTGATTAGAAAGTCCTGTATAACATCAGTTGATTCCTCCATAATTTCCTTCCTTTACTCTTCGGGGTTTTGCATGTAGGAAGACAAAGTTTCAAATTCTTCTTCACTGCTACCGCTGCTAAGATCAGGAACACCTGCATCAAACGGTGGTGACAACATTTCTTGATACAACAAGGGGTAGAGTTCTTCATTTTCAACCTGAACATTAGAAAATTCACCATCTGCATGAATATTACTCATTCTGAATGAGTCTTGGATAGTAGGACGCAAAAAAAAAAGAAATACCACATAGAGTCTTACATCTTCTAGAAGGCAAGGGATGAACTGGAGATTTCATGTTAATTGCTATTTAAAGGCCAACAAGCAGGTTGATGATAATTGGGCAGGGCAATTTGCAATGATTAAACGTATCCAGTCAATTCATTGTAATTACTTCAATTGTAATGAAAAGAGCCGAGGTATGTGCCAGTCGGATCAAAGCTTGTGCGAAGTACGAGTTCAATTACTACTCGCATGATTTTGAATTTCCTTTTTGATCACGTCATTACAAGCAATCTTCCATCAATAACTATGACTGGTAATTAATAACAGAGATGAAAATTAGGGTGATAAAGTTTATTTGCAAAAAGTCTCGACTAGGAGTTCCAGTACACAGGCTATCAATTCTTCCCACGTAACAAATCTGATCGATCTAACCTAACTTCCACGAGAATGATAAAAACTTTCAGGTCGGGAATAAGTGAAAAGAAATTATCATTAAGAGATGGAACAAAAACGACAAGATGTCAAAGCTCGAGTTCAGACATGGCGAACTTAAGGCGGAGAGATGGCATCCATCCAACATGAAGTAACTGATAGACTTGTATTAGTGTCCGTTGTCATGGATTACACAGAAAAATGATAATTTGGCAGAACCATCTTTCAAGAGAGAAAATGAAAATCCTGACTTAACTGACTACCCAAAATCAACATGACTGTGAGACCATAAAATATGGATGACTGAGATTAACTGGAGTAGGATGCGGAATTGGGTTCATGTATTTTCATGAAGTTCTTATTCAAAGATCCCGCAAGCTGAAACCCGAAAGTACGGATTTGCGGGTTGCAGGTATGCAAAATGGAAGTAAAAAAAAGGATTTCCGGCCAAAAACCCACTATGCGGGTGGCGGCTTTCGGGAACATTAAACTGTGAAGCAAAATAACCATCCCGAAAGCCGCATCCCGAAATCACGGGTTGCGGGTTTCGGGAGGACACACCAAATAAACGAAAACCACAATCCTGAAAAACTTAATGCCGCCATTGCAGGGTTCGGGTTTCGGGGTAATTATTTCTCAATCTTATTACAGAATGATTCCGCAACCCGCAACCCTCGGGTTGTGGGTTTCGGAATTACCAAAACCAAAACTTAAAAAACAACAGTCCCACAACCCACACCTGTCGGGTTGTGGGTTTCAGGTTCTCCAAATGTCGGGTTTTGGGATGATGATAACAGTCAACAAAATAATCAAAATTTTGGCTCTTTTCAGACTGAGACACTTTGGAAGAAATAATCAAACCCTTACAAACAAGCAGACCAAAAGCATGGGTGAAGATTTTTAGAGGTAAAATGAAAATCTAAAATTTTCAAGATGACTCACCCAAACACCTTTGTGTTTATTAAAATTGGGGGCTCCTGTGCTTAGCTAAGCATGGGATCTATTGTGGCTACAACAAATGGTGATTGGCTGGGAAGAACCAGTTATCTCTGTAATCAAATCCATCTAAAGACAACATGTCAATCTACCGATTTCTTGAAACTCAATTCAAAGAAGATACTCAAAAGATAACAACCAACAAACAATGAACATGAAAATGGATAGATCTCAACAATGACCATTTTAAAGATAACACTCATCCGATAAGGAGATTTAAAGAGTAATACCAAATCTTTACCATGATGTAATCATTGAAAACCAGCTTGTGTTGAACCTGGGCACAGTCTTATAAATGCTCATGGATATCCTAATTACAGATCCCCTTGGTTTATTAATTATATGTATATTCAGTGATCCTCTATGGATTATATATATACTCCTTTAGCTTTTCTTTCTCTTTTTTTTTTAATATTTTGTCCCTTTCTTTATTTTATTTTTTATTTTTATACATAAAACCTTGTTGATATGAGACCACTGTACTAACTTGGTGATTAGATGAAACAACACCATTCACAGGCCTAATCTGGAAACTGGTCAAGCTAGCTCGATGACGAGACTGCTTGTCTTCTGGCTGTAAGACCAAAATAAATTATCATGGCTTGGTAACCATATTGTGATAACTCCAGTCCAAGATCAAACCCATGATCATAGCAGGGCTGGCTTGTGATAAGACCCCCCTATTCTTGTATACAAGAAAAATCCCATAATGAAAGACAAAGGAATTTATTTTGGCATAGGCTACAAGGCATTACCAGGGCTTGGTCACCATATAGTGATAATGTTACTCACCAGTGCTTTGCAGATCATGAATGGACCGACCTGTAATAGGATCTTCCACCTTCCAGCAAAACTGAAAGTCATCTTCCAAGTGTGGTGGCTTGATGTGAAGATGTCATTCCACTTTAAACACCTATGAACCTAATGGGCTGGCTCGATAACAAGACCACCCACCTAGTAACTTATAATTTTACACAAAATTCATATTCAAAGTGATTGTAAAAGGATCCATGAGCAATTGGAACTGATCAAGTTATTATGATATGACGTTCAACATGAAACACCAAATAGATAAATGATGACCATCCTCCATACCTCAATTACACAAATAAAGCATGGTGAAAGATAATGATCAAAGTGAAAAGTATCCAAAGGAACTGCACTTATTTGACTGTTTATTCTTCAGAGCAAATTCTAATCAAAAGCCAGAAAGTAAGATTGACAACGATGCTGAAACTTCAGAAGCAATTGTTGCTAAGAAAAGTGATCATAAGCCATTACCACAAGTGTGAAGCCTTATTAATGAAAACCAAAACAAAACAAGAAAACCAATCAAAATGTCAATGCAATAAAACAAATGATTGAAAAATAAACCACACCTATGTACAAGTGCACCAGATTGTTTAAACAAAATACTTTTTGAGAAGAGACACAATCACTGGGAAGGTGTCTACAACTCCCTCTAGCGTCTGTAATCGAACAGTGTTGGGACCAATCTTTTCTGTAATAATGAAAGGTCCTAGCCAAAGGCACCGAAACTTGGTGTACTGATTCTTATCTTTACGTTGCTTGTCCCACATCAAGACCAAGTCACCGATAGAAAACTCCCTATCGGATGAATATTTTTCATCAAACCATCTCTTCACCATCTGCTGATGATGATACAACTTGTTCTTGGCTATTTCCCTATCGTCCTCCAGATTCAAGAGGGTGTCAATTTTTTGTTGGAGGGGAGAAGAATCATCTTCTTAGACATACTGGGCCAATTATAGCGAAGGAATGGTAAGATTAGTGGGAAGGATAGCTTCTTTTCCATAAACCAAACAATAGGGAGAATTTGCAATTGCTACTTTTGGGGTAATTCAATCTGCCCATAATGCATTATACAACTGTGTGTGCCAGTCTTTGTGATGAGAAGCTACAGTCTTTTTGAGAATATTTATCAGGTTTTTGTTCGATGACTCAGCCAAACCATTACCTTGAGGATAATAATTGGCAGAAAACTTAAACTTAATCCCCATCTCAAAGGCATATTCAGTTATATCGATTGAAGAGAAGTAGGATGCATTATCAAAAACTAAGTACTCTGGAGCACCAAAGCATGTGACGATTTGGATATCAAGGAAAGAGATTACTTGGGCAGCGTTACATTGTTTAAGAGGAGTTGCCTTCACCCATCTAGTGAAATAGTTTGTGGCTATGAGGATATACTTATGTTGGAGGGATGAAGGAGGGTTTATAGGCCCAACAAAATCCAGTCCCCATTGTTGAAATGGAAACTGAATTGTAACTGGTTGTAGAGGAAAAACAGGTTTCCTAAACTTCCCTGTGCATTTCTGGCATGGCTCACACTTCCTCACATAAGCATAAGCATATTTAAACAACGTGGGCCAATAATATCTAGCCCTAAGAATCTTGTGTGCTATAGTCTCTCCTGAAAAATGGCCTCTAGCAGGACCTGCATGAAATTGAAACAGAATGTCATTAGTTTCACGTTTTTCCAAGCATCTAAGAAATACTCCATCATAATTTTTTCTAAAGAGAACTTGATCAATGAATTGATAAGGAGCAGATTTCAGTCTTAAAGCTCTTCTTTTCTTAAAATCAAGGGTTTCAGTAGCAAACCCATGGTTCAGGAAAAATCTGATATCGTCGTACCATTCTGATTTCGGGGCATCGATAACATTAACAACACTTGGGGGGATTTCTTCCTCGTGATCCCATTCAGACTGCTGCTGTGCGGGGTCATTGGATTATGCAGTAAGAAGACAAAGACCTTTTCCTTTGACAATTTTAGCCGGTCTGATCTGAAGATCATATTCTTGTAGGGCGGTCATCCAATGGGCCCTCTTTTTCCCCAATTCTTTCTAGATGAGGACATTTATGATAGCAGAATATGGAACAATGACTTTGGTTCGAGACTTCAGCAAGTAGGGTTTGTAATGTTTAACGGATTTATACACTGCATAGGCTTGCTTATCGATCTACGAGTAATTAAGCTCTGCACCTTTGAATGTTGAGCTCATAAAAGAGATCGGGATTTTTGTATCATTGTCATGCTTTTGAGTTAAGAAAGCTGCATAAGAAAAGTCAGTGGCAAAAGTATAAAGAATGAAATCCTTATCAAAATACGGGGACATGAGAGCAGGAGCTTCTGCAATGGCCTTTCGAATTCAGATAAATGCATCTCTCTATTTCTGCAACCAAGTAAACTGCACATCTTTCTTGACCAAAAGTTGTAATGGTTTGACTATCTGAGCAAAATTTGGTACAAATCTACGTACAAAATTAATCTTACCTAAGAAGGATTGCATTGCTTTGCACGAGCCTGGTAAACCAATCTTTGAAATAGCCTCTGTACATTCAAGATCGATAATCATACCTTCTTTTGAAACAATGAATCCCAGAAGCTTTCCTTCTGTTACTGCAAAAATGGATTTCTTCAAGTTGAGAGAAATACCGAATTTCCTGCAGCGATCAAAAACTTGTTTCAAAGAAAACACATGTTCATGTCGTTTTTTAGAGTAAATAGTGATATCGTCAAGGTAAACTATGACAGAATTATGCATTAACCCTCGGAAAGCTATATCCATAGCTCTCTGAAAAGTAGCTCCTGCATTGATCAGCCCGAAAGGCATCCGTCTGTAGGAAAAAGTACCCCATGGGGTCTTGAAAGTTGTTTTCAATTGATCGTCCGGGGCAACCATAACCTGGTTATACCCCGAAAAACCATCTAGGAGGTAAAACATCTCTGATCCGGCTACCTTTTGAAGAATCTACTCCATTGGTGGAACATGATAGTTGTCTTTCTTAGAATCCCGATTTAGGTTCCTGAAATCGATACACAGTCGAATTTCCCCGCTTTTCTTACAGACAGGTACTAAGTTAGTGATCCATTGAGTGTGTCTAACCGGAAAGATAATTCGAGCAGTGAGCAGCTTCTCCAACTCCTTTTTTACAGAAGGCTCCAAACTGGGGTGCATCTTCCGCAGCTTTTGTTGAAATGGCTTAACCTCTGGTTTGATGGGTATATTATGAAACATGACGCTAGTGTCAAACGTTTTCAACTCGTCATACATCCAAGAAAAAACATCCTTATACTGTTTACACAATGCAATAATGGCTCTACATTCTTCAGGGGTGCAATCAACTCCCAAATTGATAAAACAAGGTTCCTGTTCAGTGCCTAGGTTGAACCGCTCATAGTTCAAAGATAAGCTTCGAGTTTTACAATTAGTTTGAGATTTGAACTTGTCCTGTAAATCATAAAACTTTTCCATATTGATCACTGAATTCGGGATGAAATTTGAGGAATCAGTGAGAGACTTTTCATGTTCTGATTCATCGATGGCCATGTCTTGAAACGTATCCTGAGTAGTGAGGAAGTCGAGTATCTGTCGGTCATCATCAAACAATTTCCAATTAGTCACATTATCCGGAATGGATGGTCTGTACATCAATTTGATAGAAAACGTTTGAGGAGACAGACCTTCTAGCGGGATCAGTCTAGACGCTATATTTGCTAACAGGTCTGCATCAAAATTTTGTGACCTAGGAACTGATTTAATATTGAATGCTGAAAATGAGTTGGTTAGATCCCTTAACAACTTTTGATAATTAGCCAAACGTGGAGATAAGCAGTGTATTTTATTCTTGACTTGCTTGACTATAATTTCGGAGTCTCCATAGCATTCTATTTCCTGTACACCTAAATCAATGGCCTTCTTGAGCCCCTGCACAAGAGATTCATATTCGGCTACATTATTAGTGCAATCAAATTCTAACCTGCAAGCAATCATGATTTTCATTCCTTTAGGATTGATAAGAACACAACCCGCTCCAGCTCCCTCCTTGGACTTGGAGCCATCGAAAAATAAGGTCCATGAGACAAGGTCTAATCTAAAATTCGTATTCACATTATATACATTATGCACAATTTCACCAGAAAAAGGTACAAAAGTGACCTGAGTGATATGTGATTCGTTTCGGATGCTTTCTTCTGGTGAGGCATCAGCTGGGAATTCACCGAAAAAGGTATCGAATGTAAATTTCTTTGCACGAGAGGTGAGATAACCAGAAGGTTCACTTGAATCATTAAGATCAGTAACTGTCTGTTTCATAAACGGTTCTCTGCTGATCTTAATTTTATTCGGTTGACCATTGTAAGGAAACCATAAATGGGATCAGTCAGTTGCAAAGTAACCTTTAATTTTCTCTGACCAGTCCCTGCTTAACCACATCCCATAGGCTTCTGGGATGTCAACTATCATAATGTCAACTGTCTGATGGATCCTGGGATCAGCTGACAGCGTGAGCAGAATGTTTCTTAATTTGCCAACCACTCTGAATTTGGATCTGTCAAGTTGCACAATCTGGGTTGGACAGGGTTCCCACATTGCATTCAATTTTCTGCAAACAAAGAGGCGCATCACATTTGATGATGCTCCCGAATCTATCATGCAGTTGTGTACATTCCAGTCGAAAATCTCAAAAGTAAGAAAGAAAGGAGGAGTTCTCTTACTTGTTGGTTTTTGATCATCAGTTTTAGTGACAGAGTCTAGATTATTATTCTGTGACTCTCTAGGCTGTTTGACTATCATGTTTTTAGGTAAAGAATCCCTCATAGCTGTTGTGGGGAAAATGCACCTATAGTTAAGGGGATAAACTACCAACTTACGGTGATAAAGATAGACTTACAAGCATTCTGCAAGTACAACAAATAAATGAAGAGATTAGGTTTTAGAGATGTAGGCACCTCATTAAGAAGGTTGATCCTACCTTTGCCTCCCTTGCTCTTCAATGCTTATCCAGTGTTGCAATGCCTAGACCTGTAAAACAACTTGATACGTTTCTCAAATACATTTGACTACATATATAAGATTGATATTCATAATAGAAGAAGACATCAGATTATAAACAAACTATAATCAAATCTGAGACACATTAATAGGTCATATTTGGAAAGAGAAGAACGTCCGATCTTTATTAATGAATGAAAGCAAGTACATAAAGTTATACCTTCTTTCAAGCTTGGCACTTCATTAAACCTAGATTCAAGGTCTCCTGCTTCCGTTCTCCAAGGATTCCAGCCTCTAATCATCTGTGCTAGGGTTTACCAAAACTGAAGCACAAGAGAGGGGGATGAGGGTCTCCATTCCTCCAGCATAACCATATTGTATACTTAGTCCCTTCACATGGCCCTTCTACCCTCCTTATATAGTCAGTGAGGAAGAGAAAAAGAAGTTATAACCGCTCAAGAGGTTTCCCAACCAACTTAACTTACTCGAATTTCGACATTTTGACCAAAACAGGGGTGTACTCTACTCTACAGTAGACAAAGTAGCATACATATGGAGTTGAGAGCTACTATTTCACAGTGTAGTAGTGCTCAGAAGGTTTGAGCGCCACTATTGTACACTAGAGTAGGGTACACACGCTACTATCATGCCTATGTACCAGCGCTCATGTTAAAAAATGGCCAAAAACAGGCTTTTCTACTCATTTTCAAGAGATGGTTTGGTCTGGAAAAATGTTCCTAAGGGTCATATACATCAAATGGGTCAAGAATGAGGTAATTTCAACCATTTTTAGTGTCCCAGATGACTCCTCCATCCACAAATGTCCTGTTGTGTGACTGAACTTGATCTCAAGAAGTGTCGTCATGCAACCAAGGGATGCAAGTATCGTCACGGATAGAGAGGTGTCATTTCAAGCTATAATAGATGCCCCCTAATGTATGAGGTCAGAGGGAGTGTGGGAAACGATGGCCGAAATACATTATAAATAACAAAGAGTTGAATCATGGAGGAATAGAGAAACCAAGAATCAATAGGCTCAAATGAAGTACTTGAAAGCAAAGGCAATGTCAGACAAACTCATCCTTGGGGTAACTGTCCATGTCCAAATGGTGGAACATGACCTCCAAGAGGATACAATAATGATCCAAATACTGATGTATATATCATGGCCACTAGAATACAAGCGTGGATCCATGAGGAACATAAGTGTAAACATAGCCACATAAATACAAGGTGGATCTATGTCAAAACTGGAGAACATAGCCATAGAGAACAAGCTAGATCTATGTCTCATCAAGAGCAAAAAAGAGTGTGGCTCAGTCTTGCGCAACTTGGGCGATAACATAAATGAGGTGATGCTATCAAGGATCCCAAGGTTTTCATCCAAAAACAACCCAAGGTACAAACCTATCCATTCAAATAAATGAGTTGATGTCGAACATGGGAGGTATCGTTTGATTATCGGTCATTGATGTATATCATTAACAAACGTGAGGGTGTCCACCAATAATGAAAATGGAACCCAAGGTACCTAGTACATTCAAGCAAGTGCGAATAAATGGTCTTGCTATCGAACACTTGAAGAATCCATCGGATAGAAGACATTGATGTATTCCCATCTATCCAATAGTGAGGGAAACTGCCACTAATGATTGCAATCCCCAAGGTACTAACCGAAACTCTAAACTTCATTCCTAGAGCACAATGATTTGAAGTCGATGGGAAGAAGTCCATTGGAAGGGAGGCCTTAATGCATCCTCCATCATCCAACACGAGGGACACTTAACAGGTATGAGCTGATTTGGAGTAGGACTGAACACATGATGAAACATACTGACACCAAGGAATGACCGACACATGAGGTCAAGGCAATTGCAGAATGCCCGACACAGGTTATATCCTTGAACAATGAACGCGACACAAGAGTGACTTAGGCAGCTTTGAACACAAAGAGACCACGATACAAATCTGCAATGTAGGATACATTAACAGATTCTCCAAATGATTGGAAGACTAACCAAACGGATGAGTAGGAACTCTAAGCTCAGGTTTACCCTAAGGCCAACGCTAGAACCCAACTTGTTTGATAGACTCAAAATAGGTGCTTTGTTCAAGGATATAGTTGACTTGCTGTCATCATATTGAAAGATATTTTAACATTCTTCCCTTCTCTTTCCTTTTTCATTTTTTAACGAGCTTGAAAAAGAATTAAAGCATGCTCGATGGTATTTTCATATTTAAGGAGTCTGAAAAACCTAGAAGAAAACTCCATACACCTATCCGTGGATTTTATATCAAGCTCGGATTGGTCTATGCTCGATGGTATTTTCTTGCTTATAGAGTTGAAAAACTTAAACAGTACTCTATACACCTATCCGTGGATTTTATATCGAGCCTGGATTGGTATGTGCTCAGTGGTGTTTTCTTGTTTATAGAGTTGAAAAACTTAAACAGTCCTCTATACACCTATTCGTGGATTTCACATCGAGCCCGAGTAGGTGAATGCTCGCTTGGTGTTTTCACATTTTGAGAGTCTGAAAACCCTAAAGATGACTCCAAAGGTCCTTTTTCGTAAAGTTAGTCTCCTTCCCCGAAAAAGTGTAAAATAATGGAAGAAGAACTCTTCTAGTGCATACCAAAGTATACCTAGAGTATACCTTTTCCGTAAATTCTCCACCAAGGCCTAGAAAAGGGGTAATTCTATACCTAAGTGGATGTCAGTTCATTTATTTTAATGAGCCCGAAAAGACAACTATGCTCCGCAAACTTTTCCTATTTAAGGAGTCTGAAAAGGGATTAAAAGAACCCCATAGGGATCTTTTCCGTAAAGGTTTAACGAGTCCGGAAAAGTAAACTCATGACCTCCTTACTGTTTTTAACAAGCTCAAAGGAGATATAGAAAATGCTCACAACTTCCTTACTGTTTTTAATGAGCTCGAAATGAAGATGAAAGAAATGCTCATAGCCTCCTTACTATTTTTAACAAGCTCGAAGGAAAGGTGGAAGAAATGCTCGTAACCTACTTACTGTTTTTAACGAGCTCGAAGTAAAAGAAGAATGCTCGAAATGGGAGGAGACGAGTGTCAGGGACATGCAAAAATAGCTCCAAGCGCATGGAACAAAGCTATGCCTAATGCAAGGAACATGAGTAAGATAAGAACACTCAGGGTGTGTCTCCTCCAGGTAAAAGGTGTCAAATTGCAAAGGAAAAATGATATAGGGCTTAGCAGAAATGAGATTAGAGATGGAGGCTTATAAAACGAGCTAAAATCATGGAAGCCGGCTTCAGGCTCATTAGCGCAAGCGGGATCATAACAGATGCATATGAAATTTGAACACAAAGATGGGAGCCTTATTAGGGATGGCCAGAAATATATGAGAAAGAAAGATATGAGGCTTCTTCTCAAAGTCATGGTAAATCTAAAAAGGCTCCCAAGCCTATGAGAAAAACTCAGCATGGGAACCAAAATGGCATAAGGGTGTTGACTAGGGTGACCCATGTTAGGTAGGATCTGCTGTCAAACTGGTGCACAATGCATATAGAGATGGCTAACACACCAATATCCAACAAGTTCGACCCTATGGCGAATTCGGATGGCAAAAGGTTCAAATGCAACATAACAACGGGGAAGCCTAAACCTATATGCAAGGTTCCAAATATACCTGACATGGTCGCACAAGGTGTCGAAAAGGACCAATAAGCAGGTATACATCCAGCTAAGAATCCTATCTCCAAGAAACATTAGTACCAGGATCATATCTAAAACATATGTAAGGAAAGACCCGATACAAGTCACTGTGGTAGAAATACTTTCAACTTCACTATCATCAACAATAGGCATAAACAAGGTAGAGTTTTCAAATGAAGACTCTATGGCACCCAATCTCGAGGATGAAGATCAAATTCAGGATGAAGATCAAAGTTGAAGGACATGATGGAATCTACATAAACAAATTCATCATCACGGGAGTTGAAAATTCTAGAAGCAGAATCAAACTCAGCAAGAAAACCGATTTGCTGATCTATAGGAGAGTCCAAAGACTCAACAGTAGGAAGATCATACTTTAAGGTCAAACTGGGGCTGGACATAATTGTGACTGGATCAACATCCAAATGAATGGTGAACTGTACCATGGACTCTAGGGAAACTTCATTGGAAGGAAGTATATCATCCCATATAGAACACATATCTAAACATTCAGATGGAGGTGTCACTTGGTCAAAAGCTGGGACTAAATCCTGAGAAGGTAAGCATGAACTCAGAGACTTCTTCTCAGTAGCAGTTGGACTCAAGGAACAATATGCCACATAAATTTCATGTGACATAGTAGTTCCTAATGACGAGGGATCAGAATGGTCTACAGTTGGGTAATAAGGAGGATCAATGAATGCAAGCTAGTCGATAGTGACGATGCTTTCATTATGAGGGAAATGCATCACACAAAAGAGCGTAGACACCACAGCATGCATAGCATAAGTGTAATCATGCCCGAGGATCATATCAAAATCCACAGGGTCTTTTAAAACCATAAAATCAACTAAGACTGTTTTTCCACCCAAAGTAACAGGTGCCTGACGGAGCAATCCGATTGGTTCACTAGGTCTTCTATCGAAGGTCAACAGCCAATTAGCAAATGGAATAACATTAGGGAAACCCAAATATCTCCAAGCATAAGCAAATAAGATACTAACATAAGCTCCTTCATCAACAATGCATCGATCAACCGTATGGTTCCCGATATCAACCTTTATCTGGAAAGGTGTCGAAGAAGGAAGACGAGGCTCGGCTAGACTATTCCAATCAAAGGAAACAATCCTAGGGCTTGGTAGGGGTTCACATGGCACAGATGAAGTGCCCCCTTTTTCAGGAACATCCAAAATGGTAATGCAAAAGACTTCAGTAGTAGGTGCATCAATTTTCGAAGGACTAATGGGATCGGTCAAAGATTGCATCGATTCGATCATTTCACTCTCTGAAGGAAGAGTGGGGTCAACCAAAGATTGCAATGGTTCAGCCACTTTATCAACCAAAGGTTGATTTGACTGCAGGGAATCTATGGAAAACTCAAGAACAGAGGTTCCTTCAGACATGGACCACACTCTTCGTGCCTCTGGAATGGCAGGGCATCGGTGAGTAAGGTGATCTCCCTTACAAAGTTTACAAGGGAACTTTGGTTTCCGTCCTATAGGTCGAGACTCCTTTACAACGTCAGTACTCTCAGCATGACTAGCATTGGCTGACAGCTTGCCCCCAGCATGACTTGCAGTGGCTGGTTGCTCAGAAGCAGAAGACTTTTGAACTAAGGACCACACTTTTTGAACTTCTGGAAGTACAGGGCACAAGTAAGTAAGGTGGTCTCCCTCGCAAAACTTACAAGGGAACTTAAGCTTCTGTTTGTTTGGTTTGTCGACATTGTCAACTCCCTCAGCGTGACTTATAGTGGCTGATCCGGTGTCTCCAGTATGACTCACAGGAACTGGTGACTTGTCATTAATATGACTAGCAGTGATCAATGACGTGTCCTCAACATGACTGACAGTGGTTGAAGACAAAATTTCAGTATGATTTTGAGTGACTAAAATTTTTCTCCTAGCATGGCCTCCAGAGGCTAGGTAGGTGCCCCCTGCATGATTTGCAGAGGCAGGGTGCTTTCCCCCAGCATGACTTACAGAGGCTGGGTTGCTGCCCCCTTGTTTTGGCATCTTCTTCCCATTCTTCCTCCGTCTATTCCTTTTAGACTGCTGGTTACTAGTATTGCTACTTTCGCCACATGAGGTAGACAGAGGAGGAGAAGATGTTACTGGCAAGGGAGGCACAGGGTTCTGATGCTCTTGATTTGAGGTGCTTACAAAAGAAGAATCAGGAGCATGCAAGGCATTCAGAGTGGAAAATAGCCAAACCGGCAGCCCAATAGTGAATCCAAGAAGATTCAGAGTAGCCATTAAGGGAGCACCAATGTTTCCAATGAATGGAACAACACAAGGATCCCTTGGAACAGGGGTACCTTGATTGGCACTCGCCGGAACACTAGACATAGTTTCCTGCTCAAATGAACAAGAAGTTCTCTAAGGAAAACTAAAAGAAGTAGCACAAATAGCACACCACTAAAAAAGGTCCTAGGTAAATCAAACCAGGCAAACAGATGCCTTCCGGAGAAGAGTCTGGGATGATGACGGCCCAGAATAGATCAACGAAGGATGAAGAACAGTTACCCGAGGTCCACAATACAATGACTAAGGGTGCAAGCGCTGGAATCACCCAACCGCCCTCCCAAAGACCTACAAGGGGTTTCCTCCCACATCTGTCCTAGGTACAACAGTTATACCCTCCGCTGTCACCTGTGTATGAACCTATGGTCAGATACTAAGGATACCACCACACCGAAAACTCCTGAGGGAACAGTCGCTGGTCGAATCAGAAGGCGTGGGCAAGGTAACTGAGCCCGAAACTCAAAAGAGTCCCCAAACGCGATCCAATCCTGGTATATGCTCGAAACAGAAAGTAGGAGGTGTATTCCCAACAATCTGATCTCACAAGACCTACTGCATAGATCCCAGGCAAGCTTTGAATGAAGTGGGTTTACCTGCGATAGTCGAACTACGATTTTTGCGTAATGTGTGATCTTGGGTGGTTTAAGGTGTTTTAAACCCAAGATCCTAACCAAGACTAGTTGGTGTAGTGTAACCTAGTAAAGAAAATGTTACTAGTACATTTTATTAGGGTTCATTTTAAAGGTTACTTGCTTACTCAAAAAGGTAGTGGGTGTGTGAGAGTGGTTGTGATAGAGATAGAGTACTGAAAATGAAATATTTACCACCAAACAAATCTTTTTCTTTTCAATGCAAGTCTTAAAATTATGATCTAGAATGCATGTGCAAATGCAATTTTTAATCTTTCGAATGCAAAAGAGGTAAAAATAAAGTCTAAATGTACAAAATTAAACTCAAAACCTAAGAATGCAGCTACTCAAACAAATAGGTATGCAAAAGAAAACTTGTTCTTTTTGATGCAAAGCACTCTAAAATATTTTAAGCCACTTGCAAGGTACTCTATTCAGAAAATGAATCAAAATTCTTTATACTTTCCAATGATAAGAAACAAAACTGAAACTAACCTACTATCAAAGCAAAGCAAAGAAACTTTCAGGTTTTCTTTATTGAAACAGTAAAAGCTACCAAATATGACTTTCAAATTCTTATTGATGTAGGCATGCCAAACATTGGGAAAAGAGTACGAAAACTACTTTTAGACCCAAATGAAGCAAATGACCTACAAAGAAGTATGGTTTGGTAAAGTCAGGTCTGCACATAAACAATGCAAACAAGGTCTTGAACAACAACCAAAACACTTGAGCTTTCACTACAAAAGAAAACTTAAAAGCATAAGGGAGGATAAAAAACCAATCTAAAAGAGAAATTTCACTCAAATAGATACAAACAGGGTCAAGAAGACTCAAGAGGTTTCAAATCCAGTGGAAATGGAGCAAGCAGGTTCAGTCAGACTCAAATTAGGGTACAAAACACCAAACGGGTCCACAACCCCCCAACTTGGGTCAACAAGCCCCGAAACTTTCCAAACAAGCCCAAATTGATCAAAAGAGGTTCAAATCATGAATGTAGGATTGGTACAAGGATGGGAGACCACTTACATTGGTTTAACACAGACCTAGGGTCATCAGGGACCCCAAAAAATGCAGCCACAGCCCCTAGATTTGGGTCCACAACCCAAAAACTCAAAAAAATTCAAACCCAAATTGTGGGTGCTACTGTGTATGAGGCATACTAGTTCCCATAGCAGGATGGGCGCTACTGTGCAGAGGAAAAGTAGCGTATGGGCACTACTATGTTATACAAACAGTATCCTACATGTGGAAAAAGTTGGAAAAATGGGGTTAAAACCCCCACACCTGGGTCCACAAGGGTGTGCAATGGCAGGGAAGGGTCTGTAAGAAGCCCATGAGGGTCAAACAGAGCCTAATAACTGATTCTAATCAAGAAAATGAACAAAGAACATCAAAAAATACTGAAGAAATGACCTTGGATACCCCTAAGCAATTAGGATTTCCCCAGTAGAGTCGCCATTCTGCTGTGGGGAAAACGCACCTATAGTTAAGGGGAGAAACTACCAATTTATGGTGATAAAGATAGACTTACAAGCATTCTGCAAGTACAACAAATAAATGAAGAGATTAGGGTTTAGAGATGTAGGCACCTCATTCAGAAGGTTGATCCTAGCTTTGCCTCCCTCGCTCTTCAATGCTTATCCAGTGTCGCAATGCCCAGACCTGTAAAACAACTTGATACCTTTCTCAAATACATTTGACTACATATATAAGATTGATATTCATAATAGAAGAATACATCAGATTATAAACAAACTATAATCAAATTTGAGACACATTAATAGGTCATATTTGGAAAGAGAAGAACGCCTGATCTTTATTAATGAATGAAAGCAAGCACATAAAGTTATACCTTCTTTCAAGCTTGGCACTTCACGAAACCTAGATTCAAGGTCTCCTTCTTCCGTTCTCCAAGGATTCCAGCCTCTAATCATCTGTGCTAGGGTTTACCAAAACTGAAGCACAAGAGAGGGGGATGAGGGTTTCCATTCCTCTAGCATAACCATATTGTAGACTTATTCCCTCACATGTCCCTTCTACCCTCCTTATATAGTCAGTGAGGAAGAGAAAAAGAAGTTATAACCGCTCAAGAGATTTCCCAACCAACTTAACTTACTTGAATTTCGAGATTTTGACCAAAACAGGGGTGTACTCTACTCTACAGTAGACAAAGTAGCATACATATGGAGTTGAGCACTACTATTTCACAGTGGAGTAGCACTCAGAAGGTTTGAGTGCCACTATTGTACACTAGAGTAGGGTACACATGCTACTATCATGCTTGTGTACCAGCGCTCATGTTGAAAAATGGCCAAAAACATGCTTTTCTGCTCATTTTCAAGAGATGGTTTGGTCTGTAAAAATGTTCCTAAGGGTCATATACATCAAATGGGTCAAGAATGAGGTAATTTCAACCATTTTTAGTGTCCCAAATGACTCCTCCATCCACAAATGTCCTATTGTGTGACTGAACTTGATCTCAAGAAGTGTCGTCATGCGACCAAGGGATGCAAGTATCATCACGGACAGAGAGGTGTCATTTCAAGCTATAACAATAGAAGGAATATTGAGTAGCTCAAACAGAGAGATGTTTGCTTGGACTCTTTTTAAGTCTTCAACCAGGTTGTACTCCATTTGAAGGAGGACTGTATCCTTCTGTGGGACAGTCTTGTTTCTTGTCGGAACTGGGGAGAAGATGAAGGTTCTTGAGGTGGCTGTGGTCTTGACCTTGTATTATAAGGATGTTGTGTGTTAAACACCACCTTAGGTTCTTCTTCTTCTTCACACATAGGAATTTCTGAAAAGCAACCCACAGCATCAACCTGTGGATCATCTTCTGCTTCTTCTTTAGGTAGTGGAGGATCAGGGGTAGTCTAATCGTTGGAAGTGTCAGGGGTGACTTGAGATTCTGCTGCCAATGCTCTAAACATAGAAAAGAGTTCATCGTTTGTGAGTACATATGCCGGATTTGGTGGTGATGGATTTTGTGGAGGCTGGTAAGGTCTCCTAAATAGTGGCCTTACAAAACCTCTGTTCTAATTTTGATTATCATTAGTGTTCTTCTTCAAATCCACCATCTCATTTGACATCATCTGAAGGAATTTTTTCATGTCAGTCATGTCAAATGGATCCTTGTTCTGAACTGTGGGTTTAGGGACATTCTCAATTTTCTTCTCGAAGTGGAAGGTTGTCCTTCTGAAGCTTCAGGGATATCTTCCAGACAAAAGATGTCCTTCTCAACTTGGATTGCTTCATCAAATGCTTCCAGTAAAGTACCCTTCTGTTCCCTTTTGACCCATATTGCAATAGGGGGAGGCAGACCCTTTTCATAATAAGCCACCAACAATTCTTCAGCAGGAAGAAGATTGGTAGGAATTCTGTTTTTGAGATATGAAAACCTTTGGTTAAAGTCTTTTACCCTTTCTTTTCCTTTGATTTTCACGGAGGATAATTCTAAGACAAGATCTTGTGGTGTTTTGTCATCCCCAAATTTCTGGGTAAAATGTTTCTCGAATTCATCCCAGGAAGTTATAGATTGGGCCGGTAAAGCAAAATACCAAGTGGCCGCTCTACCCTCAAATGTGTATGGAAAGAGTCTACATACTACATCCTCATGTACCATGCTTCTAAGCCTGATTGCTTGCATGAAAGTTTTTATGTGATCCAATGCAGGTATCTTATCATTAGGGTTGTATTTAGGTAGCCATTTCTCGGGATTCTTTGGTAATCTATGTTGATCACCTAATATGAAAAATGCACCTTGGTCAAGCAAAGGTCTATTTTGAACTTCTCCAGTCATTGTAGGTTCTTGTTCTTATTCTTCAGATGACGAACTACAAGAATTCTCATCATCTGAGGAAGATGATGAAGATGAAGGAGGGGACGGTGGTGGACCACCAGCTCCAAGATTTGGTTGACCTTGTGTTCCTACGAGAGTGGCCTCACGGTTATATTTAGGAGAATTTGGTCGATTAACTAGGTCTTGGTTTTCAGATTGTTGATCAATTGTATGTTGATCCTCTGTGTTAAAACTATTGGTATGTTGAACCTGTGGATCAGTGGTTTGTGAGGTGGGAACTCGCTAATCTTCCCGACCACTAGCCTGCAAAATACCTTCTAAGTTTAGAGCTGCGAGGCCGCGTCTTCTTTGATCGACAAGTCGTTGTTCTGCTCTTAAAACCCTATCGACAGAGGTTTTCAATATCTACTCTAGCGAGATGGGTCCCCTTGTAGGTGACGTGAAAATTATATTTCTTTTCTTCTCCTGTTGTATCACAGGTGTGACAGGTATAACCGCATGTTGTGTGGAAGTGACAGGGAGAATCATAGGTTGTGTACTAGTTGGTTGTTTAGATGTTGAAGCCGTAGTCTGGCTTCGGGTTTGAATCGTTGAAGTACTTGCTGGAGGAGGTTTATTAGTAGTCTGCTTAGGCATGTTTTACTAGTGGCCCTCCTTCTAGCGCCATTTGTTGATGCCTCGGGGGTGCAGGGTAAGTGCAAAGTTTTGGAATGGGTTCCAAGGCACACAACAGGGGATGAAAACCCAGCCAAAGGCTTTGAAAGACCCTGCGCAAGGGCAATTCTATCCTCAAGCTGTTTGGTGTGGTAATCACCCACATATATTTGGCCTCCGCTGGCACTCTATGAGTACAATATTTGATCTTGAAAGATCAGTTTTCTTATCAATGAAAACTAAGTGAAAACTAGTTACCAAAGTCTAACTTAACCTACCTAAGGAAAGAACCTATTCTAAGTCAGATCTAGCCTAAAAGGAAGAGTTGATGTTGTGCAGATCAGATTTGAAGCGTGATGAACAAGTAGTTAAGTACCTTAAACAGAAATGTCTTCGGGTTCTTCACTTGTTAATTAAATTTTTATGAGTTAATAAAAATTAAGTGACAATTCTTCAAAGTTTTTAAGCCTATTTAAATATCTGATCTGTAATCATTGTGTTAATTGAAAAATTAGCGTTTGTTTATACATATTTATTTGCATCGAATCATTTGCAGAAATATAAAAGTGAAAACGTTCAATTAAAGAAATTTAATAGAACAATTTTGAGCATAATCCATACATATAGAGAAATCAATATGAGAGATCTTATGCATTAATGAATGTCCTACAAAAGATTAAACACATAACTGATGACAAATTTGAAACATTAACTCAACAATTCTCAAAGAAATTTGAAGAACAATAGAAGGTGGATTAAAAGATAACTTTCCTGAATAGTGAAGTCTTGTACAAAAATTAAAATGACTCTGATAGACAGAGTATCTTCAGTCCAATCTCCTGCTGAATTGCAATTCCAAAATTCCCAACCCCTTACTAAGGGAAACATTCCTCCTTATATTCTAAATTTACATAAGAGTTCTAAAAGGAGAAATTCTACAAAATAGGGATTACAAATCGGATCTAACCATCGATCAAAGAAATCTTGCTATTTTTAAGCTTAAAATATTTTCCGCCACCTTTCACAAAAGAAAGACTTGTTCTTTAATCAGATAATGTCTCGTGGCACCATAAAAATTCAATCATAGGTTTTTCACTATCATTGACAGGTGGTGTGGCTTGTAGAGCATCTGCTGTAGGAAGGTCAGGGTCGGGGAGCCCACTGTCAAAAACAGAGAAATCCATTAGAAGATTTACTTCAGGAACGGTAGCCGGCACGTCAGGTTCTTCACTGATTATAAATTACTGTATAACATCAGTATCGAGATCAGTTGATTCCTCCAGAATTTCCTTCCTTTGCTCTTCGGGGTTTTGCATTTAGGCAGACAAAGTTTCGAAGTCTTCTTCACTGCTACCGTTGCTAAGATCAGGAACACCTGTATCAAATGGTGGTGACAACATTTCTTGATACAACAAGGGGTAGCGTTCTTCATTTTCAACCTGAACATTAGAAAATTCACCATCTACATGAATATTACTCATTCTGAATGAGTCTTGGATAGTAGGACGCAAAAAAAATAAAAATACCACACAGAGTCTTACATCTTCCAGAAGGCAAGGGATGAACTGGAGATTTCATGTTAATTGCTATTTAAAGGCCAACAAGTAGGTCGATGATAATCGGGCGGGTCAATCTGCAATGATTAAACTTATCCAGTCAATTCATTGTAATTACTTCAATTGTAATGAAAAGAGCCGAGGTATGTGCCAGTCGGATCAAAGCTTGTGTGAAGTATGAGTTCAATTACTACTCGCATGATTTTGAATTGCCTTTATGATCACATTGTTACAAGCAATCTTCCATCAATAACTATGACTGGTAATTAATAACAGAGATGAAAGTTAGGGTGATAAAGTTTATCTGCAAAAATTCTCGACTAGGAGTTCCAGTACACGGGCTATCAATTCTTCGCATGTAACAAATCCGATCAATCTGACCCAACTTCCATGAGAATGATAAAAACTTTCAGGTCGGGAATAAGTGAAAAGAAGCAATCATTAAGAGGTGGAACAAAAACGACAAGATGTCAAAGCTCGAGTCCAAACATGGCGAACTTAAGGCGGAGAGATGGCGTCCATCCAACATGAAGTAACTGATAGACTTGTATTAGTGTCTGCTGTCATGGATTACACAGAAAAATGATAATTTGGCAGAACCAGCTTTCAAGAGACAAAATGAAAAGATTGACTTAACTGACTACCCAAAATCAACATGACCATGAGACCCTAATAGATGGATGACTGAGATTAACCGGAGCAGGATGCGAAATAGGGTTCAAGTATTTTCATGAAGTTCTTATTCAAAGATCTCGCAAGCCGAAACCCGAAAGTACGGATTTGCGGGTTGCGGGTATGCAAAATGGAAGTAAAAAACAGGATTTCCGAAAGCCGAAAACCCACTATGCGGGTGGCGGCTTTCGGGAACGTTAAACTATGAAGAGAAATAACCATCCCAAAAGCCGCATCCCGAAATCACGGGTTGCAGGTTTCTGGAGGACACACCAAATAAACGAAAACCACAATCCTGAAAAACTGAATGATGCCATTGCGGGGTTCGGGTTTCAAGGTAATTATTTCTCAATATTATTACAGAATGATTCCGCCCACAGCCGTCGGGTTTTGGGCTTCGGAATTACCAAAACCAAAACTTAAAAAACAACAGTCCCGCAACCCGCACCTGTCGGGTTGCGGGTTTCGGGTTCTCCAAATGTAGGGTTTCAGGATGATGATAATAGTCAACAAAATACTCAAAATTTTGGCTCTTTTCAGACCGAAACACTTTGGAAGAAATAATCAAACCCTTACAAACAAGCAGACCAAAAGCACGGATGAAGAATTTTAGAGGTAAAATCAAAATCTAAAATTTTCAAGATGACTCACCCAAACACCTTTGCGTTTATTAAAATTGGGGGCTCCCGTGCTTAGCTAAGCATGGGATCTGTTGTGGCTACAACAGGGCCTTGGGTAGTTAACATGTTTCTATAAATGTGAGGAAGAATAGCTCTTAGCTAATCAAAATTACTTTTAAATCTTACTCGTAGGCCACCACTAGCTAGATGCTTCTAGGCCTTGGGCAGTTAACCTATTTCCTTAAGTGTGAGGAAGATGAAATCTTAGCTAATCAGAAGTACTTTTAGGTCTTACTCCTTGACCAAAAATATAGTTTTATCCACCCTATAAATCCCCAAGCTACCCAATATCCTTGTTCTCCATTATCATTGAGGCTAGGCAAATGTCATGTGGTAGAAAATATCCATCACAATTTAGGTTTTACTCTAGGAACAACATAAATATATGTTAAATCCAAATTTATCAAATACCCAAAAAGATCAAATTAAATGGTTAAATGTAAAAATTAAAATTTAATTGATATGCTTCACATGATCCATTTGTATAATTTGCATCATAGATAATAATAAGTTCAAAAAATGAAAGAATCGTATTGAATTTGAAATTAATGTTTCCAGAAAAAGAACTGAGGCAAGTTAGAACAATTTCTCAAACACTCACATTCCGAGATTAATCAATCATATCTGCAACATTTAATCATTTAAAGCCCCAATTTCATCCTACGGCACACACACAAAGTTTGCAAAGGTTTTCAAACTATCAATTGATTCATGAATTAGGCACATAGAGAATCAATTACCCATTTACACAGAGACATGCATAAATAGTCTCCCATCTATTCAATCACAAAAGAACTGTACATGCACAAATTCCTCAGAACCTGCATTCTAATCTTCATAGGCCCGATATCTTCCCGATCAGCTCTATTGGCCATATTTACACTGTTTGGCCGCCCTCCTTAGCCATATTTGCACTAATTGGCTACACTTAGTTAGATTTACAATATTTGGCTACCTTCTATGCCTCGTAGGCTCACACACATATATACAACAGGTTCAGAAACCAATCAGGTTTCAAATCCACAATACACTCCACAATATCCTATCTTGTTGCAACTGTAATCTAATTCTAGCAAGCTCCTAGCCCTATCTCTATGACTCATCAAGAAACCATTGAATGCTTCATCAAATGCTTCCACTATTCGAGTGCTTGGTTACATGAGTCACAATTTGAACCAATGACTCACCTAAATGACTCACTCAATGACTCACCACTCACCTAGTGACTTGGCACCTATCTAGAATCACATAAAACATAGGTTTATTTACAATATTGCCTCAAATACCATTAACTCAGAAAATGAAGACCCCTTCTAGGTCTGATCCAAACATTGGACTTGGACTTGGATGGAGAGCAAGATGCTCCTGCATCAAACTCCCCAGGAAGAAAGAAATATGACCTCCTAGCCATAACCTTCAATATTCAGTATCCATGGATCCCAAACTTTATGTTGAATCTTTCTAGTTGCTTCATGGTTGTTTTGTTGTCTTCTTGCTGACTGTAACTCTCCTAGCCTCCAAACGTTTAGCTGCAATGCTCCACTAGCCTTGATTCTACAATCTTCCTTTGTCACTTGTATTCTACTGCTGCTCTGTTTCCTTGCTCTGCTGATGTAAATATTCATTCTTTCTTCATGTCGTCTCTAAGACATCTTCTCCATCAACATCCTCATTTCTTCAATCTCCATGTCTAGTGTATCCACTAGTTGTTGTATCCTCATTTCTTCAAGATTCTTCTGCTCCTGCTTCATAACAACTTCCAATGGTTGTATTTATCTAAATAGAAACTCATCTATGAGTTCTTTCTGCTGCAACAAGTCAATATTTCCCTCATTAAAAAGGTATACTTCATCATATTTGACTTCAAAACTTTCATCAATGACATCCCCTGTAATCACACACAAATAATCAGAAAAAATATGAAATCCTTTAGGCTGCTCTATTACTTGTAGCACTAGCTCATGGTGTTCTGAACTTATAAAAAAGTTCTTGAGACTTCGTCCATGTCTTTCTGTAGCACCATAATTCTTCTCTTCAATTTTCTTTTGGTTATCTTCATGATCCGAATTTGCAACAAAAGTCCTCTCTAACTGTCTCTCAACAATTTCTTCATTCAATGGTGTAGGGTTTTCCACTTGACTACCTTTATGAGACCATGTTGTCTCATCCTCCATCTTCAGAACAAACTTATGGATTTGTCCTCCTTCAGGGATGCAATAATATATCATTTCTTTTTATTCCTTCACCTCTTCAAGTGAATGCCAATCTTCATTGTCCTCGAATACATATTCAATCAAGAACTTTTCTATCTCGGTCATCTCTTCCAACAACTCCATTTCTTCCCCAATATCTATCTCTTCTTTATCCTAAGCTACAGGATTCACTACCAAATCATATTCCTCTACAACATAATTATGTTCTATTGTTATTCTTTTGGAAAGCATATCTTCTCCTTCTTCAATTTATCTTACAGTCCAAGATGACTATTCAGTATTTTCCTTCATAAACACATCACCAAAGTGTTCTTCAATACCTGCAATCATATACAAACCATTAGATTTAAAAACATAGTACTCCTCATCTGAATTCTCCACCATACTATCTTCATGTGGTTTTGAACTTATCAGAGAGTTTAGAAAATCATCTACAATCTCTACTTCTTCATCCTTACTCACATATTCTCCAAGAAAAGGACCCTGTTTGGGTTCACAATATGAAACTTCCATCTCAGACTCAACTATCTTGAGTTCTTCCTTCAATCTGGAAGACATCTCTTCATTTAGCTTCACCTATAGTGAATTCCATATCACTTTCTTCTTAGTCATTATCCAACCATACCTTTGGTCTTCTTTCTGTAGCAGCTTCTCTAAATGAATAAGTTGAAATCCTATGTCAACTAATTCTTTTTTATATTCTTCTCAACTCATCCTATTGATGTCTTCTTCCTTGGCATCCTTTCTTCTGCTGTGGCTTTCTTCAGAACCTATGCAATTACCTTCAGTAGTCATTGTCTCCATTTCCTCCTTCTCTTTCTATTTGAACTTCATCTTGTTCACTTGTGGACTTCTCCCAATCCTTCTCTTAGCAAGTATCCATACCCGCCTCTATACCTAAACAAGCTACCTCTCCTTGAGATTGTCCTTTTGGTACCCTTGGTTCCTTCCTCTAGAACCTATTGAGCAACTCCTTTTCTCCTCTTCGATTCTACAAGTCCACTTCTTCTCTAAGAACATGCATTAGTCCTATGATTTTCCAACCTCTATTGGATCTTTTAGGTTCTGCCACTACTTCTTCTTCTCTTCTCCAAGAGTTCACAAAATCTTCATCAAGAACACAACTATCCTTGATACAACTCCTATACATATCACTACGGCTGTCAAACCTTCCCTGTTTTCTTCAACAAATTCTTATAACCAATGTTAGAAAAAAATACCAATCAGTCCATACCTTTAAGACTCTTCCACTTGTACAGTTGGCTGAAACATATCCCCTGTCTACAATTCTTGATTTAATTCAATTTTGAATACTTCCACTTGACCAACCTTCTCAACACAATTGTTAGTCTTCAACTTCAATATAAATTGCAAATCAGAATTTGATTTACCTCTCGGATCTGATACCAAATGATGCAAGTGGGACAAGAAAAATCCTATCCAACCTGCTTACCCCAGGATTAGGATGATTCTAAAGTTAACAGAATCACCAAACTTAGACAAAAACCAACTAAGGCTCTCTTCCACAAAATGCATGCCTCACTTGCTTCGATTTCCTTCTGCAATTAGTTTTTTGCAATCACCTTTCCACAGTGACCTTTCCGCAGTGAACTTGCAGAATTAATTCCTTCTGCAATTGTGGGTTTGCCTTTGGAAATCCTTCTGCAATCGACGTCTGCAACACCCCTTTATGCAATTACTTTCACTCCGCAATTGCGAGCAAATTTATGCAACTTGCTTCCGCAAAATGCTTCTGCAACGAGCATTCGCAACCTTCCCTTCTACAACTGCAACCTTCTGCAATTGTGGATTGCGGATGTGCCTTCCACAAATTTCCAGAAATGGGATTCTGCAAATTGTCTCCTGCAAATTTCTTTCCACATCTACTTTCAACCGTCGGATCGTCGGTGTGCCTCTCCGCAGCTTTTGTGGGTCGTTGGATCCACAATCAACGGTGGATCCAAATCCTATGCGATAACTACGCATCCATTTGGCCATTAAATCTTGACTTCTTTCCTCTACGGAACCCTGCACGAACCATTGATTTCTTTGTGGCTTTGATCTTGTCCGTTGATCTGCTACCAATGCGGAACTCTTAACTTAGCTTTGCGGAACTCTAACTCCCGCGCATGTTCACTTCGCAATTTCTTTCCTCGTCGTCGATCTGTCTTCTATCCTTCGATCTGAACTCTCCGAATTTGTCAATTGCAATCTCTACAACTCTACATCGATCTTGTGTTGATTGATCATAGGATCGATCAATCGACCTCGGTCATCCTCCACTAGAATTGATCTCCTTCATATGGTCTATACATCACTTCTTGAACAGAATAGGGCTTTGATTCAAATTCACTGAATTTAACTTCACCGCATGTTCTAGTTTAACCCTAAAACTTCACCTCTTACGCAGCTCTGCAACACAGCGTGTTGATCCTTCCAATGATCGATGGTTCAAGAGTTAACTCTGCAAGTTAGAACAATTTCTCAAACACTCACGCACCGAGATTAATTAATCATCTCTGCAACATTTAATCATTGAAATCCCTAATTTCATCCTACAGCACACACACAGAGTTTGCACAGGTATTCAAACTATCAATTGGTTCATGAGTTAGGCACACAGAGAATCAATTACCCATTTACATAGATACATGCATAAATAGTGATGCAGGAGCATCCATGCTGAGCCAGTAATGTGACTACATGGTTACATGTTGTGACAAATGGAGGGTGAACTGCTTTGATGTGGACAGCCTGAGCTGTTTGGAGTTTGTTGTTTTCTGTTAGCCTTTGAATTCATGCATGCTGTAGAATGGCTGCATTGTCAATTTTTTATTAAACTAGGAGTAGGGGCGAATTGATACTCCCTGCGTGGAGATCAAGCTAGGTAACAAATTCGGCTGTGTATTGTTACAGACCTGTCATTGTTTGAGTCTGTAAGTTGTTAAGTTTGTTTGAGTGGTTCGGATTCTGTTAGGGAACCGAATGCATAAGTAGATCAGAGTAGGATGAGATAGGGGTTGATTAGTTGTTGGTTGGTGGCTAGTTGTTTGTTGTTGGCTATTGTGGGTTAGAGTCATTCTATAGAGAATGTGATTTTCATGCTTTTAGTAGATGAATGTAGAAGAGCTGTATTCAACACATCTTTCTGAGTAATTGAATAAAGAATGCTTTGATTTTTTGTCAGGTCGAGTTGTGTGCGTGAACGACTTGATTTCTGTGTGAAAGAATCTCTGTGTTGCATTCGATTGAGTTCTGTTTGTTGTGAAGAGCCCCAATATGCTTATAGACCATTAATCATCCATATCTTTAAGTAGGATTCTTGTTTGTATTTGATTTTCCAAGTGTTCATACAAAGATCAAGCGGATTGATCGATCCATGATCAACTGGCCAAGAATTCTTGAAGAAACCAAGTAGATTTGGTTTAGGAGCGTCGAACGGCTCAGATCGAAGCCGCACAGAAGATCGACAACGGGGAAGATCACCCGAAGAGAAGTTGCATGAATGATAGCATTCCCACAAAGTGGAAGTGAAGGATCCCACCTTGATTGAAGATCAACGGCTGAGGTCAATCCCGAAAAGATCAATGGTGGATATCTCGCTCGCAAACGGAAAGAAGCACGGAGGATAGCGAAGGCGGGTTGCGGAAAAGGCATTTTGGGAAAAGCGTTGCGGAAAGGTTTTTTCATGGAGCAATGTGGAGGCCCCGAAACCCAAATCGGGAAGGATTTTTCGGAGAGGTATCGCGGGAATATTCCCCGCGAGGCGGAAAGTGAACACCCAAAGCTGACATCCGAAAGGTGCGGGAATGGACTTTTGGAAAGGCATTTTCGGGAAGAGTGTTGTGGGAATATTTCCTGTTAGGAAAGAAGGATGCACCCGAAACCCGAAACCCGATAGGTTTGGGAAGGCTGTTTCAGAGTAGGTTATTTTGGGAAGGCATTGAAGCTGCAGAAGGAGGGTAAACCCAAAAGGAACATTTCGGAAACCCTCTAGTGAAGATCAGGCCTACGTGGCAGAAGGACTAGCCTTACTTTGGCCAAGTCAGGGATTGATTCTAGTGAATCACTCCAAGATCCTGGAAGCGTGAGGGTCGTGTTGGCTGTGGCCAATCTAACGCCCCATCAGATTAGTATCAGAGTGAGAAGTAGAATCCAATAGCAGAAGAGCATGGATTGTTTGTGTGACAGAGCAAAGAGATGGCCGCACACATGAGAGGCACAAGAAGGCATGGCAGAGGAAGATTGGCGACGAATGCTGAAGTCCTGGAGGAAATGAGAGAAATGCAAGCACGTATGGAAGCTATGGAGATGGGTCGATGAAGAGATCCTGAAGTAGGAGACGTGAGTGATCCTGAATAAGATGAAGTAGCACCTATGTGAGAAACACCGGAGTTAAGATACTTTCGGTCAATTCTTGGAGCAACCTCGAGGCCAAAACTTGAGTTTCCTACCTATGAAAGAAGTCTTACTACAGAGCACCTCATTGATTGGATTAATGAACTGGATAAATACTTTGAGTATGATGAAGTTGAAGAAAACAAGAAAGTTAGATTTGTAGTGACCAGTTTGAAGGGACATGCATCTTTATGGTGGAATAGTGTGCAAGCTGAAAGAAAGATGAAGGACAAACCGATCACAAAGAATAGGGACAGAATGGTGATTAAGATGAGAGCAAATTTCTTACAAAAGGATTACCAGTTGACATTATATAGACAGATGGAGAACCTTAGGCAAAGATTATTAAACATAAGAGAATATATAGAAGAGTTTTACAAAGTGAACCCAAGGGCAGGTTATGTAGAAGAGTCAGCAGAGAAGACTGCCAGATATGTCAATGGTCTTGGAATGGAAATTCAAGATGAAATTAGTATGATATCACCTGGAACAATGGACGAGGCATACCAATGTGCCTTGAGAGTAGAAGAAAAGTTATTAAGAAAGCAGAGTTTCCAAAGAAGCAGAGGTTCAACCCAAGGAAGGGGGCAAACAACTGGAAGAGGAAGGTTTGCAGCCCAAAGAGGAGGACCTAGTAACTCATACTAGCAAGAGAACCAAGATAGAGGATGTAACTCCAGAGAGAGAGGACCTTACCATAGAGGTAGAGGTAGAGGAAGAGGCAGAGAAAACATCTATAGATGTTACAAGTGTCACAAGTTGGGACACAGATCCTTTGAATGCCCAGAGAGGGAAGACGTAGCATAGAAGGGAGCCTATGTAGCTCAGAAAGAGTAGCAACAAGAACAAACAATAGCGGATGAGAACATGCTAGAAAAGGGAGAGTCTCTAGTGATGAACAAAACCTTACTGAAACCTGAGAAGGAGGAAGTGGAACCTGTCCAAAGAAAGGGTTTATTCAGAACCATGTGTAATGCAAAAGGAAAGTGTTGTAAAATGGTGATTGACAGTGGGAGCACTGACAACCTTGTTTCCACAGAAATGGTGGAGAAACTAATCCTGAAGAGAACCAGACATCCTGTTCCATATAAAGTATCATGGTTGCAGAAAGGACATCAAATTCTGGTAAGTGAACAATGTGAAGTTGAATTTCAGATAGGCACATATAAAGATAAGATTGTATGTGATATCATGCCTATGGATGTTTGTCATATTCTTCTAGGGAGACCCTGGCAATTTGATAAAAGGTAGTGCATGATGGTAGGAGTAACTGCATAGTTTTATCCAAGATGGGGTAAAGCACATTCCTCATCCTCTACAAGGAGAGAATTCAACAAAGTAGCCGACATCTAAAGTGCTGATGTTGACAGGAAAAGAGTATTTGCAACAGATTGATGAGAAGGAATTGAGTTATGCTATAGTATGTAAGCCCAGAGTGGTAGTGATGAAGACTAACCTTACAGATCTACCTGAGGAGGTTCAAGAGATGCTGGGAGAGTTTAGTGACATTGTGGTAGATGATTTGCCCAATGAGTTACCACCAAAGAGGGATATAAGTCACCATATTGATTTTATTCCTGGAGCAAGTTTACCAAATAAGGAAGCATACAGACTGACACCCCAAGAGAATGAAGAAGTCAGAAGGAAAGTGCAAGGGTTGGTAGACAAGGGATTGGTTCAAAAGAGTTTGAGTCCATGTGCGGTACCAGCAGTACTGATACCAAAGAAGGATGGTGAGTGGAGGATGTGTACTAACTCCAGAGCAATTAATAAGATTACCATCAGATACAGATTTCCATTGCCGAGGATGGATGACATGATGGATTTCCTTAGTGGGGCAGCATGTTTTTCAAAACTGGACTTGAAGAGTGGATACCATCAGATTAGAATTCGAGAAGGAGATGAGTGGAAGACAACCTTAAAGACAAATGTGGGGTTGTATGAGTGGTTGGTTATGCCATTTGGATTGTCCAATGCACCGAACAAATTCATGAGGTTGATGAATGAAGTCTTGAGAGATTTCATAGGCAAGTTTGTGATAGTTTACCTTGATGACATTCTTATTTTCAGTTGATCAGAGGAAGAACATCTGAAGCATTTGAGATATGTTTTGGAGAGGTTGCAACAGGAAAAGTTGCTAGTGAATGTAAAGAAGTGTACATTCATGAAGTCAGAACTCGTATACTTGGGTTTTGTGATCTCAAGTGATGGATTGAAGATGGATCCAGAGAAAGTGCAGGAAATCATTGATTGGCCTTCACCACAGAGTATTTTTGAGGTAAGAAGTTTCCATGGATTGGCAAGTTTTTATAGGAAGTTCATAAAGAATTTCAGTGGTATTTGTGCACCTATCATTGAAACGATCAGGAAGGATCAACAACCATTCCAATGGACGACAAAGGCTGAAAGGAGCTTTCAGTTCTTAAAGAAGAAGATTACTGAACAACCAGTACTAAAATTACCAGATTTCAAGCACCCTTTCCAAGTGAAGTGTGATGCGAGTGGAGTAGCAATTTGAGCTATATTCAGTCAGGAGGACATACCTGTAGAATATTTCAGTGAGAAATTGAACGAGGAAAAACATAAATATTCCTCGTATGATAAGGAATTTTATGCTATTGTGCAAACATTAAAACATTGGAGACATTACCTAATGGCTAGTGAATTTGTTTTGTTTTCTGATAATCATGCATTCCAGTATATCATGCAACAACCTAAGTTGAACCGGAAACATGTCAAGTGGGTTGAGTTCATGCAAAACTTTACCTTTGTGATAAAGCACATAAGCGGGAAGTCAAATAGAGTAGCTCATGCTTTGAGCAGGAGATAGTTGATGGTGCAAGTTGAGAATTGGATTCAAGTCTTAGGATTTGAACATTTAAGAGATTTGTATGAGACTGACATTGATTTATAGAATGCATATAGATCTTGTAGAAACCCTGTAGAAGCAGATAGAGAAACCTGGATGGATTATATGTTGCAAGATGGTTTACTCTTTAAGAACAGTAAACTTTGTATTCCCATATGTTCCATGAGAGAGAACTTGATACAGGAAAAGCACAACGGAGGAATGGCAGGACACTTTGGGAGTGATAAAACTTTTGGTCAGTTGAGTCATTTTTACTATTGGCCAAAGATGAGATCAGAAGTTGAGAAGTTTGTGAGCCGATGTAGGGTATGTCAACATGCCAAAGGAAGAAGCCAACACACAGGCTTATACACACCATTTCCTATTCCAACTAGGGCTTGGGATTCTGTGAGTATGGATTTTGTTTTAGGTTTGCCAAAAAATAAGAAGGGATGTGATTCTATTTTTGTGCTGGTGGATAGATTCACTAAGATGGCACATTTTGTTCCATGTTATAAGACTAGTGATGCCACACACATTGCTAAATTGTTTTTTGATGAAGTTGTGAAGCTACATGGTTTACCTAAGAGTATTGTGTCTGACAGGAATGTGAAGTTCACATGTCATTTCTGGAAAACCTTGTGGAAGAAGTCGGGTACTAAGCTGGGTTTCAGTTCAGCATATCATCCACAAACTGATGGCCAGACGAAGGTAGTAAACAAAAGTTTGGGTAACATGTTGAGAAGTCTGATTGGAGAAAGTCCCAGACAATCAGATAAGGTATTGAGTCAAGCTGAGTTTGCATACAATGATTCACCAAACAGAAGTACATGGATGAGTCCATTTCAAATTATGTATGGAATGCATCCAAGAGGAGCATGTGAACTTCGTGATTTAGGTCAACTAGAGAAACGGAGTGCAGATGGAGAATATTTTGCAGCAAGGATCAGTGAATTGGACGAGCAAGTGAAAGCAAGATTACAGCAGAGTAACAGTGGGTACAAAGCCAGAGCAGATGTCAAAAGAAGGGAAAAGAACTATGAAGTGGGAGACTTAGTCTTAGCACATCTGAGGAAAGAGAGGTTTCCAGAAGTAGATTATAACAAGCTAAAGATGAAAAAGATTGGACCTTGTAGGATACTCATAAAATTTTCAGCAAATGCATATGAACTAGAGATGCCAATAGGGATTGGTATATCACCTATTTTTAATGTTGCAGACTTGTATGCTTATGTGCCAGATGAGACCGGACCAGTGCCAGATGAGGAAGACCTTCAGTGGTTGAAACAGATGCCTATGGCCCAACCTTTAGAAGCAGAGTATATCTTGGTGACTAGAGTGATAAGAAGTACCAGATAGGGGAACTACATGGAGTACCTGATCAAGTGGAAAGGACATCCTGTAGAGGATTCTACATGGATGGATGTTAAGGAGCTGGAAACCAAGGGTTTCTCAATAGATGGCTTACTGAACAAGGGTTCAGTTATTTTAACCTTGGGAGTTTGATGCAGGAGCATCCATGCTGAGTCAGCAATGTGACTACATGGTTACATGTTGTGACAAATGAAGGGTGAACTGTTTTGATGTGGACGACCTGAGCTGTTTGGAGTTCATTGTTTTCTGTTAGCCTTTGAATTCACGCATGCTGTAGAATGGTTGCATTGTCAATTTCTGATTAAACTAGGAGTAGGGGCGAATTGATACTCCCTGCGTGGAGATCAAGCCAGGTAGGAAATTCGACTGTGTATTGTTACAGACCTGTCATTGTTTGACTCTGTAAGCTATTAATTTTGTTTGAGTGGTTTGGATTCTGTTAGGGAACCGAATGCATAAGTAGATCAGAGTAGGATGAGCTAGGGTTTGATTAGTTGTTGGTTGGTGGCTAGTTGTTTGTTGTTGGCTATTGTGGGTTAGAGTCATTCTGTAGAGAATGTGATTTTCATGCTTTCAGTAGATGAATGTAGAAGAGCTGTATTGAACACATCTTTCTGAGTAATTGAATAAATAATTGTTTGAGTTTTTGTCAGGTCGAGTTGTGTGCGTGAACGACTTGATTTCTATGTGAAAGAATCTCTGCGTTGCATTCGATTGAGTTTTGTGTGTTGTGAAGAACCCCAATATGCTTGTAGACTGCTAATCATCCAGATCTTAAAGTAGGATTCTTGTTTTTATTTGATTTTCCAAGTGTTCAGACGAAGATCAAGCGGATTGATCGATCCATGATCAAACGGCCAAGAATTCTTGAAGAAACCAAGTAGATTTGGTTTAGCAGCATCGAACGGCTCAGATCGAAGCTGCACAGAAGATCGATGACGGGGAAGATCACCCGAAGAGAAGTTGTGTGAATGATAGCATTCCTACAAAGTGGAAGTGAAGGATCCCACCTTGATTGAAGATCAACTACTGAGGTCAATCCCAAAAAGATCAACAGTGGATATCTCGCCCGCAAAAGGCAAGAAGCATGGAGGATAGTGGCGGCAGGTTGCGGAAAAGGCATTTCGGGAAAAGATTTGCGGAAAGGTTTTTTCAAGGAGCAAAGTGGAGGCCCCGAAACCCGAAACCCGAATCGGGAAGGAGTTTTCGGAGAGGTATTGCGGGAATATTCCCCACGAGGTGGAAAGTGAACGCTCAAAGCTGACATCCGAAAGGTTCGGTAATGGACTTTCGGAAAGGCATTTTCAGGAGGAGTGTTGTGGGAATATTTCCCGTCAGGCAAGAAGAACGCGTCCAAAACCCGAAACCCGACAGGTTTGGGAAGGCTGTTTCGGAGTAGTTATTTCAGGAAGGTGTTGAAGCTACAGAAGGAGGGTAAACCCGAAAGGAACATTTCGGAAACCCTGTAGTGAAGATCAGGCCTACGTGGCAAAAGGACTAGGCTAGTTTTGGCCAAGTCAGGGATTGATTCTAGTGAATCACTCCAAGATCCTGGAAGGGTGAGGGTCGTGTTGGCTGTGGTCGATCCGACGCCCCATAAGATTGGTATTAGAGCGAGAAGCAGAATCCAGTAGCATAAGAGCATGGATTGTTTGTGTGACAGAGCAAAGAGATGGCCGCACACATGAGAGGTGCAAGAAGGCGTGGTAGAGGAAGATTGGTGATGAATTGTGAAGTCCTGTAGGAAATGAGAGAAATGCGAGCAGGTATGGAAGCTATGGAGATGGGTCGATGAAGAGATCCTGAAGCAGGAGACGTGAGTGATCCTGAAGAAGATGAACCAGAAGATGAAGTAGCACCTATGCGAGAAACATTGGAGTTAAGATACTTTCGGTCAATTCTTGGAGCAACTTCGAGGCCTAAACCTGAGTTACCTACCTATGAAGGAAGTCTTACTGCAGAGCAACTCATTGATTGGATTAATGAACTGGATATATACTTTGAGTATGATGAAGTTGAAGAAAACAACAAAGTTAGATTTGCAGTGACCAGTTTGAAGGGACATGCATCTTTATGGTGGGATAGTGTGCAAGTTGAAAGAAAGTGTTAAATTTTCAGAATTTACTTCAATCTGATCTAGGATCTTAACTGAGAGAACAACATGTACAACATATCTACAGCATATCAATCATGGACACAATAATGCAAGCAGACAAGAGAAACAGAGTTTACTTGGGGAAAACCATAAAGGTGAAAAACCCCAATAACTTCCTCAGAGATAGATAGAGCAATGATACAACCAGATTACAAGAGATAGTCATCTCCTAGTAGCAGAACCTCCTCCTCACAAGTGTGCCACTTTTCGAATGAGAGAAGTGTGTGTATTATGAATGATCAAATAGAGATCTGCCAATCTCTATTTATACTTGTCCTATACTTACCAATAAACTAATGGGGCCTACATGTCTAGCTTAACCCATGGTTAACTTAATCCAGGCCGATCCCACACTTGGTGGTCTAATAACCCTTTGACCCACATGGCCGACCCCCAATAGGGTGGTCTAATAACCCATCAAGTATAAGTTACGACACTTACAATATAAATGACGACACTTCCGTATAGAGGAATAATAACATCTCTATAGGAATACAAACACTTCCGTATAGAGGAATAATACCATCGCTATAGGAGTACAAAATACATATATGAAATACATGGGTGAAATACATTCCGAAGTTACATATACATCAACACTCCCTCTAAACTAGGAAGGTATTTCTTGACATAGGTGTTCTAGTACAAGTCTTCTTCTCTGGATCATCATCAGCGAATCATCATCCTCGAATCATCGTCATCGTCACTGCTACTGCTATCTCAATCAATCTCTGAATCTACTTGTCATAGGAAGTTCTACAGAGCCAGTCCTTTTTCATACTGGATGTAGGCCCACCACCTACATGTTTTCATCATCATTGGCCATACTGTGGAATCCTCGGGACTTATTACGTGCGTCACAAAACCTCGAAAGAGCATCCCAGGATGTTACGCGTACACAACTCCGACTTGTAGGATCTCCCAAGGCCATATTATATGTGACCTCACCACAAAACCTTGCAATAGCATCCCAGGCTGTTACGAGCACACAACTCTAACTATAGGATCTCCCAAAGACAAATTACATGTGGTCACCACAAAACCTTTCAAGAGCATCCCAGGATGTTACGAGCACACAGCTCTACCTATAGGATCTCCCAGGAACATATTGCATGTGGTCATGGAAAAACCTTGCAAGAGCATCCTAGTACTTATTACGGGCACACGGCCTAACCTATCGGATCTCCTAGGGACATATTATATGCCATAGGACAAAACCTTGAAAGAGCATCTTCCAGATATCCCAGGGCCAAATTATATGCCATAGGAAAAACCTCGAAAGACTATTTGCAGATCTCCCAGGGACAAATTATATGTCCTCCTAGAGAAAAACCTTGAAAGAGCATTTTCCAGATATCCCAAGGCCAGATTACATGCCATACGCAAAAGCTCGAAAGACTATCTGCAAATCTCCCAAGGCCAAATTATATGCTCATATGTACAACCTGATCCACGACCACAGAGTATCAACCTGATACTCACCATACATCATCCTGATGTATACATGATCATGCTGATCATCATCACTGCAACATCTTGTTGCATGTCATCTGGAGCAACATCCTGAAGCTCGTCATCCATGATCATCCTGATCATATAATGCATCTACCTGATGCATACCAAGTATCTACCTAATACATATCATCATACATGATCTACTTGATCATACAATGAATCCACCTGATACAAATACAAAAACATGATCCACCTAATCATACCTGATACATATCAACATACATGATCTACCTAATCATTCATAGTATCCACCTGATACATATACATATGCATGGTACAAGCATACAACATAATGCATATACAAAATACATACAAATGATCCTACTGATCATATCCAACATCCAACATGATGCGTACATACATATATACATAAATGATCCAACTGATCATATCCAGCATTCAACATGATGCGTACATACAAAATGATCCAGCTGATCATATTGAGCATCCAACATGATGCGTACATGCATATACATATAAATGATCCAACTGATCATATCTAGCATCCTCCTAATGCATATACAGAGCAGTAACTAGAGCATCATCTTGATTCTCATCATCCAACGCTTACATCCACAACCATGTGAAGGATCCTCCTTCCAACATGCTTGGAATGGCTTCTGCAAATGTGTCCATTACTTCTTCCTCAAAGTGTCATCAATCCGAAGAACACCAAGCCTCTCTCTGAAGTACTCGAACTTCACTCTGGCTAGTGGTTTCGTCAGCACATCTGCAATCTGCTCATCCGTCGCAACATACAGGAGCTTCACTGCTCCTCTCTGCACCATATCCCTGATATAGTGATATTTGATCTCTATGTGTTTCGACCTGTCATGAAACACTGGGTTCTCAGACAACTTCACACAACTCTGGTTATCACAGAAGATACCAGTAGCATCCAACGGGAGATCAAATAACTTAGACAGTAGCTTCCGAAGCCATACTGCCTCACAACTAGCCGAACAGGCTGCAACATACTCTGCTTCGGATATACTCAGAGCTACACAGGACTGCTTCCTGCTGAACCAAGAGATCACACCTGATCCCATACTCAAGCAGCACCCAGATGTGCTCTTCCTATCTGCAGCACTTCCTGCCTAATCTGAATCAACATAACCTTGCAAGTTAAACTTTTGATTCACTTCATACCTGAGCCCAAATCAACTGTACCCTTCAGGTACCTCAGAATATGCTTTATAGAAACCAGGTGAACACCCCTCGGATCCGTCAGGAACTGGCTCAATGTGTTCACCGCAAAGCAAATATATGGTCTCATGTTCGTCAGGTACATCAAGGACCCAATCATCTGATGATACATAGAGACATCAACTGGCTCAGATGAAGCATCCATTAGAGAGATTTTGAGGTCAAAATAGGGCCTCCTAAGAGATGTACTACAAAAATATGAGATATATTAAAATATTATGAATTGGGGGTTTTATGGGGTAGGTATATATGACAAGTCACCTCCCACACTATTTTCTATGCACAATATAAATAACCATGGTTGAGTTACTTTTCAAAATTCACTAGAAATAAAATTAATAAAATAAGTCTACATTGATGTGACTAAGATTCATTGTAAATTCCCAAAAATGTATTGTCCTTTAACATTTATTTGTCTTGAACTTGCAAATGAAATTAAATAATAAAAAACATTTTTAAGAGTTTTTTTTAAAATTTTATGTTGACTTTTTATATTTAGTATTTTTCTCATGAATTTAATAATGTAATTTAATTGAGAATTTATTTACATGTAAAATGTCAATAATATTATTATAATCCACATTGCATTATTATTATTATTATTATTATTATTATTTATTAAATCTATTATTATGCTTTATTAGTTTGACATTATATTATTAAATAGAATGGAGTGAATATATAATTTAAAATTAAAAACATAAAAATGATAATATATTATTTTATAAAAAAATGTGAAAGGACTTTCTTTATGAATTAAGAGTACTTCACTTGAAAATGACAATAATATTATTTTATGTGAAAGTGTGAAAAGACATTCATTATGAGTACTTTACTTGAAAATGACAATAATATTATTTTATGAAAAGACTATCATTATGAGTACTTTACTTTATGACTTAAAAGTACTTACACCACTACCTTGGTTAACTATGTGTTTTCATCCACCATAGAAAATTTGACAAATAAGCTTTTTTAACTCATGCAATGCCACCTCACCAAGGGGGATGATGTCATCTACTAGAATGTGATTGGTTGTATTTTATAGTACATTTTCTTTGTTTTGAGGCCCTTTTTTGACCTCAAAATTTCTCTAATGACACAGAAGCTTCAAGTTCAATGCCATAGGTCTGGCCATGGCCTTGTAGTCCATCATCCCAAACCTCTTCAGGATCTCTACTGTATACTTCCCTTGTCCAAGGAAGATCCATCTGCACTCCACCACACCTCCATGCTTAGACAATAGTGCATCATTCCCAAGTCTTTCAACTCGAACTCGGTAGCAAGCTTCCGCTGCGTGTCGGCAATCAATCTATCTTCACCTGTAATAAACATGTCATCCATATGCAAAAGTAGTATCACTGGATTTCCTTCCTCAACCTTGTAGTAAAGGATGGAATCCGCTTTACTCTTGGTAAAGCCCAAATTGGATAGAAAGTTGTCTATCCTACCATACCAAGTTCTACATGTATATGACTCCCTGTCATATGTTTCAGAACGAAGTGGCTGCCCCACATACACTTCTTCTTCAACTACACCATTCAAGAAAGTTGTCTTGAAATCCATCTGGTGTATCTTTGTTAAGATCCTAATGGACGACCTTCACTAACACCTCGGGGTTTTGGTGTAACGGTTTGTATCATTTGGTATCAGAGCCTCCACCCAGGTTCAAGTCACAGAGTGGGTGGCAACGTCAGCATTGCAGTGTTCGCCCGAGGCTCGTACGACGCAAAGGGGACACCACTGTACGAGCGCACATCCAGCCCAGATTCTGGACTGCGGAGCGTGGTGGGATGTTAAGATCCTAATGGACGGCCTTCACTAACACCTCGGGGTTTTGGTGTAACTGTTTGTATCAATCTTCTATTTCATCACTTTTATATTTCTCTATGCTTCCATCTGTAGCATGCTTGATATGATAGATCCATATGGAAGTCATAACAAACTTCCCTTTAGGTCTTGGGACCACATCCCAAGCATCATTCTTCATGATCGATGGATCATGGCATTCTTCCCATATCCTGGGAACTTCAATATCTTCAATAGATAATTTTGTTGCTGAACAAATGTTGTAGTTCTTCTTTTGTAGGTGATGGCATATGATCTTTCCTACAAGACAAGTTAAATTGCATGATTAGAAACATCTCATAGTTTTCAAAACAAATTCTTATACAGAAAGAAGTATGTCATACAGTCATGCAATTATTTTAGCCAATGCTTCAATACAACATTCATCCATATCCTGTAACTTTCTAGATGCCTTCCAATCTCTACCAGAACATTGTTAAGAGTTTGCACTACTCCTAACATGTCAGCAAAGAGGTTTCATTCTAGATAAGTAGCAATGGAATGTTGTACAGTGCCATAGGCCACTTACCCATCACATGCATATTAGTAGTATACTGTTCATTAATGCAATCATTCTAATATGCACAATACATATTCTAAGTCTAGGAACATAAGCATATATATCATTGAACAATTTTATTTAAACAAACAAATATGTAATAAATGATAATTAAAATACTTATCTTTGTTTGTTTGTTGGGTGGACTCCCTCTGAGTCTTTGCTTCCTTGCAAGAGCTGTTGAAGTAGCTTCTTCTACACCTTTATGTTGTGGAATGTAGAAAGATGGTCAACTTCCTCTGAATATATGCATCCTTGCAGAAAGTACTGGAGTGTGCTTCTTCTTGATCTTTGCTTCCTTGCAGGGGCAACTGGAGTGTGCTCCCTCTTGATCTTTGCTTCCTTGCAGGGGCAACTGGAGTGTGCTCCCTCTTGATATTTGCTACCTGGATTACCTGTCCTTGAACTTATATCGATCCTTAATCACTATGCATGCTTATTAGTATCACCATTGTGTTATCGTTGAGGTCTCATACATAATCATACATTCATTAGTATATTCTTAATACTATCAAAACACAATAATCTTAAGCATGTATAGTCATGATCATTTCAAACATAAATAATAAGCATTAGTATTCAAGGTTTATATAGGACTCTTATGGTTAGTCATATCATAAATTAAAGTAAGAAACATAATATGCCTAAACCTGTGATTACTCAAACCTCTACCTTCATGATTCTTCTGGTTAGTCATATCATCAATTATGGTAAGAAACATAATATGCACACAACCATGACTATTCAAACCTATGACTTCATGAATAATCATTATTAACAACACAACAGTATAAGATCCTAACACAAGGTAGCATTCTAGCTTGATATAGGAAAAACATACCTGGATTAGCATGCTAGCTAGTTATGTCTAACATACCCGCATAATGTCTTCTGGTTCTCTTCAATGACTTGTGCTAGTAACCTGCATGTCTCATAAGTTATCCATTGTAGAACCAAGTTATACATACCTCGTAAGTAGATCTTCTAAGTGATCCATGACAATGGATGAATCTTTGTCTTCATGTCATCATGATCATATATTCTTGAACTAGAACATGATTTGTCTTTCTTGGTGTACCTTTCATGTTAGCGGACAACATAAACCTCATACAACACCATAATGCATTAGTACAATCATAAGTGTCAACACCCTAATGAATTCATTCATAATTTTGTTAAGGTGATACAACAAGTCTAAAATCAAGATTGTCCTAACCGTAATAACATGAAGACAAACATATCATAAACTTAATCATGAACAAATATTGAGACATACCTGGATGAGTCATACCTGTTGAGATTTCTTGTAATCTTCTTATGTAAAGCCTTAGACTCATCTCCCTCTGAAACAAGAACTTCTTCACTTATGCAGGTGACCAATCCGTCCTCTTCTAGGATTAAACCAGTCCACTTGATTTGCAGGAACTGGATCTAGAGCGGTATTAGGGTTTGTTAGAGAAACCCCAAAAATTCAAACTTTGAATTTCAAACTTCCGAAAGGATATAAATATGCACCTTGATGAGCTGATCAAGCTGGTATATTCAGAATTTGAAAATTGCAAAGTTTCACTCCTCAATTTTTCCTTTGAAACTTCTCAATTCACTAGACGTGACCCCGAACTGGGGTTTGATGAAGCCCACTCTTCTTCCCAATCAAAAGGTTTGATCCAAAGCTCTAAGCTTCTATTTTTCTGAGGAGCTTCCATCCGTGGTCACAGATTTAAAAAATTCTCATTTTTGCAGAAGCCCTAATTTTTCACTTTTCCAATCAAAGTCCCGAACTAGGGTATGATCAAGCCCGGTCTTCTTGCCAACCAAAAATTATGATATTGGTCTCTAAATTTATATTTTGATGAGTAGCATTTAGCCATAGTCTCCGATTACAAAAATTCCAACTTTCTCCGAAACCCTAAATTCTGGAAGCCATGGAATGAAGGTGCTAAAAAATAATTCTTTTTTGACATAAATATGTACCTGATTGTTCCTGGTGTAACTCCTCACTTTTCAATCCCCATGGTCTGAAAATGTTTTCTGTGGTATCCTGACCTGTCATCTTTCCATCTCGACAGATCTGACCTCAATTGGATTCTCTGAGAGAGAGTTATGCCAACTGTCGCAACGTGACTTGTTTATGGGATAAAACAGTAGAGAGAACTTCTACGGCATTCCACGTGTCACTAGTTCAACTTCGGACTCTGAAAAAGTTTCTTGAGATATTACAGTCTGTGTAATACCTGTCAGTTTTTACAAAATTTTATTTGGAGCTTCCTAGCCCAAGTTATGACATTTTTTCCCAGGTCACCTGTTTATGACTGAGATCTGAAAGAGGCAGAAACCCTATATTGAACAGATCATAAATCACAAAGTACAATGAATTAGAGGTTTTCCTTTGGACACAAGGTACATGGGGATCTTAGATTCTCTCTGTAACAATTTTAGATCCGCAAAATTTGCCAAAATGTATTTATAGCGAAAGTGCTATGATGACTGGGTTTTTCTATATGAAGCCCTAGCATCGCAAGTGCAACAAGTGTCATACATGCCATATCATGCCTTCTTTCAGGCTAGCTCTGATACCATGTTAAATTTTCAGAATTTAATTCAATCTAATCTAGGATCTTAACTGAGAGAACAACATGTACAACATATCTACAGCATATCAATCATGGACACAATAATGCAAGCACACAAGAGACACAGAGTTTACTTGGGGAAAACCATAAAGGTGAAAAACCGCAATAACTTCCTCAGAGATAGATAGAGCAATGATACAACCAGAGTACAAGAGATAGTCATCTCCTAGCAGCAGAACCTCCTCCTCACAAGTGTGCCACTTTTTGAATGAGAGAAGTGTGTGTAATGAATTATCAAATAGAGATCTCCCGATCTCTATTTATACTTGTCCTGTACTGCCCAATAAACTAATGGGGCTTACATGTCTAGCTTAACCCATGGTTAACATAATCCGAGCCGACCCCACACTTGGTGGTCTAATAACCCTTTGACCCACATGACTTATACAGGGCCGACCCCAACAAGGTGGTCTAATAACCCATCAAGTATAAGTTACGACACTTACAATATAAATGATGACACTTCCGTATAGAGGAATAATAACATCTCTATAGGAATACAAACACTTCCATATAGAGGAATAATACCATCTCTATAGGAGTAAAAAATACATATATGAAATACATGGGTGAAATACATTCCGAAGTTACATATATATCAACAAAAAGAAGAAGGACAAACCGGTCATAAATAACTGGGATAGAATGGTGATTAAGATGAGAGAAAAATTCTTACCAAAGGATTACCAGTTGACATTGTATAGACAGATGCAGAACCTTAGGAAAAGATTATTAACCATAAGAGAATATACAGAAGAGTTTTACAAAGTGAACCTAAGGGCAGGTTATGTAGAAGAGTCAGCAGAGAAGACTGCCAGATATGTCAATGGTCTTAGAATGGAAATTCAAGATCAAATTAGTATGATATCACCCGGAACAATGGACGAGGCATTCCAATGTGCCTTGAGAGCAGAAGAAAAGTTATTAAGAAAGCAGAGTTTCCATAGAAGCAGAGGTTCAACCCAAGGAAGGGGGAAAACAACTGGAAGAGGAAGGTTTGCAGCCCAAAGAGGAGGACCTGGTAACTCATACCAGCAAGAGAACCAAGATAGAGGAAGTAACTCCAGAGAGAGCGGACCTTACCATAGAGTTAGAGGTAGAGGAAGAGGTAGAGAAAACATCTATAGATGTTACAAGTGTCACAAGTTGGGAAACAGATCCTTTGAATGTCCAGAGAGGGAAGACGTAGGACAGAAGGGAGCCTATGTAACTCAGAAAGAGCAGCAACAAGAATAGACAATAGTGGATGAGAACATGCCAGAAAAGGGAGAGTCTCTAATGATGAACAAAACCTTACTGAAACCTAAGAAGGAGGAAGTGGAACCTGCCCAAAGAAAGGCTTTATTCAAAACCATGTGTAAAGCAAAAGGAAAGTGTTGTAAAATGGTGATTGATAGTGGGAGCACTGACAACCTTGTTTCCACAAAAATGGTGGAGAAACTAAACCTGAAGAGAACCAGACATCCTGTTCCATATAAAGTATCATGGTTGCAGAAAGGACATCAAATTCTGGTAAGTGAACAATGTGAAGTTGAATTTTAGATAGGCACATATAAAGATAAGATTGTATGTGCTATCATGCCTATGGATGTTTGTCATATTCTTATAGGGAGAACCTGGCAATTTAATAAAAAGGTAGTGCATGATGGTAGGAGTAATTGCCATAGTTTTATCCAAGATGGGGTAAAGCACATTCTTCATCCTCTACAAGGAGAGAATTCAACAGAGCAGCTGACATCTAAAGTGTTGATGTTGACAGGAAAAGAGTATTTGCAACAGATTGATGAGAAGGAATTGAGTTATGCAATAGTATGTAATCCTAGAGTGGTAGTGATGAAGACTAACCTTACAGATCTACCTGAGGAGGTTCAGGAGATGCTGGGAAGTTTAGTGACATTGTGGTAGATGATTTTCCCAATGAGTTACCACCGAAGAGGGATATAAGTCACCATATTGATTTTATTCCTGGAGTAAGTTTACCAAATAAGGCAGCATACAGACTGACACCCCAAGAGAATAAAGAAGTCAGAAGGAAAGTGCAAGTGGATGAGAACATGCCAGAAAAGAGAGAGTCTCTAATGATGAACAAAACCTTACTGAAACCTAAGAAGGAGGAAGTGGAACCTGCCCAAAGAAAGGCTTTATTCAAAACCATGTGTAAAGCAAAAGGAAAGTGTTGTAAAATGGTGATTGATAGTGGGAGCACTGACAACCTTGTTTCCACAAAAATGGTGGAGAAACTAAACCTGAAGAGAACCAGACATCCTGTTCCATATAAAGTATCATGGTTGTAGAAAGGACATCAAATTCTGGTAAGTGAACAATGTGAAGTTGAATTTCAGATAGGCACATATAAAGATAAGATTGTATGTGATATCATGCTTATGGATGTTTGTCATATTCTTCTAGGGAGACCCTGGCAATTTGATAAAAAGGTAGTTCATGATGGTAGGAGTAACTGCCATAGTTTTATCCAAGATGGGGTAAAGCACATTCTTCATCCTCTACAAGGAGAGAATTCAACAGAGCAGCTGACATCTAAAGTGCTGATGTTGACAGGAAAAGAGTATTTGCAACAGATTGATGAGAAGGAATTGAGTTATGCTATAGTATGTAAGCCCAGAGTGGTAGTGATGAAGACTAACCTTACAGATCTACCTGAGGAGGTTCAGGAGATGCTAGGAAGTTTAGTGACATTGTGGTAGATGATTTGCCCAATGAGTTACCACCAAAGAGGGATATAAATCACCATATTGATTTTATTCCTGGAGCAAGTTTACCAAATAAGGCAGCATACAGACTGACACCCCAAGAGAATGAAGAAGTCAGAAGGAAAGTGCAAGGGTTGGTAGACAAGGGATTGGTTCAAAAGAGTTTGAGTCCATGTGCGGTACCAACAGTACTAACACCAAAGAAGGATGGTGAGTGGAGGATGTGTACTAACTCCAGAGCAATTAATAAGATTACCATCAGATACAGATTTCCATTGCCGAGGATGGATGACATGATGGATTGCCTTAGTGAGGCAACATGTTTTTCAAAACTGGACTTGAAGAGTGGATACCATCAGATTAGAATTTGAGAAGGAGATGAGTGGAAGACAACCTTCAAGACAAATGAGGGGTTGTATGAGTGGTTGGTTATGCCATTTGGATTGTCCAATGCACCGAGCACATTCATGAGGTTGATGAATGAAGTCTTGAGAGATTTCATAGGCAAGTTTGTGATAGTTTACCTTGATGACATTCTGATTTTCAGTCGATCAGAGGAAGAACATCTAAAGCATTCGAGATATGTTTTGGAGAGGCTGCAACAGGAAAAGTTGCTAGTGAATGTAAAGAAGTGTACATTCATGAAGTCAGAACTCGTATACTTGGGTTTTGTGATCTCAAGTGATGGATTGAAGATGGATCCAGAGAAAGTGCAGGCAATCATTGATTGGCCTTCACCTTAGATTATTTTTGAGGTAAGAAGTTTCCACGGATTGGCAAGTTTTTATAGCAAGTTCATAAAGAATTCCAGTGGTATTTGTGCACCTATCATTGAAACGATCAGGAAGGATCAACAACTATTCCAATGGATGACAGAGGCTAAAAGGAGCTTTCAGTTCTTAAAGAAGAAGATTATTGAAGAAACAGTACTGAAATTACCAGATTTCAAGCACCCTTTCCAAGTGAAGTGTGATGCCAGTGGAATAGAAATTGGAGCTATACTCAGTTAGGAGGACAGACCTGTAGCATATTTCAGTGAGAAACTGAACGAGGAAAAATAGAAATATTCCTCGTATGATAAGGAATTTTATGCTATTGTGCGAGCATTAAAACATTGGAGACATTACCTAAGGCCTAGTGAATTTGTTTTGTTTTCTGATAATCATGCATTCCAGTATATCATGCAACAACCTAAGTTGAACCAGAAACATGTCAAGTGGGTTGAGTTCATGCAAAACTTTACCTTTGTGATAAAGCATATAAGTGGGAAGTCAAATCGAGTATTTGATGCTTTGAGCAGGAGACAGTTGATGGTGCAAGAGAATCAGATTCAAGTCTTAGGATTTGAACATTTAAGAGATTTTAATGAGACTGACATTGATTTCCAGAATGCATATAGAGCTTGTAGAGACCCTGTAGAAGCAGATAGAGAAATCTAGATGGAGTATATGTTGCAAGATGGTTTACTCTTTAAGAGCAGTAAACTTTGTATTCCCAGATGTTCCATGAGAGATAACTTGATACAGGAAAAGCACAACGGAGGAATGGCAGGACACTTTGGGAGTGATAAAACTTTTGGGCAGTTGAGTCATTTTTACTTTTGGCCAAAGATGAGATCTGAAGTTGAGAAGTTTGTGAGCCGATGTAGGCAGCATGGCAAAGGAAGAAGCCAAAACATGGGCTTATACACACCATTGCCTATTCCAACTAGGCCTTGGGATTCTGTGAGTATGGATTTTGTTTTAGGTTTGCCAAAAACTTAGAAGGGATGTGATTCTATTTTTGTGGTGGTGGATAGATTCACTAAGATGGCACATTTTGTTCCATGTTATAAGACTAGTGATGCCACACACATTGCTAACTTGTTTTTTGATGAAGTCGTGAAGTTACATGGTTTACCTAAGAGTATTGTGTCTGACAGGGATGTGAAGTTCACAGGTCATTTCTGGAGAACCTTGTGGAAGAAGTTGGGTACTAAGCTGAGTTTCAGTTCAGCATATCATCCACAGACTGATGGCCAGACGGAGGTAGTAAACAGGAGTTTGGGTAACATGTTGAGAAGTCTGATTGGAGAAAGTCCCAGAAAATGGGATAAGGTATTGAGTGAAGCTGAGTTTGCATACAATTATTCACCGAACAGAAGTACAGGGATGAGTGCATTTCAAATTCTGTATGGAATGCATCCAAGAGGAGCATGTGAACTTCGTGATTTAGGTCAATTGGAGAAATGGAGTGCAGATGGAGAAGATTTTGCAGCAAGGATCAGTGAATTGGACGAGCAAGTGAAAGCAAGATTACAGCAGAGTAACAGTGGGTACAAAGCCAGAGCAGATTTCAAAAGAAGGGAAAAGAACTATGAAGTGGGAGACTTAGTCTTAGTACAACTAAGGAAAGAGAGGTTTCCAAAAGGAAAGTATAGCAAGCTAAAGATGAAAAAGATTGGACCTTGCAGGATACTATGATGAACCTGCAACAATTAATTAATGCAAATGCACGAGATATCATAAATAATAGAACTCAGAATCACTTTTATATTGATCACGGGCCACTTCGAGGGGGCAACCTCCTTTAAGCAAGCTCAATACAATTAACTTCACGATGCCTTCATAGGCCTCAACACACACTTATATACTAAGTCTAGGCGCCAATACCATGGGTCAATACTATGTGTCAATACAAACCATGGGCTAAGTCTAGGCACCAATACTATGAGTCAAAACCATGGGACATATAATACTATGGGATGACTTACAAAGCATATGCGTCCAATACTATGGGTCAATACTATGGGCTAATATAAACTATGGATCAACAAATACTACGGGACGACTTACAAAGCATATGCGTCCAACAATAATATACTAACAAAGTAAGGACATGGGTTCCTAACATCCCCTCTCCCTTAGAAAAAGCTTTGTACTCAAAGCTTTAGATGTGGAAATTGATGCAGAATCTGAAGGAGTGGGTCCCCTGTAGCATCCTCAGGTTGCATTCCGAGCCACTGGTGCCTTTTGAGTTTCAGGGAGGATTGCATGGAAGGCTATAGACGAAGAAGAACCATATCAATGATGTGAAAAGTGCGCTCAGAACGGTGCTGATCGGTTTGTTGTTTTAGTCGAATTCTTGCCATGTGAGAATTGTCCTACAGAATGAGAAAAAGCTGATCACGGTTTCGAAGAATTGAGTCAATTGCCTGAACTGGGGAGTTGCTGAAGGTGTATGGAAGAAGAACTGGTGGTGCCTATCCAGAGACTACTTCATATGGTGTCCTTTGAGATGTGGTACTATACCACTGGAGCGCTTCTAGGAAATCCATAGAAATAGTTGTCCAAATCTGTGGAGGGATAGGCAAGGGTTTGAGCAGTCCCAAAAGGAGGGTCGTTTCACCCTTGTTGACCTGGAAAGTATCACAGTCAGCCACCATCCATTGAATTGTCCTTTTGAGTCCCTGCCAAAAGAAGTTACATTGTTCCTGGTCATATGTTTTGAGGAACCCAGAGTGCCCTACTGATGAAGAAGCATGGAGTTCATAGAAGAGATAGTCCCGTTGAACAAATTGCAACCAATTTGGAACAAGCAGAGAAATAGCTGTAAGAGAAACTGGGTCATCAAATGTGCGAGGAGGAGCATCTTCCACCATATTGTCCTTATCCTTCTGGTAAGTGGTCGCATAGTCATAACCCATGAGTTGGATAACCCATTTCAGGTGTGTTGGGGAGAAGACCCATTGTTCCAGGAAAGTTTCCAGACTTTGGAGATCATTCTTGATGCAGAAATAATTCCCCAATAGGGATGGCTGCCACTTTTGTACTGTATGCAAAATAGTCATCATTTCCTGCTGAGAGGTAGATGCGGCTAAATTCGTACCGGAAAGGTCTCTTGAAGGCAACAAGGTCATTGGTTGAGCAAAGACACCTGCATATCTATCCAAGGAAGTAGTGGAGACTGTTGATGGGCGCATCTGAATGGAATGGAGTTGAGCGATGAAACCATGTGAATTCTTCTTAAGTATTTTTTCCAGGCGATGTGAACTGATGATGCAGAGACACCCTTGTTGTAAGCCCATAAATTTGTGTTGTGCCCCATTGACTGAAACTGCATCCAAAGTTCAGCAAAATCCCATAAGATGGGGCCAAATGTGCGTAACCATTGAACGCCCAAAACCACATCAAATTCACCTAAGGACAAGGAAAACATGTGAGAGCACAGGTTATAATCTTCCATAGAGATACGCACATTGTGACACTTCCCCTTGCAAGGTAAGGTGCCCCCATTGGCAACCATGACTTCAAAGTTGGAGCAAGGATGGACAAAACAATCAACCTGTTTGGCAATCCGAGGATCAATGAAGTTATGAGTGCTACCAGAATCAATGAGTATGGTAAGAGGGAGCTTCTTGAAGTATCCCCTGACTCGCATTGTTTGTGGGGTGGTGACGCCGGTTACAGTATGGAGAGAGATCTTGGGTGGGTCGTCCTGAGATGGGGTGTCAACAGGTGGGTGTTGAATGTTGACCTGATCATCCACTATATCTGGAGCTTCTTCATCAAGTTCTGAGGCAGGCAGAGAATCCACATCCAAGAGATAGAGATTTTGTTGAACACATCTATGTCCCCGAGTGAATTTCTCATCACAATTATAACAAATCCCTTTTTCTCGGCGTGCCTGCAACATTTTTTTCAGACAATTGCTTGATAGGAGTTGGTTGAGGAGCAGGCATGATGGGAGGTCGTTGGGAACCCCTATTTAAGAAGGGAACAAAGGTGGGTTTGGAGTGTTATTGAGCTGCGATCTTGTCCTCGGCCAGCTTAGCCAACCCCAGGACTTCCATCATTGTGTTGGGACAAAACATTTTGACCTCTGAGCGTATTTCATCCTTGAGACCACTGATAAAACAACTCCTGTAGAATTCATCAGACAATCCTTCTGTGTGATTGGCTACTTTCTCAAATTCCATCTGATACTCTCTCACTGTGCCAGTTTGGTGAAGTTTAGTGAGTGCTCCTGTGAAGTCATCAAAATCAATAGGACCAAATCATGGCAAAAGGAGTTGGCAAAAATCTGTCCAGTTTGGCTCGGGATGAGCTTTGATGTACCAATGGTACCATTGAAGGGCTTCCTGTTCCAAATGAAAGGATGCAAATGGAACTTTCTGGACATCAAAAGTATTATGCAAATTGAAATATTGTTCTGCTCGGTATATCCATCCAGTCGGATCAGTACCATTGAAGCAAGGAAAATCAAGCTTTGGCCCATGAAAATTGCTAGAAGAAGAGAACCCAGTGGCTGCAAAAGATTCTAGCTATCGGTTATTGTTCATGGCTGAATGCTAAAGATGGAGGCTGAAAATACATGAGATATCATAAATAATAGAACTCAGAATCACTTTTATATTGATCACAGGCCACTTCGAGGGGGAAACTTCCTTTGAGCAAGCTCAATACAATTAACTTCACGGTGCCTTCATAGGCCTCAACACACACTTATATACTAAGTCTAGGCGCCAATACCATGGGTCAATACTATGTGTCAATACAAACCATGGGCTAAGTCTAGGCACCAATACTATGAGTCAAAACCATGGGACATATAATACTATGGGACGACTTACAAAGCATATGCATCCAATACTATGGGTCAATACTATGGGCTAATATAAACTATGGATTAACAAATACAACGGGACGACTTACAAAGCATATGCGTCCAACAACAATATACTAACAAAGCAAAGACATGGGTTCCTAACAGATACTCAGAAAAGTTTCAGCAAATGCATATGAACTAGAGATGCCAACAGGGATTGGTATATCACCTATTTTTAATGTTGCAGACTTGTATGCTTATGTGACAGATGAGACCGGACCAGTGCTAGATGAGGAAGATCTTCAGTGGTTGAAACAGATGCCTATGGCCCAACCTTCAGAAGCAGAGTATATCTTGGAGACTAGAGTGATAAGAAGTACCAGATAGGGGAACTACATGGAGTACCTGATCAAGTGGAAAGGACATCCTGTAGAGGATTCTACATGGATGGATGCTAAGGAGCTGGAAACCAAGGGTTTCTCAATAGATGGTTTACTGAACAGGGGTTCAGTTATTTTAACCTTGGGATTCTGATGCAGGAACATCCATGCTGAGTCAGCAATGTGACTACATGGTTACATGTTGTGACAAATGGAGGGTGAATTGTTTTGATGTGGACAACTTGAGCTGTTTGGAGTTCGTTGTTTTCTGTTAGCCTTTGAATTCACGCATGCTATAGACTGGCTGCGTTGTCAATTTCTGATTAAACTAGGAGTAGGGGCGAATTGATACTCCCTGCATGGAGATCAAGCCAGGTAGGGAATTCGGCTGTGTATTGTTACAGACCTGTCATTGTTTGAGTCTGTAAGTTGTTAAGTTTGTTTGAGTGGTTCGGATTCTGTTAGGGAACCGAATGCATAAGTAGATCAAAGTAGGATGAGCTAGGGGTTGATTAGTTGTTGGTTGGTTGCTAGTTGTTTGTTGTTGGCTATTGTGGGTTAGAGTCATGCTGTAGAGAATGTGATTTTCATGCTTTCAGTAGATGAATGTAGAAGAACTGTATTGAACACATCTTTCTGAGTAATTGAATAAAGAATGCTTTGAGTTTCTGTCAGGTCGAGTTGTGTGCATGAACAACTTGATTTCTGTGTGAAAGAATGTCTGTGTTGCATTCGATTGAGTTATGTGTGTTGTGAAGAACCCCAATATGCTTGTAGATCACTAATCATCTAGATATTTAAGTAGGATTCTTGTTTTTATTTGATTTTCCAAGTGTTTAGACGAAGATCAAGAGGATTGATCAATCCATGATCAACTGGCCAAGAATTCTTGAAGAAACCAAGTAGATTTGGTTTAGCAGCATCGAACGGCTCAGATCGAAGCCGCACAGAAGATCGACGATGGGGAAGATCACCTGAAGAGAAGTTGCGCGAATGATAGCATTCCCACAAAGTGGAAGTGAAGTATCCCAACTTGATTGAAGATCAACTGCTGAGGTCAATCCCGAAAAGATCAACGGTGGATATCTCACTCGCAAAAGGAAAGAATCACGGAGGATAGTGGCGGTGGGTTGTGGAAAAGGAATTTCGGGAAAAGAGTTGCAGAAAGGTTTTTTCGAGGAGCAAAGTGGAGGCCCTAAAACTCGAAACCCGAATCGGGAAGGAGTTTTCAGAGAGGTATCGCAGGAATATTCCCCGCGAGATGGAAAGTGAACGCCCGAAGCCGACATCTGAAAGGTGTGAGAACGGACTTTCGGAAAGGAATTTTCGGGAGGAGTGTTGTGGGAATATTTCCCGTTAGGCAAGAAGGACGCACCCAAAACCCGAAACCCAACAGGTTCGGGAAGGTTGTTTTGGAGTAGGTTATTTCGGCAAGGTGTTGAAGCTATGGAAGGAGGGTAAACCCGAAAGGAATGTTTCGTAAACCCTGTAGTGTATATCAGGCCTACGTGGCAGAAGGACTAGGTTGGCTTTGGCCAAGTCAGGGATTGATTCTAGTGAATCACTCCAAGATCCTGGAAGGGTGAGGGTTGTGTTGGCTGTGGTCGATCTGACGCCCCATCAAATAGTATCCCCTCTATTCAATCAAAAAAGACCTTCTACATGCACAAATGCCTCAGAACCTGCATTCTAATATTCATAGGCCTAATATCTTCTTGATCAGCTCTATTGGCCAGATTTACATTGATTGGATACACTTACAATATTTGGCTACTTGATATGCCTCGTAGACTCACACACATATATAGAACAGGGTTCATAAACCAATTAGGTTTCAGATCCACAATACACTCTACAATCTCCTATCTTTCCGCATCTGTAATCTAATTCTAGCAAGCTCCTAACCCTATCTCTATGACTCATCAAGCAACCATCAAATGCTTCATCAAATGCTTCCACTATTCGAGTGCTTGGTTACATGACTCACAATTTGACTCAATGACTCACCACTCACCCAGTGGCTCATCACCTATCTAGAATCACATAAAACATAGGTTTATTTACAATATTTCCGCAAAGACCATTAACTCAGAAAATGAAGACCCCTTCTAGTTATGATCCAAACATTGGACTTGGACTTGGATGGAGAGCAGGATTCTCCTGCATCACCTCTTTAATGTATTCCACCAATTTAATTTGTTGAAGTATTTGATGTCTAAACTAGTTTCCTACCACTGCACTTATCACAACATCAAACTTCTTTAAACCCACCACAAGGATTTGGGGATCCTCAAACTAACCCTCCATGTAGAGCTACATCAGGATACAATGTATTTTTCTGTGTCCGCGTAAGTAATATATAGATTTCAAAGATTATATATCCAAAAATTTGGCACCCTGTTATTTGAAAGAGAGCAACATGTGCACCTTCTCAATGTAAAACCCACTTCTGGCCTAATTAGAATGAAATTTGGGTGTCCTAAAGCTAAGATGGCTTTTACTAATCTTCTACCTATGAATAGCTTCTCACCAGCATCCAAAAACTACTTTTTCTCATGAAATTTCAAGAACAATATATGGTCTTAACACCATATTGAGATGGAATTGGGATTAACTAGAGTGGTTGCCACAACCTCTTACTACCATCCACATGAAAGAAAAAATGAGGTGAGTTTCTCCATGTTCTATGTTTCATCAAGAACTAGTTTTCAACAGCTTCCTAAGACTCGATTCTTAACAAAAACATTTATCCATAGTATGGCTTAACAATCAAGCATGCTTGAGTTCTCTTTGATCAACTTGTGATTTCCATGGACCGCCAGTTCCACCTGCAATGTATTTGAAAAAAAAGGTCTCAGTCGTATTTCCTCAGAAATCATGGCTTCTTCTCATAGGAAACACAAAGTTCACCCTCAAGCAAAGTTGATGTCATGAGTGCTCAGGAGGCAAGTTGATTGATTGGTTTGGAGTCGAATCTTAGATAGAAGGAAAAGAAAAATGCTATCGATAACCCAAACATGACAGTTGAAAGAAAAATCCCCACCATTGTACATGCAATCATTTCCATTGGAGAAAAATCCATTGCCAATAAGATCAATGATTGTGCCAAATACTGATCTTTCTTGATTGATTATTTGTTCGATCAATTGATCCCAACATTTTGCATAAAATTAATGACTATGAACTTTGTACCACTAGAGTTGTATGCATTTTTTCCTTCAATTCAATTGAAATGAAAGAATCATATTTCTTCTAAAGACTATGTCTCCTACTAGGGAAGATCTGGTGGCTAGGGAAACTCGACTAGATTGAACAAGAAATATTTAAGCATCATTCACAGAGAACAATACACTAGTAAGATAAGTAATTCTAGACCGAGTACTCAAAATTTTTCATCCTCCATACTTTTAGTAAATTACAAATATATATGATTTTGAATCTATAATGAAAGAGATTGAATCATCCAGTATCCCACCCAGTATCCACCAATGTAATTTATTAAATAGATATCCTTTCCTTCAATGATATGCCCTAATCCTCTACTATAACAACATATGGTATATGGATAATCCAACTCAAGAGAAACTCCGAGATAAAATAGCCCGAGTTTCCCTGAATAACACTTGAACTGATAATGAACTGAATGAGATATGAACTTGACCAAAATAGATGAGATCAAAATGAACCATATTGGATCAGATAAATGTGTTCTGAATCATCTCAGAATAACCACCCATATACATACAAGCCCCAGTCCACTATATATGGAAAAGGCATATACTCGCACAAGTGAAATGGTTTTTGCAGAAAGAAATATAGATGAGGGGACGCACAAAAGAATAGATTCAAATCATTCCAATTCTTAATACGTAGATGTTGGAAAGTGTTGAACTTGTAAAGCTCGAGGAATTTTATTACAGAAGTATTTTGTAGAAGATATGAAATACAAATTGATAAGTTAATTGCTTATTATGAAAGAGAGTCTAAGGATTTACAGAATAATGAAGAGTGAGATAGTAAATAAAAATATAGAAAATTTCCAAGAAGCAACTACAACTATAATAACAAGTTCTAGACAACATTCAACCTATATTTAAAGCATATTTGGAGAACCTAGGTGTAGATCTGTTACTACATGAATTATATCTTGAAGCGAATCTCATAAAAAAGGTGAAATTTGCAGATATAGTCGAGAACATTTTATTAGCTAAAACTTTAATGGGTTTCTTTGAAAAGTGAGAAGGAGATTGTATTGTTACTTGAAGGTGAAAATACTTATGATAATGTTGTTTTATGTTAACATTTTCTCCCAAATCTATATTGCTTGTCATAGAAGGTCTAGGTTTCCAACATTACAAAAAAATATTTATGGGAGAGTTGAGGACCTGAAGATAGCATTGGTAGGATCAAAGCACAATTCCAACATCATCCGTGGACTAAATTATTCCATTTGTAGAACACACAGATTAATTTTATTTATTAAAATAAGGGAGGATTCACAAATATCATGGGTATTACGGGTTTGGACAACCTATGTGACAAGATTCATGGAATATTAAGGGTTTCACTGGCCATTATGTATGGGTTACAATCCAATAAAATAAAGTTGATAGAGTGCACCTATAAATCATTTTTATTAACACTTCTTTGTGAGCATGTGAAGTGTGTGGTTAGAAGTGAGTAGGGAACTGTCTATACCTCAGGAAACAACAAATTATTTGTTATTGTCTTTAATGGGTTCTCTGCTGGTTGAGTCTAAGTAACGAAATAAATGTTAGGTAAAATTTTGAGAAATAATTGCTAAGCCCTATTTTCAAATAGATTTGTATGCAGTAGCGAATGAATGCCAACCATAATTGAGGCACATCTCTTGATCTTCTTTCTATCTAAAACCATCCAATGTGTGTAGCGACAAGGCCTTTCCCTCAATGGTTATTTTGAGACCTGTACTAATACACATACTTAGCACATTTGGCAGCACTTTTCAGAAAATAGAACAACATTAATTACATCTATAGAGGGGTTACATAAGAGTGCACTGCCCAAAGGTTTATGCTAATTTCATTTAAGGCACATGGGTGCACTTTTTAGTGAGAATTTAGTCATTTATCTTTCATTATGGTAACATATTATATATGTTCAATTTTGCGGTTGTTTCGACACTTTGTTTTCATTGTGAGCTCTAAAATAATGACTGATCTGCTCACTAGTGCTTTTCTGTAATTCTAACTGAAATATGCACGTAAACTATATGATAACGAGAGGGTGTGTTATATGATACCTAGTTTGGCATAGAACATGTTATTTTTGAGGTGCAGCAAATGATTTCTTTCATACCCAAAAAATAACGATATCATGAAGTGAACCAGAGATTTTATAGTAGTTCCAAATTCCAAGAAGATTAAAAATACATAACATATTTTCTTTCATAGTAGTAAAAGAGTAGTTTATAAGAAATACTAGAAGATACTCAAGTACTTTTAATAGTAATAAAGAAAATTCAAAACAAAACAAAATAGCCCAACATAGACAAAATTTCTATAAATTGTGCACACCAAATTTCTAAAAACTGTGTTGTGCATATAAGCTAAAGGAAATTCATAGAAAAGTCCTAAAATTTGACCAATCGTGCGGTGGGTTTGAGAGGGGGACCTCATGTTGACAATAGTTCAAGGGTACAGGCATTACTTCACACATATAATTATTGTGAATGTTAATGTATTGAAATAATTAGGGAAGGGTTAGAGTATAAACGGGAAGTAGGGTTCTCATTGATTGCAAAAGGGTAGTTCGCACAGGTTATACTGTTGGGAGTCTTATTAATAGTATTTTCTGCTAGACGTGGAATAATATTAGCATCATCAACTTCAATATGTTTGTTTCATAATATTTAATTATGATAACTAGGAGCCATCAGTTGGAGCATTTAAATTTTCCTTTGTTTGAGATGACTCGTGGGTTGTTTCAGCATTGGACTGATCACAATTGTACCTACCTAGAATTTTGGTCACTGGTTATGGAATGGTCCTCCTACCTAGAATTTTGGTTACCGATTAAGGAATGGTTCAAAAACAACCATGGTGAATGAGTTCACATCATGTCTCTAAGTGATGCAGTTGACATGGAGACCATAATTTGGGATAAATCAATCACACATGTAGAGGAAAGACTACATGCCGACCATGATAAAAAAATGTCAATTTTGGTTGCTTTGACTCTGAACTGTTAGCTAGATGAATCAATTTGGTTGACCATAGGATTTAACTGCTGGCCAATTGGTCCATGACAATGGAAAATGGCATTCAAAGGGAAATGGAAGGGCCAATTTTTACTAGAATGCAGTTGATCAAAGTTTATGCTAGTGTGAGATGGAGGATTTTCCAAGTCTCTAAGGAAATAGTTTTAAATAGGACTCAATCAAGCACCACATAACCAAGTCGAGTAACTAAAATCATTTTTATGCATTATTTTCAGCTTTAAAAGTTTAATCTGTGAGGTGATAACCCTTTAAACCTTGTCTTTGCCAACTATCCCTCACAAAGTATCGTGTATTCGCTATGCATTAGACTAGTTGTAACTACCTTTAACATCCATGTTTTAATATAAGTTTCCACTACTAAATTTAACCTCCTTTCAAAGTCTTAAGCTCATTTTTCTTTCCCTTAGACTCTCGGCCACTCAACTAAGTTTCATATGTAATTGGTTTTTGATCAATGAACTACTTTCAACAAAAATATCCTAAGCAAGCAACAACCCATATATTAGGAAACATGTGGTAGATGCTTCTCAAAAACACATGTTTTACTTCAAATATAACACTGATATAACAATGTAACATCCCTACTATGGAAATTTGCTCAATTTGGACCCAATTTTGAACTTTGTATTGGTGAACTCGAGCTACTCCAAAAGTATCCAAATGATTTCGAATTTTATAAGAAAGGACTTGGGAGGAATTAGGAAAACATAATGCATCCTTTATACCATTAGAAACTTTCTAGAAGCATTCATATCTTGCAATTTTCAAGGAGGAAGGAAGGGGAATAAAACTAGTTAAATTCATTGGTTGAAAACCCCACTAGGCTAGTGAATTTTTGACCTTCCAAACACTGTACGGACTTCCCTATTTTCTGATGTGAGACTTGGACCTATTATAGGACCTCAAGGGAAAAAAATATGTAGAATTAACTCTTGTTTTAGGGTTTTCTATACCTTCCAAAAAACAACAGGTTGTATGACATAGAAATTGTGGGAAAATGGTCAACAAAGGACATAGGTTTAAGGCACAATATTTAGTACAAATTCAAGGGTCTGAACATAATATTTTTCTCATCCATTTTACTCCTTATGAAGCTCTTAACATAAGCTAAACCATAGAAAAATTATGATCTTAAACATATACAAAGTCATTCCAAAACACCATTAGAAACAAGTGAGGAAACTAGCTCGAATCTTGATATCACTTGGAAATATTACATTAAATGTTTGGTATTATGAACTATGGATCTCATGTGTAGTTCATTAAAATTATATACAGTATATAACATGGCTACAAAGTTAAAATATCAATCACCACAAACTATATTCAACTAGGAGTGTGCCATCACACTTGTACAAGAACATTGAGAGCGTTTTGAGAAAGAGATTATAGAGAAAGAACAGTGAACATGAACTTAGAATCAAAGGGGGCTAGAACCTGGATAAAAAAATATCCATGAATCTCTATTGAGAGGTATTAATGGCCTCTCCTACAACCAACTTGGATAGGAATCTTTCACCCACAAAATTGGTTGTAAGGCAGGGAGGATGAACATCCACCGTGCAAGGACAAGCTAAGCTCTCCAAAAGTGCAAATAAGAAATGACCAAAAGCTTCTCTCCTTCATCCTCCTTCTCTTTTATTAACCTCCAATGGACTACATATCTAGAATTTCCTCCAATATTCTTCACTCAACTTGAGTTATGGAGAGATTCTCATAGAAGACACTTTTCCACTTCTTTCTTTCATTTCTCTTCCCCCAATTCGAATGGGGCATATTGGCTGACCATAGCCCCCCCTATGCGCCCTCTTGGTGGATGGTTTTAGACCTGATTGTAATATGTTTCATAGGTCTACAATCAGGTCTTAATTTTTCATATTTGTCATAGATTCTCCATCATTGTTGTCATAGATGCCCGGGAATCTCGCTACAAGTGTCACAACTTCGCTATGATGCCTCTTCCTCTTCCATGGGAGTTACTCTTCCACTGCAATTCGACCTTCCTAGATTCATGCCATGAATAATACCTCTTCAAACTCCCCAAGAAATTTACCCTCCACCTTGGACTCGAATTGGTGAGAGAATGATGCCAAGTGTAGTGGAGAATCTTGCCACATGTGGGTCCCACACCACCTTATGCGCCCTCATGACCAAATTCCACCTTATTTTTTCTTTATTATTATTTATTTGACCCAATTAATTTGAATTTGCAAGTATAAATTCCATTCGGGGTCTTATAGCTCCCTTATTCCAAGTTTTAATGTTTCCACCCTAACCTAGGGAACTAGTAGATTGGTGGAAATTTTCCTCTATGAAATTTATTTGGATGGGGAATTTACAAACAACATTACTATCATATGGAAAATTTACATCTAGTTCTTAAATAAGGCATCTGTTACGATTCTTTCATTTCATAAATGGTCAAGGAAACGTGACCATTAAAACAAGTAACATCATCAAAGTGCTACCAACAAAACAAGCTTATGTGCATACGAAACATAACTAGCCATTTCAATAAGTTGATCTATGTCACCTCAAGAACCATGATTATGGAATGAATCAATATTGACTATAAAAGGCTATAAAGAACCATCCAACAACAACAAAATGCTATGGTAGAGATGCTCTGTAGATCTATCAAGCCATGCTAGGATACAATAATTTATTTTTTGCTTAGTTCAGAAACCTTAATAAGCTAATAATATATTAAAAGATGCATAAAAAATTATCAAACTACTGAATTTTAGACTATGCTTGTACATTGAGAACAAAATAGTGAGGAAAGATACTAGAGGTGTTGTTCATTGACTGCAATGCTCAAACACATGATCTATTCTAAAAATGTTGTTGGAAAATTCTTACTTTGTCACATGATAATTTTGTAGAGGCATGGGATTTAGGAGGGTGGATTGAAGATAAACAAATACATATTAACTAGTTCCACTTTGCGGCAGTGCCTTTGTCTCATTTACAAAATTTAAGATGAAATCACAATAACTGTACAAGGGCATGGCCTATTTCATCCATACTTCTATATATGTTAAAAAAATGGTGCAGCGAGAAAATCTACCTTAATTCTCACATCTTTGCCTCAGCTACCTTAATTCTCACAATACTCTCTAGACCATCTATCTCAGCCTTATTCTTTTCCATATTACACTGCAAGTCCACGATTTATGTCCTCTTCCCTTCTTTATCCTAATCATAGTTCTGAAGAATAGTACGAGCTCTATTTGAAGTGCCAATTTTGTCATTCAAACTAGGTGCTACATGTATAAAGTGTCAAGATAAGCTGTTGCTTTGAGGAAATAATTTGTGGCCCAACGGATTGAGATCTTAGCGTTTTCTATCCCATCTCCCATGAACCTTTTGAATTCTATGACGCTCATGCTAACATTGTGGTTGTAAAATCCATAGGGAAACCAAATTTGACATTGTCTCCTACATCATAGTAACTTCCTACCAAGTCTACTTGTATCCACCATACATACTTTTATACTTTACAAACAACGTGATTTGACTGTAGTGCTTCTATTCCAGGTTCCTTAGTTTTTCCATATTCTATGTTTATGATATAGGACTAAAATAAGATTTGGCCTGCTCATTTTCAACTCTACAGTAATGATAGATCTAATACCTACGATTTGGCATAAAGAAAAGGAATAATTCCATCTTACCCATAAAATTCCATGACATTAAAGCCACCTGTGTTATGCCTTCTGTCCTTGATTTCAACATCATGCTGATGCCCTCCATTATAAGTAATTTTGGACTGAAGTGGGCATCCAAACACATATATCAAAGTGGTGAATCTGAAGGAGTTAATCCTTAGAAAATGGTCTCTTCTACAATATTCATCCATGGAAACCCACAATTTTCTAAATTATTAGGACCAATCACTTAGCCCCGTAGCCTTCCTAGAAGAATGCTAACCCTGTATCCTTCCTTATTTACCCAACCCAGACGGAGTTCAGTACCTGAATGACAGTGTAACACCCCATATTTTGAACAGACATGTTTATCATTCAAACATACTACACTTTAGTCGCTTATTATCTATTGGACTCAGCTCGACTCAGTAAATTGTAATTACGACATGATAGACCTAATTATATGTTTCTACTATGTTTATGTTGTTACTATGGTTATGTTTCCACTATGATTATGATGTTACAATGTTATAATGTTACCATGCTTATGATGTTACTATGTTTATGCAGTTACTAGGTTGTGGTTATCATGAAATTGCTTTACGTTATGATGACAATGTATGTTTAAATGTCTTTCATTAATGAAATGTGAAATATATGATGCAGTATGAGGATACCACCTCAAGATGTGATCGATTGAATTATTATATGTCATGTGCATATGTGATGAACTAAAATTGTTACATGAAATAAAATGACATTAACAATATGGATCAATTGGTGATCGATGGGAAATGCTTTCTATAAAATGTGTATTTTGCAAAATACTAACCTACGGGACACAAGGGCTATGCGATAGTCGGATACTTGATCTGATATGTGGGATAAGAAATTGTTCATGCGGTAAACCTTAACAACCAAAATTGATGATACAATGACATAGTCCGATAATCTTGATAGCAGCAGAGTATGATTGGATAAGGTATAGACCCAGTATGTTGAGAGAGATGTATGTATTTCCCACCCTATGTTACTATATTACCCAGGGTCGTGGTAGGGCCGTACTGAGACACGCTCCCCAATTTGTTTTGATGACAACAGTCGGATTCCTAATAGGAGAGGATAGGTCCGCGAGTTAACCGACGCTACCACTCTCATGTTATATGTGGACAGGTCAGTATAGTTGGCATCCACTTTTTGTACTAGTAGAGGAAGGATAGGGAGGATATGTTTGTTAGTACTGTTGAGCTTTGGGTATTCCATGATGTCATTTTAGTGGTAGTAGGTACCCTTCCCTATACTCGATTGATTAAACTAATGTAAACGTAAAAAAATAAAGAGATGAAATCTTATAAGGTTAACTCATAAAATAACCAATGATGTTTTAGTAATGTTATGTTGTATGTATACTTGTTGTGTTTGCATGAAGGGTTATTAGTATTAGTTAGTAGTTATGCGTAGGCATGATGATGTATGTTTATATTACATGTCTGACCTATGCATGCGCTAGCCTGTAATACCCCCAATTCGACCCTTAGGATATATTAGCCTTTAATGTAAATAATGTGTACATGTGATGTATGTTTTCCTAGCGTGGAGCTCAAGGCCAAGGCCCCGCTAGTGAAAGCCCGAATTTTATTTAAAGGGCAAGTATTTGATATTTTGATACCATGTGCTCTGAAGCAATATAAAACATCATGCAATATAAAATACCAAAACTGGCTACGGAGACAACGAATGAGAAGGGGCCATGTGTATCCACTAGGGAGTGGTGAGGGGGCTAAGGGAGTGAACCATAGGTTTCTATATGTCATTATGGGAACCCATTTGACTTTTCTAGATGACATTTATTCCTGTTGTAAGAAAGTGGTTGAAGAATTAAGTCAATGGCTTTAATGGAGGATGGGCAACCCTGAAATTCGTATGGATAGGTATGGGCTCTGTTTACTTGTCCCACAAGTCACTCTACCTCTTGGAATTTGCTTCATTCTCATCCCCATTCGATGGTGGGGGAACCCAGCTTCATTCTCCATCCAAAAACGAGCTCCCAGCAGTGAGAAAACCAGAAATCGCGACTTGGAATGAACCCACGTTTTGGGAAGCCAAAAATGCCCAGAATGGGTATTGGACAGTGAAATCCAATGGGGGATCCGTTGGTATGAGCCTTGGGGTGAATTTGGAAGCAATAGCTACCCCAAAATCCATGGGGAAACCCAGTTTTAACTGCCCAGAAAATCAGTGACGGTTTTGGAGCTATTTGTGACAGAGTTGTGAGAAATCCAAGAGTGGATGTATGAATAGAGGATGGGATTGCTGAGTCCAGCTTGAAGTGTATGTGGCTCTGGAATTGATCTCAATGGACTAGCATCCTCCTCCATCTCCTATTGCATGCTTGAAAAACCCAACTGTGGATTGGCTTAGCATGGCTGTCTGAGTGAAACCCTGACTGTGAATGAGCCATCTAGTTCCTCCTTAGTGGATACACAACCCAGCTCGGGGGTGATCTCTCAGCTGAAGGAATACAGGCTAGACAGAGATCTATGGTTGGGTGGAATGTTGCTCTCACGTAGCCAGTCGTTGGACATTTGCGTTGCAAGATAAGTATTCTTCGTGTATTAAATTATATACCATCTGTGTTCTGCAATGTGCTAAATATGAATGTTATGTATTCATGAGGTTGAAATCGATATGATGTAGCTTAAATAGGGGATTGAATTCTCTTCCTATTGAATTGCTTGAGATAAATATGCTGATGCGAATCTATGCTTATATGTGTTGTTATGTTTAAATTCCGCTGTGTTTTATTAAGGTTTACATCTGTATAGAGAAGTTTTTAATTGTTAATATTTTATGAGTAAAAAAAAATATTGGGGCTAAGTTTACAAAAGCCCGGTGTGTTGTTAATGTTTTCCTTCCTTGCATTTGATGATGATGGAATGGGACATTACAGAGTGGCATCAAAGCTCTAGGTTCAACACTATGGCTGTTGGGCCCTTCATAGAGATATAAATCATTGTGTGTACATGCATTTTGTATTTGGAACTAAAATGCATTAAAGAAACCTCAAGATCGCATGGCTTTTATTTGTTGGAATGGGAAATCATTTCCATGACTGTTTGGGGATTGTTGCAAGCTGTTTACATTGATTGCATTCTATGAAATAGAGGAAGGAAGGAGAAAATTTGTCCCCAATGCTGTAGCATTCAGTTTTGTATTTGTCTGTTTGCCTCCATGCCATCTTATACTGTTTTTGTTGTTTTGCTGTTTCATGCTTAACATGAAGAGGTGCAATTTATTTTCTTGAAATACCGTTTTTGTTGCAAATATGATTTCAAAGTTTTCAATTTTTCCTAAGTGTCTTTGAAAAATTCGTTTAAGTCTGTTTCAGAAAGAATTCCCGAATGTCTTCCAAAACTTCGGAAGCATTCGGCAATTGCTCCGAAACTGCGGAAGCATTCTGCGAGTTTTTCCGCAATGCGGAGGAGTTTGGGAAGTCACCCCAAAATTTACGAAAGGAATTCTCTTCCAAAATTTGCGGAAGGATTCCGTGAGTTGTCCCGCAACGCGGAAAAATTTGGCAAAATGCTCCGAAAAAGAGCAGAAAATTTTCTAAGTGTTTGGCGTCGAAAGGAAAAGTTCGGAAGGAATTCCCTTCCGAAATTGCAGAAGGATTCCGCGAATCGTTTCGCAACGAGGAAGAGTTCGGCGAGTCGTTCTGAAATTGCGAAAGACTTCGGCGAATCGTTCCGCAACTGCGGAAGACTTCGGCGAATCGTTCCGTAATTGCGGAAGCTTTCCGCAAAACCGCCCGAAACCGGGGAAGCATTTCGCGCAACGGAGGAAGCATTCTGCGAACGGCTCCGAAACGGCGGAAGCCTTCGCTGAATGGCTCCGCAACGGAAGCCCTCGCCGAATGGCTTCGCAATTGCGGGAGCATTCGTCGAATGGCTCTGCAACAGAAGCCTTCGCCGAATGGCTCCACAATTGCGGGAGCATTCGCCGAATGGCTCCACAGTTGTGGGAGCATTCGCCAAATGGCTCCGTAGTTGCAGGAGCCTTCGCCGAATTGCTCCGCAATTGCGGAAGCGTTCGGAGAACCGGCCCGCAACGGCGGCACGTGCGAAAAAAAAGAAACTTGATTTTTGGATAACAGGAACATCCGGACTCAGAATGGAATGATTCCTGTGGGACTCGGAGGCCATTGACAAGGGCCATGAAAGAACCAGTGAAGACCCCTAGCCCATTACACTCCGATTTGACAGAAAATGGATAATAGTGACTTTTGAAGGACGGAGTCCTGAGGCTAGATGGAAGGTCAGTTTGAGCTGAAATTGATCAGGCGTGGCCATGAAGCAGGCACGATGTTAAGTTCAGAATCTTGGAGCCAAAATCCAAGGGATGTGAAGTCGGGGTGAGCAGGAAGGCCAAAAAGCATTGTTCCGGGCCACTTTTTCGGGATTTTGAAAAGCTCGTGGGCAGTAAAAGTGACCCTAGATGTGGGAATAATTTTTTTTACTGAACTAGACATTTCATATTCTCATTAAGAAGGACAATTTTTGTTAGACAAATATTTTCCAGAAATGCACCGTTTGGGAGATAGCCATTTTGGCCCAAAATTTGGAATTTTGGAAAAATGTGAAAAGTGAGAAGTAGTAAAACCCAGAGATTCATAGAAGATGAATGGTGCATCGGAATTGAAATCCGCAAATTTCTGAGTGTTCCTTGCTATATGGACTAACTTCGCCCGATAGATAAGTTTTTGTGATTCCTCATAGATTTTCTTCCGCAGGTGGCTAAAGTTGGCATTCTGGACCAAAATGCAACTGTGCAAAATGTGCGGAATTGGAGTGAAAGTTGTCATTTTTGAAGAGATGCAGTTCCCGCACCCGGTATCGGAATGGAGCATGAAGACATGCATTGGAAAGCTTGTCCAGCAGGGAACAATGATGCATGACCAGTGTTTGCATGAGGTCTACATATATCATAGACATTTAGTACAGAAGAGTGCCAGCGGCTGTCTTGACAAACAAATTTTGTTGTCAATATGGGCAATTTCTACAATTGCATGATATGGAAGAGGAATTCCATGTTGCAATGAGGGATCGAAAAGGGAAGAATTCCTTAAACCCTTGTTTGTTATCATACTTATAATTATGAAATTGTCATATGGCATAAAAATGTTAAAAATGTAAGGGATTACATAGATGTATATGCACTAGAGAGCATCTTAACAAACATTGCATAGTGCATATGGAAATGCTCGTGCATAAATGAGATATTGCATATTGGTAGAATAATGAAGTCTGCATATGCAATGAACCACTAATGGAGAATATGGTGGTTGATAATCACTATTGATGTTGGTATTGGTTGTAGGACCAAAGATAACAAAGAGCATGGCTAAATGTGCTGAGAATGTTGTTGCATGAAGCCAACAACCTTATGCAGAAAGGATGGTGCAACAAATCTATGATCATAAAGTTGTCAAAAGGACTGAGCAGCCTTGGTAAGAGGCCAACTGATCAGGTAACATCAGGCGATGTTAATGGTAACCATGCAGGTAATGATCATTGGTGCCAAATTGCATGAATGTTGAAAGAGGATTTGGTAAGATCTCTTCAACTATGTTTGAGCTATGTTGAGTTAGTTTGCATGTGATATTGAATACCGATTGGGACTGTTAACCTACCAAGCTTGGTGAGGTGTGGGTAAGTGAAGGAAATGATCCTTACACCCTATGACTGTTTAGAAATCTCAATGCATTCATATGAATGTATATCATGCCATGTGTATGTCATGTACTTAATAACCAAAGCAAGTGAGGACTGGTGGTCTTGATTATGATAATGCAAGTTATATGAGATAGTCATGTTTCGATCATAATATGCTTGAATGCATAGTACTCATGAAACAACGCAAGGTAGCATTGAGTAGATGTGCACTAAGAGATTTTATAAATCTTGTGATGCATTATATGAATGCATAGGGATGATGCATATGTTATTGCAAAGTAAATAATGAATGAAATGATGAATTGATGATAATTCTAGGATCATTTCATGAGCTGTTATGAATGCAAAATAGTAAGCACATGAAGAGCCCAATCATGATCGATGGGCTGCTAGAATGCTTTGTGGAAGGACAGAGTTGCATAAATGATGTGACTGTACCTTGCAACTGAGTATGCTAATGATGCACATGAAGTAAATAAATTTTGGTGATATTGATATATTAACAACTGAAAATTTTGAAATATGGAATGTTATAATTCTAAAAATGTTTCAGTAACTGTTGCAGTAATGAAACATTATATGCATAGAGACTTACGAAGTGTTTGGCTGATTGAAGCTTCAATTTCAGGAAGAAAGGTCTTACATATGGCAATGAGGATAAGTCCATAGTAGAGACCGGGATCTACCACATGCAGAAGCCAAGGGTTATGAAAAGGTTCTCATGGTTGAGAGCTCTAAGTTCTGTTAGTAAGAATAGTTGTAAATATCAGATTTGTAAATGTTTCGGATTTGAAATTTTACTAATAATTGCTAATGACTATTTGGCTTATATGAAAATGTGTCAAGAGGACATGCTGTAAGTGGATGCTCATGTATGGTAGCGGTCATAAGACCATGAGGGGCAGAGTGGTGTCACTTACAGGAGCCAAACAATATGAGGATAGCCTCATGGACAAGAAAACCAATTTCTGTAGTAGACAGAGTTGCACATTCATACTGAATTTAATTATTAGTGCCATGGATTGGTTATGGAACAATCGGATTTGAATTGTATTGTTAAATGTTGCTAACTGTTTGGCTGTTCAATAAGTGTGCCAGGGAGACACATTGCAGTAAGACCCTGTGAGTGGGCCTGCAGAAGCCAAACTTCATGGGAAGCGATTCCATGATTTGGAAAATGGGTTTCAGGTAAAATGCCATAAGACATTATTAATGTCTCATATGCACTACATGATTAGTAAACAATATGAGTGGGATGGTGAAGATTATGTCAGTAAGACATATGAAGGTTATGTAACATCAAAAGGAATTGGGATGGCAAACCGAGGGACTGTCAACTCAGAGAAGGAGCCTCCATTCCTCATTAAAGAAGAGAAATAACATCTGCAAAATGGATAAGTGTTCCATAAACCCTGAGTGATATATATATGTACATACATGCATGTCTAATTATTAGAGTTAATATGCAGAACATGTTTTGATTTTATTTTCGTTATGGCAGACTGCTTGAAGTATGATTAGGACCTTCATAGTTCACATCAGTAAGGAGTTCACGCCTTTCTGGTGCTAAGTTATGTTAGGGATGCCAATATTGACTACGCCTTAAGGGAATGGACGCATTCCTGGTGTTTCAAGTTTGGATAGTGAATGTTATGAAATATGTTTACAATTCTAGAGCAGCGATACTAATGAGCTTGCTATCCATTTTGTGTTGACAGATTATACATATGAAATTTAGGGCTGCACATTAAAAGGAAAAGTGAAGAAAAGAATACTCAAGAGGACTATATGAGCAGTGGTAACCCTTGTAAAGGGTGAGTGGGTATCATGGGGCCATGATATCTTGCAGTTAAGAAAGTCACCTAAAGAATTCCTAAATGGAACCGCCGGCTTACACAAGAGAAGAAGTGCCACCCTTGTGTGGGTGAAGAATTGTTATGCGCATTGAGGGATTGTGATACATGTGAAAGGCTGATGCAAGCCTAAGGCAAAGTAGTGGAGCCTTGACCTGTAATGGTCGGTGGCGCAGTTACCTTCCATTGGCCGATGACCCAGACGTATGTGCTGGCTCGGCAACGGAGAGGGCCAACAAGGTATGGGACTGGTTGGGAACCACCAAATGCTTGGTAAACCCAGTCAGCATGAAGGTGTACTGGTAGGGCATTAATTATTTGATGATTTGGAGCAGCCTGCATGCTGGCCAAACATCCTAGTCCGCAGGAGGATCCCAAGGCTTATAAAGTAAAAGCAGGACCCTGTGGACCAGAGAGAAAATGCACAATACAGATAAGTATTCAATTTCATTCATTTCTTATTTGAATAATGAAGGTTTCAAGCATAAAGCTTGTAATAGTGAGCTGATGCATTATTGTTTCTTTGTTGGAAACCTTGGTCAATGCAGGAAGCAAGGACTCTGAAGGAACTATAAGCTGCTTGGTAAATCTAGGAAGTGGTTGGTTGAGCATTGATTAATTGATGTTGTGGAGCAGCCTGTGCGCTAGCCAAACATGCAAAATTAATTAATGTTGAGGAGTAGCCTGCGTGCTATCCCAACATTCGTTATTATACCCATAAGAGATCCAAGGCTTGTAAAGCAAAGAAGGGTCCTATGGAATAAAGTGAAGACATCCAATGCAGGTATTGTTGGAAGCAAGAATCTTGAAGCATCTTAAGGATGCATGTGGACATGTAACCACCCTAAAGAGATCAGCATGAGTAGTACTGAAAGATGGGGCTAGTGGAACTGTGTGAGTCCTAGTAGCCAAGAGTTAGACCAACCAAGTGGAGGAACTCCATGGTTGAGAGGTCTGGAATAGACCATGGACACTACGTGTCATAACAAAGAAGGGCAAGTCAAGCATTCACGTGAAGTGAAAGAGGACAGGAGCATGAAAACCACAGTGGTGGTGTGGGTTCCAGAACGGAACAAAATTAAGAGGAGAAACTCTTACTGCTCTCTCTCTTTCCTTTTATTGATGCATTTATAGAATTGGAAAAATTGCTGAATGCATGCATGACTGAAAGTAACAGTGTGTTTATTTGATTAAAGTGAATTGTGAATGCTAATTAATGAATTTCCTGTGAATGGATGAACATGAAGGAATTCAGGTGTAAGTTGGGCAAGCATGAAAAGTGTGGAAGTCTCATGAGTAAAGCATGGACTATCCATGTCAACTGGGGAAAAACCATTGACTGATTTTTAATGTTTGGGTTATGCTTGGCCTAACAAGAATTGTAATGATGAATTTCACAGGTGGAAATTGAATCAATTGGTTGCAACCGTTGCAGGCAAGTGTTGCTAGTGGGCAAAGTGTGGTCAGTTATTTCTATTGACCATGGCGGCAGACCAAGGGCTGTTAGAATTCGCTGGAAGTCTTCTTCAAACAATTGCCAAGACCCAAGAAAATCTTGGAGAGATGCTCAAGATGCAAAAGCAGCAGAACGAGATGAACCACAAGGTCTTGCAGGACACTCTTCGTCTGCAGAAAGAGGTAAAAAGGATTATGAGAGCAATCAGCAAGGGAAAGAAAAGTGGATCCATGAAGAAGCATTCATCCAATCGTCCGATTAAGAAACGTTCCAAGTGGGAAGACTCAAAGGGAATTGAGCAGGTAAAGATGAAGCAACCAGTGAAGTGTTGGAAATGTGGAGGGGATCATTGCCTCCGCAATTTCCCAACAAGAGAACCTCAAGAGGGTAAAAGCCATAAAGTTTTCAGACTTATGGATGAGCTGGAAGATCCGAATCAGCAGGAGCAGCTCGTGAAGATCAAAGGACTTGGTCCTGAAAGTTCAAAGTAAAGGATATAATGCAGGGCAGATTTGCAACATTTTTGAAGTTTTGGACATGTGTAAATTGTATATGTATGCCTAAGTATTGGAACACCGAGGACGGTGTTGTTCTAAGGGGGAGGGAAATGTAATACCCCCAATTCGACCCTTAGGATATATTAGAGTTTAATGTAAATAATGTGTACATGTGATGTATGTTTTCCTAGCGTCAAGATCAAGGCCAAGGCCCCGCTAGTGAAAGCCCGAATTTTATTTAAAGGGAAAGTATTTGATATTTTGATACCATGTGCTCTGAAGCCATGGAACATTGTAAAAGGGTATAATTAAACATCATGCAATATAAAATACCAAAATTGGCTACGGAGGCAACGAATGAGAAGGGGCCATGTGTATCCACTAGGGAGTGGTGAGGGGGCTAAGGGAGTGAACCATAGTTTTTCATATGTCATTATGGGAACCCATTTGACTTTTCTAGATGACATTTATTCCTGTTGTAAGAAAGTGGTTGAAGAATTAAGTCAATGGCTTTAATGGAGGATGGGCAACCCTGAAATTCGTATGGGTAGGTATGGGCTCTGTTTACTTGTCCCACAAGTCACTCTACCTCTTGGAATTTGCTTCATTCTCATCCCCATTCGATGGTGGGGGAACCCAGCTTCATTCTCCATCCAAAAACGAGCTCCCAGCAGTGAGAAAACCAGAAATCGCGACTTGGAATGAACCCACGTTTTGGGAATCCAAAAACGCCCAGAATGGGTATTGGATAGTGAAATCCAATGGGGGATCCATTGGCATGAGCCTTGGGGCGAATTTGGGAGCAATAGCTACTCCAAAATCCATGGGGAAACCCAGTTTTAACTGCCCAGAAAATCAGTGACGGTTTTGGAGCTATTTGTGACAGAGTTGTGAGAAATCCAAGAGTGGATGTATGAACAGAGGATGGGATTGCTGAGTCCAGCTTGAAGTGTATGTGGCTCTGGAATTGAGCTCAGTGGACTAGCATCCTCCTCCATCTCCTATTGCATGCTTGAAAAACCCAACTGTGTGTTGGCTTAGCATGGCTGTCTGAGTGAAACCCTGACTGTGAGTGAGCCATCTAGTTCCTCCTTAGTGGATACACAGCCCAGCTCGGGGGTGATCTTTCAGCTGAAGGAATATAGGCTAGACAGAAATCTATGGTTGGGTGGAACGTTGCTCTCGCGTAGCCAGTCGTTGGACATTTGCGTTGCAAGATAAGTATTCTTCGTGGATTAAATTATGTACCATCTGTGTTCTGCAATGTGCTAAATATGAATGTTATGTATTCATGAGGTTGAAATCGATATGATGTAGCTTAAATAGGGGATTGAATTCTCTACCTATTGAATTGCTTGAGATAAATATGCTGATGCGAATCTATGCTTGTATGTGTTGTTATGTTTAAATTCCGCTATGTTTTATTAAGGTTTACATCTGTATAGAGAAGTTTTTAATTGTTAATATTTTATGAGTAAAAAAAAATATTGGGGCTAAGTTTACAAAAGCCCGGTGTGTTGTTAATGTTTTCCTTCCCTGCATTTGATGATGATGGAAGGGGACGTTACATGGCCATGCATGCACACTTTGCATATGTACGCTAGTATCATTATACAAATACTTTCATGTCAAATTATTGTGTAAATTGTTGTGAATGAGTAAGTTAATTATACATTGATCCTAGATAGATAGTGAACGTTAAGTTATTAAAATATGTGTTAAACAAATTGTTAAGTGTTCATTAATTATAATCTATCACTATAATAAGTGAAGGAAGAAGTATCGTTAGTTAAGAATTGTCACACGGGGATTGTTATTTGTAATATAATTATACTGTTTAAATTGTCTTCCATGATTATTTAGATCTTCAAAGGTACTCTATTATAAAATAAGGGTACTAGGTTGGTATTATGACCCTTAATTATTAAACAAATGAATAGAGGTGTTGCTATTAGATCATCATTTATTATTATTATTATTATTATTATTATTATGATTAATTAATATCAATAAACACATTATCCTTTGTCATAAAATTTTTTGAATACACTAATAGAATAAATGAATTAATTAAATAACTCTTGCGTTACTGAACCATCTCATGAAAAGTTAAAAGAATTAATTAATCATTTAATAAAACTAAGGAAGATAAGATAAGGTTCATTGTATTAGTATACTTAAATTACTTCCATGTAAGATAGAAGGCTGGAATTTGGGTGAATAATTAAAACAAACCACCACTTCCAATCTGGAAAGGTCAACAATCATAAACCTTAAATTAATATTTATTCCACTTAATTAATATTGGAAACTGTGAGTGGATGGGTAATTAACCCACCATCTCGTAAAGACCTTATTTTGAACATATCAAGAAACTCATAATGAATATGCATTCAACTCACTTAATTGAATTTAATTGACCTTAATTCTATTGAACTGCTCGAGAAGAACAAATATTTAAAAATTATATTTTATTTCTATTCGTTTGAATACGGGATTGGAATTAATGTTTTTGGGGATTCAAGGGATTAGATGGAGGGCGGTGGAGTAAACCAAAAGGCTAATGAAGGTGGAAAATGGTATATAGGAAATTTTTTGGGAATTGAGAGGGAGTTCGTTCTTTTGGGAATGAACAAGGAGGAGAACGGGGATTTGGAAGTGAAGTCGATGAAGGGGATAACTAAAGGCTTGGAGGAGGGGGTTAAATCCAAGGAGGAGGTGGAAAAATCAAGAGGAAATACTACTTTGTTGAACAATAGGGAAGTTTCTATCGGGATTATCGGCTGTGGGCTCGGGGGCTAGGAAACCCGTTGGTTTCCTAGGGCTAGCATGATAAGAGTTGGTCGGCAGGGTGGTTCATTTGTTTGGTTACTAAGGCTTGGTATAAAGGAGCTACGGGATATACACGGGAAATCTACAACCTACATCGGTCTAGGTATTCTACTGATGGAATAGGAAAATGATTTATATTCTAATATACTGAATATTATGCAGGAATTTACAATTATGTGTATGATGTTAGTAACTATATGTATGTGCACTGAATGTTAACTAAAATACCTATAATAGAAAATTGTTGAATTTATTTTAATAAAATAAATTCATATTGCTTTGCTGCTAGATATTTTCTAATCACTAAAATTATGCAGAAAATTAGAATAATGAAACAAACAGAAAATTTATGCTAAACATAATGATACTTATTTATTATTGAAATAATTATGTATAAAAACAACTCTGTAGGAGCTGGGTACAAAACTTATTTCAAATTTAGAACTCTCGTGCCCTTCTGGAAAGAAGGGCACTGCATTTGGTATCAGAGCCACTAGCTCAAAAAATAAGACCTTAAGTGGCCTGCACACACCTACATACCCTGAAAATTTACTAAGCCTAAGCCTAAAGTTTAGTAACAAAACTTAGGATGAAACCTTGTTAATACTATTGAAAAAAAAACAGCCCAAAACTCAATAAGTTACCTGCAAAACACACAAAACACAAATCACATTAGTGAACCTGGGACACAAATATAAAATACAAGTAGAAATAATGTTCTGTATTTTACTAATACTATGATCACATATGCACATATTGACTACATGCAATATTTATATGGGATGCATATAGTTTTAGTTTTTATTTTTATTTTTATTTTTTTTCTTCTTCTGTATATGATGCCTATAAACATAACACTATATATATATATATATATATATATATATATATAAAGGTTTAACATCATATGAAATTTAAATAGTAAACATAGTATGATGCCTTTGGGTATGAGAAACCATTGATGTAAAGTCTAATGCAAAAGCCAGAAATCACCAAGGAACAAGTGATGCACTTGATGGAAAATACACCAAAATTGGGTAGGAGCATGCAATTGAATATATGTTTGAAGAATTTTCATATCCAAAAATTGTGTAAGAAAACCACTGCAAGAAGTTTTTGATAAGAGAAATAAGAATAGCCCGATGCCTGTGCAACAAACTTATGATATTGAGTATATGGGAAGCTTAAGGAAAAATGGATCACTTAATAAACACAATGCTAATACTATTGCAATAGATGCAAATGCTCATATGCAATACTTGCACTAAATTATATGCCAAAGAGACACTATTGTAGAGAAATGAAGTGAAAGAAACAATTGTAGTAGAAGGAGAATGTGTTAAAGAATGTGGGATTTAAAATGATATAGCTACATTAATTGTTCTTTTTGTAGTTGATTATGAATTTAATAATATATTTTAGGATTTAGCTAAACATTAAATCCTACGAAATCCATAAAAATCCATGGCTAATAGCATAGATAGAAGCCTTCCTCTGAATCACTAGAAAATTATGAATGCTCCTCCATCTCACCGATCCATCTACAGTGGAGTTTATTTAGTCTTCCAAGAAATATTGAATGGGGATATAGGTGGAGGTTTTCAGCTCCTTCTCTTGCTATCCCTGCCAATGCCTGTGTCTCTTCTCTTGATGCATGCTAAATATATTCTAATATATTATATTAGAGCCGTTTGCATTGCTAGGCAGCCTAAAAATGACAGGAGCCTCTATGCAAAACAAAATACACTTATTGTAACTATCCGGGCAAAGGATTTGTTTTGAAAGGAAACATCAATATTTTTTTTTATATAACCAACAAATACTCCATGCAAGTAGCATAAATACTAGACAAATTACATTCATAAATTGGACATCGACTGCCATACAATATCTTGCCCCGCGCACAACATCAAACGTCGATCAACATGGAGGAGAATCCCCACAAGGGGCATGGTTTTGGTTTTTAACAAAACTAGAAACGCAACTCAGCCCTCGGCACAAGCGCATCAAGAGGTGGATGGGCAATTTTTAGATCATTATTGTGCTTATAAATTATGTAGGTCAATAAAAAGAAAGAAACCAAAATTCAATATGTTTATTATGATTCCCTAAATTTAAAATAATGGCATATTTGATGCATTTCAAGACGAATCTTCTAAACACTAAAATAACTGCAGGACTGGGAAAGCATAAGAAAAAAGGGAGAAACTAGGAAGCAATCTTGGAGTTGATGGAAACATTGAACCCTGCGATTGAATGACCAATCCTCGGTAGTTTCATGGTAAATCCCTGTGGTTGCTACCAGATGTATTATTACGAGGATACTTGCACTAAAATAGAATACTGGCAATCTATATTACAATTTTTCTCCTCATTTAGTGCCTCTGTAATATATGTGGAATCTCCATTAATTCTTCTCCTTTTTGATAGCTGGAAAGCCACAATGATATGTGTTTGGCATGGTTACTTTCTTCAAGCAACTATTTAAAATTTGGTACTTAATTTCTACAGTCTCCACAATTGTGGTTTATGGGGAGGTTTATTAGGTTGTTGGAACCTATGTTGTGCAGGGGAGGAATCCTTTTGGGTTATGAAAAAAATAATATTTATTCAAAATAGATTTCATTTGAGCAAGAGAGAACTTCTCTAAATTTTTCTCTTTTGCTTTCAGAATGACACGGAGCCATGAACTTATGTAAATTGTCCTTTTCAGAGAGCTTCAATTGCTACCAATCCCTGGCAGGAATGTTGATGGCACATTGAAGGGGACATTAAAATATAGATATTTTAGGATTAAAGAAAAAGAAAAGACTAGGAAGAAAGAAAAACTAAACAAATCAGTTACTACTTAGTAACCCCAATCGACCCAGCAGGCTAAACCCATAGTAACCCTAATTATTATATAGAAATAATAAATAAAAAGGTATTAACTAAAAATACACATAAAAGAGATGAATTAACCCCATCAATTACCTCACCAAGAGAAGAGGAGTTGCAACAATAAGAACACTATACAATGGCTGCGACACAACAAAGACAACAAATAGCAAAAGAGGCTACAAATGGATTTAGGATTTAATATAGTGTTTAATAGGTTTTAGGATTTGTAAATAAATACCTCCATAAATTTTTCTGAATACGCTTGAGCAAGCTGGTTCTTCAATTGGGTCCATGCTTTGCGCACTTGAAGGTGTTGAAGATGAACCCGGTGATGGACTAGAAAAGCGATCCATCTCTCTATCCTACAATCTTGCCTGAATTTTATTGTCAAACCACAACACTTAACTTAGAATCGAGGTAATCTATCCTCTATAATAAACAATAAATTCTTCTTAGAAAACATACTTGAAGGCCACCTAAGTGTTGTTGAGCGCCAAAAAATGTAGCCATCACATCCCACAAGCCCTGTTGTTGTTCTGTTGTCTTTTTCCCGTTGGTTGCACCGTCCCATTTTCCATGTCTCGTCGGTGTGTGGTATATTTCTAGGAAGGTCAATGCCACTGTTCGGTTAGCTCTGGTAGTGAAATGGACTAAGACCCTCCTTCATTCGCCCTTCCAGTTCCAACTTAAAAGCCGGTGCTGTGGGAGTGAGCTCCATTAGACTCCACTCGCCTGGCGTGCTTGGTATCTTGAATTCGCTCTCAGTGAAAGATTTCCTACTGGCTATCCTACCTGATAATCACATAATAGTTTATCAATAGAATACAGGACTGCTGACCACTAGCTTTGCGAATGTTGTACCTTACATATGGAGCAATTAGGCCATATCGCCAAAATTTACTTCTAAAGGTGTAATAAAGGCTCTAACCATGGTTCTGGTCCAGCAACCATGGATGCATAGGCAGAGCCTTGGCATCTTAGTGGCCATGGTCATTCTAGATGCCCCATAAAAACCAACACAACGCCCAATACTAACTTCTCATAGGTCGCCAGCTACGGAGGCACGACCTCCGATCAAAACACTCGAACAAGATAACCAAAAAAACCCATGAAAAAACATCCAAAACACCATTCATGGATACCTACGATCACCCGCAAGGGATCAGCTGCATAACCGAACACTGGGGAGGAATGAAACAGGCGCACGAGAGGCTAAGCCTCTTTTTGATGGAGGAGGTTCCTCTATGGGAAGGATGTGCATGCAACCCGATTTCACGTGGGCTCCCTATGGGCAGTTAGGTGGTGGGCTTCCAGGGATAAAGGAGAGTGGGGGAGTCGGGAGGTGGAGAAGAAGTCGGGCCTTGATGTGGAGGAAGGAGGAGAGCTAGGAAGAGTAGGGAGCAGGCAGGATGAGGCTGAAGAGTGGTGGAAAGGAAGGCGTGAAGAGGCCGTGGCAGGAGAAGGGAGTGGTAGATAAGGTGCATGGGAAGAGAGGGGGAAACCCATATGGGGAAGGCTACTGAAATTTCCTTCGCGTGGTTCCCTTGGGCCATTGGCTCATGGAGCCTATACCATTTTTTTTTGTATTAATTTAATTAATTATACGTGATCTGTATTAAAATTTTGGAAACATCCAAGATATAAATCAATGATAAATTAATTAACTTTTATTAATGTTAAATAATAATAAATAATTTCGTAATTATGTGAATATAGGTGAATATTTAGGGTTTAAATATATCCATATATCAAATGTTAAATTAGGATTTATTAATGCTTTAATAAATTCTAAATTTCATGTTTATGAAGTTAGTATAGTTTGAATTAGATAGCCCAAAATATAGTGGAATATATTTTCAAAATACAATGTTCAAATTTTGACATTGTGTAACATTAGATGTTAGATGTAAAGGCTACATTTAATAGTAAAGTTAATGTTTAAAATTAAATAATTTTGTGAATCAATGCTTAATCCTAATTTTAAAGTAACAAAGGCACAAAAATACCCTTTTGCCGAGACTTCAACTCTTAGTCGAAGGGACGAGACAGATGTGAAAGTTTAAAAACACGACACCATTGAGATGAGTGTGATGAGTTGAACGCTAGAACACTGAATTTACTACATGAAAAATCATTTAATGACGTAAGTTTAAACGGATAATAAATGTAGTAAGGACATGGTAGCGTGTCCGCAAATTGTGGAGTAGTCACCTCTAACAAGATTATAACCTTTTTAAGACAACTAAGAATCAATAATGCCTAACCCACAACCTAAAACAAAAATAACACATCAAGTACTCTGAAATTTTTAAATAACGACTATGTCTAATGAGCAGTAGTGCATTGCCAAAGTTGAAAAATGCTGAAATTGTGTATTGTTGAGAAGGGTAGTCACGAAAACCTTGTAAGCAATAAATTGTTCTCCTAGTTTAATTAATGTTATAGTACTTTTGGTTATCATAGATACAAATTGCATATTACCACTAGGGTAATAATAGTGTATGACCTTAGGATTTGTTGATGTGGATCTTCTTTCCCTACGAGAGATATGCTAACCTTAATGATCCTTGGCAGTCTCTTGTGGAGTAATTATAATTTATGTTCTCTAAACCCTCCATTTTAGTTGTTGATTGTTTCATGCTAAGTTGAATTAATACATGCCTGTGATGAAAACTTGGTTATGTGACGAGTAAACCTGACTTGATGGTGTAACTAAAGGGATATTTTTTAAAGGGTGAGGAGAACGAAGCCAAGGAGGATAGCACTTGATTATAACCTTTAGGAATTCTAGATATAGTATTGAGATTCTACAGAAAGATTAATCTAAATATTTATTTAATTATTAGAATACATATCATGGGATAAAAGAAGTAAAACTGTAAGATGCCATCAATGTGTTTGGTAAATTTTAGGTCCATTGGGACAAGTATAGCCCAGGATTTGCTACGTGGGAGGACACAAAGACCACGTGTCAAGATTTTCCCTCACTATTTGACCATAACTTCGGGATGAATTTTCCCGAAGGGTGGGTGTATGTAACACCCCATATTTTGACAAGACATCTTTATTAGTCAAACATACTGCACTTTAATCGTTTATTATCTATTGGAATCAACTCGACTTAGTAAATTGTATTTACGACGGGATAGACCTAATTATATGTTGCTACTATTTTTATGTTGCTACTATGGTTGTGTTTCCACTATGATTATGATGTTACGATGTTATAATGTTACCATGCTTATGATGTTACTATGTTTATGTAGTTACTAGGTTGTGGTTATCATGAAATTCCTTTACGTTATGATGACAATGTATGTTTAAATGTCTTTCATTCATGAAATGTGAAATATATGATGGGTGATTCCACGAAGGTAGTTCACCGTTTTTGGCAGATGGAAGCTAAAAAAATTGATTTTCGAACCCTCGATCGAGGTATTTTCAAGCCCTCGATCGAGGTTTTAAAAGCTCGATCGAGGGTTTTAAAATACTTCAATCGAGGGTTTTAAAAGACCTCGATCGAGGGTTAAAACAAGAGCTTGATCTAGCTTTTAAAACCCTTGATCGAGCTTTTGAAAAGCTCGCAAAAGCTCGATCTAGCTTTTGAAAAACATAAAAAGGCTCATTTTAGGCCCTCAATCGAGGGTTTAAAATACCTCGATCGAGGTCTTGTTATACCCTCGATCGAGGTGTTGTTAAACCCTCGATCGAGGGCTTAAAAAAAAGGCCAAGAGCCCTTTTCGCTGCAAAATGAAATTTTTTCTGCCTTCCACGGAGTTAAACCATGTCATTAAATGCTCATTAATGAGAGGACTTGATACCATTGGATTCGTCAGCGAATCCTCTATCCAGATATATAAAATTTACGAATTTGTATCTTCATATGTCTTTTGTTTTTAAATTTCTACTAAAACTTGCCCTAAAAAACCCTATCAACGACTTCGATTGAGCTCAAAGATAAATCCACAAAATTCAAAATACACATCCAAAAAATTTGAAAAAATACACAATCCCTAGATAAACGCGTCCTCTTTAAAATGGTATTTTTAGTTTTGCAAATTATGTAAAAAATCAAAATATTTCTTGCACGCACACACATGTGTGCAAAATGCGACTTAAATATTCATTGTTCATTTTCGAAAAATAATAATAAATATATTTTTTCGAGAAAAATTAAAAGAAAAATATGTAAGCCCTAGTGCATTCTGTCTAGATCATGTTCACATATTTCATTTTTTAAAATTATTACTTTAACATTAAATTATTGTGCACGCACACAAACTAGTTGTTAATTGCTCTTCAATTTTTTAAGTACACACGTTTCATTAAATGAAAATTCGACATGATATATGACATTGGTATATTTCGAAAAAACTATCATTGGAAAACCAACATAATTCTCCACATTTCGTTTTTCAACCGCATGTCAAAATTCATGTGGCAAGTATGAGTTTTGAGGGATTCAATTTAATACATGGGTAAAATTTCTGTTTTTCACCGTCATATTTGGCCAAAAAGAGTTACCCATCTTCATGGAATCACCTTGATGCAGTATGAGGATACCACCTCAAGATGTGACCGATTGAATTATTATATGTCATGTGCATATGTGAAGAACTAAAATTGTTACATGAAATAAAATGACATTGATAATATGAATCAATTGGCGATCGATGGGGAATGCTTTCTATAAAATATGTATTTTGCGAAATACTAACCTACAGGACACAAGGGATATGGGATAGCTGGATACTTGATATGATATGTGGGATAATAACTTGTTCATGCGGTAAACCTTAGCAACCAAAATTGATAATACAATGACATAGTCCGATAATCTTGATAGCAGCAGAGTATGATTGGATAGGGTATAGACCTAGTATGTTGAGAGGGATATATGTATTTCCCACCCTATGTTACTATGTTACCCGGGATCGTCGGAGGGTCATACTGAGACATGCTGCCCAATTTTTTTTTGATGATGACGGTCAGATGCTTGCTAGGAGAGGATAGGTCCGCTAGTTAGCCGACGTTACCACTCTCATGTTATATGTGGACAGGTCAGTATAGTTGGCATCCACTTTTTGTACTAGCAAAGTAAGGATAAGGAGGATGGAAATGTAGGTTAGGATGGTAGGATATGTTAGTTAGTACTATTGATGGTTGGGTATTCCATGATGTCGATTTAGTGGTAGTAAGTACCATTCCCTATACTCGATTGATTAAAATAACGTAAACATAAAAAAATAAAGAGATGAAACCTTATAAGGTTAACTCATAAAATAACCAATGATGTTTTAGTAATGTTATGTTGTATGTATACTTGTTTTGTTTGCATGAAGGGTTATTAGTATTAGTTAGCAGTTATGCGTATGCGGTATGATGTATGTTTATAGTACATGTCCGACCTGTGCATGCACTAGACATGCATGCACACTTTGCATATCTATGCTAGTATCATTATACAAATACTTTCATGTCAAATTATTGTGTAAATTGTTGTGAATGAGTAAGTTAATTATACATTGATCCTAGAAAGATAGTGAACGTTAAGTTATTAAAATATATGTTAAACAAATTGTTAAGTGTTCATTAATTATAATCGATCACTATAATAAGTGAAGGAACAAGTATCATTAGTTAAGAATTGTCGCACGAGGATTGTCATTTGTAATAAAATTATACTGTTTAAACTGTCTTCCATGATTATGTAGACCTTCGAAGGTACTCTGTTATAAAATAAGGGTACTAGGTTGGTATTAGGACCCTTAATTATTAAACAAATGAATAGAGGTGTTGTTATTAGATCATCATTTATTATTATTATTATTATTATTATTAATTAGAGGGGGGGTGAATCAGTATTGACGTGGTTATTGGACAACGGAACCAGAGGTGTGTTATGGAATGGGAGAGAGGCGGGAGGTTTCACGGTGATCTAGGGTTTGTAAGTTTGATCAGACAACTGGTTGTTCTTTCAGGGTCTTGATCCTGCAACTTCTCAGTGGGGAAGGGCAAGTCCGCATGGACGAATCCACGGGTGGGGAGGAACCGCCTCCTCCTCCAGACCTGGAGAAGGAAGAAGGAAAATGGGTAATGCAGGGATCCGATATCCAAGCAGGGAAGGGAGGAGAAGGGTCTAGCGGCTTGAGTAAAGTGCCCCCCTCGGAAGCTGAAAATAGGAAACCAGGGCAATGTATGCCGAAATCCAAAACAGTGCCCAAACTTCAGATCCGCTCGGATCGGATTCAAGAGGATATTCAGTAAATTAAAGAGCATATTCTGATTGGAAAGTTTGTAGGGATATGGCTGGCGGAGAAGGCTCTGATTTGGTGGATTAATACCACCTGGAAACCCCAAGGCCATTACGATCTTCAGCTCGAATCCAAAGGATTCTTTACTGTAGTTTTCTTTAATGAGGCTAACCGCTCTAGAATTTTTGACAATGGGACGTATTTCTTTAACTCGGCAGGCCTTTACCTGAGGCCATGGAAAGAATGCCTTAATCCTGATAAGGAGAACTTAACTATTGCTATGGTCTGGATCCGATTGTATTCCCTTCCCTCGAAATACTAGAAAGAAGATATCCTCACCGATATCGGCAATATGCTGGGAGTCTTCGTCAAAGTCTCAGAGAAAACAAAGTAGATGAGATACACTTTGTATGCCAGAATATGCCTCTATATGGATATCTCCCAAGACTTGCATGATGGGATTGAAATCTCTTGGGATGACGAAGAATGGTTGCAAGCGATTGACTATGAGAAGATCCCCTTTAGATGCAGACAGTGCCATGAACACGGGCATCTCTTCCGTGACTTCCCACTTAACAAAATACCAGGTGGTGATAAAAATATTGAAAAGAATAATGCAGAAGGGTTCATGAAAGTGACTACCAAGAAGAGAGCAGCTAAAAGGATAGCAGGACCTGAATTTAACAAAAAGACTCGGACCCACAACATATTTGAGGTACTGCAACCAAAAAAAGTCAGTGAAACCCCTAAGAAAGGTCAGAGTCAATAAAACTTCCCAAGAATAAAAAAGGAACTAATTATGGCAGAGATTCCCCCTCCAGGGGAAGAGGGGGAAGAAATGGAGTTAGGAGAGTTAGATCTGGAAATTTTGGAGGCGGTCGTCTTAGCAAAAACCCCAGACTCCATTTCGCATAAGCAAGTTTCCCTTCTGGATAAGGAAATCCTAAATACAAAGAACCTCAAATGCTTGGGAATAACCTCGGAACCCCTTAAGGAACAGGATCATGGAAAAAAGAAAGGAAGAAAGGAAAAAAGAGGAAGACACAGCAATGCACAGTGAATCCAGATGGTAGGGTCACAGCTAGTCACATCAGGACAATATCCTACTATTGTCGCATCTCTTGCTTCAACCCCCAAGCAGTTATAAGATATGGATCACAACATGGAACATAAGAGAATGTAAGAGACTGCTGAAGATTCGTCTTCTAAAATGGAAAATAGAGATTGAAAAGTCGATCATCATTTTCCTTCAAGAAACCAAGTGCTCGGAAGCTGACTTAAAAGTAATAGCTAGGAAAGCATGGCCTATATGTGAGGTCATAGCGATCGATGCAAGAGGAGTGGCGAGAGGGATTGGTATTCTTTGGAACCCGAGGGAGGTGACTCTCACAGGATTCTTTGCCTCTCACTTTTCCCTCTCGGATGCATTCTATGTGTTGGGTAGAAAGAATCGGGGCTTTCTATCCAACATATATCGACCTTCCTTAGCCAATCTGAAACCCACCTTCTTGAACTCTCTGAACTCGTTAAAGGAATTGGTGGGTACTTTTCCATGGATTCTGGGGGGGATTTAAACCTGATACGCACGCTTGATGAGAAAAAAGGTGGAATTCGTCTATTGATTCCCATAAATGATTATTTTAATTAATTCATCGAAGCTCTAGAGTTGGTGGACATTCGAACGGAAAACAGTATCTTCACCTGGAATAACAAGCGGATGGGAGACAGGAGCATTGCTTTTCGTTTGGACCGTTTCCTAGTTACAGAATCAACAATGCTGGAAGGAGGTGAGTTGACAACAGTGGTAATCCCTTCAACTATCTCTAATCATTGGCCTATAAGTCTTGAATGGTCGAGGGTTTGGGAGAACCTCCGCAGACCATTTAGGTTTGAGCAGTTTTGGTTGCTCCACCAAGATCTCTTGGAGAAGCTTCTCCAGTGGTGGTATGAGATAACTCATATCAAGGGTACACTAATGTACCAGTTCCAACAAAAATTGAAGATCCTAAAAGGTAAAATTAAGTGTTGGAATATGGAGTCCTTTGGGAACATCTTCCAAGAAAAAAAGCGGTTGGATAAGGAAATGCAGGAGGTACAGCAGAAAGGTATGACCTAGGGCTACACTGAGGAAGTGAGAACTGAGGAGCATTGCCTTATGCAGGAACTCAATACTCGCGAGCAATAGGAAGAAATCCTATGGAATCAGAAATCCAGAAACCATTGGTTGTAGGAAGGATAATGCAACACCAAGTTTTTCCATAAAGCCACGATTCAATATCGTCAAGGGAACCGCCTAGTGCGGCTAAAAAGAGCGGATGGAACTCACACTGAAACTCAGGTAGAAGTGGAAAACACCTTGAATGACTTTTTTGCTAATCTCTTAGCGAAGCCTACAATTGACAGGAATGAGGCCCAACCTCAGGTGCTGCAATTCATACCAAGGGTAGTAATGGTTGACCACAACCTCATGCTGATGAAACCCATTGAAATGGAAGAATTGGAGGCAGCGTTCAAACAAATGGCAGTGGATAAAGCACCAGGACCAGATGGGTTCACCACGAATTTCTTTCACTCCTGTTGGGATTGGTTGAAAGAAGAAGTGTTGGCCCTTGTCGAATATTCTAGGAAGACGGGAGGTATTCTGAAAGCCCTTAACGCCACCTTCCTCATGCTCATACCCAAAAATATGGCATGGAAGACCCAGGGAAATTCAAACCGATTACCCTGTGTAATGTCATCTATAAGATTATCACCAAAGTAATTGCCAACAGACTTCGCCCTCTTCTCCCACTTCTCATTTCCCCTGAGCAAGCTGGTTTTGGGAAGGTCGATAGATTATGGATGGCATCATCCTAGTGCACGAAACTATCCACTCTCTGAAGAAGGATAAAATTCTAGGTATGTCGCTAAAGCTCGACCTATCTAAAGCTTATGACAGACTTAATTGGAATTTTCTTGGAAAGGTTCTCAGGCACTTTGGATTTACGATGAACCGGACCAATTGGGTGATGAGTCTGGTCCCCTTTGCTTTTTTCTCGATCCTAGTCAATGGTACCCCGTCACGGCCCTTCCAGGATTCATGTGGAATTCGCCAAGGAGATCCTTTGTCGCCATTCCTTTTTATTATCATTGCTAAAGGTTTGGGTCGTATGCTTAAATCGATGCAAAGAGAGGGATAGAATTGAGGGCTTACTCTCAGTGAAGGGCTGGACCCTCAAACACATCAGCAATTCATTGATGATACTATGTTAAGGGACCTTCAACTGTTCAGGAAGCTAGAGGCATGAAGAGGTGGTTGGATACCTTCCTAGAGGCCAGTGGCTTAGATATCAATAAAGAGAAATCTCAGGAGTATTTCTTCAATACTCCGAGAATTACCAGAAGAAACATTCTCAGGATCTTAGAATTTTCAGAAGGGATCCTACCTTCTAAGTATCTGGGAGCTCCCCTAGCGGAATCTACTATACGTAAAATTTCTTGGAAGGATTTGCTTGATAAACTCAAGAATAATATTGGACACTGGACCTTCAGAGCCTTGAATCTTCCAAGTCGCATCATCCTGGTCAAATCAGTGCTCCAGGCCATGCCTCTCTACCCATTCTCTGTTTTGGCATCCCCTAAATCTGTCCTCAAGCAAATTCACACCATTCAGAGGAATTTCTTGTGGGGGGGAATGGACAGGCACAGGGAATGGGCCCTGGTCGTCTAGGATACCTTATTCAAACCAAAATATGTGGGGGTTTTAGGACTCCGGGACCTGGTCAGCTGAAATAAAGTTTTGGGGGAAAAAATTTGGTGGAGATGGATTACTCACACTGAGGAACCATGGGGGAAACTATGGTACTATAAGTATGTGCCTCAATGGCCCAAACAACAATTGATAAGATTTGGAGAGGACCTACGGGCTCGATCATATGGAAAGCAGCACAGCAAAATAGGGGTCTCATCCAAAGACATAGTTTTTGGGAGATTAGAGATGGTACCTCGACCTTTTATATGTGGGATGCCTGGCATCAATTACCCTGCATGGCCAACTGCAAGAACATCCTAAATCTACTTCTCTATCTTCAAAATAGTCCTTTAGAGCGGGTGAAGGAATTTTGGGAGCCCATATCTGTTGATGCCCACTTCAGGATCTGGAAACCCAAATATTAGTGGCAATCCCTTGCCCCCGACGAGAATTTGGAAAGCTTCTACAAGGATTTGTGTAAATGTTGGATGGCCCGGATAAGGTTCGTTGGGGGTATACGAACACCAGAAATTTTAGCATCAAAGAAGCAATGGGATTGTATATGGAATTTAAACCATAGATTGGCGAAGGAGGAGAAATGGCGTAAGATTTGGAAAGGTAATTGGTGGCCCAAAATCGCTTCTTTTATCTGGATTTTGTTACAAAGACGTATCCTCACATGGGAGAATCTTCAGCGTCGAGGCATAATAGGACCGCCCAGATGCAGCATGTGTGAGACAGACTCTGAAACCATTAACCACCTTCTCGATTCTTCCCCCATGGCCTCCTACCTATGGGAGAAGGGAGGAGAACGCTTTCAGAAAAGCACTAGAGTTCGCAATCGCCCTGATCTTTCCATAGCCAACTGGCCACCCAAAGCGTTTAAAAATGAGATTTTGAATAGGATCTGGGAATTCTTTCCAGGTTTTGTGGTCTGGGAACACTGGAAGGAACGGAATAGGCAAATTTTTGAAGACAAAAATCGAAACATTGAAGCAGTTTGGAATCCTCTGGAAATTCATTTAAAGGAAACATTGAAATTGAGGGATTGGACTCCATAAGTGTGGAAAATGGACAGTGCAGAAAGACAAATTCTAAACGATTGGGATATATTTAACTTACCAGCAAGCATTGGCCGTATCTGCAAGGCAGTCGCGCCTCCTCTCAGCCCTGAAGTGTGGAAGCACCCATCAGAAGGAACGTTCAACCTTAACTTTGATGGTGCTGCGAAAGGAAATCCTGGACCATCTAGATTCGAAGGAGTCATCAGAAACGTAGAAGGCATGATTTTAAGCACAATCTGGGGTGACTTAGGGGACAATACTAATAATGTGGTTGAATTAGAAGGAATGGTTAGCGGATTGCGATGGGCCCTATAGTAGGGATGGACACCTCTGGTTGTTGAACGGAAGTCCCTCGTCATCATCTCCACTGCGAGGCGCATTCAGCATGGCTCGACCATAGCCAAGGTTTCCTGCAACTGCAAATGGGAGAGTAGACTCCTGGTTCTGAGGAATTTGCTGGAATCCAACCCAACCATACAATTCATGCATGTCCGCTGAAAAGGGAACAAGGTGGCGGACGCCTTAGCCAATAAAGGGGTGGGTACTCGTATTTCCTTCCTCGGCATGCTGTGGCAGGATATGGAGAACAACGATCTGCATAGGAGATGCAATGAATTAGCCAAGTTTGATCTTGGCCACATGGCGCATCTCATGGAGGGAGTCCAGAATGAAAGGACACGCCAGGAGGCCAGTTGTCCTTACAATGTTTCGCATGCGGCCTCGAACGTCAACAATGCTCTTCTCGACATGTCATTTCTGGGACCGATGGATGCCTGACCTTAGACCACACGGTGAACAACGAGGCAGTTGATGTTTACGAGCAACAGGATCAGCTGACGACAACATCTAATCCGGCCACGTTCGATTCCACTATCAATCATCATGTCAGGATTGGTAGTATAGTTGAGGTCGACATGATGGTAGTGGAGAATGACACCGATCATGGATCAGTCGGATGCCCTCAAACGTCACTTTTCCATTAAATAGGGTTCAAAACATCATTTTGGCCGGCTTCGCACCATTTATTTCCATCATTGTTTCAACATGGCAGTTGGCTTCTTAAGTAATAACTACTTTAGGGCTTCTAGTAGTAAAGTTGGTTGTACTCCGTCGAAACAAAAGCATATTACCACGGGGTTCAAGCATGCGAAATGGTTATTTTCAATGATATGGAGTTAATCGGTTGGTACAACGCCATGAAGGATAATCTTTTCGTCTGTGCAAGGAAGCAAGACAATCTTTTGGATCCAAGGATGATATACTTCCTACTCACATCCAAAAATCCTATAAATATTATTATGATTAATTAATATCAATAAGCACATTATTCTTTGTCATAAACATTTTTTAATACACTAACAGAATAAATGAATTAATTAAATAACTCTTGATTTACTGAACCATCTCATGAAAAGTTAATAGAATTAATTAATCATTTAATAAAACTAAGGAAGATAAGATAAGGTTCTTTGTATTAATATACTTAAATTACTGGCATGTAAGATAGAAGGTTCGAATTTGGGTGAATAATTAAAACAAACCACCACTTCCAATATGGAAAGGTCAACAATCATAAACCTTAAATTAATATTTTATTCCACTTAATTAATATTGGAAACAGTGAGTGTATGGGTAATTAACACACCGTCTCGTAAAGACCCCATTTTGAACATATCAAGAAACTCATAATGAATATGTAGTCAACTCACTTAATTGAATTTAATTGACCTTAGTGCTACTGAACTGCTCGAGAAGAACAAAGATTTAAAAATATTGATAAAATTCATTAAACATAGGTCTCTTAGTGGACTTAATTATTTCTTAATAGAATAAATACCATTGGTTTTTATTTATTGTCTTGGAGAAAAGTATAATATGTTAGACATTGCATTCAATATACAAAGTCCAAGCGTAATGGAAAGTAAAACACCAAGGTGAAAAATAGGGTGGAGGAAACCACTACACCAAGAGGTGCATTGTACGTAGACAATGAAACTCTTAATTTAAATCAACATATTACATTTTTAAGATGTCCCAAGTCAACCCTCACAAGCCAACCCACACACAAGGTAGAAGAGATGAGACAAAATGAATATGGAGTTCCACTTTTTTTGACATGCGTGGAAAGAAATAAACTGTATATCTAATGATTTTAACACCATTCTAGCGAAGTGTCCAAAGTACCTCACTCTCCTGTAAATGAGGCTATAGTACTATATTCTTTTGTATAACATTTATATAAACTTAAGTTTTCAATATTAAGATGTAATAATAAACATATAAGAGTAGTAGTTCCATATCTGTATTTACATATTATAGTTAAGGTGATATTTAGACATTAAAGGCCCTATCACAATAAATTGATTGTAAATGGTTTCTCAAGGTTATAGGAGACAACAAATGGAATTGTAGTTTACTCTCTTACAGGGTTATTTCTCCGAATTTACAATTTTATTTTAGTTTTTTTTACTATTTAAGGTCACTGAGGAACAAAATTTGAATGTCATAACAATGATATTTTTTTCCCAAATATTTCATTAATTTAAAGGTTATATACCCTTATCATTTGATGTTTATGTTTCCTATAGAATATCAAATATTGACTAGCTAGTATGCACAAAATACTCTCTACGAAAGTAGTGACAATACGGTCTCCCATAGGGATTTCTATTTATTGGGTTTGACTCTATGAATGTAATACCCAAATTTTGACCCCATGTTAACTATAATTATGATTTTGTAAATGTTGTATATAAGTTTGTTATTTGATTATGTTTTGTACTATGCCATGAGATAGACTTACCATGGCTATTTTGAGTAATGGAAAAATAAGTTCCAAGGTTGATTAGGGAGGATGCTAATGGGCTATGAGTTCACTAGTGAAGAAGAGTAAGGGGGTCCAATGAGTGGATTACCTATGCCTTATGAGGATTCTTTATAGAACCCGAAACCCTCCTTATGCCATGTTAACATTGACCCAAGTACCTTACAAAGTAAACCTAATGCCAAGTTATATGAGAAGTAGTGTGAGTTGAGACATAAGAATATTGAACAAAGTTCCTAAACCCAAATTATAAGTAAAAAAATCCTATATTTATGGAACCAAGAATAAGTGGAGGAAAAAATCATTTATCATACCTCATTTTTTTCATTCATGCACCCAAGAAAATTTTGAGTAGAGGAGGGAGAGATGAAAAAACAAGAGGTACTTGAAAGAAAGAAGAGTTGAGAAGAAGAAAAAACTCATCCCAACTAATAGAGAAACCATGGAGGTGTGAAAGAATGACTAATAAGAGGTAATAGATACTATTGGAAAGTAGTTAGACCGCCACTTAGAAACCTTGAATTATTGGTGTTCTATGGTGTGCAAAATATCATGAAATGTTTTCCCAAGAGATGTCTACTAATGAAAAGAAACTTGGAAGAAGATAGTTTCTTGGGATTATCTTGACCATACTAAAGAGAATAGAAAGGAAGGGCATTCTCAAGAGATTGTGAAACAAATAAAGGATGGATTACTTTGTTGTATGGGTCAAGGTGAAGTATTCCAAGAACTGGGCTAGTGTTATCAATCAAATTGGTACTTCTTCGTCTGTGATGACATGTTGATGCCTCGGTTGTGTATGTCCTGGAATGGGGTTCAAGGAAAACAACAGGGGATGAAAACCCATCTAAAGGATTCGGATAATCCTACACAAGTTTTGCTCTATCCTCGAGCTGTTTGGTGTGGTTAACACCCACGGATAAAAAGGCCTCCACTGGCACTTGAGTGTGTTTGATCCTATAAAGGATTTGCCTTTCTGTGAGGCAAGGCAAGAGTTTTCCTAATCCTAAGAGTTAGTTTAAACTTGAAAAGAAATCTAATCTAAGTCAAGCCTATTCTGAAAAGGAATGATTTGTTTGTGCACAAGATAAATTGATATGAAAATTACTAAACCTTTTCACCAATTCAACAGACATGCAAAAATGGATCTTGAATCAGTAGCTCAAGATATAATCAGTTAAAGACATTCAACCAATAATAGCTTAATAATTAAGTGCGTGCAAGGTTATCATGTATCTAGAATGTTAATTGACAAATTAACATTGACTTAATGTTTTGTGTGAATCATTTGCATAAATAGATAAAAAAATTTAGATAAAGACATTCATTTAAAAAATCAATTACAGTGATCACAAGTTGAGAGAAATCTGAACTATAAACCAATGTAAATTACTGATTGCAAATAATAAACAGTATCAGTGAATGTGTTAAAGCAAAATCACAATCCATCAAAAACATCTGAGAAATTATAACAGAATAGATAGCTGAAGAAAACTAATTGTGTATTAAGGCCTGCAAAACATTACATAGTCTGAAACAAAAGAGCGTCTCCAATCTTTTTTGGCGATTCTGTCCCCTAACCATCCATACCTTGCTATGAGATCTAAAACCCTTTAAATAATAATTACAAAGTAATAATTCAGGATCAAATTTCCCACAAAGCATGGATAATCAAAACTAAATTATCCTAAAATGACCAAGAAAAGGGTGCCTCTTGGCCTAAAACATCTAACAATCCTTATACATAGGAATAATGAACAAATTTGGATCCCAAACTGGGCATCCTATAGTTTCTAGGAAGATTACACCACATAATTTTGAGAACATCCTGTCATAAGTTGAGGAGAATCAAGATAAATCATGAGATGTTGAAGGTATCTTGCGAGAAACACATGAAATCTTCCCTGGATTCATGAGGACTAGACATATCTTCAAAGACCGAAAAATCAGCTAACGGGTCATCCTTGAGAGGAATTGTGGTACACATAGGTGGCAAGTTGATGATTAGGTCTCGAACAATTGTATTATCTTGATCAACATATTCTTTATCACCTTTCTTCTGCTTGTTGAAAAGGATTCATTCAAATGTGGATTGAATCCTGTCATCTTCTTCTTCACTATCTGTGATGTCATCAGAAACATCAACATCAAATGTTGCAGGAATAGGTTTAGAGTATTCCACTGGATGAGGCTCTTTCTCAACATAATGCTTGACAAAAATGCCTGAAACTGCATTTTACTTACAACATGCAATTATTAGCATAGACTCATTGAAATATCAATCCAAAATTTGCATATATCATCGTAAACTAAAAGATTATTCATAACAACCCATATAGGAAATAAAACCATAGGATTTGACGTCGATCGAGTACAACTAACTGGCATGATTGCAAATCTATGATGTACAGATTGCAATTACCGTTCCTGTGAGTGAAATATCAGTCGGTTATGCATCAATCGAAACTTGGTGTAAGATTGTGATAGATTTACATAATAACACATGCAATTAACAGTCAAATCTCATAGTTTTAATCATTAAGCAATCATTGGATTCAAAGACTTCATATCTGATCAAGCATAACGTAGAGGAAAAACTGGATCAATGCTTGAAAACGACGAAACAAGCATCAAAAATCAAAATTTGAATCATTTTTCTAGATGCAATCATGGTCGTCGGATCATTGTATATCAACGGTCGGGATGCGGGATGCGGGATGCCAAGTGCGGGCACTTGTTATTCAAAAGTATGCACACCCTTCTACAATCCGTAAATTGCGGGTTGCGGGTTGGGGAATGTAAACACAATGCATGGTGAAAGTAATTCCCACATCCTGCAATTTGTGGGTTGCGGGAAGTATAAACTACTTTTTATAAAAAAAGGTCCTTCCACATCCCGCAATCCACAATTTGCGGGTTGCGGGGAGAAAACTCACGTGCAGTTTTCTAATAAACCTCTTTCCGCATCCCGCAATCTACAAATTGCGGGTTGCGGAAGGAAAATTTTCAAATGTGAACAAAAGCGCCCACAACCCGCAATTGTGGATTGCGGGTTGCGGAATGATTAAAATTTCAACCCAAAAGATTTATTTCCACAATTCATAAAAAAAACACTAAAAATGCATAATTTAAAGAAGGAAAATTTACTAACTTAATTAAATCAAATCAAAGGCATCAAAAAATGAATGGAAAAAATGTTAGACAACCCCCAAATTGATTAAGTTAGTCTTTGATATGAAATTGGGGCTCCCATATTTTGGATAAAACATGGGATATGTTGTACCTACAACAAATGGCGACTGGCTAGGAAGAACCAGTTATTTCTGAAGATGAAACCTTTAATGATAAGGCAGATATGCCAACCAACTCATTTTCAACCTGCAATCTACAAAATCATCTCATGAAAACACAATCAAAACAACAGGGTTAGTCATATGATCAATACATTCCCATCCACAACCAATTAATGATAATATTTAATCTAGTATGGTAGTCTATGAGCAAAACAAAAATCTTATACTTTTATGTAATCATGGAAGGGCAGATTAATGATTAACCTTTGGAATAAACTCAGAGCCATTCTAAATTACAATACATGGATCACCTTTACTTTATTAATTATGCATTTATGTACATGTGTATTTCTCTTTATTTTTTTATATTTTTTTTTATATAGCTGAAGAAATAAATAAGACTTTTGGTGATATAAGGCCATTGCCCTGACTTGGTGATCAAATGTTGGCAATGCCATTCACATACCTGATTTGGAATCTGAACAAGCTAGCTTGGTCAAGAGACTCCTTGTCTTCCAGTTTTCTAGGATGAAATCAATTACCATGGCTTGATGACCATAGGTGGTAATTCCAGTCCAAAATTAAATCCATGATCATGGTAGGGATGGCTTGTGATAAGACCCCCCCTTATCCTTATATACAACAAACTATCTTATAAGAAAACAAAAATGTATTTATGTATAGATTACAAGACACTACCATGGCTTAGTGACCACATGACAGCAGTGTTACTCACTGATTCTTTGCAGATCATGAATGGACCGACCTGTGATAGGATCTTCCACCTTCCAGTGTGAGGTGAAATTCATCTCTCAAGTTTGGTGGCTAGATGTGGAGATGTCATTCCACTTAAACATCTATGAACATAATGGGATGGCTCGTAATGAGACCCCCCATCTTGTAATCTATTTTTATTAAGATAAATTATAATCAAAGTGATTAGTATGCCGTCCAGAATAGATAAGTCTAACCAGGCTATAAGAGATTATGCTATTCACTCATGAAACCCAAAGTAAAGAACTCTAATCTGTTCTTCAAATTCAATTAATCAGACATATATTTAAAAGATGTCGATGATAACAGGAAGATAACGATCAAGGCCCTGCAAAAATTGACTGTTTGATTCCATGAAGAGCATTTTTCTGACATAGGTTGAATGGAAAAGAAGTTGGCATACTACCTAAGAACTTTTGATTGTATTAGTCTCAGAAAAGCACTGATCAACAACCTTTTCCAAATGTGCAAACTTATTAAAAAGAAAAGAATCATAAAAGAAAACAAAGCAGTCAATCAAACCAAAGGAAACAAAACAAACCACACTTCATGTACAAGTGGACCAACATGTTCTCCTCAAACAATGTACTTCTTGAGAAGTTGGACGTTCACTAGGTAGGTTTCTGAAAGACCTTCCAATGTTTGTAACCGGACAGTACTAGGACCAATCTTTTCTGTAACAATGAAAGGTCCTAGCCATAAACGTTGGAACTTAGTGTAATCGTTCTTGTCCTTATGTTGCTTGTCCCATTTTAAAACTAAGTCCCCCACAGAGAACTCCCTATCATATGAAGCCTTCTCATCGAACCACCTCTTCGCAAGCTGTTGATGTTGATACAACTTGTTTTTAGACTTTTCCCTGTCCTCCTCTAGTTTGAGTAATGTATCAATTCTATGCTGGAGTGGAGAAGAGTCGTCTTCCTGTACAGATTGTGCTAGCTGTAGGGAAGGGATTATGAGGTTGGCTGGTAAGACAACCTCCTTACCATAAACTAATCATTAAGGGGAGTTTCCAATGCTCGCTTTAGGAGTGACACGGTCTGCCCAAAGAGCATTGTATAACTGAATGTGCCAATTCTTGTCCATTGAAAGCTATCTCCATTGCTCACTAGAACGTAGCACCTGCATTTATAAACCCGAAGGGCATTCTCCTGTAGGAAAACATTCCCCAAGGGGTCCTAAAAGTTTTTTTTAATTTATCATCAATAGCAACCAAGACTTGGTTATACCCTAAAAAACCATCAAGGAGAGAAAACATTTATGAACCTGCAACTCTCTGTAAGATCTATTTCATAGGGGGGATAGGGTAATTATCTTTCTCGAAACTTTATTAAGATTTCTAAAGTCAACACAAAGCCTAATGTCACCATTTTTCTTGCGAACTGGTACTAAATTAGCGATCCATTATGTATGCCTAACTGGAAAGATGATTATTGCTGCAAGGAGCTTTTCAAGCTCCTTCTTGATAGAAGGTTCCAAGCTAGGGTGCATCTTCCTCAGCTTCTTCTGGTAGTGTTTAGTATCTAGCTTCATCGGTATGTTATGATGCATAATATTAGTGTCGAAGGTTTTCAACTCGTCGTATGTCCAAGCAAAGATGTCCTTGAATTCTCTACATAAATTAATAAAAGCTCTATTTTCATCAGGTGAACAGTCAACCCCTAGGTTAATCATGTGAGGGTTCTATTCACTCCCTAAATTCACCTATTCATAATTGAGAGAAGAGCTCTGAGTCTTACAATTCACCTTATGCTTGAACTTATCTTGGAGGTCGTAAAATTTTTCCAAGTTGACAATTGACTTAGGGATCAAATTGGCAGTGCAAGCAGGATCAACTAGATATTTTTCATGCTCACTTTCATCAATGGAAACATCTTGAAATGTGTCTTGAGCTGTAAGGAAATATAGAATCTACTGGTCATCGTTAAACACTTTCCAACTGGTTATATTGTCCGGGATCGAAGTTCTGTACATTAATTCAATAGAAAAAGTATCTGGTGACAAAACTTCTGGGGATATTAGCCTGGATGCAGTATTAGCTTGCAGGTCACCATTGAAATTCTGACATCTTGGGACTGACTTAATATTAAAAGCAGTGAAATAATTAGTTAAGTCCCTTACTAAATTTCAATAATTAAGCAAATGAGGAGATATGCAATGAATCTTATTTCTTACCTGCTTAACTATTATTTCTGAATATCCATAACACTCAATTACCTGGGCATTCATATCGATTTCTTTCTTGAGTCCCTAGACCAAGGCCTCATACTCAGCAATGTTGTTTGCGCATTCGAAATCAAGATTGCAGGCAATCATGGTCTTGGTTCCTTTCGATCGATGAGGACACAACCCGAACCAGCTCCATCTTTAGATCTAGAACCATCGAAAAACAAAGTCCATGCATTCAAATGTAACTTGAAATTGGTATTCACACTATATACATTATGTACAATATCACCTGAGAATCAGACAGATGTAAAATTGACAATATGAGACTGATTCTGTGCACTCTCAGTAGGTGACAAAATTGCAGGTAAGTCTCCAAAAAATGTATCAAAAGTGAAATGTTCCACATGTGAGCTAAAGTATGGAGCAGGCTCACTAGGGTCATTCAAAACTATGACAATTTGCTTCATAAAAGGATCCATGCTGATTTTTATCCTATTTGGTTTTCCATTGTAAGGAAGCCACAAGTGAGACCAGTTGGTTGCAAAGTAGCCCTTAAGTTTTTCCGACCAATCTTTGCTTGGCCACATCATATACATCTCTGGGATATCATCCACAACGATATCTACAGTCTGGTGGATCCTGGGGTCAGCAGATAGAGTTAACATAACATTCCTTACTTCCCCTACTACTTTCACTTTGGATTGGTCCAACTGAACAATCTAAGTAGGACATGGCTCCCAAGCAGCATTCAATTTCTTGCAGACTGATCAAGGCATTACATTGGATGAGGCCCCTCAATCTACCATACAATTATGAATGTTCCTGTTAAAGATCTCAAAGGTTAACAAAAAGGGAGGTGTCTTTTTCCCAACAGATTTTGGGCTGTTGGTTTTGGTGTATGTCTCCAGATTATTGTTTTCAGTCTCCCTGGGTTTGTTGACAATTATGCTTTTGGGAAAACTGTCTCTCATAGCAAGGATCTTCAAAAGTTCAAATACATAGATATTAGCTTTCATCTTCTTTAAGTCATCAATCAAGTTATATTCTATTTGAGGAATAAGTGTATCCTTTTGTATGGTTGTTTTGACTCTATTTGTTGTGGGTATGGAAGTAGAAGCTTGTTGTATTGGTTTTCCTTTACTACTTTTGTTGTAGGGGTGTTGGACATTAAATATTGTTTCAGGATCTTCTTCATCCTCAGCCATGGGAATTTCTACAAAGAAACTAATGGTATTAACCTACTAGTCTTCTTCTTCATCTAGATGTTCATTCTCTTGATCTTCCTGTAGTTCTTGTTCGGGATGTTGAGGAGAATGATGGGGTTCTCAAACTAAGGCTTTAAAGATAGAAAAAATTTCCTCAGAGTTCAACCCTTCCTCAGGATTGGGTGGGACTTGGTTTTGTTGAGGTTGATAGGGTCTTCTAAATGGTTGTCTATTGAACACCCTGTTTGTGTTCTGGTTTTTAGTGTTAGTTCTCTTGAGGTCAACCATCCTGTTAGAAATATGCTATAGAATTTTCTTCATGCCACTCATTTCGAAAGGATTTTTATCCTGTGCAGCAGGTTTTGTGGGAACATCAACTTTCTTACGTGAGGTGGAATGTTGATTTGCTGAAGTATCCGGGTTTTCCTTCAAATCAAAAATATCTTTCTCAACCTGAATGGCCTCAGCAAAGGCCTCTGGCATGGTTTCTTTGTGTGCCTGTTTAACCCACATAGCTATGGGAATCGGTAAACCTTTGACATAGTATGCAACTAGGAGTTCTTCTGTGGGAAGAAGAGTAATAGGGGTTCTATTTTTTAGATATGAAAACTGCTGATTAAAATCTTTTACTCTTTCTTTACCCCGAATTTTCATAGAAGAGAGATCAAATACCAAGTCTTCGGGTGTCTTATCATCTGCAAAATTTTGCATGAATATTTTCTCAAAGTCATTCCATGAAGTGATAGACCTTGATTATAAGGAAAAATACCAAATGGATGCTTTCCTTTGGAAGTTATATGGGAACAACCTACAAAATACATCCTCATGGATCACATTTCTAAGCCTGATAACTTGCATGAATGTCTTTATGTGATCAAGTGTAGGTGACTTTTCATCAGGATCGAACTTAGGCAACCATTTTTTAGGAATTTTAGGGAGTCTATGTTGATCCCCTAGGATAAAAACGACATCCTAGTCCAACCAGGGTCTATTTTGACCTTCAGCCATTGGTATTCCCTCTGAAGATGAGATCAAGAATGAATCACTATCTGAGGATTCTTCAGATGAAGAAGATGAAGATGGAGGTGGTGGTGGTGGTGGTCCACCTGTTATCACTTGTGGTTGATATTCTTGTTCCCCAAACAATGTGTCAAGGCTAAAATCTGGGAGCAGATTGTGGCAGGGTGAATTACATTGTTCAGGATTTTGGTCACCTGAATTCTGATTAACAGAATTATTGGCTTGCAGACCAGTGTTCTGGTGATGTTGAATTGCTGCTAGTACTAGATTACGCTATCCAATAATTCTTTGTTGTAACCTAGCAACACTATCAGAAGAAATTTTAAGAATTTGTTTGAGTGTGAGGGATCCTCTTGTGGGTGATATGATAATAATATCGGCCCTCTTGGTTTCCTGCTCTACGACATGGGTGGCAGGAATATTTTGAGAATTTTGTACCGGTTGTTCTGTTGACGTTGAAGCTTGGACATGGCTACGTGTAGCAACCGGTTATCTTACTGGAGGAGGTTTTCTTAAGTTCTGTTTAGGCATGGTTGGTACATGTCCCTCCTTCTAGCGCCATTTTTTGATGCCTCATTTGTGTATGTGATGGAATGGGGTTCAAGGAAAACAACAAAGGATGAAAACCCAGCCAAAGGCTTCAGATAATCCTATGCAATTTTTACCCTATCCTCGAGCTGTTTGGTGTGGCTAACACCCATGGATACAAAGGCCTCCGCTGGCACTTGAGTGTGTTTGATCCTAGAAAGGATCTGTCTTCCTGTGAGGAAATACAAGATTTTTCCTAATCCTAAGAGTTAGTTTAACCTTGAAAATAAATCTAATGTAAGTCAAGCCTATTTTAAAAAGGAATGATTTGTTTGTGCACAAGATAACTTGATCTGAAAATTACTAAACCTTTTCATGAATTCAACAGACATGCAAAAATGGATCTTGATTCAGTAGCTCAAGATATAATCAGTTAAAGACATTCAACCAATAATAGCTTAAGAATTAAGTGCATGCAAGCTTATCCTGTATCTAGAATGTTAATTGACAAATTAACATTGACTTAATGTTTTCTGTGAATCATTTGGAGAAATAGATAAAATGTTTTAGATAAAGACATTCATTTAAAACATCAATTACAGTGATCACAAGTTGAGAGAAATCTGAACTATAAACCAATGTAAATTACTGATTGAAAATAATAAACAGTATCAGTGAATGTAAAGCAAAATCACAATCCATCAAAAAAATTTGACAAATTATAACAGAAGAGATAGCTGAAGAAAACTAACTGTGTATTAAGACCTGCAAAACATTAAATAGTCTGCAACAACAGAGCGTCTCCAGTATCTTTTGGTGATTATGTCCCCTAACCATCCATCGCTTGCTATGAGATCTAAAACCCTTTAAATAATAATTCAGGATCAAATCTCCCACAAGGCATGGATAATCAAAACTAAATTATCCTAAAATTACCAAGAAAAGGCTGCCTCTTGGCCTAAAACATCTAACAATCCTTATACATAGGAATAATGAACCAATTCGGATCCCAAAATGGGCAGCATATAGTTTCTAGGAAGATTACACCACATAATTTTGAGAACATCCTATCATAAGTTGAGGAGAATCAAGATAAATCACGAACTGTTGAAGGTAGTTGGCAAGGAACACATTAAATCTTCCCTGGATTCACGAGGACTAGACATATCTTCAATGACCAAAAAATCAGCTAACGGATCATCCCTGAGAGAAATTGTGGGACACACAGGTGGCGAGTTGATGGTTAGGTCTCGAACAATTGTATTATCTTGATCAGCATATTCTTTATAACCTTTCTTCTGCTTGTTGAAAAGGAGTTGTTCAAATGTGAATTGAATCATGTCATCTTCTTCTTCACTATCTGTGCTGTCATCAGAAACATCAGCATCAAATGGTGCAGGAACAGGTTCAAATTATTCCACTGGATGAGGCTCTTTCTCAATGGAATGCTTGACAGAAACGCTTGAAACTCTCTGCATTTTACTTACATCATGCAATTATTAGCATAGATATTGAAATATCAATCCAAAATTTGCATATATCATCGTAAACTAAAATATTATTCATAACAACCCATATAGGAAATAAAACCACAGGATTTTACATTGATCGAGTATAACTAGCTGGCATGATTGCAAATCTACGATGTGCATATTGCAATTACCGTTCCTGTGAGTGAAATATTAGTCGGTTATGCATCAATAGAAACTTGGCATAAGATTGTGATAGATTTACATAATAACACATGCAATTAACAGTCAAATCTCAGAGTTTTAATCATTAAGCAATCATTCAATTCAAATATTTCATATCTGATCAAGCATAACGCGGAGGAAAAATCGGATCAACGCTTGAAAATGACGAAACAATCATCAAAAATCAAAATTTGAATCATTTTTCTAAATGCAATCATTTTGTCGGATCATTGTATATCAACGGTCGGGATGCAAGATGCGGGATGCCAAGTGCGGGCACTTGTTATTCAAAAGTATGCACACCCTTCCGCAATCCACAAATTACGGAACATAAACACAATGCGTGGTGAAAGTGCTTCCTGCATCCCGCAATTTGCGCGTTCTGGGAAGTATAAACTACTTTTTATAAAAAAAAAAGGTCTTTCTGCATCCCGCAATCCACAATTGCAGATTGTGGGTTGTGGGGAGAAAACTCATGTGCATTTTTCTAATAAACCTCTCTCCGCATCCTACAATTTGCAAATTACAGGTTGCAGAAGAAAATTTTCAAATGTGAACAAAAGAGCCCGCAATACGCAATCCGCAATTGCGGATTGCAGGTTGCGGGTTGCAGAATGATTAATATTTCAACCCAAAAGATTTATTTCCGCAATTCATAAAAAAAAACACTAAAAATGCATAATTTAAAGAAGGAAAACTTACTAACTTAATTAAATCAAATCGAAGGCATCAAAAAATGAATGGAAAACATGTTAGACAACCCCCAAATTGATTAAGTTAGTCTTTGATATGAAATTGGGGCTCCCATATTTTGGATAAAACATGGGATCTTTTGTACCTATAACAAATGGCGACTGGCTGGGAAGAACCAGTTATCCCTAAAGATGAAACCTTTAGTTATAAGGAAGATATGCCAACCAACTCATTTTGAACCTGCAATCTACAAAATGATCTCATGAAAACAAAATCAAAACAACAGGGTTAGTCATATGATCAATACATTCCCATTCACAACCAATTAATGATAATATTTAATCTAGTAAGGTAGTCTACGAGCAAAACAAAAATCTTATACTTTTATGTAATCATGGAAGGAAAGATTAATGATTAACCTTTGGAATAAACTCAGAGCCATTATGGATTACAATACATGGATCACCTTGACTTTATTAATTATGCATTTATGTACATGTATATTTCTCTTTTTTAAAAAAATTTTTATATAGCTGAAGAAATAAATAAGACTTCTGCTGATATAAGGCCATTTCCCTGACTTGGTGATCAGATGCTGGCAATGCCATTCACAAACCTGATTTGGAATCCGAACAAGCTAGCTCGGTCAAGAGACTCCTTCTCTTTCAGTTTTATAATCTGAAAGCAATTACCATGGCTTGGTGTCCATAGGTGTTAATTCTAGTCCAAAACCAAATCCATGATCATGGTACGGCTGGCTTGTGATAAGACCCCCCCTTATCCTCATATACAACAAACCATCTTATAAGAAAACAAAAATTTATTTATGTATATATTACAAGACACCACCATGGTTGGTGACCACATGATAGCAGTGTTACTCATTGATTCTTTCCAAATCATGAATGGACCGACCTATGATAGGATCTTCCACCTTCCATCCAGAGTTGAAAGTCATCTCCCAAGTTTGGTGGCTAGATGTGGAGATGTCATTCCACTTAAACATCTATGAACATAATGGGTTGGCTCATAATGAGACCCCCCATCTTGTAATCTATTTTTATTAAGATAAATTATAATCAAAGTGATCAGTATGGCGTCCATAATAGATAAGTCTAACCAGGATATAAGAGATTATGCCATTTACTCATGAAACACAAAGTAAAGAACTCTAATCTTCTCTTCAACTTCAATTAATCAGACCAATATTTAAAAGATGTCGATGATAGTGGGAAGATATCGATCAAGGCCCTGCAAAAATTGACTATTTGATTCCATGGAGAGCATTTTTCTGACATAGGCTGAATGGAAAAGAAGCTGGCATATTACCTGAAAACTTCAAATTGTATTAGTCTCAGAAAATCACTAATCAACAACCTTTTCCAAATGTGCAAACTTATTAAAAAGAAAAGAATCATAAAAGAAAACAAAGCAGTCAATCAAACCAAAGGAAACAAAACAAACCACACTTCATGTACAAGTGGACCAACATGTTCTCCTCAAACAAAGTACTTATTGAGCAGTTGGACGTTCACTAGGTAGGTTTCCGAAATACCTTCCAGTGTTTGTAACCAAACAGTACTAGGACCAATCTTTTCTGTAACAATGAAAGGTCCTAGCCATAAACGTTGGAACTTAGTGTAATCATTCTTGTCCTTATGTTGCTTGTCCCATTTTAAAACTAAGTCCCCCACGGAGAACTCCCTGTCAGATGAAGCCTTCTCATCGAACCACCTCTTCGCAAGCTATTGATGTTGATACAACTTGTTTTTAGACTTTTCCCTGTCCTCCTCTAGTTTGAATAATGTATCAATTCTGTGTTGGAGTGGAGAAGATTCATCTTCCTGTACAGACTGTGCTAGCTGTAGGGAAGGGATCATGAGGTTGGCTGGTAAGATAGCCTCCTTACCATAAAATAAGTAGTAAGGGGAGTTTCCAATGGCCACTTTAGGAGTGACATGGTCTTCCCAAAGAGCATTGTATAACTGAATGTGCCAATTCTTGTGGTGAGTAGCCACTGTCTTCTTTAAGATGTTAATTAAATTCTTATTAGAAGACTCTACTAATCCATTTCCCCGTGGATAATAATTGGCAGAAAATTTTTATTTTATCCCTTTTTCAAGGGCATATTGAGTTAATTCAAAAGAGGATAAGTATGAAACATTGTCAAACACTAGGACTTCTGGAGCACCAAACCTTGTGACTATCTAGCCTTTTAGAAATGAAATTACTTGGCTTGTGTTTGCTTTTCTAAGAGGGACTGCCTCTAATCATCTGGTAAAGTAGTCTTTAGCTGTCAAAATATACCCGTGTTGCAAGGAAGAAGGAGGATTAATAGGTCTGATAAAATCTAGACCTTGCTGCTGGAACGGAAATTGAATTGTGACTGGCTGCAAGGGAAATGCAGGTTTCTTCATTTTGCCAGCGCACTTCTGACATGGTTCACATCTTATGGTGAAAGCATAGGCGTCTCTGAACAAAGTAGGCCAGTAGTAGCCTGCTCTTAAGATCTTATGGGAAGTGGTTTATTTTGGTAAGTGTCCTCCTATAGGCCCTGCATGAAATTCCAAAAGAATATTCTCATTTTGAGTTCTCTCTAGACATCTAAGGAAAACACCATCATAATCTTTTATGAATAAAACACCATCTATAAATTGATATGGTGCAGTTTTTAATCTTAAGGCTCTGCGTTTTCTAAATTCAAGGGTTTCAAGAGCATACCTATGAATTGAGAAAAATTTAATGTCATCATACCAGTCAGATGCTTGAGTAGTAATAACATTGACAGAACCTGCTGAGGTGCTTTCTTTTTTCTCCCACTCGATTTGTTGTTTTACAGGATCATTCGACTGAGCGGTAAGCAAACACAAACCTTGGCCTTTCACTATTTTTGCTGTTCTTATCTCTAAATCATATTCTTGCAGAGTTGTCATACAGTGAGATCTTTTCTCCCCCAATTCCTTTTGTATCAGAACATTTCTGATAGCTGCATAGGCCACAATCACTTTAGTTCTAGACTTCAATAAGTACGGTCTAAAATGTTTAAGTGATTTATAAACCACGTAAGCTTGTTTGTCTATTTGGGAGTAATTTAACTCTGCACCCTTGAATGTTGAACTCATAAAAGATATAGGAATTTCGAGATCGTCTGGATGTTTCTATGTAAGAACAACAACATAGGAAAAGTCAGTAGCAAAGGTATATAAAATAAAATTCTTACTGAAGTCAGGAGACATAAGGGAAGGAGCTTCTGCAATAACCTTCATAATATCAGTAAAAGCATTTTGTTGTTCATCAATCCATTAATACCGTGCATCCTTTTTAATCATCAATTGTAAAGGTTTAAGAATTTGCTCAAAATTTGGGACAAATCTGCGAACAAAATTTATCTTACCAAGGAAAGATTGCATGGCTTTTCACGTACCTAGAAACCTGATCCTTGCAGTGGCTTCTGTTCATTCTGGATCGATAATCATACCTTCTTTCAAAACAATAAATCCCAGTAGCTTTCCTTCAGTCACTGCAAATATTGATTTCTTAGGATTGAGCGAAATTCTGAATCTTCTGCAATGTTCGAATACCTATTTTACGGCAAACAAATGTTCATGTCATTTTTTTGAAAAGATAGTAATATCATCTAAGTACACAACAATAGAATCATGCATAAGCCCTCTGAAAGCTATGTCCATTGCTCACTGGAATGTAGCAACTGCATTTATCAACCCGAATGGCATTCGCCTGTAGGAAAAAGTTTCCCAAGGGGGTTCTGAAAGCCGTTTTTAATTGATCATTAGGAGCAGCCAAGACTTGGTTATACCCTAAAAAACCACCAAGGAGAGAAAACATTTTTGAACCTGCAAATCTCTGTAAGATCTGTTCCATAGGGGGAACAGGGTAATTATCTTTCTCGGAAGCTTTATTAATATTTCTATAGTCAACACAAATCCTAATGTCACCATTTTTCTCACAAACTGGTACTAAATTAGCGATCCATTGTGTATGCCTGACCGATAAGATGATTCTTGCTGCAAGGAGATTTTCAAGCTCCTTCTTGACAGAAAGTTCCAAGCTAGGGTGCATCTTCCTCAGTTTCTGCTGGTAGGGTTTAGTATCTGGTCTCATCGGTATGTTATGATCCATAATATTAGTGTCGAAGGTTTTCAGCTTGTCATATGTCCAAGCAAAGACATCCTTGAATTCTATGAATAACTTAATAAAAGCTCTCTTTTCATCAGGTGAACAGTCAACCCCTAGGTTAATCATGTGAGGGTTCTATTCACTCCCTAAATTCACATGTTCATAATTGAGAGAAGAGTTCTGAGTCTTACAATTCACCTTCTGCTTGAACTTATCTTGGAGGTCGTAAAAATTTTCCAGGTTGACAATTGACTTAGGGATCAAATTGGCAGTGCAAGCAGGATCAACTAGAGATTTTCATGCTCACTTTCATCGATGGCAACATCTTGAAATGTGTATTGAGCTGTAAGGAAATCTAGAATCTGCTGGTCATCGTTAAACACTTTACAACTGGTTATATTGTTTGGGATCGAAGGTATGTACATTAATTCAATAGAAAAAATATATGGTGACAAACCTTCTAGGGGTATCAGCCTGGATGCAATATTAGCTAGCAGGTGAGCATCGAAATTTTGAGATCTTGGGACCGAGTTAATATTAAAAGCAGTGAAAGAATTAGTTAAGTCCCTTACTAAATTTTGATAACTAAGCAAATGAGGAGATATGAAATGAATCTTAATTCTTACCTGCTTAACTATTATTTTTGAATCTCCATAACACTCAATTACCTGGGAATTCATATCGATTGATTCCCTGAGTCCCTGGACCAAGGCATCGTACTCAACAGTGTTGTTTGTGCATTCGAACTCAAGCCTGTAGGCAATCATGTTCTTGGTTCCTTTCGAATCGATGAGAACACAACCTGCACCAGCTCCATCGTTAGATCTGGAACCATAAAAAACAAAGTCCATGCATTCAAATCTAACTTAAAATTTGTATTCACACTATATACATTATGTACAATATCACCTGAGAATGGGACAGATGTAAAATTGACAACCTGAGACTGATTCTGTGCACTCTCAGCCGGTGACAAATCTGCAGGTAAGTCTCCAAAAAATGTATCAAAATTGAAATGTTCCACATGTGAGTTGAAGTATGTAGCAGGATCACTAGGGTCATTCAAATCTATGACAATTTGCTTCATAAAAGGCTCCTTGCTGATTTTGATCTTGTTTGGATTTCCATTGTAAGGAAGCCACAAGTGAGACCAATCGGTTGCAAAGTAGCCCTTAAGTTTTTTCTGACCAATCTCTGCTTAGCCACATCCCATACATCTCTGGGATATCATCCACACTGATATCCACAGTCTGGTGGATACTTGGGTCAGCATATAGAGTTAACATAACATTCCTTAGTTCCCCTACTACTTTCACTTTGGATCAGTCCAACTGAACAATCTGAGTAGGACATGGATCCCAAGCAGCATTCAATTTCTTGCAAACTGATAAAGGCATTACATTGGATGAGGCCCATGAATCTACCATACAATTATGAACGTTCCTGTTAAAGATCTCAAAGGTTAACAAAAAGGGAGGTGTCTTTTTTCCAATAGGTTTTGGGCTGCTAGTTTTGGTGTATGTCTCAAGATTATTGTTTTGAGTCTCCTTGGGTTTGTTGACAATTATGCTTTTGGGAAAACTCTCTCTCATAGCAGGGATCTTCAAAAGTTCAAATACATAGATATTAGCTTTCATCTTCTTTAAGTCATCAATCAAGTTTTATTCTATCTCAGGAATAAGTGTATCCTTTTGTATGGTTGTTTTGACTCTATTTTCTATGGGTATGGAAGTAGAAGCTTGTTTTATTGGTTGTCCTTTAGTCCTTGTGTTGTAGGAGTGTTGGACATTAAATACTGTTTCAGGCTCTTCTTCTTCCTCAGCCATGGGAAGTTCTGCAAAGAAACTAATGGTATTAACCTGCTAGTCTTCTTCTTCATCTAGATGTTCATTCTCTTGATCTTCCTATAGTTCTTGTTCAAGATGTTGAGGAGAATGATAGGGTTCTGAAACTAAGGCTTTAAAGATAGAAAAAATTTCCTCAGAGTTCAACCCTTCCTCAGGATTGGGTGGGACTTGGTTTTGTTGAGGTTGATAGGGTCTTCTAAATGGTTGTCTATTGAACACCCTATTTGTGTTCTGGTTTTCAATGTTAGTTCTCTTGAGGTCAACCATCTTGTTAGAAATATGCTATAGAATTTTCTTCATGTCACTCATTTCGAAAGGATTTTTATCCTGTGCAGCAGGTTTTGTGAGAACATCAACTTTCTTACATGAGGTGGAAGGTTGATTTGCTGAAGTATCCGGGTTTTCCTTCAAACCGAAAATATCTTTCTCAACCTGAATGGCCTCAGCAAAGGCCTCTAGCAGGGTTTCTTTGTGTGCCCGTTTAACCCACATAGCTATGGGAACCAGTAAACCTTTGACATAGCATGCAACTAGGAGTTCTTCCGCAGGAAGAAGAGTAATAGGGATTCTATTTTTTAGATATGAAAAACTCTGATTAAAATCTTTTACTCTTTCTTTACCCTGGATTTTCATAGAAGAGAGATCAATTACCAAGTCTTCGGGTGTCTTATCATCTCCAAAATTTTGCATGAATATTTTCTCAAAGTCAACCAATGAAGTGATAGACCTAGATTCTAAGGAAAATACCAAATGGATGCTTTCCCTTGGAAGGTATATGGGAATAACCTACAAACTACATCCTCATGGATCACATTTCTAAGCTTGATGGCTTGCATGAATGTCTTTATGTGATCAAGTGCAGGTGACTTTTCATCAGGATCGAACTTAGGAAGTCATTTTTTTCTGTATTTTTAGGGAGTCTATGTTGATCCCCTAGGATAAAAACAACATCCTGGTCCAACCAGGGTCTATTGTGACATTCAGCCATTGGTATGCCCTCTAAAGATGAGCTCGAGGATGAATCGCTATCTGAGGATTCTTCAGATGAAGAAGATGAAGATGGAGGTGGTGGTGGTGGTGGTCCACCTATTGTCACTTGTGGTTGATCTTCTTGTGTTTCCGCAAACAATGTGTCAAGGCTAAAATATGGGATGAAATTGTGGCAAGGTGAATTACGTTGTTCAGGATTTTGGTCACCCGAATTCTGATTAACAGAATTATCGGCTTGGGGACCAGTGTTCTGGTGATATTGAATTGCTGCTAGTCCTAGATTACGATGTCCAACGATTATTTGTTGTAACCTAGAAACACTATCAGAAGAAATTTTAAGAATATGTTTGAGTGTGAGGGATCCTCTTGTGGGTGATACGATAATAATATCGGCCATCCTGGTTTCCTGCTCTACGACACGGGTGGCAGGAATATTTTTAGAATTTTGTACTGGTTGTTCTATTGACATTGAAGCTTGGGTAGGGCTACATGTAACAACCGGTTCTCTTACTAGAGGAGGTCTGTTTAAGTTATGTTTAGGCATGGTTGGTACATGGTCCTCCTTCTAGCGCCATTTGTTGATTCCTAGGTTGTGTATGTGTTTGAATGGGATTCAAGGCATACAATAGGGGATGAAAACCCAGCCAAAGGCTTCAGATAATCCTGTGGAAGTTTTACCCTATCCTCGAGCTGTTTGGTGTGGTTAACACCCACGGATTCAAAGGCCTCTGCTGGCACTTTAGTGTGTTTGATCCTAGAAAGGATCTGTCTTCCTGTGAGGAAAGACAAGAGTTTTCCTAATCCTAAGAGTTAGTTTAACCTTGAAAAGAAATCTAATCTAAGTCAAGCCTATTCTAAAAAGGAATGATTTGTTTGTGCACAAGATAATGTGATATGAAAATTACTAAGCCTTTTCACCAATTCAACAGACATGCAAAAATGGATCTTGACTCAGTAGCTCAAGATATAATCAGTTAAATACATTCAATGAATAATAGCTTAAGAATTAATCACATGCAAGCTTATCCTGTATCTAGAATGTTAATTGACAAATTAACATTGACTTAATGTTTTTTGTGAATCATTTGCAGAAATAGATAAAATTTGTAGATAAAGACGTTCATTTAAAACATCAATTACAGTGATCACAAGTTGAGGGAAATCTGAATTATAAACCAATGTAAATTACTGATTGCAAATAATAAACAGTATCAATGAATGTGTTAAAGCAAAATCACAATCCATCAAAAACATTTGACAAATTATAACAGAAGAGATAGCTGAAGAAAACTAACTGTGTATTATGGCCTGCAAAACATTACATAGTCTGCAACAATAGAGCGTCTCTTGTCTTTTTTGGTTATTATATCCTCTAACCATCCGTCCCTTGCTTTGAGATCTAAAACCCTTTAAATAATAATTACAAAGTAATAATTCAGGATCAAATCTCCCACAAAGCATGGATAATCAAAACTAAATTATCGTAAAATGACCAAGAAAAGGCTACCTCTTTTCCTAAAACATCTAACAATCATTATACATAGGAATAATGAACCAATTTGGATCCCAAACTGGGCATCATACAGTTTCTAGGAAGATTACACCACATAATTTTGAGAACATCCTGTCATAAGTTGAGGAGAATCAAAATAAATCATGAGCTGTTGAAGGTAGCCGGCGAGGAACACATGAAATCTTCCCTGGATTCACGAGGACTAGACATATCTTCAAAGACCGAAAAATCAGCTAATGGATCATCCATGACAGGAATTGTGGGACACACAGGTGGCAAGTTGATGATTAGGTCCCCAACAATTGTATTATCTTGATCAACATATTCTTTATCACCTTTCTTCTGCTTGTTGAAAAGGAGTCGTTCAAATGTGAATTGAATCATGTCATCTTCTTCTTCACTATCTGTGTTGTCATCAAAAACATCAGCATCAAATGGTGCATGAATAGGTTCAGAGTATTCCATTGGCTAAGGCTCTTTCTCAACAGAATGCTTGACAGAAATGCCTGAAACTCTCTGCATTTTACTTACAGCATGTAATTATTAGCATAGATATTGAAATATCAATCCAAATTTTGCATATATCATTGTAAACTAAAAGATTATTCATAACAACCCATATAGGAAATAAAACCACAGGATTTGACGTCGATCGAGTATAACTAACTGGCATGATGGCAAATCTATGATGTGCAGATTGCAATTACCATTCCTGCGAGCGAAATATCAGTCGGTTATTCATCAATTGAAACCTGGCGTAAGATTGTGATAGATTTACATAATAACACATGAAATTAACAGTCAAATCTCAGATTTTTAATCATTAAGCAATCATTGGATTCAAAGACTTCATATATGATCAAGCATAATGCAGAGGAAAAACTGGATCAACACTTGAAAATGATGAACCAAGCATCAAAAATCAAAATTTGAATCATTTTTCCAGATGCAATCATGGCCGTCGGATCATTATATATCACTGGTCGGGATGCGAGATGCCAAGTGCAGGCACTTATTATTCAAAAGTATGCACACCCTTCCGCAATCTGCAATCCGCAAATTGCGGGTTGCTGGTTGCAGAACGTAAACACAATACGTGGTGAAAGTTCTTCCCGCATCTCGCAATATGCGGGTTGCGGGAAGTATAAAATACTTTTTATAAAAAAAAAGGTCTTTTCACATCCCGCAATCCACAATTTGTGGGTTGCGAGGAGAAAACTCACGTGCAGTTTTCTAATAAACCTCTTTCTGCATCCCGCAATTCGCAAATTGTGGTTTGCGGGTTTCAAAAGGGAAATTTTCAAATGTGAACAAAAGCGCCCACAATCCGTAATCCACAATTGCGGATTGCGGGTTGCGGAATGATTAAAATTTCAACCCAAAAGATTTATTTCCGCAATTCATAAAATAAAACACTAAAAATGCATAATTTAAAGAAGGAAAATTTACGAACTTAATTAAATCAATTCAAAGGCAACAAAAATGAATGGCAAACAGGTTAGACAACCCCCAAATTGATTAAGTTAGTCTTTGATATGAAATTGGGGCTCCCATATTTTGGATAAAACATGGGATCTGTTGTACCTACAACACGACACTGAAATGTCGCTCACACAAAAGGACACTATGGATTGAAGAACCCTAATTTGCTATATATGCTTATAGCCTTGATCATTCTTTGTTTCTCCAGATCATCCTATTTTTGTGATATGTCTTTAGGACCTAACCACGACTTTATCTCTGACATCTAGAGGGTTGTATGTAGGTGATCCACTCACCACTCGCAGGTCTCTCCTAAAAGATGCACCCACTACTTGTTAGTATCCAGCTCATGGGTCACCCGCATGTTGCAAGGCTTACACCCATGGGTCCTTCTTAAAATCATGGAAAATAAAAACTAAATTCGAAATTAATTAACTTGGTGGTGGTTTCCCAACTTCCAAACCGACCCTAACTGGTATCCTCTAGAAACTATCCTCCTTGCCTTGCCATAAATACAAGGGGAGGGACATGAGAGAGGGGATTCACTCTTCAGATACTTAAATGCTGAAGAAATTTTCAATAAAGGAGAGGAGCAAGAGTCCATAGGTTGGTTTCAGAAGTGTTGTTACCGAATGAGGTATATGTACTTGTTATCATTTATATGATCAATAAATAGACCTTTCTTTCCCATAATCAATTATATCTAGTATATGAATTGAATTTGGTGAATCAACTTTCATGCTTGATTTATGTATGAATTTCATATCTTATTATTCATTTACATTTAGCCAAATGTTTTGAGGAGGGTTATTTCTATTTTTCAGGTTCTCTATACAATATTGCAGAGCAAGGAAAAAAGAGTTACAAGATTGGATCAACCTTCTAAACTTCAAGGTATTTATTACTTGACTTATTGACCCTAGTCCTTTTTCATAAATAAAATCTTGTCATGTACTTGTTGTAGCCTCAGATTCTGTGTGTTTTAGATAGTACGTTGGTGACCTCAGTAACTTCCCAGTCATAGGATTAATTTTCGAAAAACAGAATTGGAGACGTCACTAGGGAGTGTCCTATTACTTCGGGAGTCCTTTATGTAAAATTTCTTTAGTCTGAGTAAGTTTTAGAGTCTTTGGAAGAGTTTGTAGAGGGTGGGTACCCTTTCTTTTGACCCAAAACTTGTTCTTTTTGAGTATTATTTAATTTTTTGAAGCAGACCTACAACTTGTCAATATATACAGTCAGGCATTCCCTCGTTACCCGTGGGTTTCTTGTGTTACACCTGCGAGTACCTCACGAATTGATGTCTGCACAGTCCCGAGTGCCCCTGTAGGTTTCAATTTTCCTCTTAGAGTTGAATGTTTGGGCCTTTGCTTTGATTTATTTTGGGGTTGTTACTCTTTCAATATCCATTTCAGTTTGATTGCTACCTGTGGTCAGGTTTTTCCTCTTGCTTTGGATCTTTTTTCGTTTCTAAGACTTGTTAGGGTTTCTATCTAAGTCTTTCAGGTTTGAATGATCGGCTTGTGGACTATTTGGGTGATCTTTTTTATTGATGGCCTAATTGAGAGTTGTCTGATATCTTGAAGAAGTTTTTTTGTGGAATTTGTTTCTTTCGTTTCAGTTTCAAAGTGTTATATACCAATTTTAGTTAATTCAATTTCTTGTTTGGGTTGACTAGTCAAACTTGTTGTCTTCATAATTCTATGAGGGTTAGTATTATGTTCTTGTAAGATTAAGTACAAATTTGTATGCACTTAGTTATTTGGGGTGTGTTATACTTGTCCATAGTTAGTTTTTCTTTTTTTTTGTTTAAAAGAAAAATAAAAAAAAAAACAAGTATCTTCCATAACAAGCACTTTAGTTTTCTTTTCAGAAATAGTAGTAGTTGCATACCTTTATTTTTTGAAAAGGAAAAGGAAATTTTGTTTTATATAGGTTTACGTTATCAGTATTTTTCTTTTGAAACATAAAAGATAAAAATAAAAGAAGTAGGAGCATTTTTACATTTTTATTATACACTTAACATGCTTTTTTGTTTCAGTTGTAACATCATCATGCAAAAAATCACTACCTCTTGAGTAATAATAGCCTTAAAAAGAATCATTAATTTAAAATCAAGTTGTAACTTTTCTTTTTTAGGTTCTTACATCAACTAGGTTAGGTTAGTGCTTTGGATTAGGGTGTTTTTAACTATCCAAAGAAGATAAACTTAAATTGTAGCGGTCATTCGCTAAGTAAATATACCTCTGTAGAAGGTGAACCAGGAAGCTCCACTCACATAGGATTCAAGCACGAGGTCATGCGAGGTTGAGTAAAGGAGATACCCCTCCGCTATTTAATTGAGCATCTACCAAGATTGGTGTGCGTACGATGGATCATTAGTACTTTGGTGCTTCTGAGTTTCGGGATTAGTTACCCTGCCCATGCATATTGATTCGACCTATGACTATTCCCAGGACCCTCTCTATAGTGTTGGTAGCCTTAGTATCTAGACTTATAGGGATCTACACGGGTGTTAGTGGAAGGATATTTCCATTGCACCTAGGACATATTTGGGAGGAAATCCCTTACGACTCTTTGGGAAGGTGGTTTGGTGATTCAAGCGCTTGGCCCCATCATGGTCATATTGTCGACCTTGAATAACTGTTCTTCGCACCTTCATTGGTTTTTTATGGTCCCTCGTCATCCCAAATGCTCCTTTGTAAGATTATCTGACTGATTGGTTTGGATCACTTTAGGATTTTTTAGTGGTGTGTTGATTGATTACTCTTGTTCTAGTTTTCCCTATGCTCTCTTTCCTTAGAATTGTTTAGTTGTGGAGGATCAAACTCTTCATAGGTCAAGAAGGTTGCAAAACCTTGCTCCACTCACTGTGGAGCCTCCACCACAACCTCAGCGGTGAAGGATAAAATCGAGTGGATATTTTGATCCAACTGGAACAACAGATCCACCTAGAGAACGTCGCCTTATCACTCACACTTCATTGGTTCCACACACAACCGAGGTTCAAGACTTGCAAACTAAAGGTTTTGTAAGACCCTTTAAACAACCATTAACTGGACCTGATGATCTGGTGTTAGTGTGAGTTATCTCTTTAGGTCAACCTAAGTTAAGTCTGTATAGGTTTACGTCTGGTTTTATCACAAATCAGGAGTTCCACATATTGCCACATCTACCATTGTACAGCCTGGAGTATTTTCCCCTCCTCATGTGAACATTATGATACCTAGTTCATTGCATATGTCTTCTACACCGATCACTTCACTGAATTTTAGTATAGTACCCTCAAGGTCACCAAGCACTCAAATTCCTTCAACTTCTATACCCTTCAGATCAACTTTCGGTTCATCCAGTGTTCCCTTCATTGGGATACCTATTGTATCGTTCACATCATCCCCTTTTCTTCAAAACTTCCAGGCTGGACCTACCAGTTAAGTTCCTTTCGTTCATGGATTCCCTTGGCATGGGGAACATATTGCTCCTTTAGCACCTTTTGTAGGTTCCATGCTGGTTCAATCCTCTGCACCTTTTACAAGTTCAAATCCTTTTACAGGTTATAGTTTTAAACCAAGTAATGTTCAAAATTATAACGTACCTCTAGGGAGTACTCCATTTTCACTCTTTGGTGGAAGAGGTAGTACTACTTTCACTTCAACTCATGTTTCAATTGGAGTTATGTATACTCAAAATCAGTGGACTGGACCTCAAGGAAGTAATCCCCTCACTTATGGATAGAGCACTTTTCAAAATTCCTTTACTTCGCAACCAATGCTTAGGGGAAACCCCAACCAACCATATGGGAGCTATGGCTTAGGTATTTTTCCTTACCCAACTCCCCAAACTCATTTGACATTGGCTAGGCCTCACTTACCCTTTCTAGCAACCTTAAAATTGCTAGATATTTTGAATCTTATGAATGAACCGGTGCATCATGACCCTACTTGGACTCCTGTTCCAATTACCAAGATTCCTTCAGACATCCCCAAGTTTGAAGGTAAGGCTAGAGAATATCAAGGGGACCATGTTACAACCTTTCACTTATGGTGTTCTTCTAATTCGCTAAATGGCATTTCTATATGGTTGATACTTTTCCAAAGAACCTTAACTGGTGTAGCAACTAAATGGTACAATAGCTCGCTGAAAGGAGAGATACATTCCAGTGGTGACATCTTGGATGATTTTGTGAAGGATTTAGTTATTGGAAAAGAAAATTGATATCCTTCTTCTCACTAGTGATCTCATATCCCAACATAGGGGATAATTATGTAGTATAACAACCTATGGTTGGGAGGAAAACAACCCCCCCACAATCAACTACTCTAGAAAAATTTTAAAAGAAAATTATAAGTTTCTTAATCCATCTCTTTATTATAAAATTTGACATACATGAATGTCATTTTACCAGTGTAGATTATTGTATCAATATGCATGACTACTAGGTGTGGGAAAATTTACCTGAAATCTAATGCACATGACATGGTTGTAAAGGAATTGGAATTATAGTTAGGTAAATAAGAGTTTATTTGAAAGGAACATATGGATGTTTTTTGTTCGACTACATAAGATATTTCCAAGAGACCAAACATATTGAGCAGCAAGTCACACAAACATATCACATATCAACAAATTGATGTTGGTACGTGGTTTAAACCCTTAAAGAGGGAAAAAATACATGGCCCCAACCAAATAGCTACTTGATGCAATATTATTATGAAAAAGAAACAGAATGTTACAAAGATATTCTCATAATCGATCAACTAGAAAATGACCCTCCATTATCTTTAAATATATATCATGGATCAATCAGGTGTTAAGCCACAAGTAAAAGGTTGTTAATATCGAGGATAATATGAACCGTCGGATCACTCTATGTCAAGAACATATTGTGACCATAAGATTACATATGTACAAATGCATACTAATGCATACTAAAGAAACACGCTTTTCCTAAAGATACCTTATGTAATTTTGATCTTAGCTAACTCCTAAGTGTCTAAATATAATAACACCCCCCGTTAAGAACAACTTGGGATAGGATTGAAGGATTTACAAAAGTGACACTATAGGAGAAGGAAGGAGGCATTAGATTCTATCCCCCCTTAATGACAAAAGTTTGAACTCCTAACACAAATCGAAGTTTAGAAAACTTCACTTCTATAAGATATTTTGTTAATATTTATGTAACTTGATCATCTATAGGGAAAAAGAGCACTTCAAGACTGTGATCATGAAAAAAATTTATGATGAAATTCATATGTAGCTCAATGTGTATGTTGCACTAATATTGAATTGGATCTTTGGTGAGCTTGATATCACTCTAATTGTCACAACAAAGGGTAGTTAGACATTGCTTCTCAAATCCAGACTCTTAAAGGATCTTTTGAGGCCATAAAGATTACTAACTTGCATTAACTACATCTTGATACTCTACTTCTACTAAAGAAGGAGAAATAGCTTGTTGTTTCTTACAAGCCCAAGTGACATGCCCAAAACTAAGACTAAAAACATAACCTACAATAGACTTTCGATTATTAGGATCGCCGACCCGATATGAATCAGTGAAAACAACCGACAAAGGAACCCCCCCAAAGTTTAGTGAATCCAAAACTGAACTGTAACCCGAATATATCGAAGTATCCTTTTTGTTGCTTTCCAGTGGATTTCATGGGGCATTTGCATATAGAGGGAGAGAAGACCAACAACGAAGGAAATATTAGGATGACTATGAGCCATGTATAAGAGACTACCAACAAGTTGACAATACAAGGTGGCATCTACTTCGGTTGAAGTGCAAGTGGTAGAAATTTTGACTCTAGACTGGAAGTGAGATGGGGGCTGGTTTACAATCTTTCATGTGAGAACAATGGAGAAGGTCACATGAATACTTATACTAAGAAAAAATACCTTCTTTGGTCTGCAAGAATTGGAGCCCAAGAAAATAATGCAAATTTCCTAAGTGTGTCATTTCAAAGTTCTTCTTAAGGATGGATTTCACATGGGTTAAAATTTTATGGTCACTACTAGTAAGAATAAGGTCATCAACATAAAGAACAAGGATGATGAGATGGTTTCCTACTTTCTTTGTATAGACATTAGGGTCAAAATGGAATCTAGAAAAACTAGTGTCAAAGATAAATCTATCCATTTCGGCATACAAGGCTTGAGGAGATTGCTTAAGGCCATATTGATATTTATTAAGGTGACAGACAAGGATAGATTCATTTTGAACATAGCTAGGAGGTTTTTCCATGTAAATTTTTTCCGACAAATCCCCGTGTAAGAAGGTGGTCTTGACAATGTGACATCCATTTGATGGAACTCCCATTTATGCATTAAGGCTTCAAGGGAAAAAACAAGGCGGATGGAGTTAATTGTTTTGATAGGGGAAAAGGTTTCATTATAGTCAATTCCTTCAACTTGGGAAAATACTTTGGAAACTAAAATCCTTTAGCCTTTCAAATATTCTATTTGATGCATACTTAGTTATGTATATCCATTTACATTTGAAAATTTTTGTTCCTTTCAGAAGAAGTACAAGATCCCAAGTATCATTTTCCATTAAGGAATGATATTCTTCATCCATAGCGGTGTCCCAATCTAGATTACCTAAAGCTTCTGCAAATGTCTCTGGATCATGATTCTTTGAAACTTGATCCAAAATAGAAGTGGCTTGTTGGAATTGAGAATGTGTATGGGGCTAATCTCTTGGATCACGAGTTGCTTCGCATGTCACTAGTACATATGGGCGGATTTTTCCATGAAATATTTCCACGTTTCGAACATTCATGGAAAAATACAATGCAATTTAAGATGTCGTTTCAATTTTTTTTATCATGGCGGCATTTTCGTCGCTATATCGACATTTGTTTTTAATTTTCGACGAACTTTTGTCTCTATATCAACAGAATATGGCCATATTTGCACACGCGCCAAACACCATGTGCCAGCTTCCAATGGCTCTTGATTTTTCATGGGTCAACTCATGCATTTTCTTCGATAGATCGACGATCATCGATCTATAAATACATACTTTAAGACAATTTTTGACACATTTGCTATAGTTGCGACAAGGTTCTGGGTGATTGATTGAGCCCGGATTTTGAACTTGCGACAAATTTTGTGGTGATTGTTTGAGCTCAGATATTCTACATAGCTCGGATTTTGAACTTGCAAGATTAGTATTTTTATATATTTTTGTCTATTTTAATAGAAAGATATGTTAAGAAAAAAAAAACAGGATTTTTTTAACATGCATGTTTGAACGATTTTTTTTTTAATTTAGCATTGCTACATATATTTCTTGTGATTGATTAGTTATACTTATTTTTTTATAGGATTTGCATATGTGATTATATATTAATTAATAATTAAACCTCTTCTTTTTTCTATAGTTCTATTAGAATATAATTATAACATGAAGGTATTGTTAGACACAATGGCACACTAAGAGGGGGGATGAATCAGTGGGCCAACACTAAATACCAATTTCAACTTCTTTAAAACCTAATCAAAGATCATTAAGTATTGTCACTTCAACAATTAGGCATAGTTCATCATTCAGTACACTAGGCTATACATCATTCACATGGGATTCTTCTCATGTTACAAGTACATTAGGCATATTTCATCATTCATAGTACATTAGGTTATACTAATTCAGTTTGACATGCCCACAATCATTCAGAACAACACTTCGTTGCTAGGTTTCACTTTCCTTCATGCCTTTTGAATGTTTTCAAGTGACTTTGTTTGCTTCAGTCATTTGAAGGAGGAGCTATCATATCTCAAGGAAGGACTTGAGCGCTTTTGCAAAAACAACCCGAATATCTAAGAATGGATAAATATTTAGGAAGACTTAGAGCTGTAGATGTATTGTATACCCAAAATTGTCTTCTACAGGATCTGCGCATTCTTCAAGAGATAAAATATATTGACAATGAATTTCTTCCTTAGATTGTACTCTTGGTCTTGTGAAATGTACATGCATGGATAATCTTTTGCTGATGCAAGAACCTACACTTCTACCAACCCAAAATCAGAATTGAAAACCACCTCAGTAGTATCCAAGAAATTCCAGTTATGCTTGTGACTACATTTGATTCTTCAACACTTGAATTCTTCAACTATGTCACATGGTTCTGCCGCCCTTGTTATTTGTTTTCTCTTGTATGTTTGTCCAATATAAGCCATACAATCAGATACCAACAACAAGTGTTTCCTAAATACATTCTTTATCAACCATATCCAAAACTAGAGAGAGTCATACTCAACAATCATCTGGTAAATTTATAAAAGGTAAGCATGCATCAAGTACAAGTTTCATTTGGACCTTTTTTTTCACCTAGTGTTCCAATGCCCAAACTATTAAGGTCTCCTTGTGAGTAAATCAAAGTCCATTGCACAACACTTGTTGGCATCAATGAAAACTTCAGTATTCAGCTTTTTCTTTATAGAAATTTGTATATAATATACTGTATTTAGAAATATACTTATATCTAATGTGATTGACAAGTTACTGTTCGGTATGGTGTAGGTAAGACAATTACTTGTCACTACAAGGATTTGTCACTATGAATGAAAATGCAAGGAATCTTGCTCAGTTTAGAGCGGCATTAGAGGCGAGGGGAGATGGAAAATGTTATTGCTCTAATTGAAGGGGATTGAAAAGAAGAATACTTTTAATAACAACAGCTGAAAGACATTGTAGGGAGAAGGGGCATGTCGAAGGGGGTTATGAATATCGTCCCTTGGTAAGAGGTTATTCAATATTTAATGTATTCTCTGTAATAGTCATCATGTCATGAATTTCAGTAAAATGTCTTATCGTTTTATTATATGTTCTATACACACTAATTTTACTATGTTGTTTGTAAACATATAGACAATGCCCCAAAAATGTCGCCCTCTAGAGAGTTATTTTCCAAGTACTAGCATAAATTCTCCTTTACAGGGTGATGAAATTAAAGATTAGAATATTGAAGCTGATCAAGTTCTTAATGATGATATGGATGGAGATAACGTTAGTGACATGTTGGAGCATAGGCCGCAGCTATGGAAAAGCTGCCAATTTTGAGGAAAAAGCACTAAGTTTTGAAGGAAAAGTGCTAATTTTGAGGAAAAGCACCATTTTTTGCAGAAATGAACAATGCGCAATACGGCGCCAGATGGACGAGCTCACCGTAGATTATGGGCCGAAAATCGTGGAGCTCACGCGCACAAGTCAAAGGAAAGAATAAATAAGGTGGCCAAGTAGAAAGCTCAACCACCACAGTAAATGAAGCAGCGAAATAGAGGGCTCAGCTACCCTCATTAAGGAAAAGTACAGGAGTTATGGTTGCTCGGACCAAGGAATAGCAACGGGCCGAAGCATTGAAGGCGAAGGACAAGGAGCAAAGAACGATGAAGTGGTGCCCATACCCGCGATCTGCACCGAAAATTGCGAAATCTGCAGGAAGCTGCAACATGATTGCAAGAGGCGCCTACAGTACACCTAGCCATGTCCGCGGTTAGGATTTTTGGGGATCACTGTTGGGAAAGGCCCACAGTTTTGTAAAGGTGCGACCCTCAGGGCCACCTATATATATGTGTAATTGAAAAGGGAAAAGGGTTCGAGAGTTAGATAGTTACTGAGTTACACGGACAGTCTAAGTTGATGTCTGAGTCATTTGTATTGCTGTATCTGTTAAGTTGTTAATGATCATTTTGTGCATGTAAGAAGACCGCGATCTCACAAGAAGACCACTTGGCGTAAGGGCCATTGCATGTATCGACCAGTCACAAGAGGACTGAGAGGGGAATGTAATTGTATATCTTTGTCATGGTAATATCTGTACAAGAAGAGAATAGATCTAAGAGAAGGGCTCCCAGCTATGTGCGTGGGGTTTCCCAGAAAGATCTAAGGCGGCAGCTGTGTGCGCAGCGAAACTGTGTTATCCCCATCTCAAGATAATATAAAACACAGTTCCAGTGGACGTAGCTTCCCTCGTGGAAGTGAACCACGTAATTCTTGTTGTTGTGGTGATGCTTTATGTGATTGCATTTCTTTTCTTTACTGTCTATGTTTCTATGAATGTTTCGCTATCTTTATGAATGATTATGTAAAGTAAATCCTGGAAGCTCCCTTAGAAGTTGTACTTGTGCATTGTCGAAGGAGTCTGTAAGAACACTGTCGCCGCAGCGCTAAAGGAGTGTGTTACTGCGCTGTGGCACAAGGGGAGAGACAATACCTAGTGTATCGGAGGTAGCGAGTAAAAGACGCATTCGCAGGTGCAGAGCTACAGTGCAGCTTGGCTAAGGAGAGTGAGTTCCAGCGCTGTAGCACTGGGAGACTTGTGAAAGAGTAAGACGCTCTGTTCAGAGGTTACCTCCAAGAAGGGAAGAGAGAATACTGTAGACTCCACACCACCTAGGTTAAGGAAACCTTATTCCTTAGCCCCCCCATAGCCACTTCGGGTGAGACTTCGAGCTGCTGCGCAGCTCATTGCCGAAAGGGCCAGTGCGCCAAAGGGGTGTTTGTTGCTGCGCATCCTGAAAACCCGGGTCTGTCCAGAAAGAAGCCAACAAATGGTTATGTTGCTGGCTTTAACCCTATTATTTTGAAAGCAATGTGGTGCTATAATCCTACAGCTAAAGAAATTCAAGAGTGGTTTGATTCAAAGGCTAGAGAGTTCGCTGAACGTGAAAATAGAAGCCCTAGGCTTCAGACAGAGGACTGGTTGCAGAAGCATATTTATACTGAGCTTCACGAAATATTCTTTGTAACATTTGCACTCGAGTTGCATGAGTGGGTATCCAAGCTAGCAGATACTGGACCCATTGTGCATGTTGATCAGCCTATCATTTGGATGCTTGAGCTAGTTAGCATTTTGAAGCGGGTAGATAATCCTGTGTCCTGCGCAGTAGAATTTTGGTTGAATAGTCTACTGGAAGGATTCATCACCGAGTTTGTAGTAGATACGAGAAAGAGCTTCAGCGAGGCTGAGAGGATATTCTTCAAAGCATACAGGGGTAAGTTCTTAAATTCTCTGAACTTGTGGATTAAAATGCTCTTATATGAAAAAGGAAAACTATGCATAGCTTCCGATGAATAGCATAGACAAGTAATGTCCGTAGATTCTGATAGTGATCTTGAAGTTATTGGTTGCACTCGTAGCGGAAAACGGTATAAAGTTGGCCTCGACCAGCATTCTTTTGAGTCTAGCCCAGAAGATAGCCGAGCTCGTAGAGTGAGCCATATAGAGAGACAAGCGAGTGCTCATATCCCTTATCACCCTTTTACACCGCAAAAGCCAGACGGGGCTCAGCATAACCCCGTAGTAACACCCTCTAGTAGCCCGCACGGTACTTCTAGTACCTCAGCCCCACCTTTGTTTAACCATCCAGGAGGCAGTGCCACAGCACCTCCACGTCAACCTAGTGCAAGAAGGATGGGTGATGACATGAAGCTACCAACCTTTAGAGGAACAGGGCTAGAAGACCCTGAGCAGCACTGGTTTCTATGTGAAGCCATTTGGACGATTAAGCAAATTAATGATGATGCTGTTAAGCTGGTTCAGTTAGCAACCACACTAAGAGAGAGAGCCTTAACCTGGTTTATGAAATACTCAGCAGCACAGAATAGGACGCTTGCTGATGTAAGAAGTGCTATGATTAAAGAATTCAAGAAACCTAAATCAGAATCACAGTGCATAACAGAACTCAAAGACATAAAACAGTTACCTACATAATCAGTATGGGACTTTGACCAGAAGTTCAAAGCCTTGATAGATCAAGTAAGCTTTGAGTTTGCACCGCAGCAGCATAAGGAATGGTTCATTGCTGCGCTGCTTCCTCATATTAGACTTCCTCTTATGCAACAGAATCTCACTACTCAAGAACAAGCTCTAGAGATGGCTATGAAACTAGAAGATTCACCAATTGCTGGAACAAGCAACGATGTTGCGTAGTTGTAGAACCAAATAGCAAACCTAACTTTGCAAGTGCATGATATTAAGAAAGGAAAGGATGTTAAAGAAGAAATTTGGTGTACAAAGTGTAGAGCACAAGGACATTCAAAGGACCATTGTCCTGTTTTCATAGATTATATTGCAACTGGAGCACCTAACCCTTTACCACAGGCTCAGGGGCCTTGGTGTGAAATCTGTAGAACTAGAGGCCACAGACCACAAGAGTGTCACTTGTTACAGAAATATGTACAAACTCCAAAGAATCTATATTGCAATTTCTGTAAATTAGTAGGCCATGATGAGAACAATTGCATAGCATATGACCTTATGATAGAAAGAAAACATGATGTTTATAGAGTACAGTCAAAACCACAGGGACCCACAGCAGGTCCGCAGTATGACCCAGCTCGCGAAGGCCGAGGAGGAAATTACAGGGGACGAGGACGCGCAGGAGGTTTTGGTCGTGGAAGAGGACAGATCACTTGCTATAACTGCGGAGCTCAAGGCCATTATGCAAGGGATTGCCAAAACCCTACAACCACCTGCAGATACTGTAAGTCTTATGATCATGTCATTGAAGAATGCCCTCATTTGATGGCCAAGGTGCAAGAAAAGAAGCCATAGGTTAACGAGAATATTCAGTTGATTACAGCAGAAAAAAGAGAACCAGATCCCACAGTTAATATAGTGACGCGCAGTGGTGCAACCACTGGTGCGCCAGAGTCGGGAATTGGAAAGCCAGCAACACAATGGGTGCGCCGTGCTAATATTAAACCATCCCCACTCGACCTACAGAAGCAAAAAGAAGCATTCAAGCAAGCTCAAGAGTATTTCTCAGATCCATGAGCTTCAATTTCTGTCGCATTACCGCACAATGATATCAGACTGCATGTGCCAAGTCAAGAGAACCTGGTACAAGAGCAGGCTACTACATCTGGAAGGCCTGATGAGGAGGATACACTAGGCAGTGTTCATGCTTTCCTGACAAGCTGCTTAAAGTTGTTGCGCAATGAAAAAGCTACTATGGAACTCCAACACTTGTTGGATCAGTGTCAACAATCTGCTTCGATGAACACAGCGCAGCGTGCTGTTCATCAGATCAGGAGTCATACTAGAACTGGAAGAGAGATGAGACTCACAGTGTAGATTGGAGCATTTGAAATGGACGAAGTCATTTTGGATTTAGGCTCATAAGTTAATTTTCTCACCATGCAGAATTGGGAATGGATGGGTAGTCCTCAGCTTATTAGATATCCTATCCATCTAAGACTAGCAAATCAACAACGAGTTTCTCCATTGGGAAGATTACCCAATGTACCCATTAGTATTGAGGGAGTAAGAAGTTCTGCAGACTTTGAAGTAATCAAAATTTTGGATGACAGTAGACCTTACCCAACACTTTTAGGCATAGACTGGGCATTTGATAATCTGGCTGTAATTAATTTGAAGAAAAGACAGATGACCTTTGAGGATGACCATATTAGGGTCATTGGACCACTTGATCCCCTTCAAGGACCACGATATATTGAACCCATTCGAGCAAAAGAATAAGTGTGCCACATGGAAAGTTTGTATCAAATGATTGCTAGTCATAATGATTATGTCAATCCCACAGCGGACGGCCATATCAGCTGGCGATGTGATAGCTCGTGCACATCAGATTTAGAAGCAGGACTGGAAAAATGGCAGAATCACTTACATGAGGTTTCTGCAAGGCATTGCGCCATGACGACTAAATCCATTCGATGGATTGGCACAGAATTGAATAACACTCCAATATTTGATGGTTTAACTGGAGTAAGTGAATTCATACATGCATATGAACAAGAAATCCCAGATGAGCAGCGCATACAAGCATTGGATGTAGCACTGCGCGCTACACCTGCAAGATGGTGGGGTGCGCATAAAGAAAATATCGACACCTGGCAAGACTGTCGCAGGTTGATACTACGCAGATTTCAAGAGACTACAGCAGGACTTTTGCGCAAATATGATGGACAGAGTGACCCCAGGTCACACGTTGAAGCATGTATTCAGCAATGGTCAGATATTCCAGAGGATGAGTGGGTTCAACTATTCATCCACACGTTGGATATAGTTCCAAGGAACTGGTACACTGAAATAGAATTGCGCAGAGGCACTATCACTTGGCCTCTCATGATTGAAAGTTTTCAACTCACTTTCAGCATTGAGTCAGAACATCCAAGCATCGATCAGGCTTTAAAGTATATTAGAAAGAAGGTATTTGGATGATGTCCTTTACCAGAGTATTCTCAACCAGATTGGGCTGTCCAGATGGAACATGCCCTGGAATGCTATAATTTCACCACTTGTTGGCTTGGTTTTGCAACCAAGCTTAGTGCTATGGGCACCTGTTAACTAGTAGCAGCAGTTTCAATATTAAGCAAAAACAATAAACTAAATCTAAACTAAAACTAAACTAGCATGTGCATTTTTGAATTAAAAAACAAGAATAAGAAATATAGAAAATAAATTTGTATTGAAAATGGGGGCAAGCAAGTGCTTGCAATAGTAATACCTCCAAATGATGAAGATAGTTGAGAAGCTCCAAGGATGAGTAGCTCCAAACTCCAAAGGGTCCTTTCTCCAAGGTTGCTACAATGGCCAAAAGCTCAAGGGAGATTTTGGCAACATGAGGATAGGAAGATGGATGGATGTGAAATGAGGAGCCCCTACCACCTTTTTATAGGTTTTGGTGGTGGGGAATACCATTGTGGTTTTGTGGAAACCAATGGTATTGGCCAACATGGTTTAGGTACTTTTCCCTCCTTTTTCCTTTTTTGAATATTTTTATTATTTTTATTCCCTTTTTAATATTTTGGGAATTTTGGACCCTTTTTTAGGGTTTTTTATGCTTTTTTAGGAAAAATACTCATTTTGAGTGGAAAAAGGGGTGTACTAAGGTCTTTTGGTGACCTTATGTTGGCTTTCGAGGCTCAAATGGTGGAAAAGTGGACAAATGGGTCATGTGAATAAGGAAATGAGCTAGTGAGCACTTTTTAGGTGTTAACAGATTGCCCCCTAATGTGTGAGGGCAGGAGCTCATCGTATGGCCGATAGACATCATAGTTCTTTTGTCTTTTTTATGGGGTTTTGGGGAGGAGAAGAGACCGTTTGGAGTCTGGATCCACGGACCTTGGAAGCTGCAAAAATAAACAAATGTTACATGGCCTCAAATTTGAATGAGGAATAATCTCTGATAATGGACGAGGCAGGCATTCCCATGCTCGTATCAAGACATATACATAACAATTAGTCCCAAGAAGGGGGATCTAATATATAAAGAATCTACTGGTACATCATAATGGTCCAGAGGGGACATTATTTTGGGATATACTCATGATCATAACATGACTGATCTCAATAACTGATACACTGGAATAACTGTTGAACTGCTGAAACTGAAGGTGTCCAACATCTGTAGGGACTCAATGACTAAGAGTCTCTCTGAGAAGTATTTGTAACTGCATACTCGAGGGAGTATGAAACTGGGGTACATATGAATACTGTCGCCATACGCAACCCAGATATCTATAGGAAAAGTGTAACTGGTTGTATCCATGGGTAGACTCTCAAATGTGGAGGAGTCAGATGGTATCCCGGGTCTTCGACTAATAACTGAACGAACCAATGCCCTGTGCGAGTCTCAACGATGCGATCAAGGTGTTGAAGTAGAGCATGTGAGAAACAACCATTTGGAGAAGCACTGAGGACTCTTCTCGAAATGATTCGTAGGCATTCATCATAAATGGTGATGAGTCCAAGACACAGGGACCTCTAGGTCTATCCTCTGGAATAAATTTGGTTGTCGTCGACAGAGGGAGACCAGCAACTAACAAGGCAATGATGTTTCCTTGATAGGAGCGCGAGGTGTAGAACTGAAGTGTGGTAGTACTGATGGTAGGACTAACATACTTGTGGGGATGGGAAGTAACTGGGGTCATAATGGGAAGACTCAAACTTCCTTTTTTCAGAGCATGATAGCATGGTTGACCTGGCAGCGTAAGGAACTGACTTGTAGGTGTGGGTATCACTGCTTTGAAGGACTGAAGGGTATGTTTGACTCTGGGGAGGTCAAGCTGATGGGTGATGTCGAGGGATTCTCAGGGTGACATACTACAGAATACTCTGAACAAAGGCAACCAAAATGGGGAAGTTGCCCTATGAGTAGACGTGATCTGTTGTGGCACCGAGAAGCACCATTGGGTCCTTCTTCGTAGTTTTAATGAGCTCCAAGAAGGGATAAAAGTGTGCTCTGAAATGGTATTGTCCTGTGGATTTGTGAGCCCAGGACTGTTCGTGCTCATTGGTGCTTTCATTTTTAAGGAGTCTGAAAACAATAAGAAGACTATGCAGTGGTTATGACTACTATCCTGTTGGTTTTACGAGCCCAGGATGGTGATTGCTCGTGGTCGTTTTCATCTTTAGAGAGTCTGAAAGTGGTAAGGAGACTCCATTGGTGTTCTTTTTCGTAAGTTTAGTCTCCAAGGCCCGAAAAAACATAAAATGATGCAGATGGAGAACTCTTCTAGCCGATGTGACTAGAGTATTCCTTTTTCATAATTAGTCTATGAGGTCCGGAAAAGGGGTAAACTTATGCCAGGTAGACGCCCTTTCAGATACGTTTTAGCGAGCATGAAAGGAAGCAAGATTGCTCGGCGATCTTTTCATTGTTTTAGGAGTCAGAAAAGAGCTTAACAGAAACTCCCTAAGTGCCTTTTTCGTAAAAGGGATTGCTCAGCCCGAAAAAGGGATAAAATCATACCGAACAACAAGGGATTGATGGGAGCGAGAAAAGGTCTCAAGCATCATCATGTGTGCGGGATACTGGATCCGGTGACATAAAGATTATCAACAAGGGGCAATGGCCATTGTGGCACGCAAACCGAGGTGATGGGTGACATTTTTAAAGAATGTTTGAAAAATATGGAGGTGAGAGCGAGAAATGATCTCAAGCGTCATCACGAGCATGCAAAACTGGATCCGACGATATAAAGATTTGTCAAAAAATGGAGAACGGCGGATGTGGCGCGCAAACCGAGGTGACGAGGGGGCGTGGAAAAAATGCCCAAAAAATCTGGGCGTGAGAGCGAGAAATGATCTCAAGCATCATCACGAGCACGGAAAACTGAATCCGGAGATATAGAACTTGTCAAAAACGGACGTCGGCCGATGTGGCACGCAAACTGAGGCGACGAGGGGGCATGGGAAAAATGCCCGAAAAATCTGGACATGAGAGCGAGAAATGATCTCAAGCATCATCATGAGTGTGGAAAACTGAATCCGGCGATATAAGACTTGTCCAAAATGGACGACGGCCGATGTGGCACGCAAATTGAGGCGACAAGGGCACCCAAAAAATGGTCAAAAAATGGACCTGATGAAAACAGCAAAAGGAAAGATCTATCATGAAGTTCTCGCTGTGTTGATTCCAATGGTACCAACGGTTTGAGAAACGGACGTCATATGAGACCAGAATGGTGGTTTGAAAAATGGTGGAATTTCTATAAATAGGGCGTGGGGCCCATATGACGTGTCATTGTTACATGCGAGTTTGGCAGAGCAGTCAGAGCTCTTTCTCGATTTCTGGGAGATTTGACCGTTGGTTTTCGATTCTGCGAGTTTCAGGTAACCCTATTTGCCTTAGCCTTTTCAATTATGTCTTTTTTGTTTGGCGGCGGGCCCCCGAAGGCCGTGAAATTCCACGTTGACCTTCCAACGTGGAATATCACGAGTTTCGGGTCTCTACCCGCGATGAACCGTGCGGGTTTTAGGCTGACAGTCGCGATGTTCATCGCGACTGTGAGGTTGGAACCTGTAATGTTCATCGCGAGTTCATGGGAGATAGTCGCGATGTTCATCACGACTGTCTGGAAAATATCCGCGATGTTCATCGCGGGTTCTTGAATGGAGGCCGCGATGATCATCGCGGCTTTTGATGGAAAAGCCACGATGGCATTTTTTGCAAAATTTTTTTGTTGGGGCTAAAAATTTCTTTTGTTTTTTGGCAGGATGTTGAGGAGACCGTTGACTTCATGGCGAGAGCGGGAGATAGATGATGATCTGATGGAGAAGATTCAGACTGATCCGGGGGTCCGACGGACTCTAGCGGTGAGTGGACTTTTGAAGTTCACTCAGATCCCACCAATGCGTTCAGTGAGACGGCTCCTGAACAAGTTGGTGAGTTGGTGGGTGCCCGCGGAGGGTGTTTTTATGATTGGGGGACAGAGGTTGGAGATCACCCTCATAGACGTATATTTTCTCACTGGGTTGCCTCGTTTAGAAGAGGTGGGAGATCTTCTGCCGAGGATCCCGCCAGGTGTTGATATGGAGGATTTGCTGTAGACCTTTTGTGTTGATGGGGCCATTTTGCAGAACAGTGCCTTGAGTCTGCGATCACTACGGGAGTGGGACATGAGGGCTGTTGGGGCATGTGTGCTGCGAGTGCTGGGTGCTGTGGCGCCACATCATTTGTCCAGGGGACAAACGATGATGGTGGACTCTGTGCTTCGGGGGACGTATTATGCATGGGCTCAGATGTTTCTAGCTGGTGTCCGGAGAGATCTGGACAAGTGCTGTCGAGAGGGAGGAGAGTTCTATTATGCCTCCTTTCTATGTTGTTTTTTCTTCGAGCGGGTGCCGACCTTGCGACCACAGGTTCCCATTCGTGATGGTTTGGTGACTGAGCCGCGCATGGTGCGGTGGGGGCATATGATGCCTCGTGGTGGTGGTGGTGTCCGCGGGTTTTTTACGGAGGAGGTATATGAGCAGTGTGAGCAGATGCCCCTGGTGATTGAGGATTACCCATATGCTGGCATGGACTACCGAGGCGACCCAGAGATGCCTCGAGCCCAGGGACAGGCCTGGGGTTTAGACGGTATGTTTTGTGGTTTTCTTTCTACCATATCATGTGATTTGTTTATGATTATAGGTAGATATGTATATGATGGTTTACTTGCATTGTGCAGATGTTGGGCCTGTACCACCGGCGGACTACGTGGCTCGTCAAGGGCGAGCGATGGTGGTTGCTCAACCTCCTGCAGCGGTACCACCTCCACATGGTGGAGGATTTGCGGCTCGTGGGAGAGGGGTTGGCCCTCGAGATGATGCCATAGAGGGTGTCAGACAGACCTTTGACATGATTCTAGCTGGACTCCCCGAGGATGGCTCGAGAGACTTGGACCGTGATATCGTGGAGCGTTGCTTCGGTGTGCCGCGTGAGTGGCGGTCGATCTTGTAGAGGATAGTTGTTTTTGTGGCAGAGCACAGGGATGGTGCTCAAGATGACCCGGCAGGGTCAGCTGAGAGGAGGATCCGTCTACGGAATGATCCAGCGGGACCAGCAGAGCGGAGAGTTCGGGCTCACCATGATCCGGCAGGGCCGGTGGAAGAGGTGCCAGAGGAGCTTAGGGATCCTGATGACTAGATGATATTGTATCTGCCCGCAAATGCTGATGAGCATATGGGGAAGCACTATTTTGTACGGCTGATGTATTTTTTGTATATTGGGTGCTGAGGGCACCTATGACATGTTGACTATCACGGTTTATATATATATATGTATATATATGTTTGGATATATAGTCGTGTATGCACATGGATGCACTTGTTGTCTTTATTCGCCTGTGGAGGCACATGTTATGCACGTGGATGCACATTTTGTTTTTTGTATATGTCCATGGAGGCACATGTTATGCACGTGGATGCACATTTGGTTTTTTGTATATGCCCGTGGAGGCACATGTTATGTGTCACGTCCCCATTTTGACCCCCTTGTATTAAATCGTGAATGATGTAAATATTGTAAATTAATCATGGTGAGGAGCTCAAGGCCAAGGCCCCACCACTGATTTAGCATTTTATGTACTGGAAATTAAAGAGATAGATGCCTATGGTTCTTGTGCTAGAAGGGAATGATGTAAATAAGACATCATGTAAATACAAATTTAATAAAAGATACCCACAACCAGCTACGCAATGCAACAAAGAGATGAGGGCATGATCTTTACAAGGAATAGGGAGGGAAAATAACCAAACCCTTGAGCCATGGTGTTAAGCCATTTCATTGAGGAAACCCATGAACTCTCAACTACCCATTTGGCCTCATGCACCCAATCATTTAATTCTTCCAATAATTGGTTGAGACAATTAATGCCTTGGGATGGAAGAGGTATGGCTGTCAATTTTCGTGTATGGGCAAGACAGCAACCTGGGAAATCGAGTTTTGGTTGGCTGGGCAAGAAAACCCCCACAAAATTGGCCCAAAGCCATTCTTCACCCATGGCATTCTTCCTCTCACGCAGTCTGAGCCTGTTGGGGTTTTATCCTTCACGTTTTTCACCATTTCCTGCATTATTCCATGCCTGCAAACTCGTTTTTGGTTAGCTCATTGGCTGGGAGAAGAGAGCCATGATTTTTGGGATTATGGAGGCCGTTTCTGCCCACGAAATGCCCATTAGCATTCTTCTGAAAACGATTTTGCTCTCCTGGGGTTGATTTCCCATTTTCTCCTTTTCGTTTTGGTTGCCCACGTTTTTCTGGAACTATTACAGACCCATTGTTGGGAACTTCACTAGAGAAGCGTTTTTCTCATGCCCAACACTTACACTTTTGCTGTTATATGCATCCATCTCCTAGCAGCCTCAGAAACCCAACTGCTGGTTGGCAGGGCTGATTCTGGTGTATCTATGGTTATGTGAGACCCTGTTGTTCCCTAGTTCCTTGTGGAGATCATGCCCAGCTCGGGGGTGGCAGTGGTGCTGAGAGATCGTGGAGCACACTGGCCTACGGTTGGGTGGAACGTTGCAGAAGCGTAGCTGGTTGCTCGGGGATGACTTGGGTTGAGATAAGTATTCTCATTTGCTAAATTGATATTGTTTAGGTTGATGAATGGCATGAATATACTGAATGTATAATGGATGCTAATGGATTATTTCTGCTGTGTTTTTCTTATAACTATACATCTCATATCTCTTTTAATTTATGTGAGTGCTTGGTTAAAAGTTTATGGGGCTAGATGCCCGGTTTAACCTCACGATCCTCTCCATCTAGCTGGTAGGATGGGAGGGGACGTGACATTATGCATGTGGATGCACATTTTGGTTTTTTGTATATGCCCATGGAGGCACATGTTATGCATGCGGATGCACATTTTGTTTTGGTATAATGCGATTAGTGTGCCAGTCTAGAATGTTGTTGTCCATATGGTCTACTACACTATTGAGGTTTCTTGGGACATGTGTGAATGAAATGGATTCAAACTGTCTAACCATTTGTTTAGTGCTTAGGAATTTTCTGAAAAGATAGGGATCGCGTACCTGGTAATCATTGTTGAGTTGGGAAACAAGGAGTTGTAAGTCCAAGAAAACGTTAAGGTGACGTATGCTCATTTGGAGAGCTGCGGCCAGGAGACCGGTCACGACATCATATTCAGCCTGGTTGTTGGTAGCGACACCCAAACACACTCCGTCGATGTGGATCAACTCATGTGAAGGGGAATATATTACCCAAGCTGCGAAGGCCAGATTGGGGGACCAACGGCTTGCACCATCGACGAAACCAACGTAGCAGAGTGGACCATGTGTGTGAACGGGATCAATGGAAGGGGCCAACCGGACAGAGGGGTATCCAGTGGATATCGTATAAATGGCGGGGTCAAGGCCAGGCATTTAGGTATCTGACCAAGTAAAGACATCAGTGAATTCTTGGAACAGTTTTTTATATTCTCCAATCTCATGCTCACTGTGGGAGGCTCCTAGTGTAATGGTATGAAGGGCACCAGGTGGGTCATAGATGTCGATGTGGATGACGGGAGAAATATTGGCCATATTTTCCGCAGAGGCATCAGAAGTAGGAATAGGATCCTTGAACCAGTCGACTTTAGTAGGAAGGAAATATTTGGACTCAACCGCGGATTGGGTAGCGGTGGTGGATGAAGTCTCTTCCGGGAGGAAGTATGGACGATGGCGCATGTCTTCCCAGGGATAATTAAAGGCAGTAGGAGCCTCTAGAATCTCTTTATCATTGCGGGAGCTTTGAGTGGTCAAATCAAGTGATGAGGTAGTGGTAGTCGAAGAGATCATGTAAATGGTGTTAATCTCTCCGGATGAGGATGATGGGGGAGGGTAGATCTCCTCAATGAGGGGAGGAGATATTTCTAAGTCGACGTTGTTCAGCTCATACAACGCTGCTCTGTAATCTGGGATATCAGGACAGTGATGTGAGTAATGGCCGTAAACACCGCATATGGCACAAGGGTGGTTCGTGCGCAGTGACTTATCACGAGGCTTGGGATTTGGGTCGAGTTTGACAACCGGGATATTGGGGTCGTCATCCAGCATTTGCATGTGTTCCTGTAATGCAGGTAACTGTGGAAACTGATGAGTTGGCTGGCCTAACTCATCACACAACGAGCATTTGGTAGGAGCACGAAACACGGGGGGAGGTTTAACTGCTTTGGGAGGAGGTATGACAGTGTATGGTTGTGGGCCTCTGCCCCCAGTGGGCCTGATGAGAGGAGGGGGATTCGTTGATGACGAAGGAGCCATGATACCAGGAGGTGGTTGGGTAGAAGTGACAATGGGTTGCACCGGTTGCAAGATGACATTTGGTGTCGGAGGGGGAACGGGAGGCGAAATATACCACATGGGTAATCCCAAGGTTAGCGCAGGGAGACTAAGGGTAGCCATCACCGGAGCACTTACTCCGCCCGAAGGAGGGAATAGAAAGGGGATCGTGTGGATGGGTGTAACCCCAATGTGACTGGGTACCAATGGTGGTTTAGGTAACACGGATGATTGATTGTTGGGCATTTGTGTATTGTGGGAAAGAGTACAGAGGTTAGCGACGTGTGTCTCCAGTGACGGTGGTGGAATGGCCTGGAATGTAGAAGTCATCGTCGTTTCGGAGTACAGTCTGGGTCCCACAGAGGAAACAAATGAGGTATTTGCACCACAAACAGGTTGTTCAACCATGGGGAGAACATTTTCAGGTGCAGCGGGGGCCTTGGGATCGTAATAGGTGAGTTGGTCGACCTTGACCATGCGTCCCTCATGGGGGAACTACATGGTACGAAAAACGGATGAGGCAACAGCCCGCATGGCATACATGTAGCTACGACCAAGTAAAAGGTTATAGTCAAGTTGGGAATTGATGACCTCAATGTCAATAAGTACGGTTTTACCAGCTAGCTGGACGGGGACATTATGTAAGAGACCCTAGGGTTGAGCCGAACGGCCGTCGTAGGCTCGCAATGCAGTGGTGGACTGCTGGAGAGTAGGGGATCCCAACTTCTGCCAAACGAATGTGGACATGACGCATGTAGAGGCCCCTTCATTGATAATGCACCGATGGATGACAAGATTCCGAATGGAAATGAAAACTTGGAATGCTAAACTGGAAGGCAGTCGTGGTTCGGACTGGTCTGAATCGAATGCGATCAGTTGTGAATCATTGGGGTCAATAGCGCCAATGGCAGAGAGCAAAGTCTTGCGCTGCGAAGGACAATTTTTTAAGACTTCTAAAGCAGACATGGATGCAGGAGATTGGGCTAAGTCATCTACAATGTTGTAATTCGACGCAGCACGAGCATTGGGATTATTATTGATGCGGCGAAGTGGGAAGCGAGGTGCTTTGGGAGCGCCATCAAGTGGAGCCGGAGGTATACGTAACGTTTGATGTGTGTGATTAACGTTAGTGTTTTTGTCGGTAGTAGGGGCTTCGGAGGTGGAACCATATTGGTTCTGACGGGTTTGGAGGTTGGCATCGGCGGTTGACATCATCAACAAGTGGTGAGTACCTGAATCAAACATGGGTTGATCAGGAGCTGCATAAGTGATCTATTGTGGTGGTGCGTTGCCCTGAGGGGGAGCTAATGGCTGAGTGTTCACTACACCTTGGTTTGGAAAGGGATTTTCCAGCACCAAAGGTTGATGTTGAGGTGGTGGAGGGTTGGGTGGCAGCTGAGGAGCCGCTTGCCCTTGACGATGGGCATCGTCAGTCCAGAGTTTCCGAGCTCGTTCCAAATGTGGGAAAGCATGCGTGTAATGACCATAAACCCCACAAATAGAACAAGGATGGTTTGTTATGAGGTTACTATTTTTAGGCTGCCCGGGATTACGACCCGGATTCCGATTGGGGGGAGCAGCATTGTTATTTTGCGAAGGATTGGAAGGTGGAGGACCTTGCTGATGATGTTGGTTATTACCGTGGTTACGTCCTCTTCCACAGCTCTGTTGCGCACCTTGGTTGCACTGGTTGTTTTGATGTTGGGGCTGGTTGTGCTGTGTGTACACTTGCCCTTGAGCAGTGGGAGGATTTTGGTTCGCCACGGGTGCGGGAGCAGGTTGTGGTGGATAATAAACCGGTGGGGCTGGAGGTGGTCCAGTTACCTGCTGGGGTTGTTGGTAACCCTGAGCTATTGGAGGTGTTGGGTTAGCTGTCGCAGCTAGCTGTGGGTAGTACACAGGTTGAGGTGCGACTGGAGGGGTGTATATGGGTGGTGCATGACCAAACCACTGAGGTGGACATGAAGGTCCGTGGGTATGGTGGTGATGTGCCATGGGAGCATATGAATTGGTTGCTCCAGATTGGGATGTAGCCCGTGAAAGGTCGGGACCATGGCTAGGATGTGCAATGGAAAAGGGTTGGGGATGCGGGGTAATACGACCAATGATGCCATCTGTGGCGTGGGATGCCCCCGGCGCATCTTGTTGGGATGAATCAGCTCGAGTGGCGTCCGGTATAATGGTATATAGATAACCCGACTGGGCGTAAATGAGGTCAAACTGCTGGGCTTTGAGGATGGCTTCTTCTTCAGACTGGGGTCGTTCGGATGCCACATCCTTCGCAATGAGAGGGAGGAGGGATTTTAGAAACCAATCCAAGAAGATGCGGTCATCTAACTTGATTTTGTAGAGGCTTCGGCGTCGATGCCACTCATGAATGTGGTCAGTGATGTGGGTGGCCGTGTTCTGTCTGCAAGACAGTAGGATCTCAACTCCCGCATCATAGCGGATAGGTAACTGGAAGAACTGCAGGAAGGTCGAGGCAAGGGAGGTAAAGGTGGCATGGGTCCCATGGGGCTGCTCGATATACCACTTAGCTGCAGAGCCAGTGAAGGTGCGCTGTAACAGACGGAGGCGGACAGAGTCGTCCACTATGGAGTTGGAGGAGCACCATAGATGGAAGGACATGATATGGTTCTGGGGGTCCTCACCTGCCTTGCCCTCAAACTTAGGGATGTCGGAGGGGAGTTTGGTGGGCATGAGAGGCCATGTAGGATCGTGTCTGATAGGGTCATTGGTGAGCTTGGCTAAGTCTGGTAAGTTCAGAATCGCCATGTAAGGTAAGGTAGCAGATGTATGTGGCGTAGTAACTGGGACATGACTAGTCATGGTGGTATGATGTAGGGGTCCAGTAGCGCCTAAAGGTATGCTAGGTATTGAATGTATGTGTCCTCCAATAGTTGTGGTCTGGTATGGGCCAGCATTTTCGAGTGCAACATGGGTTACACCGGGGTTAGGAATAGTAGTGGTGATTCCTAGAATCTGGGTTGTGGTACTCAGAGGAGGTGTGACCCCTATGCTGGGCATACCCATAACAGGTGGTGGCCCTGTGTTGGGAATTCCTAAGGGTGGAGTGTCCGCCATATTAGGCATACCTAGGGGTGTGGTGGTTGCCATGGATGGCGCCGCAGTAGAAGGGTTGATGGACGTCTCTCCTATGGTGCTGGTGAAAAGTGGTTCGAATGGTGTTCCAGCCATAAGGTTGGTTGGAAATAACTCTGTGGGGTTTTCGGATTCTGCCTCAGAATCGGAAGTGAAGCGAGGCGTGTCAGAATCGAATGACTGTATGGTTGACCGATGATGTGTCGAGTCAAGGGATAAGGCTCTACGTTGGTGACGTGGAGAGCCAAGTAGACTGAACTCTGGGAGTTCGCCCTGAAGACAACGAGAGCGTCTAAAATTCTCAATGGTGAGAAATAAGTTTTGTGTTTAAAAATCGTCTGCGTAAAAATGGTAATGTATAAAAAAATCAAAACCCTAATGCAACCAAGGGTGCAAGAAGGGGAGTGAAAATGAAGGCTCTCAGGCCAAAAAATCAACCTCAAAAAGGCACTTATTATAGCAGTTGTGCTATAATAAGTGGAGGGATGCAAAAAATGGTCAGAGTACCAACATGCAAACAGCTTCTAGAAAAAAGAGGTGTAACTAGACCAAAGGTGGATTGTATCATGCAAACACCTAACTAAAAGTATTGTGAATCAACAAACGATATTCTCTGCAAGGTGATGAAATCCAAGTCAGACAATATGAGTGTTGAGTCAACGACTAGATATCCCCCTACCGGGAGGGACACCAGGTAATCAATCCTAAAGAATGGCAACTAGGATACTTCGTTCATGACACGTCGAGAAAAGGTAAATCTGTCGTTTGGTCCTTTTACCGCAATACCCCCATACAGGGATATCCCGAGAACTGCGAATGGTAGCCCTTCGGTTACTGAATAGATTTCGGTATTCCACTCAGGCTTCTGGAACCATCCTCGCGACTTCAACCCTCATAGGGGAGAGGCCTTCCCATAAACTGGTTGTGACCATGCCAAAAAATACTAGGAGATTTTGGTTCCCTAATGGACAACTTCTATGTCTCAGATGTAATAACTGAGGGGTGTTATTGGAACACCTATCCCCTCAATACTACCTAGCTACAAAGTTCTTTTAAGTGTTCCCCAAGTGGGGTTAAAAGTTGGTTTGAAGTTAGGGTACTTTTTAAGGCTCAGTTTAAATTAAGAGTTTGAGTGGGTGCACGTGTGGCATTTAAACTGAAATTGAAAAAAGTAAATGCTTTGCAGAAAATGTTCAAAAAACAAAGGATCTTTTGAAATAAAAAAGCAAATATTATGACTTTTTTCAATAAATGGAAATTAAATGCTTTGCAAAGACTATTCAAAAAACAAAGGATCTTTTGAAATAGAAAAGCAAATAATATGATTTCTTTAAGAAATAAATGGATTTCTTTTTCAAAAATTGCTAAGGGCAAAATATTAAAGAAGTAAACAGCAAAATTTTTTAATCTAGATAAAATGCAAAAATAAATCCTTTTTTCACTTTCTGAAAATTTTTAAAAAGAGTTTCTAGATGTGCATTCTAAATAGTAAAAAGATTAAATGGCTGTAATAATGCAGATTTTTTTGATACTGTAAAATAGCTTAGTGGGCAGAAAAGACAGTAAAAAATTATTTTTTTAAATGGATCGGCCAAATGAAAAAATTAGCATCGCAGGATTTGACAGAATAGCCGCGATGGACCGCATGAGTTTCTGTCGCACAGTCGTGATGGGCACCGCGGGTTTAAGCCGCGATGTGCAGCACGGGATTTCGTCACACAGTCATGATGTGCAGCGCGGAAAATGTCCATGAAGCCGCGATGTGCAGTGCGCAAATAGGCCGCGAAGCCGTGGGGAACCGCGCAGAAAAGAGCCATGCAGTCGTGATGAGCTGCGCGACTGTTAGGCAAAAAGCCGCGAGGCCAAAGCCGTAAGGCGACGCCGAAAAACAAATCCGAAAATTGAGAATTTCGGGCTGTTAATGGCAATAAAATGGGCCAAGATCTAGAACAGCAATGGATCTGCTGTCTAGGGTGGCAGATCTATGAATTAAACTAACTAATACAATCAAAAACTAAGCTCTAAAGCAAAAGTGAGATCTAAAGATTCGAAAGCAGCGGAGTCGCCAAAAACTGTTGGCTTGGTTTTGCAACCAAGCTTAGTGCTATGGGCACCTGCTAACTAGTAGCAGCAGTCGCGATGAGCCCTTGGCCACTCTGGTTAACTACATTCCTCCGCGCCCAGATGATGCACCCGAGGTGCGTATTCCCAAGAACGCCAAGTATTCGATTCCATTGCCACCAATGGCGAAAATCATGGAAGAAGAAGGATCCCTGCTTGGACATCTCCCGCTGGTTAAGTTTTCTGACTACAACATGGGAGATTATAGAACGTATCCTCAGTTCGCGCCAAATCACTATCTGACGGTGGTCCATAATCCTGCTAAGAAGATTGATGAGTTCGTCTCGCAGGAATTTGCAGTAAATCTAGACAAGCCTGGACTATTGAACCTGTTGAAGCTACCGCACTTCGGGCGTAGCAATGAAGTTAATGCGGTTGTCAAGGTCCTGTTATCCTACGTTCACGGTGGTTATCTTTGGCTAGGGAGGCCAATTGATCTGAATGTGGACCTGATTCATCGAATTACCGGCCTATCTAAGGTTGGTAAGGACCCCAACGTCCATTTCGTTGGTAAAGACAAGGACCGAAAGATGGCTGCACAATTGGTGCAGAAATGCAAATTATCGAGAGGAGGTCGGGCTTACGACCTCACTGTAGTTGAAGATGAAGCACTCAGATTCACAGGCAGTCTACTCACAGGCATACTTTTAATGAAATGCTGACCTAAAGAAGTCCCTGGAGTTGTTGTAGAGCTCGTAATTGTAGCTGCGGAGGGAGAGCAGTATAACTGGTGTCTCTTCCTCCTGAATTCATTCTTGGAAGACTGCTGGAACGTTCAGGACACCCCCAATCAGCTATTCCATGTCTCTTGGCTCCTGATCTTGTGTGCCTTTGTCAGGTGGAAGGAACCACCCAACACTCAGTGTCTTCCACGCTGCTCAGGAGAGGTTACAGGGATGCGCTATGTCAACCTCTGGGACTCTAGTAATCCTGTGAAGTGCAAGATGAACCATGCTGTGTTCTTCGAGTATTATCATCTCCTCAGGGATACCATCCTAGAGATGCTGAGGCTTACTGAGGAGACGACAGAACTCTATGGAACGAAGTTGTTCTTTTCTGCCAACTTGCATGAAATCTATTTCCACCCTTACGGAATTCAGTCGGGAGAATGGGCCATAGGGCTCTACCGAATGACTACCTAGGATGTGGAGGACACCGTGAAGTCCTGGACAGATGAATGGAAGCAGGCCGCTGAATCCGCTGCCATGATGCCAACCCCTAAGGCACTAGAGAAAGATAAGGGCAAGGAAAAGATCGAGCAAAAGAATGGTGAAGGTCCGTCAGGACCGGCTACCAAGAAGCAGAAGTTGTCGCACCCCGCAGAAGTGACTGGAGATCCCTATGAGATCCTTGCCGCGAGGCTCAACCAGTACTTCAAGGAGCCATTTCAGGAGCTACGTGCCTCTTAGGCCAATATCAAAAGTGCTCTGGATCTGCAGCTCATAAAGTTGAAAGGTCTTGCAGGATGAGTTGCGCAGACCCATGCGCCAGCATTCGGCTCACAGGCACTGCAAGCATCTACAAGCACCAAGCGGGTTGAAGTACCTACAGAAAGGCACACTATCGTTCACATCCCTCCCGCAAGCATGACACTCCCGGATCCTCTGGCTGCACCGCAGGTAAGCACGGTTGGCCCTGTTGAAATAAATTTGTCACTAATTCCGTTGGAAACTCTACAGTTGGTTCACAAGCAGGTCTCTACTGACTGAGAGCTAGGGAGCTCTCCACATTCCATGCCAATCAAAGACTGCAGACGCAAGAAAAAGAGCTAAGGGCAGGCTATAAGGAGATCTCTGCGCAGCTTGCACTTCACGAAGCATGAGACACTGGGCTAAGGAATGTCGTCGATGAAATCGCCCAGGAGCTACCAGCCTGCCAGATTCAACCAGACCTTCCTTTAGTTGAGAAAGTGCAATGCATTGGCAGAAGGGCGAAATCCCTAGAACAGCAAGTAGTTGCTATGGCTGAGGACCATAGAAAGCAGCTCGCCGAGTTGGAAGCTCGTGTCGTAGTACCTCCCGCAGATGATAAGCAAGAACGCCTTGAAGCACTGTGCATAGCTTCTACCCAAATGAAGTGCAGAACAGATGAAGCCCAACAGTTAATGACGCAAGCTATGCAGGCTTGGGATGAGCTCGAGAAGCTCCCTTCTAAAGTTTCCCTTTTGGAACAGGTGAAAGCAGCAGAACAGCCCCTAACTGTTTTGAACGAAGAAGCTAAGCCCTTGGAAGGCTTATCCAAAATGAGAAAGATGAGCGAAGTCCGCAAAGTCCAGCAAGAACTGCACAGGCTCAGATACAAAGATGCTACTCTCACCAACATCATTCAGCCGTTTATGGATGAGTATGCTGAACTTACTGCCCAAGCAGAGGCCAAGGTCAAAGCATTTGCTGAGTCTCAAGAGTTGGTCGATGGCGCAGAAGGAGAAGAAGCTACTTGAGACCTGGTGTAGACAGCCACGAAGTGCGTGCAAGACATGGACTCCGCTATTGCGCAGTGGAAGTAAGCCTTCGCTGCGACCCAAGCAAAGTCAGATGCACAAGTAAAATGACCGCAAGCTAGTGCGAGTGGCTCGGGGGTGAGCCATAAGTAAGTGTTAGGGGCTTGTTTGAGCATAGGCTGTAGCTATGGAAAAGCTGCCAATTTTGAGGAAAAAGCACTAAGTTTTGAAGGAAAAGTGCTAATTTTGAGTAAAAGCACCATTTTTGGCAGAAATGAACAGTGCGCGGTATGGCGCCAGATGGATGAGCTCACCGTAGATTACGGGATGGAAATCATGGATCTCACGTGCACAAGTCAAAGGAAAGAATAAATAAGGTGGCCGAGTAGAAAGCTCAACCACCACAGTGAATGAAGTGGCAGAATAGAGGGCTCAGCTACCCTCATTAAGGAAAAGTACAGGATTTATGGTTGCTCGGACCAAGGAAGAGAAACGGGCTGAAGCATTGAAGGCGAAGGACAAGGAGCGAAGAACGATGAAGCAGCGCCCATACCCATGATCTGCGTCAAAAATCGCGGAGTCTGCAGGAAGCTGCGACGTGACTGCAAGAGGCGCCTACAGTACACCTAGCCGTGTCCGCGGTTAGGGTTTTTGGGGATCACTGTTGGGAAAGGCCCACAGTTTTGTAAAGGTGCGACCCTCAGGGCCACCTATATATATGTGTAATTGAAAAGGGAAAAGGGTTCGAGAGTTAGATAGTTACTGAGTTACACGGACAGTCTAAGTTGATGTCTGAGTCATTTGTATTGCTGTATCTGTTAAGCTGTTAATGATCATTTTGTGCATGTAAGAAGACCGCGATCTCACAGGAAGACCACTTGGCGTAAGGGCCATTGCATGTATCGACTAGTAACAAGAGGACTGAGAGGGGAATGTAATTGTATGTCTTTGTCATGGTAATATCCGTAGAAGAAGAGAATAGATCTAAGAGAAGGGCTCCCAGCTGTGTGCGTGGAGTTTCCCAGAAAGATCTAAGGCTGCAGCTGTGTGCGCAGTGGAACTGTGTTATCCCCATCTCAAGATAATATAAAACACAGTTCTAGTGGACGTAGCTTCCCTCCTGGAAGTGAACCACATAATTCTTGTTATTGTGGTGATGCTTTATGTGATTGCATTTCTTTACTTTATTGTCTATGTTTCTATGAATTTTTCGCTATCTTTATGAATGATTATGTAAAGTAAATCCTGGAAGCTCCCTTAGAAGTTGTACTTGTGCATTGTCGAAGGAGTCTGTAAGAACACTGTCGCCGCAGCGCTAAAGGAGTGTGTTACTGCGCTGTGGCGCAAGGGCAGAGATGATACCTAGTGTATCGGAGGTAGCGGGTAAAAGACGCGTGTACAGGTGTGAAGCTACCATGCAGCTTGGCTGAGGAGAGTGAGTTCCAGCGCTGTAGCGTTGGGAGACCTGTGAAAGAGTAAGACGCTCTGTTCAGGGGTTACCTCTAAGAAGGGAAGAGAGAAGACTGTATACTCCACACCACCTAGGTTAAGGAAACCAGATTCCTTAGCCCCCCCATAGCCACTTCGGGTGAGACTTCGGGCTGCTGCGTAGCTCGTTGCCGAAAGGGCCAGTGCACCAAAGGGGTGTTTGTTGCTGCGCATCCTGAAAACCCGGGTCTGTCCAAAAAGCAGCCAACATGACACAATTTAGGAATATGAGATACATATATTTATACAAGACACATTTGCTCCAATGGATGAAGAAAACCAGGATGATAGTCATAACGTTGATCCTCTACTTGACAAGTCACGTCAACCTCTTTATGAAGGCTCAAAAACAAATATTCTATCTGCTATATTGTTGTTAGTGAACTTGAAGGTTTTGAATGGTTGATCAAACACCTGTCTCACAGAGATTCTAAGGTATGTAATTTGTTAATTATTTATGTCTGCATGTTCACATGTACATAAAAAGGTTGAATTTTTTCCTATATTTCTATTGTTATCTAATTTGCAAAGTATGGATGCGATATTGATGATTAATATTGTTTACATTGACTTATTCTTTTGAATTTTATAGATTGTTAGGTGAATTTCTATTACCAACGTCAAATATTTTACCATGCACATATCGAGAGATATATGTGATTATGAAAGAATTTGGAATGGAGTATTCAAGCTATTGATGCATGTCCTAATGATCATATCATATACTATGGAAAATATGCATTAGAAAATGAATGCCCACAATGTCAAACAAGTAGGTATAAAACCGATAAAGCGACCAAAAAGGTGCCTCACAAAGTTCTTCGTTATATTCCAATAATTCCATGTTTCCACCAATTGTTCAGGTGTCAAAGTATAGAACAATGTATGGATTTCCATGCAAAGAACAGAAGTCGAGACTATGTTCTTCGAATGCCTGCAGATGGTTCTGCATTGAGGTACATCAAAGAAAAGTGGCCAATTTTTAAAGAAGAACCTCGTAATGTTAAACTTTCGTTGGCAGCTGATGTTGTCAATCCACCTACTCAGTGTGGCCTGTTTTTGTGATAAACAATAACATTCCTTCTTGGATGTCGATCAAGAGAGAGCACATAATGTTGGCAATGATTGTTCCAGGTATTTAATTAATTTGTATTTTTTTGCTCGAAAGTCTAATCACTAAATATTTCATTTCTTTGTTTCGTGCATGATAATTATGTCTTTTATATATAACGACATATAGCTAAATACAATTAATCATGTATGTTGGATCAATTAGGTAAGTACCATACTAAAGATATGAATGTATATATTGAGCCTCTTATCGATGAGTTGTTGAAGTTATGGGTTGGCGTCACTATGTATGACATCTCTAGGCCAATAGGGAAAAAAAGATTTCAATTCCATGGAATACTTTCATGGACAATTCATGATGCTCCCGGGTTAACACATTTTTGTGGTATATTGTTACTTTCTTTTGTTCTTTAATATTATATATATCTATTGAAAATATCATGCATTATTTTAAATGGTAATTCTAATTCGCTACACTAATTCATATATCTTGTAGGTATTCAAACAAAGGGTCAATTTGCATGTCCATTTTTTGGTCCCAGGATAAAATCTCCTCGTTCAAGGAGTTTAGTAAAGGAAGTGTTTGATGAGTATAGGCACTTTCTGCCTAAGAACCATAGTTATCGAACTACAGACAAAGCAAAATTCAATGGTAAATAAGAGAATGGAAAAAAACTACAAAGGATGACACCTCACCTATGGAAGTTGGAATATAATAGAAATTGTCAAGGTATGCCAAATTATTTATGTATCATATTATATAAATATTTTCTTTTTTTAGTGAATTATGTTCATCGTGGTATGTACCTATATTGATTAATTAGTGTTAATTTGATTTTGTTGATGTTTCATGTATGTCATTAAGGCACAAATGGGATTCCACGAGGAATGAAAATTTACCCGATGCAATTCAGTAGGTTTCCATACTACAAGCACCTACAAATAGTTCATATGTTTGATACAATGCATATCGGGAAGAACATAACAAAATTTTTATGGCGAATATTAGATGGAGGACTGACAAAGAAAGAATTGGAAAGATTTGTAGTGACATCCAAGAAGCTAATCACGCATTGCAAAGTGTGATCATTAATTCTAATGATGATGGATGTCAACAGAATATTAGTATTCATTGGTGCTTGACGGAGTAACAGAGTAATATTGTAAAAGAGGTCATCAGAAAAATCAGGTTTTCGTCTAACATAAAGAATATATTAACGAAAAAAGGTGATTTCGGTGGGGTCACTACAACAAATCCTGGAATTAGCGTTCCATTTAGCGTCCCTTTTTAGTGTAAATTTTTTTATCATTGAGTGGTCAAAGTAGACACTAAATGAAACGTGTCACGGAAAAAACTTAAAGAGTGTAAAATAGCGTCTTTTTTTGCTTCATAAATAGCATCCTTTTTTATGTCTAAAATAGTGCCCATTTTTTAGCTTCTAGAATAGCATCCAATTTTGCTTCCTAAACGACGTCGAGGTTTGCTTCATAAATAACATCTTATTTTGCTTCCTAGAGATCGTCCTCTTTTACTTCCTAAATGACATCCCCATTAGCGCCCTATTTGCATCATTAAAAACATCATGTTAGCATTTATGTTTGCATCTACATTTGCGCCATATTTGCATCCAAATTAACATCTAATATTGCATCCATATGTGCTACCATTTAGCATCCCATTTTGCACCACTTTTTACTTCCAATATGCACCAATTTTCGCTTCTAATTTTGCACCAATTTTGTTTCATTTTTTGCATTGTGTTTTGCTACCAAAATGGTGCCAATTTTTTCTTCTATTGTTGCACCATATTTTGCTTCCGATGTAGCGCCATGTTTTGCATCCAAAGTAACATCTTATTTGCTACCATATCAACGCCGTGTTTGGATTCCTCATTTGCGTCAAGTGTTGAATCATTTTTAATGCCTGGTTTTGCATCTCTATTTATGCCAACATTAGCACCATGTTTTGCTACCAATTTAGCATCCATTTTTACTCCCACACTAGTGCCACATTTTGCTTCCTGTTTAGCTCCTTGAATTTCTTCTTGTTTTTCTTCCTCATGAACACCGTATTTAGCTTTCCATTAAGCATCTAATTTTTCTTCTTTGTTGGTCACTAGTTTAACTTCTGGTTTGGCTTCTACTTTAGCATCCAAAATAGCATCAAAAATGACTTCCAACTTAGTGCTAGGTATTGCATCCAATGTTGCTTCTAGATCTATGACATAGTGGGCTTCCATTTTAGCTCCTAGTTTTGCTTCCTATTTTGCTTCCTTATTAGCACCACATTGGGCTTGCTATTTAACACTTACAACTATATCCAATTGTGTGCTAATATATTTATTATATCAAATCATTATAATTATTTCATTAATTTCAATAGTTCTCATATATCATTTACTTCATAGTTCTAAAATAATATAATGAAACATTCAAATTAATTGTAGATACTATGATTGAAATTAATTGCATAGCATTTGTGAAGAAAATTCGACACAAACAGACAACATTTATACAAAGTAGTAACATCATCATATATATTAATTTTCCATGAAAAGATCATCGACAATTTCCAATATAGATAAATTTACAATATAATAATGATAACATCACCATTATCTTTCATCAAAAGAAGTGAAATTATAAAACATCATCACATCAATAACCTATCATACAGATCATCATATTAAAGTTAAAAGAACAAGTGAACGATATATATAGTGAAAATACCAATATCACAAGAAAAATCTTTTTTAATATCCATATCTAGAAATATCAAAATGATCCAGGATAATCAAAGTTTATATGTCAACATAAATCCACCATACAAATCAAAATGATGGTAATTTTATATGAACTTGGATCATCACAAAAATAAGAATACGTGTCTAGTAGCATCGAGAAAGCAATAAACATCCACAATCTCAATAGTAGCATCAATGTCTACCATCATCATCATCACCACCACCATTATCATCATCATCCTCATGTCTATCCCAACATTATATTCATCATCATTTTCATTTGATCCATTTGCATCATTATTAGCAATATCTTTCTCGGGTACATCGGTGACAACATAATCTAGATCATCTGAGTCATCTTCACCATTTTTCTGTAAACAACAAAAAAAATCAATTTAAAACATTAGTATTAATTTCATTACATAATATGCATATTTTGTGTTATATTGCAAATATTAGTGTGATAATTTATGCATTCTCACGAGTTTTCCAACCATGAATATAAACATCACCTCATCAGTAGATAGTAACCACACATATAAAGTGTACTTATCCTACTAACAGAAGACTCTCGGTAATTTTTATCCTTTAAATTTGTCCTTGCTGATCAAGTGCAAGAAGTGTCTGTACAAAGCTTATTCTCACTTTTGCTTTTAAATCTCGTGACTCTCTTCTTGCCTAATTGTAAATTTTACATACCCCTTTTTCTATATAATCGGCTGTTTTAGAAGACTTTAACATAGCAATTTGTTATCAAAACTTTAACATAACAATGTATTGTCATAATTTTCAGGACAGTATTAGCAGAATATGCAGGGGCTATGCTGGGAGTATTATCTGCATTTTTGTATGGGCGAAAGGGTCAAATTTGGAAAAAGGTAATAGGTATTTGACTTTTTTTTATTTGGATAATTCATCATTTCTCTATTTTTTATCTTTATTTGTAGTCATTTGTGCATTTAGAGTTGCCTTCAGCACTCCCACATTACCATTCTTTCTAGTCCCATTGACCTATTTTATTCATTTGTGGACATTAATAAACTTCTTTTTTTCTTTCTTTCTACATTCTACTTATCAAAATGTGTACATAAATATTGGTAGGTATGTATTGTCTAACCTGGTTTTGTCTTCCCTGAATTATGAATCTATTTATTTGCATGCTTGGTAGCTTTTGGTTTCTTGTTGGTTATGTCTTGTTGGTTTGCTTTTACTTTGATTATTTGTTGCAAGCAATTTAACATCATTGTTGGCATTATAGTTAGAATTGTGAATTGCTTTTAAAGTCACACAGTTTGATTAGGAGTGAGAGGATTGCACAAAGAGGAAGAAGACATTAAACAATCACATGCATGCAAATGGAAAGATAAACATGCAGCAGATGGGTATCATATGTTATGAAAAGCATTAGACAGAAGATCCTTTCCATGATCTCCACCTAAGATGGGAAAGTAATGCTGTGAATTTAGAAAATGATGATCATCTCTTTTAACAGAGAAAATATCCATGCTAATGGCGTAAGTAGTCTCGTTGCTAGAGTTGGTTGACAAATATGGACCATCAATTGAAAGACACTACACCACTAGTTGTCTATGTAGTTGTATTAGATTTAGGGAAATTTCCAATATCTGATCATATTAGAAGAAGTTCAGTTGACTAAGTATCACTTTTGCAGACCTCTGGATGGCCATTCAATTAAGACAAGTCAAATTAAATCTTACTAAATTCTGTCCCCTTTTCTTCACTTTTAAATTACATGTCGATCTACTTTAATAAGTTTATAGCTGGTTACCATAATTTATTGCCTAGGACAATTTTCACCTCATTGAATTGGGGATATGGTTCTCTGTAAATTGGCCCTTAATTGTTGGAATTATCTTGGGGGGCAATTGTTGCTCCAGAATGCAAGTTTAACCCAAAAAGGTATCGCACTAACATATAACCTCTCCTTTAACTTTTGAGTATTTGGCTCAAGTAATCACGCTGAAGCAATATGTGCAGTTGAGGAAAACTTTTCAAGCTGAAATAGGTTTTAGAGTTGACATGCTGGAATTTATGCACATGCCCTGCGTACAAATGGTTTGATGGAGAGAATAGTTGGGGCGGATAGTTGTGTACTACACTCAAAAACATCCATGTTCGAATTATCTATATTTTCTTCTATTGGGAAGGATTCCCAACAACTAGTTAATGTAAGCTTTTGTAGATTAGACTTCATTTGAAGGGTTAACTAATTTTAATTTGTAGCCATGACAACTAAGTTGAAGGAAACATGGGTTTGGACCATGCATACCCCAGAAACACTGATATGCATACCATGTGTGGGAAATGCCCTGAAATGTTTCAGATGGCATTTCATGATTTTCAATTTCCTTACAACAGAGAGTAACCACACATTCGATTTTCTTACAAAAAATACAAGGATATTACCTGATATAAAAGGAAAGATCATAAATGACGAGATAGTCCTCAAGATGGATATGATTCGAGCCTGTATCTAAAAATGGTCTTAGCTGGAATAACACCTATATAGAATCATAGATAACTTTCTAACATGCACATTACAGAATTCTGGGATAATCAGATGCTGTAAACTTCCAACTACAAATGTCATTCTGGTTTGGACCAGGTCTAGGAAGAATATTTTGTCCCTGCAAAAAAGAAGACTGTGTAGAGGGTATTTTGAATGAGACTGCAATCAAGTTTCGTTGCATGTATTGTGTATGGAGTAGCAATCAATATAGTGTTCTATATAGTCAGAATGAAAAGAGCTGATTTGATGGCCTTACAGCATGGTAACTTGAAAAATTCAAAAAACAGGGCACGAGCATGGCAGAGGTGTCATCGAGGTTAGTTGTGACATCGAGGGGTTTCTCACTGTTACCTTTACCCAAAAAAGGGATAGAGGGAGGAATTTCTTTAGGTTTTTTAAATGACAAAATATTAAATATTTTAGTTTTTTCAAGTTTTTGATATTATCCAATATTTTCCCCGATATTTTCTTTGACACTATTTACACCATTGCTTTGACTGTACATGCATGGAACACTAGACTTGGAGACTACTACTTCAAACAGAACTCAAACTCCTTTCTGCATGCCTTTACTTGAGAGACTAGGCCATTTCAGGTTGTGCCCTCAGGATCTTCAGCAGTAACTCTTGTTATTTCTATCAGGTAGTTAACTACAGGTTTTGATGGTTTCACAAGTAGATCCATCGCAGTCCCTAAATTTTGATCCACCGCACAAACCTTCACAACTTCCTCTGATTCATATTCACATCGGACCATCTCACAATCTATAGATATCACCATCCCTCATGCTAGGAAGGAAAAGAATATAGTCTTTCAGATTTTGGATGTTTATAAGGTAAATGTACTAGCTCCTACTCTACTCAGGAGACGTGTCTAAAGGCCCCTTCATATGTGATCGCAATCCGTTCCTTCTGATTTTTCATTTCCTTAGTCTCCTTGTTGCTTGGTACAACACCTAGCTCAACCCTAGCCACCTATTCTGCAAATTTTAGTGTGCTTCTTATCTCAGAATAAGATTCAATATCTGGATTAAGTTGTATAAACATAAGAGTTTTTGCATGTCTACCTAGGGAATCCTAAATAATCTGAGTCATCTTGCTGTTATTGTCACGTCCCCTCCCATCCTACCAGTTAGATGGAGAGGATCGTGAGGTTAAACCGGGCATCTAGCCCCATAAATCAGTCATTAAACATTCAATTTAAGAAGAAGATGGACATATGCAATTGAATAAACATTTGAATACACAGCGGGAGTAAATTCATTAACACATCCATCATACATTCAATATATTCATCAATTAAACAATTGAAAGATAGCACAAGAGAATACTTATCTTAATGAAGTAGTCCCAAACAACCAGCTACGCTTCTGCAACATTCCACCCAACCATAGGCCAGTGTGCTCTTCAATCTCTCAGCACCACTGCCACCCCCGAGCTGGGCATGATCTCCACAAAGAACTAGGGAACAACAGGGTCTCACATAGCCATAGATACACCAGAATTAGCCATACCAACTAGCAGTTGGGTTTCTGAGGTGGCTAGGAGATGGACGCATATAACAGCAAAAAGAGTAAGTGTTGGGCATGAGAAAAACGGTTCTATAGTGAAGTTCCCAAGAATGGGTTTCTAACTGTTCCAGAAAAACATGGGCAACCAAAACGAAAGGAGAAAATGGGAAATCAACCCCAGGAGAGCAGATTCATTTTCAGAAGAATACTCATGGGCATTTCGTGGGCAAAAAAGGCCTCCATAACCCCAAAAATCGTGGCTCACTTCTCCCAGCCAATGAGCTAACCAAAAACGAGTTTATGGGCATGGAAAAACACAGGAAAATGGTGAAAAACGTGAAGGATAGAACCCCAACAGGCTCAGACTGCGTGAGAGGATGAATGCCATGGGTGAAGAATGGCTTTTGGGCCAATTTCGTGGGGGTTTTCTTGCCCAACAAGCAAAAACACAATTTTCCAAGTCGATGGCTTGCCCATGCACGAAAATTGACAGCCATACCTCTCCCATCCCAAGGCATTTATTGTCTCAACCAATTCTTGGAAGGATTAAATGATTGGGTGCATGAGACCAAATGGGTAGTTGAGAGTTCATGGGTTTCCTCAATGAAATGGCTTAACACCATGGCTCAAGGGTTTGGCTATTTTTCCCTCCCTATTCCTTGTAAAGATCATGCCCCCGCCTCTTTGTTGCATTGCGTAGTTGATTGTGGGTTTTTCATTAAAATTACATATTTACATGATGTCCGATTTTACATTGTGCACCCCTAGCACAAGAACTCTATGCATCTATTCTAATTGCCGATACATAGAACATTAAATCAATGGCGGGGCCTTGGCCTTGAGCTCCTCACAATGACTAAATAACAATATTTACATCATTTACAATATTATTGCAATAGGGTCAAGCTGGGGACATTACAGTTATGATATGGGACATGACCAGTTTTGTTAGGTAAAGTAGATATGACATCCCCAATAGCTGAGAGATATTTATTGATATGTTTTGCTTCTATTTCCATACTACTATTTTAAATATTTCGTCCATATCCCTCAAGGAGAAGGATAAAGTTTGAGTTGCTTTGACGAGCATGTCCACAAGACTGAATAAATCTCCTCTATACTTTTTTTTGGCAAATTAAAATGAATGACACAGCTACAACTACACACATCAATTCCCTCTTTAACAACATCAATGGTAACCAAGACATTCACCTTGCCAGTTGAAAAACATGTAAGTGTTTTTTGCTGCTTATTCCCACACCATACAAAAGTTGCTCTAGATAAGTAGTCACTCATGAAAAATGAAAGGGAATCAATTTGTTGCATCAAGCTTGAGATTACTGCTTCTATGATCACTCTTTCGATGAATATAATGTAGTGCATATCTTCATCATTCCTCTGCTATAAAATAAGTTGCACTAGCAGATACACTTTGGGTGCTAAAAGACCCATTTCAACTGCATCTAAAATTCCTTTTGCTGGTTGTTTTTAAGGCTTCTGTTTGTATATTACTTGTTATGTTTACAACTCTTGCTATTTTGCTTTCTTTCCCAGTAGTGAGGTGCCTTTGAGTAAAGGAGATGCAAAGGTGAGAAAAATCTGGGGCTATCCTCCAAAAGATTGTTAGCCCTAGGTATCTTGATCAAATAAACAATACCATTACTTTTTGCAACCATAACTCTCCCTTTAGACCACCACACAAAATATATGATGCCGTTTAGACTTACAGTATTTCGTCCTTCCACAGAGATTTCAGATAGATAACATCAGTGAGTGAAATTTCACAAATAGACAGTGGGTTTCCCTCTAGTGTTAATAAACAGAAACTTCCTATCAAATCCAACATTCCAAGATGCCTGCCACAACATGAGAAGACAACTTTTGGAGCAGATAATGGCCCTGTGTGCCTCTTTGGAAAGGTGAGAACACCTTTAAACTCTGAATTGGTACATATTAACTCTATATCTAATGGATGTTGTCTTCTTAGTTTCAACTGTTGGGATGCCTTGCTGTTCAAGAGATTAACTGTACTATTTTCCTCAATGAGTACAATCCACTAGAAAATGCAATCTGATGTAATGACCATGATGCTAGACCTATCATATATCTCTTCACTCCTATCTTCCTAAACAAACAATCCAACTGTTGTTCCTGCTACTTGTAAATTTCTAAAATATTCTTCATCTCTTCTTCATTTGATTTTAGAAAATATATAGTATCCAATCTATCATATTCTGCAAGAATATTCCAACGGTTCACCCAAATGCCATGAAAGAACACCTTGGATTCAGGCAAAGCAGTAAGGGTTTGGAATACTTTCATGAAGTTGTCATCTTTCCTCAAAATTGTAATCTAATTTTTTAATAAGACCTCAATATATTCACCACTTGCAGAAAACACAATTGCTCTTCCCCTATTACCAATGAAGTGTTCTTACTAGCTAACCAGCCAATACTTAATAGTTTCAGCCCATCTATTCTAACATCCTCAGCCTCAGCAAAATGCCTTCTAGCCTCAACTAGTCCATCAATTGTATCAATCCACACAACATTTTCTTCTGGAACTAAATCCTGTAATTGTAAATAATAGGTCTCAGTAGAAACCATTTCCTTGACTGGACAGATCTAGTGTTAACAACTTAACACAGTCCTATTTTGTACTCGTAGTGGGTGGCAAATGTTGTACCAGTCCATAAGAACAGTGAAATTATAATTTGCATTGATTTTCGAAATTCGAACCTTGCATTCTTGAAAGATAACTATCCTTTGACAAGCATGGACTGTGTTACAAACAGTTATAGGTGTTGGAATGATGTCTAGGTTGGATGGATTCTGAGGATAAAACCAAGCATTGGTTGATGAAGATGACCAGTACAAGATAGCGTCACCACTCCTTGGGGAACATACGCCTAGGTCTGCATGCCTTTTGAATTGATAAATGTTGGGGCCACATTTCAAAGAGCCATGGATCATGCTTTCTCTGACTTCCCTAATAAATTTATCATGGTTTATCGAGATGACTTGATAGTTTATTCTAAATGCAAGGTAGACCATGTCATGCACCTGAGGAAGATCTTTGACAAGTGTAGATCCTTTGGAATCTCACTTAACCCCAAAAAGTGTAATTTTGGGGTAGTCAAAGGAAGATTATTGGGGCATCTGACGTCCAAGAGTACAAGCTATAAAACAGATTCAGTTACCACGAAGTAAGACAGGTATCCAATCCTTCTTTGGGTGCATAAATTTCCTACGAAGATTTGTGCCCAATTTCACTGAAATCACTTATACTATCTCAAGTATGCTCAAACAGGACATGATATAGTTTGGACTCAAGAGGCTAAGAAAGCATTCAAGAACATAAAACAAGCCCTATGTCAAGCTCTAATATTGGTAAGCCCATATTATAGTTAAGAATACCAGATCTTCTCCTTTGCTTCTGATTTTTCTTTGGCTGCTATATTGTTACAGAAAAATAGTGATGGTCTTGAGCAGCATATAGCCTTTATGAGCAAATCCTTGAAGGGAGTTGAGCTAAAATACACCACCATGGAAAAGAAGGCTAATGCCTTGGTTCATAAAGGCTATAATGACCATCTCACATAGAGGGAAATTGGATGGAGAGTTGGATTCTCGCTCGAGCGAGCTGTACTTCCCAAACCGAGATATGATGCCTTCCAAGAGCAGGTCACTGGTTTTTACAGACCAAGAGACAATAGAGTGTTTTTTACAGTTACAAACCCATTGGTACCATACAAATTGATTAGGTTCTAAATACAATGATGTAATAGTTACCTTTTGTAAAGTTGGCACTTGGTGTAGATTAAAGAATTTCTCCATCTAGAATATTAATGTTATTGGATCATTTCCATCAAACTTTCTCATATCAATCTTGGGAATGAAGTAGTTCCTTAGTCCTATGTTGAACCTTTGATGATGTGATGAATGATCAAATATCAGGGACTCAAACCTCTTGTTCTACAAATGTTTTTCAATTTTCTCAACATGTGATTGGGATAAGTACATATTATTCTCATTATCCCTTTTTTTATGATTTTAATTATGAGTAAATATATGTCTCATATCATTTAGCATTACCCCCTCCATAACATCGATATCCTCTTTACTAACTATCTTTTCAAGATCCTCCTTGTTGGAATACTGAGATGGGGGGGGTGAATCATTATTCACACAATTACCACTTTTGACCACAATATATAATCATTCACTTTATTAGCAGTATATCACTACATTCAATACATCATGAGAAGTATAAATAAAAAGTGCACAATAAACAACCATAGATACACAGTACACCAGAATTTACGTGGAAACCAAAATGGGAGAAAACCACGAAATGATTTCTTATATATATATCAAGATTACATTCAATTTATTTACCAACACCAACTGGAAGGAAGCACCAACTCCCTGATTTTTTAGCACCAACTAGAAGGAGGATCCAACCCCCTGATTTATGGGAACCAACATGAAGGAACCTCCAACTCCCTGATTTACCAGCATCGACTGGAAGGAGGCTCCAACCCCTTGAGATCACAGGCTCCAACTTGAATATCTACATCTGCTTCAACATATGTACCACTGCACACTTCTGCTGGTAATTGTTTCTCCAACTATCTTCATATTCTCCGTTGACATTGTACAACATTGTTATATATACTTTTTCAAAATGGCTTCAAGGATTATCATAGACCACCTCAACATTTAGTCCAGAATTTCCCATTTGTCATCCATGATAAAATTAAGTCCAACAATATCCCATTTGATATCAATGACAACATTAAGTCCAACAATCTCCCCCTTTTTCATTGATGGAAGCACCCCTTTGTCATTACACTTCGACTCTTCTACCATTATACCCCTTTGTCATTACACTTTGAATATTCCACTATCATACTCTTTTGCTTTTGTGCTCCCCCTTACTACAATATTATGGTTACTTATTGTTTCCTCCCCCTATATTCATTTCTCCCCTTTTGACATCAATGGAAAAGGTATTCATATTCTGATTATGTGATTTTTCCATTTCTACTCCCCATGTGTAGGTTCTTGTTGCTGACACATCATGTTGTTTACATTGTTTGTCCCTTAGATAGTTCTCAATATGTTGCAAGTACTCTTCCAAGCTTACATATCTAAATTGATATTTCCTCTTCTGGATAACATTAAATTGATCCGTCATTTTTAATGTACCCATAAATGCTAAGGATTTTACATGGGTAACAAATTAACACAGGCATGCAATATTCAACATTAAATAAGATAGAGAGGAATTTGTCAAATCATTCATGAATGCAACCTTAATTTTGCGCCATTTCAATCTTTCTGGGAGCATACAATTGTAAATCCTTCTTAATGCAAAAATTATTGGTTATGAGTGATAATTAAATACAAATCCTACCAGAGTTAGTAATTGTATTTGAAATTCTTCGAGATCATGTGATTCTTTCAGGTGCATTGGATCTGTGTTTCATTCTCCCAATGTTCATCCACTCGGCAAATAATCATTATGTTAATCCGATATTTGTCACAATGTCTGATCCTTTTCAACAAGTTAATTTTGTGGTCAAAAGTTTCGTGGCAGTTCATTCATAGCAAATAGAGTTCACAAACCTTAAGAGAAACTTGGATAAATGGGCATCTCAAGTAAAATAAGCTGATATTAGAGAGTGGTATGTTCAGATGCATATTAATCAGATAGATGCTGAAGAAATTGAAGTTATGAAGAAACAAATTGATCAGTTGGAAGAGCAGCATGAACAAATTCTGGTTCTTTTGAAAGAACTTCTGGTAATGCATGGAACTACAAATTTCAATGAGAAATCATCGTCGGATACTAAATTGCACCTCTCACTTCCGAATTCATGACTTCAGCTTCAATTGCCAGTGAATTATCCGCTAGTGTTGTTGTAATTTTGACTAGTTCTCCGGATGTTAGAGTTGTAAATGAGAAGGAACCATCAATTTTGTAATGCCATTTGATAGTCTTCCCAAATATGGCATATTTTATTGACTCTAACTTCTACGTAGAAAGCAATTCTCAATAAAATTTTATTATTATGGATGAATTCATTCTTGTTCATATATGTAATGCAACTTATTCTGTACTGTTGATAGACTTGCCAATTGAAATGTATGTAATTTCCTAGACAGTGGTTCCTATATCAAAATCAGCTTGATAGAAATGTGAATGGATCCATGATAGTCTTCAAATGTCTTATGACTTTGATTTTCCTTTCATCTTCTAGGATCATTATACTTTTCCCTTGAATTCATGCTTTTTATATAATCTTCTTTTGAACTCAAGGATCTTCATATAACATTCCAGAAATTAGCATGAAATGCAACAATCTTTTGCTTCCTTTGTACTAATGTCATCTTCTTTGAAAACACATATCATTTGTAGTTTTTATTATCCACTTTTGAGATTATGAAGACTTCTCGAAATATGTCTTTTAATGTTTCACAATATCACTTCTTCTTTTCATCCACAAATTGTCAATTTTATTTATAGTAGTATGAGGCATGGTATTTGTTGAATCTCCTGCTGAGCTTCAACAATTTTGTTCTTTGTGTCCAAAACCATTGCATACATAACATGTTATGGTATGATAATATTTTGCAATGTGTCCATAATGAGTGCACCTTAGACACTTAATTGTATTGTTGAATTGTTTTCTACCATAATTCATACAATCTGATGCTCTATGTCCATATTCATAACAATAGAAGCAATATCTTCTAAAGAAATTCCCATACCTGGATTTAACCTGCTTTGATGACCTATTACGTTCTAGGTTTTTTTGATAGGACATGATTTCCTGTTGTAGTTCCTTCTGACTTACTTCTTCATAGATTTCCTTGGTGACTGAATTCTTAGCATTCTAGTTTTGTGCCTTCGACTGTTGCTTTTTTCCATCTCAGCATGCTCTTATCATCCCTATCCTTTTCAACTATCTTGTCATATCCAAGACCGATTTTCTCGCTTGGCGAACTATGGTTGTTTAATATTTCGTCAAGGATTGATGAGCTATTCTTGTGGTTGTCATTTGTTTCCTCAATTCTTCTTTTGAATTATTCTACTTTTAACTCGATATTGTGACATGTACCTTCTTCCTTCGTTAGTTTACTTCTTAGAACTTCCTCTCTTCCTTTTAATTCCTCAAGTTGGGTTTCCAACCCACTAACATATTTTCTTGAATCTTCCAGAGCTTCTAAATTTTTGTCATTTGACTTCTGCCTATTTTCCTTTGTTAGATGAGCAATTTCTACATTCAAGTTTATGATTTCATCTTCTTTGGTCCTTAAGACTTGTGCACCTTGACTCTTCAAGTTAATCATTTCTTTAGTAACCAATTCACACTCTTCTTGTTCCTTTATTTTAGACTCCTTATGCACTTGCTGTAACAACTCATTTTTCTTTTGATCTTTTTCCATTTCTTTTAAACAACACATAATTTTACTCTCTAGAATTTCCAAGTCATCCCTTGACATCTCAACATATGACTCATATTATGACCCTTTGAACGCTTCTAGTGTTACTAAAACATCTACCTTAAGCTTCACCGTGTCTTGTTCTTCATCTGTAACAGAGCAATTATCCTCACTACTTGAATTTATGCAATCTGACTTTGGCATTTGATAGTCTGATTTCAGTTCTCGTAATTCCTTTTTTAACACAACGCTCTCAATTTCTATATTTTCAGTCATCTTCTTCTTGCTTTCCAATTGACTTGTCAGTGCTTCTTCTACTCTTTTTGCTTCTTCAAGTTGGGTTTTCAGTTCTGTGATGATATTCTCATCTTCATTTTTTTTTATGATTTCTTCTTTGAGCTTCACTATTTTCTCTTTCAGTTGCTTGTTATTTTGGCTAGAAAAATTTAGATCAATTAGTGCACCAATAAGTCCACCCTCAAGATCAACTTATGCTCCTTCGTCATTATTTTCTTCCTCAGGTTTTTATTCACTATTAGTGACTATTTGATCTTCATTTGGAGTTACTATTTCCATAAACAACATTTTGCTTGAGTCATTGTAACTATCATATTCTTCATCAGATGAGATACTGTCTTCTTTTGAGTAAAAAATATTCTTTTGTACGTCAGACTGTTTGGTTCTAGGATTTCCTTTCTTATATTTCTTTTCCTTTATTTTATTATAATACTTATCTTCATCATCACTATTGTCCATTTTTCCATGTGGACATTTTGAAGCATAATGGCCAAATTTTCCACAATTAAAACACATGAAGGGTAGCTTACCTTTGAATTTTCCTGATCCTCTTTTGAGTTTTCGAACAAAATTTGTTTCTTCAACATTTGACTCAATGTTGGACTCACTACTTGATTTTCATCACTGGGTTCTTGTCTTCTTGGTATCCTTGAATGCTACTTCATGTCGTGAAGTTCCTTTTCCTTTGTCTATCCTCATCTCATATGCTGTAAGGATTCCTTGTAATTCTTCCATTGTTAGTGCGTCTAGGTCTCGAGCTTCTTCAATGGCTAATATATTTGAGTCAAATTTCATTGGGAGGGATATAACTACCTTTTGTACAATGAATTTTTCTTTCAACTCCTCTCCTAGTCTTCTGATGGAGCTTACTACTTCGTTAATGCGAAGAAAATATGCTACGATGTTTTCACGTTTATTCATCTGAAGTTTTTTGAATTGTACCCAATGTACTTGAACCTTTGATTTCTTGAATCCATCATATCCTTGATATATGTTCTTAAGCCTATCCCACATTTCTTTTGCTGAGGTGATATGCATGAACTTTACTAGCTCTGTTTCTAACAAACCATTGAAGATAACATTTATGGCTCTTGCATTATTACGATACAACTTCTTTCCATCAACATCCATAGGAGGATCTTCTAGAACTTTGTATACATTGACAATAGTGATCCAAAATTCAAGTACTAGAGATATTAGATATGCACGCATCCTTATGCTCTAGAGTTCGTAATTGCTCCCATGAAAGAGTGGAATTCTACATGATGGAATCCCTTCATGTCGTTCCATGGATCTTCCTTCCAATGATTAAACTGTAACTTGATGGAACCCTCTCTGATACCAATTGTTGAAATACTGAGAGGGGGGGTGAATTAGTATTTGCACAATTACCACTTTTGACCACAATATATAATAATTCACTTTATTAGCAATATATCACTGCATTCAATATATCATGAAAAATATAAGTCAACATTGCACAATAAACAATCATAGATACATAGTACACCAAAATTTACGTGGAAACCCAAATGGGAGAAAACCACATAATTCTTTATTATATATATATCAAGATCACATTCAGTTTATTTATTAGCACCAACTGGAAGGAAGCACCAACTCCCTTATTTTCTAGCACAACTAGAAGGAGGCTCAAACCTCCTGATTTACAGGAACCAACCTAAAGGAAGCTCCAACTCCTTGATTTACCAGCACCAACTAGAAGGAGGATCCAACCCCTTGAGATCACAGGCTCCAACCTATCCTTGCCTCGTCCTGCTACCATGATATGGATAAGATAATTAATCTATCACTATCAATGTCTCTGTCAATTAATTTGTTCCATCATTAGCTATGAATTAGATTTGTACTTCACTGAAATCTACTTCGACTTTCTCAATCTTCTATGTATCAACTGTTTCTTTCTTTACCTTCGAATTATCCAATTGCAACGTGTGACTTGATTATGTGCTTACTTCAAATCTAGTTGTGGTCTTTCACTTATTCTGCACGGTAAATTAATTCAACTTATACAACTGTGACGTGTGAATTGATTATAAACTTTCCTTAATTTCTCCTATGATCTTCCAACTGTGACATGTGACTTTTTTCTATACTTGCTTCACACTATGTTTCTTCTTCAAATTAACTAGACATTGATTCCATTCCAAAAACCCTGAAATTTAAAACTTCAGACCATCCATAGTCGCACTCACACCTTTCACGCACCTTCATTCCCAAAGTGCATTAGTCCTTGTCTACTTATAGATTTTCTTATGTCCACATGAGGGCATAAATGTTTTCTTTATTACCTAAATTTAATCAATTGGAAACAACAAATATTCGAAAAATAAGGCTTTGTACCACAACATGGGGCTTATACCCCATCCTTCTACAATACTTCGTTGGCTTGTCAATTGTGTTGCGCACTCTGACCGACGTCCTACTTGCTTGTTATCTTTGACTTATCTATTATATATGTACTTCGACATGAACATTTTGACACACAACATGCTTCGACGTATCGACTGCGTGCTCACTCCAACTATATGTATCTTCTTCGACATATGTACCACTACGCACTTCTACTGGTACCTGTTGCTCCGACTATTTGCATCTAATTTGACATGTGCACTACTGTGTTGACATTGTACAACATTGTTATATATACTTATTCAAACTGGCTTCAAGTATTTTGATAGACCACCTCAACATTCAGTCCAACAATCTCTCATTTGTCATCCATGACAACATTAAGTCCACTAATCTCTTGTTTGACATCAATGGAAACATTAATTCCAACACTCTTTACCAGTCATATCCTTAGCAATCTTTTCCAACTCATGTTAGATATTGTTTCTTGTGTTTACCAATTGAACATGTGTCACTGACCTATCATTTAGTTCCTTAAACTTGGCCTCCAAACTGGATAGTTCATTACAAATTTATTCATTTTCTTCACGATTCATGGTTGATATTTTGGGAGGTTAAGTGGGATAAAAAAAAATTTCTCCACCTCTTTCCATTAGACTCCACTTATATTGACCAAAGTTATTCTATATTTCCTCATCATCGCACCTTTTAAATCACCCAATAAAAAATTATGCATGTTTCAAGTTAGCATACCTTTAAAAACCTTGGTTTGTAGGTTGTCTTATTGGTCGGCCTTTCTCCTAAGTTATCTTTGAAACTTCATCCCTTGCGATTCTAAATTTTTTTTATTAGTATACTAGTATGTCTTATTTGTAATTCCATAGGATTGACCCAATCCTGATGTGCCAAGAGAAATTTATGACAACTTTCCCACTACTTGTTATTTTTGTCCTTTTCGGGAGAGTGAATTGTATGGACTGACACATGTTTGATTTTCCTTTTCTATTTATGAACTCTTTACCACAAACACTAAAGTATGTATTCTTTATGATGTATTAGGTGACACTCAATTTGGATCTCCCAAGCTTTGTATAACAATTTTACCTATAACACATGTTTGACACTAGTTTTTGGACTAGTCACAAACCCTAACTTCCACAGACTATAACTCCTAACTTATAATGAATCAGGAATAGAAATTTTTACAAATACGTCACTATATACTTTGAGGATTCTCAAAAAATTTCTATCTTAAACATCCCACCAAAAAATTTATAGCGAAAATGGCTCTCATACCAAATTTCATGCACTAAATTCCCAAAATAGCATAAAAGTAGAAAGAAAGAGTAACCCATTGCCTTGAGAATGATATAAGGAGATGAATACAAATACACTTTGAGAGATTAACCCCTTTATACAATGTATCATATACCAAGAAAATATGAGATCATCCTAAAACTAGGTCTCCTTGGTATATATATAAGAGACAGGGTACAATTACAATTCTAGTCAATCATATAATTACAATTAAAGTCATATTTGATTAATAAAGACAATACTAATATAAAACAATATACAATCCTTAACATCAATATTCCAATTTAACGGATTTAATTAATTATGAAACAATTTGTCTTCTCAACTTTATAATAAAGTTGATCCATAAAAATAAGATTTTTTTTTACTATTTAAGATAGAGTTACATTAAGCTCTCTAATAATCCAATCATCCATGATTTCTCCAATAAATATGGAGGAGAGCACATTCCTCATAAATAGGTAGTATTACTTTTTTTTGTGAGCCTATTCTCCATCAACTATTAGTTTGTCATTTTCAATTTTTAGTAGTTCTATTTATATACTATATTTGTTTGGTTTAGTAGTGATTAGTCATTAGTGAGTTATTTTATTTTAAATAATGATGAGTGCATGGCATGCAATAGCATGTGTTCACCACATAGAGGAGTGTGTTTGGTGTGTGGCCACCAATGTGAGGAATGTGATTTATTGTCATTTTCAATTTTTAGTAGTTCTATTTATATATTATATTTGTTTGGTAGCATGTGTTCACCACATAGAGGATTTTGTTTGGTGTGTGGCCACCAATGTGAGGAATGTGATTTATTGTCATTTTCAATTTTTAGTAGTTCTATTTATATATTATATTTGTTTGGTTTAGTAGTGATTACTCATTAGTGAGTTATTTTATTTTAAATAATGATTTGAGTGCATGGCTTGTAGTAGCATGTGTTCACCACATAGAAGAGTGTGTTTGGTGTGTGGCCACCAATTGGAGGAGTGTGATTTATGTATATTGACATGTGTCTACCTACTTTGGACACATGTGGGGCACATGTGGGGCACATTACTTAAATATTAAAATTTTTATATTATTAAACATTTTGCATGCATAAACCCCTTCCTTAATTTATAAAAAATTAAAGGTGGGTTCATTAGAAAACAATAATCCATTGTAATTATTCTTTCACGGTCAATGAAAAGAGTTATGTTATTATTCAAATTTCTAAATTGTTGGTTATGATTTACATATTTAGTATTTCTCATATCTATATTTATCACTTTCCAAATTAATTTTGTGATATGTACGGTCTACACTTTGGATTTACTATAATGAATTTAAAAAAGTCAACACGCATAGCCCAACTACCATGATTTAGAGGCCACATGTACAAATTATTTAATTTATTAATGCCAAAAACAACTAAAACATGTATAGAAGATACTACTTTTAGGCAAGCGACTAATGATACTAAAATTCCTATTCCAATCCCTTTTATTGTGATTAAATTTTACTAATACTTATCTTATTCATTAAGTGGTTGAGTATATTAGTTAGCTTGTACTATATTTATTAGTTTAATTCATCATTCATTGTAGTCATTTTTATCAATTTAATTAGTTTCTGATTGTCTATTTTGTAATATGTTTACTAGTGTAACCCTTTAAAGTATATTTATTATTTTAATTAGTTATTAATTAGTGATCATTTTTACCAATGATATTAGTCTTAATCTTTGAATGACTAAAGCCATGGAAAGCAATTGGACTAAAGAATGCAATTGCATTATAAGGTCGCACTTGTACAGATCGAGCAAGTTCAAATTGACGTAACATGAAACCTATTAAACCGAAAGCACCATGAAGAGAACGAAGGGTTAATATAATCCTAATCTTTTACGAGGCAACTAAAATTATATATATATATATTATTTTATATTTATTAATAATTTATGAAATATAAAATTATTATATTTATTTTTTATTCAATAGTTTTTTATTTATTACTAGTTTATTAAACTTATCATATTCCATTTATATTTATGGTTGATCTAGATGTCAATGCAACTAATATATAAAATAATTATATATTTAAATAATAAATAAAAACAACATACATATGTGAAATAAATTTGCATTAAACAACATTACACATCAAATTAATTAAGTGCCACACATATAAATGAGTGGAAAGAGATTAAAATTATTAAAATAAATAAATTGACATTGATTAATAATATTATACATAAGATTATATATTTTTTTGTGAGAAAGATTATATATATATTTGTACTTAATTAAGTACAAATATATATATAATCTTTCTCACAAAAAAATATATAATTTTATGTATAATATTGTTAATTTATGTGAATTTATATATTTTAATAATTTTAATCTCTTTTCATTCATTTAATGTGTGATTTTACCCTAATATAGTTTCGACACTAGACCATTAGTTAATAAGTGGTTATGATAATCATGTAGTATATTAATATGTGGGTATGCCTTTCAATTTATATGATGGCTCTAGGTTTTAATAAAAAAACATAAGTTACCTTTCTAAATTATATTATAGAAGTTTGAAGAAATTAATATAATAGAAATTTGAAAAATCAAGAAATTAATGTAATTGTAAAGTTTCACTTCTTAAAGACTTTGTGAATTTTAGTCTTATGGATGATCTAAAATATTACATAAAAAAAGTAATATTTCACTTCCCTTCAACCTAATTTCATCCCTTATTCCAATAGAATAAATACCATATGTGTATCTTAATACCAAAATGCTACAACATTTAGGGCACACTTTTCAAGGTATATAATAGATTTGAAATGTATTGTTACAATAGAGTATAACAATAACAAATATACTATTTTCTCTTATAGATATTTGTCAATCATTTAATGGTAGTGTCCCCATTCATCATCCTAACTATTGGAAGGGGTAGTTACTAATTACATGTTTCAAAATTTCACCCCCTGGGCCATTATTCAAATTCAAAACTAATTTAAGCCTCCTATGTGAAACCTAAACTATGAAATGTTTGTGTAGGTGCATGAATATAAAACATAATGGAACTAAAATTATATTCACCCACACTTCATGCATAAACAAACACATTCATAATAGGAAGTAAATATTATATACATTGCAGATCCATAGAAAACCATTAACACTTATATTTTAATAGAAGAAGATCCAATCAATTGGTTGTGTAAGAGAAATTATCCACCCAACCCTAGGTGTACGTTATATATACCACCCCCAAGTTGGGATATGAGGTCACTAGGGAAAGGGAAACACCTACAATATTCTCTCTCTCTCTCTTCCCAACCAATTTTCTCTCATGCTAAGCCAATTTATTCACCATTGAGCACTACAAGCATCTCATTTAGGCATCCCAACCATGTAACTCTTTTACACTACCCAACACAACACAAGGAAGGCCTATTTTTTCTCTTCTCAATAATCCCTTAGAGTACCCAACCCTTATAGTGCTCTTCAATGTGTGTACAAAGAGTATAAATTATTGTATTCTTTTAGAGAACCTCAGGTAAGATTAATTCATGAGTTTTCAAGCATCTTGTATTAGAAATTAAGTAGTGGGTAAAGTTTTGTATCTTTCCCAAACTCTATGCTCACCTACAACCATCCTCTTTCCAACAATGTGTATAGTTTCCTCTTCAAAATTGTGCTAATTCTTGGAGAAAACAACATGAAGGGTATGCAATGTATGAATTCTTCATGAAAAATGAGTAATAGACTCCAATCGAGATGAGAGGATTAGTGAAAATCTAGCTGATATTGATCCTTACCATAGAAGGAATGAATCTTACAATTGTCATCCAAGTATATTCATCCCATGATTTCATAACTACACTAGAAGACTTTCTCACCAACCTCACACATGCATTCTATGGTTAGATTAAATAAGTAAAAATAATATAAATGGTTCATTTAAGATACATGGTAGAAATGAATAAATTCTAGGGATGACACTTTGCAAAATATGATTCGGTATCCCATAGGCCCCCTTTCCTCTTCCCATTTAGTGGAATCATATCCCCTCTAGTTCTCTTTACATAGTCATCTTGTACAATTTTATTATTTTCCATTATAATATTTAGATAGCCTTTGATTCATCATAACAAGACAAACACATGGCCCATATAGAAATATTTACATTATATAGGCCTAGCCATTCACCACTGACCAATTGGACCTTGACCTTGGGCTCCATACTAGGAATCTTTATTGGCATATTTACAACATTTACATAATTTGATTTAATATGTTAAAATGGTCAAAACTAGGCATATTATAGCCCCCCCTTGGAATAACACTATGCTCAGTGTTTTCTTAAATTTAGAATAGAAATGGATATGTCTCTCTCATGGAATCCTTCATCTCCCATGTATCCTCATCGGGACCAAGGTGCTTCCATTGCACCTTTACCTATATGATAGCTTGGTTCATGAGTAATGTTACTTTCCTATCAATGATGCATATTGGCTTTGTTTGGAACTCTCCATTGGTTTCCACCTAGATCACATCCCAATCGATCACATGGTTAGGATCATGTACATATTTCTTAGGAAAAGAAATGTGAAAAATATTATGATCTCTAGCGTTAACAAGCAATACAATTCTATATGAAACTAGCCCTAGCCTCTCAAGCACTTAGAATGGCTAACAAAATCTTGGTGAAACTTGTCAGAAATTCCAAGCTTCAATGAAATTTTCATTGGCCTCACTCGAACGTGAACATGATCCAAAACATTGCATTCCCTATGTGCTATATCCAAGTAAATTCATATTTTTTTGTTTATCTCAGTCTGCCTTTAAATTATGCCTAACCTTTGTAACCTCTTGTTACATTTCCATAACCATTTCTATCCCAAGCACACTTATGTTCACGATATTATGCCGACTCATTGGTGTCCTACATATTTTTCCATATAAATCTTCAAATAGACTCATTCCAAATGATGCTTGATGTCCATTGTTATATGCAAACTCTACCATGTGTAGATAGTCCTCCCACTTGGATGGTTTATCCACCACATACATGTGAAGCATGTATTCAATCACTTAATTGAGTCTTTCTATTTTCCCATTTGTTTGTGGATGGTCTCTAGTTTTAAAATTTAATTGTGTACCTAAATATGAAAAACGTATTTTCAAAAAGTTAGATGTAAGCTTTGTATCTCAATTGAATACAATTTCCTAGGGTAACCCATGCAATTTGAATATTTATTTCATGAATATTCTTTCTATCTCATAATCCTTGTGAGTATATTTAAGTAGAATAAAATGTGTTACCTTAGACAATTTACTACGACAACCATAATAGAATTATGCTTTCATGAAGTAGTTGGAAAATCGATGATAAAATCCATAATTACCACTTCCCATTTCCATTTTAGAATTGGAAAAAGGCTATAATCAACCTTCTAGGTGGTTATTGTCAACCTTTACTTGTTGGCATTTCATAGACATGGAAATATACGCAACAACATAATTATCCTAGGAAAAAAATTGTTTCATTGCTATATCAATTGTTTCCTTGTATTCTAGATGGCTAGAATATGGCATTTTTTGGATTTCATCCATTATAATTCTTCTCAAACCTACTTAATTAGGAATATACAATATATACATATTGGTAATAATGCCATCATCCTCCAAATGGTAACCTTCATAAATCTTTTACAAATTATGTTGTTGTAATTTATCCTTACTTGTACATATTGTTCATCTTTAGCAATGGAATCAACAATCCTCTGTCTCAAGTCTATTTGGAAATTACTAATAGATACCACATGCATTGCATGCATTTTTCTACTGAGTGCATCGGCCACTTTGTTTTCTTATATCTTTATTGTATATAATGTTAGGTGCTCAAACAAATATTTCATACCACAATGGTCAATTCTGAGATCTAATTTCCTTGCCATCAAATACTACCTTCACATTTTCAAAGCATGCACTATGGAAGAAAGATCAAAATCATGGGTAACATAATTTATTTCATGTTCCTTTAGCTTTCTTGGCTCATAACATAACCCATGATTTTCTTGCATAAGAAATCCTCCAATTTGTTGTTTGCATGCATTAATGCACACCACATAATCATTTTTAGGATTTTCAATTTTTAGAATTGGAGAACTAGTAAGAGGCTTCTTCAATATTTGGAATCTTTCCTCACATTCTTGTGTCCACTCAAATTGTATCCCTTCTTTGGAAAAGAAGTAATGGGGTGTGAAAACTTGGATAATCCTTTAATGAACCTCCTACAATAACCATAAAGACACATACAAGATCTCACATCTGTCACATTATTTTGAGTTGGTAAAACCATAATGGCCTCAATCTTTTTGGGATCCACATATATCCCTTCCTTTGAAATAATGTGACCCAAATAATGAAATTTCCTTTAGTAAAAAACATATTTACTTATCTTTGCATACAATTTATCTACTCTTAGAACTTGAAAGACACTTATCAAATATTTTTCATGCTCCTTTTCATTCTTAGAGTAAATAAGAATATCATCCATAAAAACTAGCACAAACTTGTCTAGGTTTTTGCTAAAAGCACTAGTCATGAGACACATGAATGTAGCTAGTGCATTAGTGAGACCAAATGGAACCACCAAAAATTCATATTATCCATACCTTGTTCTAAAGGAATTTCGATGGATTTCTTGTTCCTTTATTTTGACATGATGGTAAGTTGGTAACCAGACCTCAAATCAATATTTGAAATTATCATTTCCCTTATCATTTGGTCAAACGGGTCATCAATTTGAGGTAAAGGGTACTTGTTTTTCAACATAACCTTATTCAGTTTCTTGTAATCAATGCACAACCCAAGAGTTCAATCCTTATTTTTCGCAAATAGAACTAGTGCTCCCATGGAGACACACCTGACCAAATATTTATTTTCCAACAATTATTGTAATTGCACTTTTAGCTCTAGAAATCATGGGATACTCATTCCATTAGGTGTCTTTGACATTGGTGCATCTTATGGCACAATATCAATTATGAAATCAATATCCATATTTTGAGGAAGTCCCAAAACTTCATTAGGGATCACATCATTGAATTTTTGCATGACTTGATAGTCCTCCAACATGGAAACTTCATTCTCTACTCTATCTAATACATGGGCTGCATAAAATTGAGAACCTTTAATAAAACATTTCTTCAACTACAAGGCTGAAATCTACCTAATATAAATCATCTGTAATGCCCATATTTTGATTAGGCATATTTATCAGTTAGACACACCATACTTTATTTTCTTATATATTCTGTTGAACTCAGCTCGACTGAGTAAACTATATTACGATATGATGGACCTCATTATATGATGTTACTTTGTTTTATGATTTCACTATGATTATGATGTTACTATGTTATGCGGTTACGATGTCATGATTATCATATGATTTCTTTATTTTACGATTACAATATATGTTTATATGTTTTCATTAATAAGATGTGAAATATATGATTCCGTACGTGGATACCATCTTCTTATATGAATTATTGAAGTGTTATATGTCATACGCATCTATGATGAACTAAAAAGGTTACATGAAATAAAATGATTTTTGATAACATGGATCAATTGGTGATCAATGGGAAATGCTTCTATAAATTTGTACTTTGCGAAATACTAACCTACAGGACACAAGGTCTATGGGATAGCTAGTTACTTGATATGATATATGGGACACAAAGAAAACTTGTTCGTACAGTAAACCTTTGCAGCCAAAGTGATGATACGATAACACAAACTGATAATACCGATAGCAGCAAAGTATGAGTCGATAAGGGCGTAGGCCCAGTATGTTGAGAGGGATGGATGTGTTTCCCACCCTATGTTTCCATGAGACCCGAGGTCGTGGGAGGGCCGTGCTGAGACACACTCCCCATGTTGTTGTGATGACGATGGTCGGATGCCTACTAGGGGAGGATAGGTCCGCTGTTTAGCTAACATTATCGCTCTCAAGTTCTATGTGGTCAGGTCGGTGAGTCCGACATCCACTTTTATACTAGCAGAGGAAGGATAGGGAGGATGCAGGACGTAGGTTATGATGGGAGGATGTGTTATTTAGTACTGTTGAGGGTTGAGTATTCCTTGATTCTGAGTTAGTGGTAGTAGGTACCCTTCCTTGTACATGATTGATTAAACTAATGTAAACATAAAGATAATGATGTGAAATCGTAAAGAATTAATTGTTAAATAACTGAGGATGTTAAAGTAATTGTACTATATATATTATGCTTGTTCTTCTACATGGGGGTAATTACTACTATTGGTTAGAAGGTATGCATAGGCGGGATGGGGTTTGTCTATAGTACATTTCTTATCTGTGCATACGCTGGCCACGCATGCACACATTGCACATGTACCCTCGTATCGATACACAAACACTTAACATATTGAATAAATGTATAAGTTATCATAAGTAATTAGGTTAATCATGCATTGATCGAATTCAGATAATGAATATAAAGTTATTTAAGATGTGTAAAACAAGTCAATTAAGCTATGTATTATTTGTTGGTAAACATTGTGATAAACAATTGAGACAAGTGTCGTCAGCTAACATTCTCATCTGAGAACTGTTGTAAATAAGGTAATGGTACTGTCTAATTAATTAGTAAGATTGTTTAAGCCCTTAGGGGTGCTTTGTTTAGAAGAACGATGATACTATGTAGATGTTAGGGTACTCATGTGATAAACAAATGATTTAAAAGACATTTTTATTAAATTCACCATTTATTATTACTTTGTGGTGATTTAATTAATATTATTACTTAATTAATGTTATTTTAATAATATTACTATCCATGTCATAACAATTGCAATATAGGTAAAATTTAAATATTGATTAATAAATTATTAGAGTGTGATTATTTCCATTACTAAGTTAGACATAATAGGATAACAATTTTGGAATGGATGTGATGTGATGGAAAATGGTTATTACTATTTAATTATACAATACAAATCTTAGTATTTAAATCTCAAGATAAGTTATCTTGATGGATGAGGTAGACCATTAAGACACACCATGACCAAGTTGAAAAGGTCAACTATTTATATAATATTTTATTAATTACACTAATAACATTAAATACGAAGTTGGTGAATAGACTTGTAATTAATAAACCTTGTCCCGAATGGATAACCTTTGGGTAATGATTCCCACCGTAATAAATACTTACGACCATCAATCAAAATCAAATAAATTTACCATAAGTGTAATTAATTATTCCGTACATTGAGTGTGAAAAATACATTTTTATAATGTAACGTGTATGAATGAACTAAGTGAAAGGAGTAAATGTTTGAGGGGCTCGAGAGGGGGAGTTTGGGGGCGGTGGAGTAAGCCCAAGGTCTTCTCGAGGAAGGAAATGTATATAGAGGGGGAGAAAGTTGAAGGTAGGGGGGGAGATAGCTGGAAGTGGAGAGAAAGGTTTGAGCACAGAAAAAGGTTTGAGAACAGGGAAAGGTTTTGAGAACCCAAGTAAATACTGCTCTCAGGATTATTAGTTTGTGAGCTCGGGGGCTTGGATATCCTTTGATTTCCAAGGGCCAGCAAGATAATAGCTGTTCGGTAGGGTGGACACATCATCTTGGCTGACTAAGAGAATATAAACATAACTTGCTACAACCTACGGTCTACTAGCATCAACATCAGGTAATTTCCTTGATTATTTATTTTATTTGATTATTATGTGGAAACATACTCTGAAACCTGCATATACCTTGCTACTTACTGATTTATTACTGTGAAACATATTCTTATGCTGAAAACACAAATTGTTGAAGGAAAATATTGATATGTTAGTTTATTTTTAAACATGAATGTATGATTATTGAAGACAAAACAGTATGCGAAATGTCATTTAAAAGCATAGAATTTTCATTAGAATTTACTCACATATACCTGAATAAGTTAATACATAGAAAAGTAACATAGAAGATGACTTAGGGCTCTGTCGAAAAACAGAGCGCTACATCATCTTAGGAATTCCCTTTACTATTCTTCGGTTTCCTTCTTCATTAATGCATTCAAAAGTCTTATTGTCAAAATCAAATTTAACTTGATGTGGTTCTAACCAATCCATTTCAATGACAACATCATAGGAACCAAATGTCAAAATATTTAGGTTTTCCTATGTAAAGAGTACACCCATTTATAATGTACAATACTACTGTAACATACTTGATCACCTCTTTCAATTATTGAGACCACAGGGTACTCCAATTTCATATATGAATTCAACTATGGAACCCAATCTCGTTTTTCATTTCTCATACAATTTAATAGTGGAAAATAAATTTATATGGTCACCCAAATAACTTATACATTCATTAAATATTATAGGCAATATCAAACATAAAATACATATTCCATGCAACACAATTCCATTCACTTAAATATTCACCAAACAATAAATTAAAAATATGTAAACACGTTTTAACTCCATGGCATTCATACTCAGATATACACTTTTCTTAATAAATTGCTCTCCAACTCACTGTAGGTGAAGGGCATTCCTCCGAGCCATAGGATTTTTCAAGCCATATATTTCTTTGACAGGCCACCCTCGAGCCGGGGCTATCAATCCACAAAGGGTAAGTGTTTTACTAAATATTATACCACTAGTAGAAATTGCAAATAAATGACTACGTGGCTAAAAACGTTAGTCGCGACATTGTTGTTAAGCTAAATATGAATAAAATTGAGCAATGCAACTAAAAATGTCTAATTCAGTCATTGAATAAAAAATACAACTAAATAATAAGCTAAACAAATAAATGACTAAATACTCCTATAGACTAGCATTTCAATATCAATCACTAATACTTTTTTATCTTTCTTATTAACTAGTACTTTATTATTCTTTTCATGTATATAGGATGATCTTCATTTCTAATACTCTCATATTCAATAATAAGAATTGGAGGTATAATTTCAACCCTATTAGTATAAGTTCAACCATATTAAATAATACTAGTCCAAATTTACTAACTGGTAAAAGAACTAACAAGCCTTTGAATCCATATATCATAAAGCAATTCATTAGAAATGTAAGACACAGAGTTGGATTTGAAATATATCATTAGGGAAACAATATATAATCAAATTTATGTGATGTATTTGAAATATGTTATGTTTGTTATAAAAATATGTTATGTCACATCTCATTTTGAGTAATCCATTCTCCTTATAAACAAGGTGCGGATTAAACCAAAGATGCAAATTATCATGCAATAACAAATAATTTTCATGGGGTAACCATAATTATTATGTGGTAACTAGTTGACACATAAAGGAAAGAAGTCCAAATATTTTATAATCATGCGGCGACAATGCTGAAATTCTACACTTGTCGTTTCTTATGATGGGAAAACAACTCCTACTAGCTTTGTAACTAAATCTACTCCTACTAGCTTTGATTTTGGTGTTTACTTTTCTACCTCTGCTATTGATGGAACATACATTACTAGCGATTCAAACAAGATGACAATGGGGATATACTAAAAACGAACAACTCAATTGAAAAAGTAATCAATTAAGAGCGGTATGAATTGCGTTAATATGTATTAATAATATATTATATATTTTATATATGTTAATATATACTATTATATGTTTAATATATAGTATGTCAATATATATAAATATTATATATTTAGCATATACTATGTTAATAGATATAGATAAAATGTTAGGGTTATATATAATATTAATATAATATGTTTTTAATATATAAATATGTTATAGTGAAGTATTATATTATTTATTATGTAATAATATTAATAAATTTAAAAAATCAAATTTAATGGAGGGAAAGAAATTGGTAGGAAAGAAAAAATAGAGGAAAAGAAATTGGGGGATTTTTGCAAAAGAGACTGTTATTTTCAACAGATCCACGATTTGCGGTAGGGTTACATATTGTTGATGCTATTATGGTGCTCTATGAAAAGGAAAAAGTGGCCATATTCAAATTTTCCACAGATCTGCGATCTATGGTAGGGTTACAGACTGTTGATGCTCTTGTGGTGCTCTATGAAAAGGAAAAAGAGGCCTACTGAGAGCAAAGTTGAGAAAGTATTACACGAGTGATTGTTGCTGTGATGGTAATGTCATCTTTTGTTTATATATATTTTTTTTTGCGTCGAGAGGTGCTCTACAACCCAGTATGAGGGATATCTTGTAATGTGTGTCGAGTAACGCTACACGAGTATGAGGAAGATGTTGTAATGTTTGTCGAGTAACGTTACACGAGTATGAGGGAGATCTTGTAACATTTGTGGAGTAACGTTTGTTGACCATTAATAAAATGTAATAAAAAGTAAAAAGTAATAATATGAGGGAGATGTTGTAACATTTGTTCCTAACATGTCAACCATAAAAACTATAAATATAAGAAGTAAAAATGACAAAGAAGTAAAAAAAATATTAGAGATATAAGAAGTAAAAAAGATAAAGAATAGTTGACATAAAAAGTAGAAACATAAGAAATAAAGGAAAGAAGTAAAAAATGTATTATAGTAGCCATAAGAAGTAGAAACAAAAGAAGTAAAATAAATACTATAGCCGAAATAAAAAAAAAATAGAAGGGATTTGAACCTTAATTAAAAAACATGGTTGCATTGATTTCAACAATGCGTAAAACAAATATTATAAATATAAGAGTAAAAAAGATAAAGAATAGCTCACATGAAACAGTACTATTTTTCAGAACACTCTACCAGATCCTATTCAATGTAGCCTACTTGCTTTAAAAATGCTCTCTCTCTGTAAGATTGATAAGCAAAAGCTAAGGACTGACAGAGTTAGTATTTTCAACCTCACAGTGGACCAACCAGTACTTTTCTTTGATGGAGCATCACAGTGAGGCATTTGTGCTGTTGGAGGCATAATTTATCTCAATGAATCTCATTATTTCACTGTTAAGTTAAACTGTGGATCTGGTACCAACATGAAGGCTGAATTAATGGCACTCTGGTGCGTGCTAAGGGTCGCAAACATTTTTGGTTTGGTCAACTTAAAGGTATATGGTGACTCAAGGGTCACCATCAAATGGGCGACTCGCGAATTTAAGCTCAATGTATTAAATTTGAGACATTGGGCATCCAGGACTCTACTTGAAATCTCTAAACAGCAAAGTATCAAGTTTGAACACATATATCGGGAGCAAAATTCATTTGCTGACAAACTCTCAAAGCAAGCCCTAGCAGGTTCTGAAGGCCATCTGATATGGGAAGAATGGTGTGATAACAGTATGCTGGATGGTGGCACTTGTTTCTTTCTGGATTGAACATTAGATATTTGACTTCGGTTTAAATCTTTTTGAAGATCTGTTTTTTCTTGTTATATGGTCTGTGAACTCTGTACTTGCTCTGAGTTTTCGATGACATTCTGATATGCCCATATATTGGTCTGTTCTGCGGATATTTTTTTGGAACAGCAAATGATTCATTTTGATATGAATCAGGATCTCTTCTTTGTACTTTTTGATTCACCTTGAATATCAAAAGTAGTTTTTTTCTCTGAAAAAAAAAAAAGTAGAAACATGGTTGCATTGATTTCAACAATGCGTAAAACAAATATTAGAAATATAAGTTAAAAAAGATAAAGAATAGCTTCAACATAAAAAGTAGAAACACAAGAAATAAAAGAAAGAAGTAAAAAATATATTATAGTAGCCATAAGAAGTAGAAACAAAAGAAGTAAAATAAATACTATAGCCGACATAAGAAATAGAAAAAATAGAAAGGATTTAAACCTTAATAAAAAAACATGGGTGCATTGATTTCAACAATGCGTAAATGATAAAGAAGTAGAAAATATTATAGTTGACATAAAAAGTAGAAATATAAGAAATAAAATAAAAAAGTAAAAAATATTTTATAGTAGACATAAGAAGTAGAAACAAAAAGAAGTAAAAAAAAATTACTATAACCGACATAAGAAATAGAAAAAATAAAAGGGATTTGAACCTTAAGTCCAATCATCTCACTACTTACCAATAGACAACAAACAAATGTTCTTAAAAAACACAAGATGTATGTTGATTTGATTAGTTGCATTGATTTCAACAATGCATTATTTTTGTTTTTTACCTGTATGCATTGGATTTATCAATTTAATAAAAAAACATTGTTGCATTGATTTCAATAATGCATTGTTTAATAAACCACAAACAAATATTCTTCAAAAACACAAGATGCATATTGATTTGATTCGTTGCATTGATTTCAACAATGATAGTTATAATAATAGTTAGATTTGATAACTAAATATATCTCCAAGCTAAAAGGGTTTTCAACCTTGGTCTCTAGGTTAACACAAGCCCAATAACCTTACTGCTTACCAATAGACCACACACAAATGTTGTTATATAACACAAGATGAATATTTATTTGATTCGTTGCATTGATTTTTGCAATGCATATTTGTTTTGTTTTTTACATGTATGTATTCAATTTATCAATTTAATAAAAAAATAAAAAAATTTGCATTGATTTCAACAATGCATTGTTTTTTGTTATTTACATTTATACATTGAATTTATCTTTTTAATAGAAAAACTATTTGCAATGATTTCAACATATTAAAGTTTTTTTTTCTCTATTTTATGGTATATTGTGGATCCTCGTGATAATATTGCAAATAATGAAGATATTGATGATCAAAAAAGAAAACTACGACAAATGTATAAAAGAGAGAGAAAATGAATCATCAGAACATATAGAAGAACCTAGAAAACACGACCGTGAAATAAAGAGATCATGAAGAAGTGTTATTTGTGCAAAGGGATTCTCAAAAGAATGAATGGGAGGTAATTTCAGGGTTATATAGGAATCAATATATAACTACCAATGAATATGACATACTTGGATACATGGAATGTGATAACAAGACAATTTGGAACTCTAATTTTGTTGATATGGAAACTTCCAATCCTGCACTACAATTCATATCTGAAAACCGGCAATTGAATGCCATTGTTCATAATAATCGTACTCAAAATTATTCAATTGAAATCTTAGCGGAGAAGAAAAGAAATCATTTGAGATTATTCTAGAGCATTACATAGGTGGGAACAATGAACCACTACGAATGATTATCCAAGGAACTGGAGGTACAAAAAAATCTTACTTGATTGGAGTTATTAGACAAACACTAGAAATTGATTATTTTCCAGATAAGTCACCATTACTTCTTTTGGCCCCAACCAGTGTTGCAACGTTTAATATATCTACATCAACAGTAAAAAAAAAAGGGGATTAACATTGGAGATGGAAACTATAAATATTGGAAACAAAGAACGACGGGGATTCCCATTTACAAAAATATCATGAGTAAAAGGTTTGGATGGTATTCCTCCTTTCACATATGATCGATACGAGAAGATGCCAAAGGGAGCAGGAGTGGAATCAAGAAAAAATGAAGAAGAAATATCAAAGTTAATATATTTGATCAAATCCTTTGAGGTGCAAACCTTTGCTTTCCTTCACTAAAAAAAGGTGCAAACCTCTCCGTTAACAATTTACTCAATCCTTAATACTTATTACTTACATTATGATAATCCTGATAATTCTATCTGTGTTTTCAACTTAATCTGTTCCTTACAATGTTGATCAAACTCCAGTTTTGTGTCACCGCCCACGACTGGAACCAGCCCAGATCCAAATCCTACTCTCTATCAAGCACTGAGAAGGATCAAATATCTCAAGGTGAAAACCTCTCCTCGAATAGCTCCTTGAGTGCAATACCTGAGAAGAGGTGTGCACCTTGGGAGATTTGATCCCTCTTGGTGCTTAATAGAGCCTAGGATTTGGATCTAGGCAAGTTATTTAAATCAATTGTTCTTATCTTTTGGACTAAAAATACGTAATTTTTTTTTAATGACTATGATGAATCAACCAAGTAGATTTATGAGTCAAACTCGCATAAATATCAGGAATAAATGCTTTTTTTAGGTTAAAATTTGCTTGCATTCTTGAGAACAACACTTTTTTCATTAAGGGTATTTGAGATACCTAGATACAGTAGTATTTTTTTTACATTACAAATACCCATTAAGGGTAAAATTAGAGCATATATATTGCTATATATTCTTTTACCAATGACAAAACAAATGAACTTCTTATTGGAAAATGGACCACCTTCGTTCATCATGCTGTTGCAACTATTTCTTTTGTGGTTGAAAGTTTCCTTTGTTTGAATTTTCACGGAGATTAGAAGATGAGACTTGTCCTCCTTTCTTCATGCTGGTGATTTCTGTAGAAAGTTTTTCTTTGCACTCATCTATGGCTATATGTTGTTTCTGATATTCCATGCTACAAAATGCAGTGTCACCTTTGTAAATGTAAATGTCCCAGCTATCACTTAGACGATGGTTGCAAATATGGAAAGCATATATCCCAGTATAGTATCTTCATGTCAAAAACCTTTTAGAGAAAACCAATGCATTTAGGTGTGGATTTTTGAAAACCAATCTACACTTTGGATAACTTGGACCTGGTTAAATTAAGATAGTTCAATGGAACACAAGCCAAAAGAAAGCAGTCTATCTGCTTATGTATCTCCTCTAGAAAGCATTGCTCCTCTAAACGTATTTTTCTCTTTATTACCAAAATGAAAGAGATTACATTCATGACACAAGGATATTCCCTACACTGCATTACACATTTCTACATAGTCTAATAGCTTTACTGCACCCATATAAAGCATATAAAGGTTCCTATAGAGCATAACAACTCTCTATTAAGGATTTCTCAGTGATGCCACACACCCTCTTCCCCCCACATTCTCTATTAAGGAGTTCTTAGTGCTACCATACTCCAGTGATACCACACCCCCCCTTCCCCCACACATTATAGACATGTCTTGACATCTTTATATGTGGAGATCATAATAAGTTATCGTAAATTCCTCAAGAGATATGCATTAAAATCCCTAAATCTACTACTAGTTGGATTGGGAACATGTACATCAAATTTTATGGTATTGGAACCACATCTAATAATTGTTCATGTGTAGATACTTCATCATTTTACTATTATTACATCTTTGTCCATTTAAACGATCTATGTTCTTGTTGTTCCCTAATGAGTATAACTTTGGATAAAATTTGCAAAACTATTGTTGTATATTGGTGGGTCTTCTTTGTCATTATTTGTAGCTTCGATGTTTATGTTATTCATTCATAAATGTATACTGTTTAAAACTAGGGGAGCCTGTCACCCTTTATAATAAAACTATTCTAGACTAGAATCCTTTTAGGGAAACAAAATTTCACAATCACAAGAACTATTGCAAAGAGGCCTTAAAACGAACTCATCATTATAGTTTAGCCATCCTTCTTGCAAAATCTGTCTCTTTTTGCACTAATATTTTTCTTTTTGATGTTGAAAATTTGCTTCATCTCCTGATTTGCTACTTCTAGTTTCATCTCCTGAGCTAAAGGTGTTTTCCTCCTGCCTCCTTATTGGACCATGGTTATCTTTATTTTTCCCTCTCCTTGCTGGGAACTTGGAACATAAAACTAAAATATTCGTAAAGATGGACCATTACAGTTTGCAAAATATCGGCTAAACCTCTCTAGTAGAATTGCTTGGAGTCTTCATTGTAAAGATGGACTATTGCCATTATTGTCTAGTAACTGTGGGAGACATCCATGAGGTTAGTATATCTCAGGGATTCATTTGCACTTGTCTGCATCCATTGCATAGACAGAAAGATGGAAGTTGGAAATGGAAACCAGGATTAAGGAGGTCAATAGAGCCAAAGATCAATTGTATGTGGAGTCAGGAAACCGCATCCTGGATATACAAAATTGGGAAATGGAGTCAAGGAGTGAAATTGGCAATTTCCATGTTACATATGAAGCACACAAAATTGGAAGCAATTGTCTCTGCAATTTGGGATCTACTTGTCCATATTTTTGGCCATGTTGTCATGCCTTCTGAAGAGCTACTTTCAACAGTTCTTGTAAAAAAAGTGCCAAAGAAACATACTTCGTCATATTTGACAAGCTTCCAGATGGTTTAACTAGGGTGTATCTATTGTTATCCAACTATTGAACTAGAATCAAACCCTCTTCAAGTGCAGAAGGTGGAGGATCCTCATACTTAATGGTTTCAATATGAAGGGGTCTAAAGAAGAGAGGAGTTAGTGAAGCTATGAGCAGGGACAAAAACACATAAGCATATTTGAAGGAGTTAAAGGAGTTGCATAAGTGAGGAGAAAAAGCAACTTGTGGTTAAAGAAAAAAGGATTGACAGTGGATGAAAGTCCAAGAAGCAAATTAGGAGAGAATACAATGATCAAATAGTCAGAATGACTAACAAGTAAAATCATGCCAACGAGTGAAGCAGTTGATAAGGAAGGACTAGAGATAGTGAAACAAGAGGTTATAGTAGGTTTTGATTTCCGATCACACAACAAAGGAGACATCAATAATCAAGTGTAATAACCCTAGGAAATGTTAATTTGACCCTTTAAGTACTATGGGTCAAGTCTTAGGTCAAAAACTTCATGATAAATTGCCAAAGGTGGTTGTAGATTACATTTTGCAAGCAAGTTTTGAACAAATATGTTGTGGCTCAAGAGTTGTACGAACAATTTAGTGACCAAATTCCACACCTTCTAGGGATTATGATTCTTTCTTCTTTGTAGTTTTGGTTACTGTTGTTTGTTGATCTGATATGCTTTAGGACCTCGAATTTCCTTACAGACCATAGTGACCATTTATGTTTCCAATAGTACTGATATTTTGGCTTGTAATAGTCATTAATTATTTATACAACATATAAAGAAACAATGGATATCTCACACAATACATGTCAGAACCCGTTATTTCTGAAAAATTTAAAATTTTTTTATTCGTAACAATAAATGTTAATTAGGTAGTATTTCTGATATTGTTTTGATTTAAACAACTAACATAAACTGTTTAAAGACTCTGTTTTATTAAAACTTTGATTTCGGTGATTGTAATTAATGACTGTTTTGTTTTGAACCGCAAGGGAAGAGCTAGTCGTAGTTGACTGGCTTACTTAGCTTACGAGCTAATGCATATGTCGTCTTTTGTTTCTCAGGTGCGCCAGTGAAGTAAGGATCACTGTATGTTAAACTTGGTGAGCATCAATACTCCCTATACTTCAAAACTTAATGATCGTCATGATATTTCTTATTCAGCTAGTATCGTCAAGTGTTACGAAGATTTACATTGTCTCAGTTATAATTATGTTTTTATGATTATTATGCTATGTTACTGTTGTAACTAAAATGAAACATTTGTGATATCAGAATTTTTGGCTGTAACAGTGTCTTTGCATCATGTGACCTGTTGTCAACTTAATACCGGTGACTACTGTTTTGTTCATGCATTGATAATGCGAGTTGAGAAGGTGACGCCTCTAGCGTTGTTTCACTATGATCATATGCATCGAAGTCCAATGTCCACTTAGAGTTTAACTTATGTTACTTGACGGTGCTTTGATTTTAACTATCTTTACGATGTGAACCTGTAGATGAAGCTCTATTTCAACATCTTAATAATAGAGGTTTATTTTTCATATTGTTACTGTTAACAATAGTATTGATAGCAATTCTGATGATAGTATATAATGGCAATGTATTTATTGTCTTAAAGACTTGGTAACATTTCAAGTATTAAATAACGAGGCATTTTCATTTGAAGGTTGACTACCTTGATACTTATATGAACATAAAAATGTAATATGCCCATGGCATTAATCTATGGCTTGGTATTAATTTATATATATAATGATTGTGCAATAATCATAATATTCCATACATTGGCAAACTTTATATTCTATATAGTGTTATGGTTGTATTTATCATACTAGGCCATAGAGAAAACTCTAGGGTTGAAGTTGACCAACATCTTGTGTAAAGTGATATGCTAATGACATTAACCTATGCCCCGGTTTCATTGTAAATGTGCATCAACTTGATTTTGTCATAGTCCTAATATTTTTTCCTTACCATGGATAAGATTTATAACTAAAATATGTTAAAGTATTATCCACCCTATTAAGTTATGGAATAATCCATATGTGATGTTGACTAACTCTTATTTATATCATTGTAGTGATTTTACATTCCCAATGCTTGGGATTCTCGACGATTCAATTGCAAGGCATGCACTATATGCCAAATGATTATATATCATTTGTTATCTTATACGTTTGACTTATATATGACATGATTTGGAATCGGTGTATAATGATTTGGATTGCAATTTGGACTATATAATCTCGACCCATATTACGTTGATGTATTTGTGTGCTACGTGGTTGAATCTCCTCCATGCAATGGGCGATATATAAGCTGCTATCAAAACCCTACAGGTTATTGTAGTTGCCTTCGGGCTCGGGTCCTGAGGATGAAACCCTCCCTGTCTGAGTTTTGTAATGAAGGCACTGTAACAATGTGCAGAGTGTGGTGGTTATGGCCTTGAGGTTCCATTCGGCAATAGGGTATTTCCTCGGCTCTGGTGATAGCGTCTGCTATAGTTTTATTGCTTCGTGGTCTCGTTGCTCTTTATAAGTTAAGTCCCAGCTATTTACAGTTCGTCACTGTGCTGGTGTGGGTATGAGATAGGGTTTCGGTAATGTCTGTAGGTTATGAGAGGGTTGATGCCATTGGGCTTTGGGTTTGCTTCTTGACTGGTTCAATCCCAGCGTGAGGGTTTCGTTGGGAGCTGTTACCTTGTCTCGGCTGTCAAGAATGTTATGATAGTTTCTTTTGCTCACCCATCTGATGAAGATGATGGGGCTTCTCTGTTTGTTCAGCTTGTAGCTACCGATGGTCCACTGTTAACTTCCTCCATGTCTCGGTAAGATAAATCACAGTTCTCTTTTTTGTTTACAGTCTTTATTTTTTTATAATCATTAAGTATATTTACGTTTCTAATTCTATTCTCTGCATTCAAAGTGGTGACTAAAACCCTCGGCATTTGTTATTTAACAGGTCACGCGGCTCTTGATGGTGTACAGGGCTTTGTCACCCACGCAGGCTCCTCCGGGTAAGCCTGGTTATCCACGACTGTCTCTTCCTTTGCTGGTTTTAGTGGTTAGGGTTGTGTCTCGGAGGGCAACTCCTGTGTGTTGAGGTCATTATCGACCTGATGTTTGTAGGTGCAGTCATAAGTATGAAGTTGTTTTGTTTGAAATGAATTGGGGTTTGAAACCCTGTTAAGTTTATGGAAGGCCATTCACGGCCAAGACTTATGAGGCCAGGGTTTCGGTTGTTGTACTTTGTAATGGCTGAGCATGGGGTTTTTAACCTCGCCATATGATATTTATACTTAATATATACTGGGCCTGGTATGGTCGTGTTTATGTTTTGTTAAATTATTAGAATGTGTTTGGAATGTATGGATAGATGTATTCTTCAGTGCGTGCAATGGATGATAACTCTGTTTATAAATGAAACCATAAATTATCTCTCTGCGTTTTTATTCTATTGGAAAAGCTAAAATAGAACATGGTGAAAGTTTAGCGACTGTGCCTGTAATAGTTATAATCATAGGGTTGTTCTGGCGAAATGGGGGTTCTGTTTTGTGTTCAACCTATATACATGGAGTTTGTTAACCAGATAGCGACCGGGAATGAATTGTAACAATGTTTATTTTCGATTCTTGTATTGTTATTAAACAGCACTGTGAGTAGAATAATATAAACCTAGAACTATGTAATAAGATACCATAAGTCTGTTGTAGAGTTATTGTATGACTACGGCCGTATAGGTTTTTGAGAAAACTCCAAGAGAGACATGTAAAAATGATTAAATATTATTACTGTGTGTTAATTAGGATGGTTTGTAACAGCCAATGATGGTTGCGTTCGTCGACTGTTTCTCTGTTGTAATAATATGTTTGATTTGTTTAAAAACAATTCTGTTATTTCTATTATAATGACATGACTACTGTGTTCTAAAACTAGATAGAAGAAAAATAATAATCTACAGCTACTAGTGTTTGTACTTGACTACTGTGTAAATGTTTAATATGATATGGAAGCTGGTAACAATGAAATATTATCACAGTTGCCCCTTCAGTTAATCAACAGCTGTCAACATGTTCTGAGTAAGAACTATACCTTAAGATGAGTGTTGTTTATCTGTTACTCGATAAAAGAATAACATGAAACTAAAGTTAACTGAAATGTGCAATATATATATATATATACAGGTAGCTTACTCTAACAGGAAAATAGCTCGAAGTAAAACTAAGATTTATCTAGGTTTGTTCTTATGATTGTTAATAGCTATAAATCTGGAATATCTACTATTTAACATTTCTGTCTATTATTTAACAAATAACAGAAATTCTAGAATATGCATAAACATGGTATTGTTAACTGTAACAGTAACAACTAGGTTCTGTATAAGATAAATACTCCATTTAAATACAAATAGAAATTTTCTACAACATCTGCATTCTGAAATTTATACTAAAGAAAGTACAGAGACTGATTTACTGAAGTTGAAAACAGTCAAAACATAGCTGTGCTAGAATATCTCATATGAAACTAAATTAAACCAACAACAGGAAGAGTGACAGAACCTGTAACTATGGTAGACAATAACAGCAATGGGAGGCTGTTCCTCCCTACCAATTCCTGGAGAGTGCCCAGACAGCACTTCTCAGGACCCCCGAGCTTGCTCTGGTCTAACTGGCCGGAATCTAAGTACGGTCAATAATTCCCTCAGCCAAAACAGCTATACTGGAACCAAGTTACTGCAACTTCCTGCTCAAAACACTTCCTTACTATTTTCCCACTTCCTCAATGGGACTCCTGAATAGCATTCACCTGAATGTATTCTCCCTCTAGAACAATTGCTGAACCCCCAGCTCAGTTCATTGAGTAGTATTTAAAAGATTGCCTAGGTCTTAGTTGGGCTAACTGTCATTAATGAGCCACCTGCTCAGATTCCACTTTCTTGGGGAATCATGACCCCAAAATATAGGGAAGTTGCCACCTGCAACTCAAGAAGTGTTTGAGGATGCTGCCACTTGTCTTTTGTCCTTCCACCTAATTCCATCCACCAGTTAGACCAGTAACCTCTTTTAACAGCTCTCCCATGCTGTTGTCTCCATAATTTATTTATTAATAATAATTATTCAGAATTTACATTCCTTTTTTGGAGACTCTGCTGAGTCATCCATTTCTACTTAGCATTTAATTTAACATAATGTTCTCAGGAATATTTAAAAATAATTACATTATTTTAATAAAATTGGGGTATGTGACATACACACCCCCTTAAAATGTAACATCGTCCTCGATGTTACTTATTCTTCTTCTTCAGCTACCTGCTGGAATAGATGGGGATATGCTTCCCGCATCTTACTTTCCAGCTCCCAGGTAGATTCTTCAGGACTAAGGTGCTTCCATTGCACCTTCACTTGTCCAATTATCCGGTTCCGTAGAGTAATTTCCCTCCTCCCGAGGATACAATCCGGTTCTACCAGAACTTCCCCTTCTGGTTCTACCTGTACAATGTTCCAATCAATAACATGAGTAGCATCATGAATATACTTTTTCAAAACAGAGATATGAAAAACATTGTGTACTTTTAAATTTGGCGGTAATGCTAACTGATAAGCAACTTGACCAATTCTGGCTAAAATTTCAAATGGACCACAGTAACGTGGTGCTAATTTTGCACAACTTCCTAATCTTAGGGAGCTTTTCTTTGGTCTTACCTTGATGAACACATGTTCACCTACCTGGAACTCTTTAGGAGTTCTTTTCAAATCTGCTTGACTCTTTTGCCGATCCTGGGCAATCTTCAAGTTTTCCTGCACTTGTTTCACAATCTGTTCCATTTCTTTCAATAAATCAGGTCCTAACACTAATCTATCTACTGGATTACTCCAAGAGATAGGAGTGTTGCATTTTCGTCCATACAAAACCTCAAAAGGACTAAACTTAGCTGATGATTGATAGCTGTTATTGTATGCAAATTCGGCTAAGTGTAAATAATCCTCCCACTTACCTGGTTGATCTTTAACATACATCCTTAACAGATCTTCTAATATTTGATTAACTCTTTCCGTTTGTCCGTCAGTCTGAGGATGGAAAGAGGTGCTGAAATTTAAAGTGGTGTTTAATCCTTTGAACAAGGATCTCCAAAAATTTCCTGTAAATTTAGGATCCCTGTCTGATATAATAACCTTTGGAATACCGTGTAACCGAAAAATCTGTTTTAGAAAGATATCTGCTATGTTTGCAGCCTTGTATGTGGTTTTAACAGGAATAAAATGTGCTGATTTACTTAATTTGTCTACCACTACCATAATTGAATCATTCTGATGTTGATTTTTGGGTAAACCCGTAATGAAATCCAGGCTGATTATTTCCCATTTCCAGCTAGGAATAGGTAAAGGTTGCAGCAATCCAGCTGGATGTTGGTGTTCTGTTTTTACTTGTTGGCAGTCCAAACATTTAGCTAAATATTCAGCAGTTTCAGATTTCATGTTAGGCCAAAAATATTCTTTTCTCAACATAGTGATAGTCTTTTGATAGCCAGGGTGCCCGGAGTAAGGGGTTTTATGTATTTCGTCTAAAATTAACAGCTTAACTGTAGGTGCATTAGGGATATACAGCCTGTCTTTAAACAGCAAAAATCCGTTTTCGTTTAAACTATACCCTTTTATCAAACTTTCTGTGGGCTGTTCTTGGGCTGTAATTTGTAAATGTTGATAATTTTCGTCTAATTTTATCCCTTCAGCCAGCTGTTCATTTAAATCAGAGGTATAAGTGCTGCTAGCTGATATAAAATTCAGTTTTGCATTCCTACTCAAGGCATCAGCCACCTTATTCTCCTTCCCTTTTATGTGTTGGATTTCAAAATCGTATTCACTTAGGAATGCCAGCCACCTGGCTTGTCTTGCATTTAGATTTGGCTGGTCTAAAAGGTATTTCAGACCTTTATTATCTGTTAGTAAGGTAAATTTTCTTCCTATTAGGTGGTGTCGCCACATCTTTAAAGCATGAATTACAGCAGCTAATTCTAGGTCATAAGTGGCATAATTCTTTTCATGGATTTTCAGCTTCCTAGATTCGTAAGCAATGACATGTCCTTCTTGAGTCAGCACTCCGCCTAAGCCATCATTACAAGCGTCAGTACAAACTATGAAATCTTTATTTGGGTCCGCTATTCTAAGAATAGGTGCAGTTGTCAATAAAGTCTTAAGTTTCTTGAAACTTTCTTCACATTTCGCATTCCAATCAAACTTCTTGCCTTTCTTCTGCAAAGAAGTGATTGGGTTGGCTATTTTTGAAAAGCCTTCAATAAACCTCCGGTAGTAACCGGTAATTCCCATGAAAGATCTAACGTCCGTCACATCTTTAGGTACTGGCCATTCTTCAATCGCCCGAATCTTTTCGGGATCCACTGAAATCCCTTCCTTAGTGACTACATGTCCTAAGTACTGGATTTCATCTTTGAAGAAGTCACATTTGCTAAATTTCGCAAAAAGTTGTTGTTCTCTTAGTTCTTGTAAAACGATACGTAAGTGTTCCTTGTGCTCCTCCTCGCTCTTAGAATAGACTAAAATGTCGTCGATAAATACAACCACAAATTTATCTAAGTACTTGTGCATTATGTTGTTCATTAAGCACATGAAAACCGCTGGGGCATTAGTAAGTCCAAATGGCATTACGACAAATTCGTAATGTCCATACCTGGTTCTAAAGGCTGTTTTGAAAATGTCTTCTTCTTTAATTCTTACCTGATGATAACCCGATCTCAGATCGATCTTAGAGAATACCGTAGCGCCACGTAGTTGATCAAACAGATCATCAATACGAGGTAACGGATACCTGTTTTTGATCGTCATCTTGTTTAGTTGACGATAATCTATGCAAAGTCGCATAGTTCCGTCCTTCTTCTTAACGAAAATCACTGGTGCTCCCCAAGGGGATACACTGGGTCGGATATAGTTCTTATCTATTAACTCCTTCAACTGAGTTTTCAACTCGTTAAGCTCCAAGATATTCATACGATACGGGGCTTTTGAACTGGGAACAGCACCTGGTACCAGCTCAATGGTAAAGTCAAGCTCTCTCTTGGGAGGCAATTCTGGAATTTCCTCAGGAAAAACGTCAATAAATTCATTGACGACAGGAATGTTCTCTACTGTTTTCTGGTTGTTTTCAAATTTATCTGTCTCGTCTGTAATAGTTACAGCATAGGTCTTGCATCCTTTCCTGACTGCTCTTTTAAGTTGTAATGCAGAAATTTGCCTAACTACTGTTTTCCTAGGAATACCCCTAACAGTTACAGGCTGTCCACTACTGTTTATACACCTAAAAGTTTTGTCAAAACAGTTTAAAACGACCCTATGTTGTTCCAACCAGTCCATTCCGATAAGTATGTCATATGAGCCAAGTGGTAAAACGTTCAGTTTAACTGTAGTTCTAAAATCAGTCATGTTTAAGATGCATTCTTTTACATAGCAGTTTACTTTCTTCTTAGCCCCAGTAGCTAATTGTACAGACCAAGAATTATCAAACCTTTCAACAGTCAAATTACATTTTTCTACTAGCTGAGGTGAAATATAACTAAGACTAGCACCGGGATCTATTAATATAGTAACTGGGGTTTTGTTAATCATACCTCCTACTTCCACCATGGAAGTTTGGTAGTCAGCCTGGCGGTTTTCCAACGCTGCATTGATTCGGGGCATAGTTCCTGCAAAATCTCCAACTGTCATTTCGTCTTGAACAGTATGAATATTGCTGACTTGTTTCTTTCTGTTTGGGCAGACTGAAGCATAATGTGGCCCATTACATTCCCAGCACTTGACAGGTTCTTTTCGCTCAAAATTTTTGATGTAGTTTCCATGGTTATTAGGAGTCTCTTTGCTGTTTTTGTAATTGTTTGAATGGCTGACAGCTCCATTTTTGTTTCCTTGGAAACTTTTACTATTAAAGTGGTTCCCGTTTTTGCCATTCTTGAAATTTTTATGGGGAACAAATTCCTTTTTCTTGTACTCGATCAGATTGCTGTTCTTTTTGGCTTTCCAACTGGCTATCCCTTCTTTCTTTTTATTCTGTTCGTAACAGAAGTTTGCCTTGCGCATAGCTTCTTCCAGTGTTTTGGGGTTGTCATATTCAATTCTGTCCTTGATATGATAAGGCAGGCAACTAAGAAACCGCTGTATTTTTGGTTTCTCTTCGACAAAATACGGTACATAACGCAACAGACTTAAAAATTTACTGTTTAAGTCCTTCATCGTCATAGATCCGAGTTTTAGTTCATAAAATTCTTTAGCCCTTTCTTCATAATACTGCTCGGACAGGAATTTCTTCTTGAAATACCTTTTAAAGGTACTCCAATTAACTTCTCTTTCTTTGATCCCTTTGACCCTTTTCAGGTCTTGCCACCATATGTCCGCCTTTCCTGAGAGGTTGTAGATGGCCATTCTTGCCTTTAGCTGATTTGAGTAGTTATAGATCTGAAAATATTTTCTCATCCCGGATAACCAAGATTCTGCCTCTTCTCCAGTTTCAGTTTCTCCATTGAAAGTTGGGGGCTTTATCTTCTTAAACTCCCCGGAAATCTCTTCATAAGGCCTGTACTTTTTCCTTCGGTTGTGCATCTCAGCTTCACTGCTGTCACTGCTAGTGTGATAACTGGGTTGTCCCTTTCTTTCTTCAGATGAGGAACTGCTGTCAGATTTAGTTGGTTTTGTCCTTTTTGACCCTCTTGGATGATTAACTTCTTCTGAGTCAGCTGGTTTTCTCCTTCCGTCAGTTTGAAATTTTTCTATCAATAGCTGATTTAGCTGTTCCTGAGTCTTTAGAATTCTTTCATTATCCTTCTTAACCGTTTCCATTTCTGTCTTTAATCCTCTTATAGTCTGCATCAGCTCAGTGGTGTGAGCAATTTCTTCTTCTGCCTCAAGTTCTTTTGACATCTGTCTTGTCCCAGCATTGGGAGATTCCTCCTCAGCATATTCTCCCAGTTTTTCCATATCTGTCTGAAAAATTCAGAAAAGAGAATTTTTCTGTACTGTACATTAAACCGAAATATATGTTAGTATTTTATAAATAAAACAAAATCTTCTTTTATGATCGCTGTTTGCGGAAGTTTAGTGGAGTCACATCCAGGCCTAGTGTCTGAACCTCGCTCTGATACCACATGTCAGAACCCGTTATTTCTGAAAAATTTAAAATTTTTTTATTCGTAACAATAAATGTTAATTAGGTAGTATTTCTGATATTGTTTTGATTTAAACAACTAACATAAACTGTTTAAAGACTCTGTTTTATTAAAACTTTGATTTCGGTGATTGTAATTAATGACTGTTTTGTTTTGAACCGCAAGGGAAGAGCTAGTCGTAGTTGACTGGCTTACTTAGCTTACGAGCTAATGCATATGTCGTCTTTTGTTTCTCAGGTGCGCCAGTGAAGTAAGGATCACTGTATGTTAAACTTGGTGAGCATCAATACTCCCTATACTTCAAAACTTAATGATCGTCATGATATTTCTTATTCAGCTAGTATCGTCAAGTGTTACGAAGATTTACATTGTCTCAGTTATAATTATGTTTTTATGATTATTATGCTATGTTACTGTTGTAACTAAAATGAAACATTTGTGATATCAGAATTTTTGGCTGTAACAGTGTCTTTGCATCATGTGACCTGTTGTCAACTTAATACCGGTGACTACTGTTTTGTTCATGCATTGATAATGCGAGTTGAGAAGGTGACGCCTCTAGCGTTGTTTCACTATGATCCTATGCATCGAAGTCCAATGTCCACTTAGAGTTTAACTTATGTTACTTGACGGTGCTTTGATTTTAACTATCTTTACGATGTAAACCTGTAGATGAAGCTCTATTTCAACATCTTAATAATAGAGGTTTATTTTTCATATTGTTACTGTTAACAATAGTATTGATAGCAATTCTGATGATAGTATATAATGGCAATGTATTTATTGTCTTAAAGACTTGGTAACATTTCAAGTATTAAATAACGAGGCATTTTCATTTGAAGGTTGACTACCTTGATACTTATATGAACATAAAAATGTAATATGCCCATGGCATTAATCTATGGCTTGGTATTAATTTATATATATAATGATTGTGCAATAATCATAATATTCCATACATTGGCAAACTTTATATTCTATATAGTGTTATGGTTGTATTTATCATACTAGGCCATAGAGAAAACTCTAGGGTTGAAGTTGACCAACATCTTGTGTAAAGTGATATGCTAATGACATTAACCTATGCCCTGGTTTCATTGTAAATGTGCATCAACTTGATTTTGTCATAGTCCTAATATTTTTTCCTTACCATGGATAAGATTTATAACTAAAATATGTTAAAGTATTATCCACCCTATTAAGTTATGGAATAATCCATATGTGATGTTGACTAACTCTTATTTATATCATTGTAGTGATTTTACATTCCCAATGCTTGGGATTCTCGACGATTCAATTGCAAGGCATGCACTATATGCCAAATGATTATATATCATTTGTTATCTTATACGTTTGACTTATATATGACATGATTTGGAATCGGTGTATAATGATTTGGATTGCAATTTGGACTATATAATCTCGACCCATATTACGTTGATGTATTTGTGTGCTACGTGGTTGAATCTCCTCCATGCAATGGGCGATATATAAGCTGCTATCAAAACCCTACAGGTTATTGTAGTTGCCTTCGGGCTCGGGTCCTGAGGATGAAACCCTCCCTGTCTGAGTTTTGTAATGAAGGCACTGTAACAATGTGCAGAGTGTGGTGGTTATGGCCTTGAGGTTCCATTCGGCAATAGGGTATTTCCTCGGCTCTGGTGATAGCGTCTGCTATAGTTTTATTGCTTCGTGGTCTCGTTGCTCTTTATAAGTTAAGTCCCAGCTATTTACAGTTCGTCACTGTGCTGGTGTGGGTATGAGATAGGGTTTCGGTAATGTCTGTAGGTTATGAGAGGGTTGATGCCATTGGGCTTTGGGTTTGCTTCTTGACTGGTTCAATCCCAGCGTGAGGGTTTCGTTGGGAGCTGTTACCTTGTCTCGGCTGTCAAGAATGTTATGATAGTTTCTTTTGCTCACCCATCTGATGAAGATGATGGGGCTTCTCTGTTTGTTCAGCTTGTAGCTACCGATGGTCCACTGTTAACTTCCTCCATGTCTCGGTAAGATAAATCACAGTTCTCTTTTTTGTTTACAGTCTTTATTTTTTTATAATCATTAAGTATATTTACGTTTCTAATTCTATTCTCTGCATTCAAAGTGGTGACTAAAACCCTCGGCATTTGTTATTTAACAGGTCACGCGGCTCTTGATGGTGTACAGGGCTTTGTCACCCACGCAGGCTCCTCCGGGTAAGCCTGGTTATCCACGGCTGTCTCTTCCTTTGCTGGTTTTAGTGGTTAGGGTTGTGTCTCGGAGGGCAACTCCTGTGTGTTGAGGTCATTATCGACCTGATGTTTGTAGGTGCAGTCATAAGTATGAAGTTGTTTTGTTTGAAATGAATTGGGGTTTGAAACCCTGTTAAGTTTATGGAAGGCCATTCACGGCCAAGACTTATGAGGCCAGGGTTTCGGTTGTTGTACTTTGTAATGGCTGAGCATGGGGTTTTTAACCTCGCCATATGATATTTATACTTAATATATACTGGGCCTGGTATGGTCGTGTTTATGTTTTGTTAAATTATTAGAATGTGTTTGGAATGTATGGATAGATGTATTCTTCAGTGCGTGCAATGGATGATAACTCTGTTTATAAATGAAACCATAAATTATCTCTCTGCGTTTTTATTCTATTGGAAAAGCTAAAATAGAACATGGTGAAAGTTTAGCGACTGTGCCTGTAATAGTTATAATCATAGGGTTGTTCTGGCGAAATGGGGGTTCTGTTTTGTGTTCAACCTATATACATGGAGTTTGTTAACCAGATAGCGACCGGGAATGAATTGTAACAATGTTTATTTTCGATTCTTGTATTGTTATTAAACAGCACTATGAGTAGAATAATATAAACCTAGAACTATGTAATAAGATACCATAAGTCTGTTGTAGAGTTATTGTATGACTACGGCCGTATAGGTTTTTGAGAAAACTCCAAGAGAGACATGTAAAAATGATTAAATATTATTACTGTGTGTTAATTAGGATGGTTTGTAACAGCCAATGATGGTTGCGTTCGTCGACTGTTTCTCTGTTGTAATAATATGTTTGATTTGTTTAAAAACAATTCTGTTATTTCTATTATAATGACATGACTACTGTGTTCTAAAACTAGATAGAAGAAAAATAATAATCTACAGCTACTAGTGTTTGTACTTGACTACTGTGTAAATGTTTAATATGATATGGAAGCTGGTAACAATGAAATATTATCACAGTTGCCCCTTCAGTTAATCAACAGCTGTCAACATGTTCTGAGTAAGAACTATACCTTAAGATGAGTGTTGTTTATCTGTTACTCGATAAAAGAATAACATGAAACTAAAGTTAACTGAAATGTGCAATATATATATATATATACAGGTAGCTTACTCTAACAGGAAAATAGCTCGAAGTAAAACTAAGATTTATCTAGGTTTGTTCTTATGATTGTTAATAGCTATAAATCTGGAATATCTACTATTTAACATTTCTGTCTATTATTTAACAAATAACAGAAATTCTAGAATATGCATAAACATGGTATTGTTAACTGTAACAGTAACAACTAGGTTCTGTATAAGATAAATACTCCATTTAAATACAAATAGAAATTTTCTACAACATCTGCATTCTGAAATTTATACTAAAGAAAGTACAGAGACTGATTTACTGAAGTTGAAAACAGTCAAAACATAGCTGTGCTAGAATATCTCATATGAAACTAAATTAAACCAACAACAGGAAGAGTGACAGAACCTGTAACTATGGTAGACAATAACAGCAATGGGAGGCTGTTCCTCCCTACCAATTCCTGGAGAGTGCCCAGACAGCACTTCTCAGGACCCCCGAGCTTGCTCTGGTCTAACTGGCCGGAATCTAAGTACGGTCAATAATTCCCTCAGCCAAAACAGCTATACTGGAACCAAGTTACTGCAACTTCCTGCTCAAAACACTTCCTTACTATTTTCCCACTTCCTCAATGGGACTCCTGAATAGCATTCACCTGAATGTATTCTCCCTCTAGAACAATTGCTGAACCCCCAGCTCAGTTCATTGAGTAGTATTTAAAAGATTGCCTAGGTCTTAGTTGGGCTAACTGTCATTAATGAGCCACCTGCTCAGATTCCACTTTCTTGGGGAATCATGACCCCAAAATATAGGGAAGTTGCCACCTGCAACTCAGGAAGTGTTTGAGGATGCTGCCACTTGTCTTTTGTCCTTCCACCTAATTCCATCCACCAGTTAGACCAGTAACCTCTTTTAACAGCTCTCCCATGCTGTTGTCTCCATAATTTATTTATTAATAATAATTATTCAGAATTTACATTCCTTTTTTGGAGACTCTGCTGAGTCATCCATTTCTACTTAGCATTTAATTTAACATAATGTTCTCAGGAATATTTAAAAATAATTACATTATTTTAATAAAATTGGGGTATGTGACAATACACAATACACAGTCCTTATGACTGTTGTAGATAACCAAAAATATGATCTAATATAATCAACAATAGTAATAAGCTACATAAATCATATTACAAGAATATTTCAAAACCGGGAAGTTGTTCATAAATGTGGCCACCTTGGATACAAATTTTGGTCTTCCCTCAATGTCTTCTCTAACTATAGATGGATGAGATAGATGACAATGTAATATCAGAAAATATAGTATGTAACCAGCTGTAGATTACCGTATTGGTAGCTTTCCTTGATGAGATGGAATAACACCTTTGGACCATGTTGATGCCTCGGGGGTGCAGGGTAAGTGCAAGGTGTTGGAATGGGTTCCAAGGCACACAACAAGGGATGAAAACCCAGCCAAAGTCTTCGAAAGACCCTGCGCTGGCACTCTATGAGTAAGGATTTGATCTTGAAATATTAGTTTTCCTATCAAGGAAAACTAAGTGTGAAAGGTTTTTACCAAACCTAACTTAACCTACCTAAGGGAAGAATCTATTCTAAGTCAGATCTAACCTAAAAGGAAAAGTTGATGTCATGCAGATTAGAACTGAAGTGTGATGAACAAGTAGTAAGTTCCTTGAACATAAATGTCTTCGGGTTCTTCACTTGTTAATTTAAAGTATTATCAGTTAATGAAAATTAAGTGACAATTCTTCAAAGTGTTTAAGCCTATTCAAATATCTGATCTGTAATCATTATGTTAATTGAAAAATTAACATTTGATTATACATATTTATTTGCATCGAATCATTTGCAGAAATATAAAAGTGAAAACGTTCAATTAAATAAATTTAATAGAACAATTTTGAGCATAATCCAGACATACAGAGAAATCAACACGAGAGAACTTATGCATTAATGAATGTCCTGCAAAAGATTAAACACATAACCGATGACAAATTTGAAACATTAACTTAGCAATTCTCAAATAAATTTGAAGAACAATAGAAGGTGGATTAAAAAATAACTTTCCTGAATATAGAAGTCTTGTACAAAAATTACAATGACTCTGATAAATAGAGTATCTTCAGTCCAATCTCTTGCTGAATTGCAATTCCAAAATTCCCAACCCCTTACTAAGGGAAACATTCCTCCTTATATACTAAATTTACAGAATAGTTCCAAAACGAGAAATTCTACAAAATAGGGATTACAAAATCGGATCTAACCATCGATCCAAGAAATCTTGCTATTTTTAAGCTTAAAATATTTTCCGCCACCTTTCACAAAAGGAAGACTTGTTCTTTATTCAGATAAGGTCTCATGGCACCATAAAAATTCAATCACAGATTGTTCACTATCATCGACAGGTGGTGTGGCTTGCAGAGCATCTGCTGTAGTGTAGGGACCCTCTTGTAGGGTCCTTCATGCTTAACTTGAAACTAGACCACTCTATACAAAAGAGATTAGAAAGCATAATGACTAGAAAAATAAACTAAATAAATGAATAACTTAGAAAATTAAAACAAACCATAACCTATCTTTGATATCATCTTGTCCACTGTCGTCCGTGTCTTCCATAGGATCCCTCCAACAAAGCTCGTTTAACCATAGGCGAAGCAACTGTTAGCTTCGCCACCCAACCATAGGCTCATGATTTCAGTTGCATGGCCTCCCCCGAGCTTTGGGTCGTAGAGCTCACACACAATAATTAAGAAACCCAGCTTGGGATTCCCCCCCACCAAGATTTCCATCCAAACCCTCAATAGTAGCAAGTCATGAGGTAACTAAAAATTACGATAGTCATCCAGAGTCTGGGTCCTTTACCCATTCCCAATGCCTTCCTTATAAAGGAAAATATCATGCGACACATGTCGCTTCATGCATAATTATTTATTTTATTTAAATTCTAAATAAAAACAACTCACCCATCCAAGTGTCAGCTTTTCTAGGAGAAGCACCAACATTCCTAAGTTTTCTCATATTTGTCCCCCAGATATTTCACTTAACTCCTAGATATGTGGTGTAGGTGGGGTTGACTAGGTGTCCATGTCTAGGATTCCATTTTGCTCCTAAATAAATATTTTTAATATTTTTAAATAATCAGAAATATCCTTTCATGTGCAAATGCCTAAATAACACTTAATATTATTTAAATGCCAAAGTAATCATTTATGTGAAAATGCCTAAAGTATTCAAATGCATTTCTAAGTAAGGTTCTAGGTGCAAACTTATATGTTTTTATGTAGTTAAGTTTAAGAATCATTTTCACTAGGATCTCGGTGCCGCGCCGTTGGGCCACCCCATTCCTTAATTTCATTTCCATGACATGGCACCACTCCGTCGGGTCCAGTCATCCGTAGTTTCCATTCCTTGACAAGGTGCCACAACATTGGGTCCTTGTGTCCACTCTTTCCGTTCTCGGAAGGGTACCGCATCGTCGGGCCCTTCTTCCATCATCCTTTCATTTTGACTTGCGGGAACTTCATGTAGGGATTTCAAGAGCCGTTACCTTCCATCCTCCATCTACACGCTATTAGGGACTAATGGCGCTGAGGAGTGAGTCCGTTCTCACCGCGTGCCCCCCAACTCGTACGTGACCAGCTCCATCATGGCCCACCTCGTACGCCCTCATGCTTTCCTCTTGAGCAAGCGGATCAATGCTTATCTACTCAGCGTGGTATTCCATCAGAAGTCGACATCGTTGTCGCTCTCCTTGTGTGTGATTTATCCGTACTCTGCGACCCTTCAATTCCCTTGTGTGTCCATTGGTGAACCGTTTCACCTGCTGCTACACACATTTATCACAAACATATATTAGTATTTAATTGATTCACAATCAGTCGTAGCTATGAATATACTCAATATAACATCAAGGGGTCGTTTTATTAATTTTTCAATCATTCGGGTCACTCAAATAGGTGCCCTCAAGATCTGCAGTAGTCTAGGGGCACTACATACACCCCTACTTATTTAGAACTTCATCTCGAAGTTCAGAATAAATGCGGAAAGCTATAACGCATCTCAGTTGCATCCTCCCAAGTCGCAGAGCTAGTGCTGTCACTGTCCCACTGCACTTTGACTTGATCAATCAAGGCTAATCATTAAGCAAGATGTAATCAATCAATTAACCCACTCCAAACATATAATTTAATTCCTTAATTCATTTATCAATTATTGTCGTCATTCACATCTTCAGGTTTTCCTCAATCTTTTAAGACATATCAAGGCTCAAGAAACCACTTTATCGAAGTTGTTCGGCTGGGTCACTTGACAGGTGCCCTTAAGGTCCACAGTCATTTTAGGGGCATTACATGTAGGAAATTCAGGGTCGGGAACCCACTGTCAAAAATAGAGAAATCCATTAGAGGATTTACTTTAGGAATGGTAGTCGGTAAATCAGGTTCTTCATTGATTATAAAGTCCTGTATAACATCAGTATTGAGATTAGTTGATTCCTCTAGAATTTCCTTCCTTTTCTCTTCGGGGTTTTGCATGTAGGCAGACAAAGTTTCAAAGTCTTCTTCACTGCTACCACTGCTAAGATCAGGAATACCTACATTAAACGGTGGTGACAACATTTCTTGATACAACAAGAGGTAGAGTTCTTCATTTTCAACCTGAACATTAGAAAATTCACCATCTGCATGAATATTACTCATTCTGAATGAGTCTTGGATAGTAGGACGCAAAAAATACCACACAGAGTCTTACATCTTCCAGAAGGAAAGGGATGAACTGGAGATTTCATGTTAATTGCTATTTAAAGGCCAACAAGCAGGTCGATGATAATCGGGCAGGGCAATCTGCAATGATTAAACTTATCCATTCAATTCATTGTAATTACTTCAATTGTAATGAAAAGAGCTGAGGTATGTGCCAGTCAGATCAAAGCTTGTGTGAAGTACGAGTTCAATTACTACTCGCGTGATTTTGAATTGCCTTTACGATCACATTGTTACAAGCAATCTTCCATCAATAATTATGACTGGTAATTAATAACGGAGATGAAAGTTAGGGTGATAAAGTTTATCTGCAAAAAGACTCGACTAGGAGTTCTAGTACATGGGTTATCAATTCTTCCCACGTAACAAATCCGATCGATCTGACCCAACTTCCACGAGAATGATAAAAACTTTCAGGTCGGGAATAAGTGAAAAGAAACGCTCATTAAGAGGTGGAACAAAAATGACAAGATGTCAAAGCTCGAGTCCAGACATGGCGAACTTAAGGTGGAGAGATGGTGTCCATCCAACATGAAGTAACTGATAGACTTGTATTAGTGTCTGCTGTCATGGATTACACAGAAAAATGATAATTTGGCAAAACCAGCTTTCAAGAGACAAAAATGGAAAAGCCTGACTTAACTGACTACCCAAAATCAACATGACCATGAGACCATAACAGACGGACGACTGAGATTAACTGGAGCATGATGCGGAATCGGGTTCAAGTATTTTCATGAAGTTCTTATTCAAAGATCTCGCAAGACGAAACCCGAAAGTACGGATTTGTGGGTTGCGGGTATGCAAAATGGAAGTACAAAAAAGGATTTCCAAAAGCCGAAAACCCACTATGTGGGTGGTAGGATTCGGAACGTTAAACTGTGAAGCGAAATAACCATCCCGAAAGCCGCATCCTGAAATTACGGGTTGCGGATTTCGAGAGTACACACCAAATAAATAAATAAATAAAATCACAATCCCGAAATCTGAATTCCGCCATTGCGGGGTAATTATTTTTCAGTGTTATTACAAAATGATTCCGCAACCTGCATCCATCGGGTTGCAGGTTTCGGAATTACCAAAACCAAAACTTAAAAAACAACAATCCTGCAACCCGCACCTGTCGAGTTGCGGGTTTCGGGTTCTCCAAATGTCGGGTTTCGGGATGATGATAACAGTCAACAAAATACTCAAAATTTTGGCTCTTTTTAGACCCAAACACTTTGGGAGAAATAATCAAACCCTTACAAACAAGCAGACCAAAAGCATGGGTGAAGAATTTTAGAGGTAAAATCAAAATCTAAAATTTTCAAGATGAATCACCCAAAAACCTTTGCTTTTATTAAAATTGGGGGCTCCCGTTCTTAGCTAAGCATGGGATATATTGTGGCTACAACAGACCCACAATTTGGTTGAGTATGCCATAGTCAGCTGAGATGAACAATAATACAATGCACAATTGTCACAAACATCCTTCAAACAACCTCTAATGGAAGAGATGTTGCATATATTTAGAAGCCAACGGAAGGATGGGAACCAGTCACCCTTTATAATAAAGCCATTTTATACTAAACTTCTTTTAGGGAAACAATCTTTCATAATTATAAGGACTATTGAAAAGAGGACAGAAAACGAACTCCTCATTATAATTTTCACACTCTACCATGTAAACAAAATGTAAAAAACCCTTCCACACTCTACCATGTAAAAATCCACAGAAACTATTTAACAATTCAAATAGAACAAAAGAAGCATAGACAACATGCAATTCCACACCAAAAGCGTATAAGGATACCTAGAATTTCTTCTCTTTCTGAGAGCAAGGAATTGAGGTGAGATTATCTAGAGATTGTTGCTTTTTGGACATGTCCTAGGTTCCAAGGTTATTTTGATGCCTGTTGCAACTCACACTATTATGGTCTGTATCAAATAATGGATTTACATTATCCATTTTCTCAAATCCATGTGGAACAAGTATAAGAGATGCCTAACTATACATATATACTGTTCAATTTTGGATAAACTGTGGGAATGTTGAATTTAGATATGATTGCATGCCAGAAATATTAGACTCTAATGCAATGACTTTCTGAGATGAATAGATTATTTGCTCTTGATATACAATTCAGGACACCTCACATGTTAAATTTTCAAAATTTACTTCAATCTGATCTAGGATCTTAACTGAGAGAACAACATGTACAACATATCAATAGCGTATTAATCATGGACACAATAATGCAAGCACATAAGAGACACAGAGTTTATTTGGGGAAAACCATAAAGTTGAAAAACCCCAATAACTTCCTCAAAGATAGATAGAGCAATGCTACAACCAGAATAAAAGAGATAGTCTTCTCCTAGCTGCAAAGCCTCCTCCTCCACAAGTGTGCCACTCTCCCAAGTGTGAGTGAGAGAATAGAATGATCAAATAGAGATCTCCCGATCTCTATTTATACTAGACTTGACTTGCCTAATAACCTTTACTAGGTCGGCCTTAACTTAACCACATAACACAATGCTGACTGGGCCGACACCCAATAGGGTGGTCTAATAACCCTTTGACCCACATGGCCAACCCCCACTAGGGTGGTCTAACAACCCTTCGACTCACATGACTTATACAGGGCCGACCCCAACAAGGTGGTCTAATAACCCATCAAGTATAAGTTACGACACTTACAATATAAATGACGACACTTCCGTATAGAGGAATAATAACATATCTATAGGAATACAATATACATATATGTGGAATACATTCCGAAGTTACATATACATCAACACTCCCTCTTAACTAGGAAGGTATTTCTTGACACATATCTGCTAGCACAAGTCTTCTTCTCTAGATCATCATCAATGAATCATCGTCCTCGAATCATCGTCATCGTCACTGCTGCTGCTATCTCAATCAATCTCTGAATCTACTCGTCATAGGAAGTTCTACAAAGCCAGTCCTTTTTCATACTGGATGTAGGCCCACCACCTGCAGGTCTTCATCATCACTGGCCATACTGTGGAATCCTCAGGACTTATTACGTGAGTCAACAAAACCTCGAGAGAGCATCCCAGGACTAATTGCGAGCACAGAGCTCAACCTATCGGATCTCCCAGGACCTTTTACATGCTACTTCACAACCTATCCGCGGCCACAGAGTATCACGAAGCACGACCCAAATGCACACACAGCACTTACACTCACCGGCATGGGAGGACCAACCTACCACCATCCATGAAAGGCTCACAGCACTTACATCAATGACCATGGGAGAACACATCTGCCACCATGTCGGAAAGGCTCTGCACTTACATCAACGCACATGTGAGAACACATCTACCACCATGTTGGAAAGGCTTTGCACTTACATCAACGCACATGGGAGAACACATCTACCACCATGTCGAAAAGGCTCTACACTTACATCAACGCACATGGGAGAACACATCTACCACCATGTCGGAAAGGCATTGTGCATCTGTGTCTTCGGAACTCATCACACATAAGCCAATTGATTATGTAATGTATCCACCTGATACATATGATCATCTTGATCATCATCATAGCATCATCTTGATGCATGTCATCTAGAGTATCGTCCTGATACTCATCACTGCATCGTCCTGATGTATATCTGGAGCAACATCCTGAAGCTCGTCATCCATGATCATCCTGATCATACAATGCATCTACGTAATGCATACCAACTATCTACTTGATACATATCATCATACATGATCCACCTGATCATATAATGTATCCTCCTGATACATACACAGATACATGATCCACACAATGTATCCACCTAATATATATCAATACACATGATCTACCTAATCATACACAGTATATACTGATACATATACAGATACATGGTCCAAGCATCCAACATGATGCAAATACAAATACATTTAAATGATCCAGCATCCAACATGATGCATTCATACATATACATATAAATGATCCAACGGATCATATCCAGCATCATGCTGATGCATATATAGAGCAGTAACTGGAGCATCGTCCGGATGCTCATCATCTAGTGCTTACATCCACAGCCATGTGAAGGATCCTCCTTCCAACATGCTTGGAATGGCTTCTGCAAATGTGTCCATCACTTCTTCCTCGAAGTGTCATCAATCTGAAGAACACCAAGCCTCTCTCTGAAGTACTCGAACTTCACTCTGGCGAGTGGTTTTGTCAGCACATCTGCAATCTGCTTGTCTGTTGCAACATACAGGAGCTTCATTGCTCCTCTTTGCACCATATCCCTGATATAGTGATATTTGATCTCTATGTGTTTCGACCTGTCATGAAACATTGGGTTCTCAGATAGCTTCACACAAATCTGGTTATCACAGAAGATATCAGTAGCATCTAATGGGAGATCAAATAACTCAAACAGTAGCTTCCGAAGCCATACTGCCTCACAACTAGCCGAACAGGATGCAACATACTCTGCCTCGGCTGTACTCAGTGCTATGCAGAAATGATTCTTGCTAGACCAAGAGATCACACCTGATCCCATACTGAAGCAACACCCAGAAGTTCTCTTCCTATCTGCAGCACTGCCTGCCCAATCTGGATCAACATAACCCTGCAGGTTAAACTTTTGATTCGCATCACACTTGATCCCATACTCAACCGTACCCTTCAGGTACCTCAAAATATGCTTTACAGCAACCAAGTGAACACCTCTGGGATCCGTTAGGAACTGACTCAATGTGTTCACCGCAAAGCAAATATATGGTCTAGTGTGCGTCAAGTACATCAAGGAACCAATCATCTGACGATACATCATGACATCAACCGGATCAAATGGAGCATCACACAAAAGCTTCAGGTTCGATGCCATAGGTGTTGCCATAGCCTTGCATTCCATCATCCTGAACCTCTTCAGGATATCTACTGCATACTTCCCTTGTCCAAGGAAGATTCCATCTGCACTCTGCCACACCTCCATGCCAAAAAAAAATAGTGCATCATCCCCAAGTTCTTCATCTCGAACTCAGCAGCAAGCTTCCGCTGCATGTTGGCAATCAATCTATCCTCACCTGTTACAAATAGGTCATCCATATACAAAAGTAGTATCACTGGATTGCCTTCCTCAACCTTGTAGTAAAGGTTGGAATCCGCTTTACTCTTGGTAAAGCCCAAACTGGATAGAAAGCTGTCTATCCTACCATACCAAGTTCTACACGTATATGACTCCCTATCATGTGTCTCAAAACCAAGTGGCTGCTCCACATACCATTCAAGAAAGCTGTCTTGAAATCCATCTGGTGTATCTTCCATTCCATCACTGCTGCCAGAGCAAGTGCGGATCTAATGGAAGTGTATCTGGCTACAGGAGCAAAAGTTTCTATGCTACCACCTGCAGCATGCTTGATCTTGTATATCCTCTTGTAAGTCACTAAAGACTCCCCTTCAGGTCTTGGGACTGCATCCCAAACATCTTCATGATCGACTGGTACTTGATCATGGCATTCTTCCCAGATCCTGGGAACTTCAATATCTTCAATAATTTCAATAGATAACTTTGTTTCTTGAACAAATGTTGTAGTCCTTCTTTTGTAGGTGATGGTATATGATGTTTCCTACACAACAAGTTAAATTGCATGATTAGAAAACATCTCATAGTTTTTTCAGAACAAATTCTTACACATAAAGAAATATGTCATACAGTCATGCAATTATTTTAGCCAATGCTTCAATACAACATTTATCCATATCCCGTAACTTTCTAGATGCCTTCCAATCTCTACCAGAACATTGTTAAGAGTGTGCACAACTCCCAACATGTCAGCAAAGAGGTTTCATTCTAGATAAGTAGCAATGGAATGTTGTATAGTGCCATAGGCCACTTACCCATCAAATGCATATTAGTAGTGTATTGTTCATTAATGCAATCATTCTAATATGCACAATACATATCCTAAGTCTAGGAACATAATCCTATACATTATTGAACAATTTTATTTAAACAAACAAATATGTAAGAAATGATAATTAAAATACTCATCTTTGTTTGTTTGTTGGGTGGACTCCCTCTGAGTCTTTGCTTCCTTGCAGGAGATGCTAAAGTAGCTTCTTCTACACCTTTCTGTTGTGGAATGCAAAAGGATGGTCAACTCCCTTTGGATATTTGCATCCTTGCAGGGGCAATTGGAGTGTGCTCCCTCTTGATCATTGCTTCCTGGATTACCTGTCCTTGAACTTATATCCATCCTTAATCACTATGCATGCTTATTAGTATCATCATTGTGTTATCATTGAGGTCTCATACATAATCATACATTCATTAGTATATTCTTAATACTATCAAAACACAATAATCTTAAACATGTATAGTCATGATCATTCACAGATAATAAACATTAGTATTCAAGGTTTCAGGGAAGTCTTCTTTTGATCATAGGTCTCTTCTAATTAGTTAAATCATCAATGCATAAACCTGTGATTACTCAAACCTATACCTTCATGATTCTTCTGGTTAGTCATATCATCAATTATGGTAAGAAACATAATATGCATACAACCATGACTATTCAAACCTATGACTTCATGAATAATCATTATCAACAACACAACAGTATAAGATCCTAACACAAGGTAGGATTCTAGCTTGATATAGGAAAAACATACCTAGATTAGCATGCTAGCTAGTTATGTCTAACATACCCGCATAATGTCTTATGGTTCTCTTCAATGACTTGTGCTAGTAAATTGCATGTCTCATAAGTTATCCATTGTAGGACCAAGACATACATACCTCGTAAGTAGATCTTCTAAGTGATCCATGACAATGGATGAATCTTTGTCCTCCTGTCATCATGATCATATGTTCTTGAACCAGAAAATGATTTGTCTTTCTTGGTGTACCTTTCATGTTAGCAGACAACATAAACCTCATACAACACCATAATGCATTAGTACAATCATAAGTGTCAACACCATAATCAATGAATATCTTCTATCGTGCATTCATAATTTTATTAAGGTGATACGACAAGTTTAGATTTAATCAAGATTGTACCAACCGTAATAATATGAAGACAAATATACCATAAATTTAATCATGAACAAATCTTGAAACATACCTGGATAAGTCATACATGTCGACATTGATTGTAATCTTCTTATCTAAGGCCTTAGCCTCATCTCCCTCTGAAACATAAACTTCTTCACTTATGCAGGGGTGACCAATCCATTCAATTTGCAGAAACTGGATCTAGGGCTGGATTAGGGTTTGTCAGAGAAACCTTAAAAATTCAAACTTTGAATTTCAAACTTCCGAAAGGATAGAAATATGCGCCTTGATGAGCTGATCAAGCTGGTATATTCAGAATTTGAAAAATGCAAAGTTTCACTCCTCAATTTTGCCTTTGAAATTTTTGGATTCACTCGACGTGACCCCGAACTAGGGTTTGATGAATCCCATTCTTCTGTCCAATCAAAAGGTTTGATCCAAATCTCTAAGATTCTATTTTTCTGAGGAGCTTCCAACCGTGGTCACAGATTTAAAAAATTCCCATTTTTGCAAAAGCCCTAATTTTCCACTTTTCCAATCAACGTCTCGAACTAGGGTTTGATCAAGCCTGGACTTCTGCCCAACCAAAAATTCTGATATTGGTCTCTAAATTTCGATTTTGATGAGTATCATTCAGCCGTGGTCTCTGATTACAAGAATTCCAACTTTCTCCGAAACCCTAAATTCCGGAAGCCATGAATGAAGGTGCTCAAAAATAATTATGTTTTGACAGAAATATGTGCTTGATTGTTTCTAGTGCCACTCCGAACTTTTCGATCCACAGGGTCTGAAAATTTTTCCTACGATATCTCGACCTGTCCTCTTTCCATCGCAACAGGTCTGACCTCAATTGGATTCTCTGAGAGAGAGTTATGCCAAGTGTCGCAACATTACCTGTTTATGGGATAAAACTGGAGAGTGAACTTGTATGGCATGCCACGTGTCATTGGTTCAACTTCGGCCTCTAAACAATTTTTCTGAGATAGTACAATCTGTGTACTACCTGTTACATTTTATGAAATTTCATTTGGAGCTTCCTAGCCCAAGTTATGACCTTTTTTCCAAGGTCACCTGTTTATGACTGAGATTTGGAAGAGGCAGAAACCCTATATTGTACAGATCATAAATCACAAAGTACAACGAATTAGAAGTTTTCCTTTGGCAAGAAGGTACATGGGGATCTGATATTCGACTTGTAAAGGTTTCAGATGCGAAAACGTCGCCAAAATGGATTTATAGCGAAAGTGCTACGATGACTGGTTTTTGCTATATCAAGCCCTAGCATCATAAGTGCAACAAGTGTCATACATGCCATATCATGCCTTCTTTTAGGCTAGCTCTGATACCATGTTAAATTTTCAGAATTTAATTCAATCTGATCTAGGATCTTAACTGAGAGAACAACATGTACAGCATATTAATCACGGACACAATAATGCAAGCACACAAGAGACATAGAGTTTACTTGGGGAAAACCATAAAGGTGAAAAACCCCAATAACTTCCTCAGAGATAGATAGAGCAATGATACAACCAGAATATAAGAGATAATCTTCTCCTAGAAACAAATCCTCCTTCTCCACAAGTGCGCCACTCTCCCAAGTGTGAGTGAGAGAATAGAATGATCAAATAGAGATCTCCTGATCTCTATTTATACTAGACTTGACTTTCCTAATAACCTTTACTAGGTCGACCTTAACTTAACCACATAACACAATGTTGACTGGGCCAACACCCAATAGGGCGATCTAATAACCCTTTGACCCACATGGCCGACCCCCACTAGGGTGGTCTAACAACCCTTCGACTCACATGACTTATACAGGGCCGACCCCAACAAGGTGGTCTAATAACCCATCGAGTATAAGTTATGACACTTACAATATAAATGACGACAGTTCCATATAGAGGAATAGTAACATCTCTATAGGAATACAATATACATATATGTGGAATACATTCCGAAGTTACATATACATCAACATCACAGTGTTATGCCGTGATGTAAGCAATGCCATAGGTTTCATAGCTTTCTTTTTTTCAGAATGTCCATTTCATATATATATATATATATATATATATATGGGTATGTATGGTAAATAGTGCCTACCATTGGAATGTATCATGCAGAACAAAGAAAAAATTTCAAACTATGTACATTATTAACTTATTGAATACTTGGTTGGAACGGATTTTTTAGTATGCTGGTTGCTGCAGTTGTAGATAGCAATCAGGAATCCTGTGGTGCAACTTGTGGTTATAGCTAACTATTCAATTTACAAATGATCAATTCAATTACAACGTAAATGAGTAATGTTAAGAATTAAAAATATCATAATATTGCACATACATGATAGCTACAATGTCTTTGGTTTTGAAAACAACTTTGTTCAGTATATAAATGCATGAATATTAAACATCATGCTATAAAATTTGTCATATGATATCTCCATCATGCCTCCAATCTATTATACTATCAACAATAAGAGAAATTTAGCATAATTTTAATTAATTTGGCATAGATCTCGAGTCTAGAACATAATATGATCTTGATTTAATGCTAGCAATGCTCAAGGCTCAAGCATAACTATATGCTTGTTAGGAATCCGCATTTTCACTATGGATTGGGAGGTGCACATTCAACACTCCAGAAACTATTTTATTGCAATTAAATCAACTTTCCAAGAAAAACCACAATTTTCAAATTCAATGTCTAAATAAAACCTAGAATGCCTTTATCATGTATTGCAATAGATTGTCACATTAGAAGAATGTTCAAACTCTGGTTAGAATGTTGGACTTCAATGCTTTAATAGTATACAAACTCAATAGAATTTAAAACTCAACATCCAAATACAAAAAGAAAAACCAGAATTTCATTATTAAATATCATAGAAAGTTGTTACACTAGAAGACAGTTGGTTCAAAATCCAGTCAGAATGTTGGCCTTAAAGGATCAACAAATAATAGAAAAGATCAATATTGTTCAAACTCTGCTTAGAATGTTGGCCTTCAATGCTTTAATAGTAAACAAACTCAATAGAATTTCAAACTCAACCTCGAAATAGAAAAGAAAAACTAGAATTTCATGATCAAGTATCATAGAATATAGTTACAGTAGAAGACAACTAGTTCAAACTGTTAAGTTTTAATATGCTAAGACAGAAAATAGCAGCATTACATTCCATTTCACAATAATAGCATATACAGGATCACTGAGGAAACAAAAAGCACAACATAAACACAAGAGACACAGATTTATCCTGGGAAACCCTCATGGGGTAGAAAACCCAGCAAAGCTTCTTTAATATAGATGACCAGCAAATACAAAAGATGTAACCCTGAGCATAAGCTCCTCCTTCTCCATAGCAGACCTCTCTCTCATAAGTGCGCCATTCTCAAGTGAGTGAGTGTGTGTTAAATGAGGAATACACCTCCTCTATTTATACACTACTCTGACTTGTCTTTTACACAAATCATGTAGGATCGTATTTAACCATTGGGTTAAATACCCCATTACAACTAACTGGGCCGACCCCTCTAGGGTGGTCTAATAACCCTTTGACCCACATAACACATACAGGGACGACCCCCACTAGGGAAGTCTAATAACCCAAGTTACCACATTCTGACGGAGGAATAAACATCTCCGGATATACAATAAGATCTTCACGGAGGAATGAAACATCTCCGGAATAATAAAGTACAAATATAATATTCTTTGAAGTTACAATATCTCAACACTCCCCCTTAACAAGAAGGATATTATAACAGCATCTGCACGAGCAAGGAGTCATCAACATCATACATGATACATCTATAAATCATTGGAAGCTTTGTCAACATCATCAGTAACTCAAGTAGTTACTGGAACATCAACATCTTCAGTACTGAGTCTTTATCTTCTGCAGCACTCGAATAGCTACAACAACATCAACATCTGGATCCTCATGATCATCAGCATCGTCATCATACGATCATCACCATCGGGATCATCTCAATCTACAGCATCTGGATCATCACGATCTACAGCATCTGGATCATCACGATCTACAGCATTTGGATCATCTTGATCTACAACATTTGGAGCATCACGATCTACAGCATCTAGAACATATCGATCTACAGCATCTGGATCATCACGATCTACAACATCTAGATCATCCCGATCTATAGCATCTGGATCATCTCGATCTACAGCATCTGGATCATCTCGATCTACAACATCTAGATCATCTTGATCTATAGCATCTGGATCATAACGATCTACAGCATCTGGATCATCACGATCTACAGCATCTGGATCATCTCAATCTACAGCATCTGGATCATCATCTCGATCTACATGATCAGCAACATCATCATCTAGATCAACACGATTAGCAGCATCGTCATCTAGATCATCAGTATTAGTATCCACACCAATACAAGTATACACATCATCAATACAAGTATCCTCATCAATACAAGTATACATACAAGTATCCTCATCAATACATGTCATCGATACAAGTATCAATACATCAATACAAGTATCCTCATCAGTCATAATAGCAGCATACCCTGCAACACACACGATCATATTATAGGATGATCAATCCTGCTCTCTTTAGGACATAGGTCCATGGATGATACAATCCAGATCAAGTTCCAGGATGATCAATCCTTATCATTTTAAGACAAGTCTCATGTCTAGGGACGATGCAATCCCATCATGTAGATTTTGAACCCAGTTCACGGACAATGCAGTCCTCTCACGTACATTTTGAACCCAGTTCATGGATGATGCAGTCCTATCATGTACATTTTGAACCCAGTTCATGGACGATGCAGTCCTCACGTACATTTTGAACCTAGTTCATAGACGATGCAGTCCTCACACATACCTTTAAGACAAGTCTCATGTTTAGGGATGATGCAATCCCATCACGTACATTTTGAACCTAGTTCATGGATGATGCAGTTCTCACACGTACCTTTAAGACAAGTCTCATGTCTAGGGATGATGCAATCCCATCACGTACATTTTGAACCTACTTCATGGACGATGCAGTCCTCACACGTACCTTTAAGACAAGTCTCATGTCTAGGGATGATGCAATCTCATCACGTACATTTTGAACCCAGTTCATGGATGATGCAGTCCTCACATGTACCTTTAAGACAAGTCTCATGTCTAGGGATGATGCAATCCCATCACGTACATTTTGAACCGAGGTCCAGGGACGATGCAGTCCTATCTTCAATTCTTGGAGACATCAGTCTACAGATCAATTCTGGGACCTAAGTCCGGGGAAGATACAATCCCGTACCTGTTCATTCAGGACTTCATTATCGGAGACCCAGTCTACGGCTCAATTATGGGACCGAACTCCGGGGAAGATACAATACCCCACCTGTTCATTCAGGACTTCATTCTCGGAGACATCTTGTCTACGACTCTCTTTAGGACTGAAGTCCAAGGATGATCCAATCCTCACATGTCCACCAAGGAATTCATTCTCGAAGACATACGTCTACGGCTCTCTTTAAGAATGAAGTCCAGGGATGATCCAATCCCCTCATGTCCACCAAGGACTTCATTCTCGAAGAAATATGTCTACGGCTCTCTTTAGGACTGAATTCCAGGGATGATCCAATCTCCTCATGTCCACCAAGGACTTCATTCTCGAAGACATACGTCTACGGCTCTCTTTAGGACTGAAGTCCAGGGACGATCCAATCCCCTCATGTCCACCAAGGAATTCATTCTTGAAGACATACGTCTACGGCTCTCTTTAGGACTGAAGTCCAGGGATGATCCAATCCCCTCATGTCCACCAAGAACTTCATTCTCGAAGACATACGTCTACGGCTCTCTTTAGGACTGAAGTCCAGGGATGATCCAATCCCCTCATGTCCACCAAGGACTTCATTCTCGAAGACATACGTCTACGGATCTCTTTAGGACTGAAGTCCAGGGATGATCCAATCCCCTCATGTCCACCAAGAACTTCATTCTCGAAGACATACGTCTACGGCTCTCTTTAGGACTGAAGTCCAGGGATGATCCAATCCCCTCATGTCCACCAAGGACTTCATTCTCGAAGACATACGTCTACGGTTCCTTTTATAACATGTGTTCAAGGATGATGCAATCCCCTTTTCACCTTAGACCCTGTCTAAGGACCATCCACCAACCTCTCTATCGGCATCACCAATATAGGTATCTACATCATCAACCTCACTGTCGATGCGGGCAATCTCATCATAAGTGATCACTTCGCTCCCCCTTTCGAGGAGGGTCCTTCTGAACTATTTTAAGTTTGTCTTGGAAAACTTTACTTGAGGTAGACGTTTGGTTAGTACATCGGTAACTTGTTACAAATTCGAACTTTAATTCCTTTCTGCACCATATCTTGTATATAGAAATGTCAGATCTCTATGTGCTTTGACTTATCATGGAACACTGGATTGTCTGCCATTTTGGTACAACTCTGTTTGTCACATAGGATCACATTTGGGTCTATCTCTAAGTCAAACAATCCTGAAGCCATACTGCTTCATAACTTAGCAGAGGAAGCAGCCATATATTCCGCTTGTGCTGAGAGCCGCACTAGACTACTTCCTGCTAAACCACAAGATCATGGCTGATCCCAGACAATAACATCTTCTTGATGTGCTCTTCGTGTCTGATACACTTTCTGCTCATACAATATCTGTGTAGCCATCTGAATTCATGATCTCCAAGATAACATAGATCAAAGTCTATCGTATCCTTTAGGTACCTCATCACATGCTTTGCAACTAACAGGTGAACACATCTAGTTTCCACTAGATACTGACTCAAGGTGTTTATGGCAAAGCATATATCTAACCTAGTATTCGTTAGACACATTAATGACTCAATAATTTGTCTGTACAGAGTTATATCCACTAACTCTAATGAGTCATCTGCTAACAACTTCAAGTTGGAATCCATGAGAGTGGCCATTCCAACACATCAAGTCCTTTTAATATTTCTCAGCATACTTTCCCTGGTTGAGAAAGATTCCTTCTGAGCCTTGCCATACTTCCAGACCTAGGAAGTAATGTATCAATCTGAGATCTTTCATTTTCATTTCTGCAGCCATCTTCTTCTTCCTTTTCATGATTTGTTTCTCATCCCTTCAGAAAGAGATCATCGTCATATAATAATGGTATGATAGGTTCATCATCCACGACCTTAAGGTAAAGGTTAGTATCAACTTTACTTCTGGTAAAGCCCAAGTTTTGTCAATAAGTTGTCAATTGTCAATCATTCACACTCTGTATTGAGTGATATTCTGCATATCTATCTGTGCCATCTCTTGTCAGATGGGTCTACTGATATGAGCCTCAAAATCATTTGAAATCTATGGTGATTTCCTTCTTGCATCCATGTCATATGTGTATAGAAGCCATATTCAACCTTGTAGCAAAGGTTGAGATCCACATCACCCATGATGATCATTAAGCTCATCAATTTACTACCAATCCTAGGTACCCATACAGAACCTGAATCACACTTCTTCTTTAATTACACCATTAAGAGAATGGTCTTATCTATCCACTTGGAGCAAACATCTTGTCATGATTCTCTTCCTCTTTCTAAGAGAATCTTCTAGCCACGAGCCTTCTATATTTTGTTTGATTTGTAAATCTTCTTGTTGAACATCCATCACTTGTTTGGTGTTCATCATTCTTCATGATCTTTCCTACAAAACAAAATTAGTACATGATTAGTAAGACTTCATAATCATGAAATCATGTTGACATGATAACCTATTATGCATACAGATATCATTTACATAGTTATGCAACTATCTTGACCATTATTTTGGCACAACACTTTTCCATATCCTGTATGCAGACAGTGGCTATCTAGATGCCTTCCATCTCTACCAGAACATACTATCGAGAGTGTGCACAGCTCTCAGCATGTCAGCAAAGAGGTTTCATTCTAGACAAACAACAATGGAATGTTTGTCCAACTTACCAATCATATGCATATTAGTAGTATATTGTTCAATGCTCTATGAATGTTTACACTCAGCATGATATATTCTAGGAATACAAATATACACACAAGCAATATCATTTACTATTTCAAATAACAACTCAAATACTTATCTTTTATGTTTGTGTGGTTGCCTCCCGCTTGATCTTCTATATGTCTTTTGAACTTCTATTCATTCTGTACCACTGTGCATGCTCAAGTGTGCACTAGTGTCATCCTCATGATCTCATACACAAACATACATTCATTAGTATATTCTCAATATTATCAAAACATTCTAATTCTAAAGAATCTTGAATATGTATAGTCATGATCATTAGTATTCAGGGTTTCAGGGAAGTCTCCTTTTACTCATGCATATTCTTGTTTGATCATGGGACTCTTCTGGTTAGTTAAATCATCAATCAAGATAAGAGACATAATGTGCATAAACCCTTGATTAACTTTATAACCAATCATACCAAGTATACTTATATAAGGGATCCTAACACAAGGTAATATTCTAATATGACATAGGAAAACATACCTAGATTAGTATACCTGCTTAGTTATGTCTAACATACCTAATCAATATCTTCTTTGTTCTCTTCAATGATTTAGAGATCCCATGCTGGAACCTACATATCTCATAAGTTAAGCATAATAGAACAAAGTCATACATACCTCATAAGTAGAACTTCTATGTGATCAAAGATTATGTTGTCATGGTCATGGAACTTGATTTGTCTTTCGTGATGTACATGTATCTTGTTAGCAGACAACAACAACCTCATACAACACCATAATGCATTAGTACAATCATATAGCCCTAATCAATGAATGTCTTCGATCATTCACATGCATTCATACTGTTACTAGGGTGATAAGACAATTCTAACATTAATCAAGATTGTACTAATAAATAATATGAAGACAAACACATTATGAACTTAATCATGAATCAGATTTCAAGACATACCTGAACCTCCTTAAGTCATACCTGTCGAGAATTCTTGTAGTCTTCTTATGTAAGGCCTTAGCCTCAACTCCCCCTAAAACTTGATCTGGAGCTTGATTAGGGTTTGCTAGAGAAACCCTAAAAATTCAATCTTTGACTTTCACACTTCTGAATGGATGGAAGGATGTGTCTTGCTGAGCTGATCAAACTAGTATACTTCAATTTTCAAATCTCCAAAATTTGACCCCTCAAAATTTCCTTCGAAACTTCTGGATCTTCTGTACAGGATCCCGAACTAGGGTTTGATGAAGTCCACCCTTATTCCCAATCAAAAGGTTTGATCCAAGGCTCTAAACTCTTATTTTTCTGAGGAGCTTCCAGCCATCGTTACAGACTTAAAAAATTCCAACTTTTGCTGAAGCCCTAATTTTTCATCTTTTCGATAAAAATCCCGAACTGGGCTTTGATCAAGCCCGGTCTTCTACCCAACCAAAAAATTTGATCTTGGACTCTAAATTTCGATTTTCCTAAGTATCATTCAGCCGTGGATTTTTATTCCAAAAATTCTAACTTTCTTCGAAACCCTAAATTCCGGAAGCCATGAATGAAGGTGCTCCAAAAATAATTATGTTTTGACAGAAATATGTACCTGATTGTTTCTGCTGTAGCTCCAAACTTTTTGCTCCACAGGGTCTGTAAACGTTTTCTATGGTATCCTGACCTGTCATATTGCCATCCCGATAGGTCTGACCTCAATTGGATTTTCTAAGAGAGAGTTATGCCAAGTGTCGCAACGTGACCTGTTTATGGGATAAAACAAGAGAGCGAACTTGTACGGTGTGCCACGTGTCACTGGTTCAGCTTCGGACTCTGAAAATTTTTCTTGAGATAGTACAGTCTGTTTACTACCTGTCACTTTTTACGAAATTTCATTTGGAGCTTCCTAGCCCAAGTTATGACCTTTTTTCCTAGGTCACCTAATTTTGATTGAGATCTGCAAGAGGCAGAAACCCTAACTTGTACTGATCATAAGTCACACAGTACAACGAATCTAAGGGTGCCCTTTGGAAACAGGGTACCTGGGGATGGTATATACGACCTGTAAACTTTTCAGATCCTGAACCTTCGTAGAAATGGATTTATAGTGAAAGTTCCACTATGACTGGTTTTTGCTATGAAAAACCCAAACCTTCAAATTGTCGCAAGTGAAGCAAGTGTCGTAAGTGCCATACATTGCCTTCCTTCAGGTTAGCTCTGATACCATGTTAAGATTTAATATGCTAAGACAGAAAATAGAAGCATTACATTCCATTTCACAATAATAGCATATACAGGATCACTGAAGAAACAACAAGCACAGCATAAACACAAGAGACACAGATTTATCCTGGGAAACCCTCATGGGGTAGAAAACCCAGCAAAGCTTCCTCAATATAGATGACCAGCAAATACAAAAGATGTAACCATGATCATAAGCTCCTCCTTCTCCATAGCATACCTCTCTCTCATAAGTGCGCCATTCTCAAGTGAGTGAGTGTGTGTTAAATGAGGAATACACCTCCTCTATTTATACACTACTCCGACTTGTCTTTTACACAAATCATGTAGGCTCGTATTTAACCATTGGATTAAATACCCCATTACAACTGACTGGGACGACCCCTCTAGGGTGGTCTAATAACCCTTTGACCCACATAACACATACAGGGCCGACCCCCACTAGGGAAGTCTAATAACCCAATTTACCACATTCTGACGGAGGAATAAACATCTCCGGATATACAATAAGATCTTCACGGAGGAATGAAACATCTCCGGAATAATAAAGTACAAATATAATATTCTTTGAAGTTAGAATATCTCAACACAAACTTCGGTCGGAATGTTGGCTTTTGTACTCCTCATCCAATAGTACAAAAAATAAACACACTTTCAAATTCAATCTTATTATTGTCAGAATCAAATTATTGCCTCTAATACAGACAAAGAATTAATACTAGACACAATGTTCTATTCAACAAATTCCTAGACAATATGTACCCAGTGTTCCTTTGGACCAACAAATAAAACTACCTCAAGCAACTCTAGAAACTAAGAGATCCCAGGAAGAGAAGAGCAAGAAATAAAAAGACATGTACTAAGGAAACCAAGTTTGTTTCTAAGAGTCTCAAACTCTATGGTTAACAAACATGTTGGTGACAGCCTACAAAGTACCATTATAACTCCATTCAAATAAGGGATCCACAATTAAAATGTAATCATGCATGCATCAAATTGAATGAAACCTATGTTGCAGAAGCTTGAATTGCATTTATCGTGGGGTTACAAGAGGATGATAGTCAGATTTATTTCTTGTTTTGTATCTAATGTTTCCAACAGATTCTCTTAGATTTGGTGGCCCAACTTGTTAACCAAGAAATTTCCTCTAGCATACAAATCCCAACCAAGAAAGGGACACATTTATTTAAGGAAGAATGTACCAATTTAATGATAAGATGATGCCATGACACTACAACAAATACTGGAATTAGCGTCCCATTTAGCGTCCCTTTTTAGTGTAATTTTTTTTTTCATTGAGTTGTCAAAGTAGACGCTAAATGGGACGCGCCATGGACAAAATTTAAAGAGTCTAAAATAACGTCTTTTTTTTCTTCCTAGATAGCATCCTTTCTAATGTCTAAAATAGCGTCCATTTTTTTGCTTCCAGAATAGCGTCCAATTTTGCTTCCTAAACGACGTCGAGGTTTGCTTCCTCAATAACATCCTATTTTTCTTCCTACATATCTTCATCTTTTACTTCGTAAATGACATCCCCATAAGCGCCCTATTTGCATCCTTAAAAGCATCGTGTTAGCATTTATGTTTGCATCTACATTCGTGCCATATTTGCATCCAAATTAGCATCCAATTTTGCATCCATATGTGCTACCACTTTAGCATCCCATTTTGCACCACGTTTTACTTCCAATATGCACCAATTTTTGCTTCCTTTTTTGCATCGTGTTTTGCTACCAAGATGGAGCCAATTTTGTTTTCTATTGTTGTACCATATTTTGCTTCCTATGTAGTGTCAAGTTTTGCATCCAAAGTAACATCTTATTTTGCTACCATATCAATGCCATGTTTGGCTTCCTCATTAGCATCAAGTGTGGGGCCTCTTTTTAACGCCTAGTTTTGCATCTCTATTGATGTCAACATTAGCACCATGTTTTGCTACCACTTTAGTGCCCAATTTATCGTCCATTTTTACTCCCACACTATCGCCACATTTTGCTTCCCGTTTAGCAACTAATATCAATTATCACAACAATTTTTTTTTAAATACATTGCAATATCATTAGGGCACAGAGGAATCGAACCACCAACCTCCTGCTTGTAAGGCAGGCGCTCTTCCATTGAGCTAGCACCCTTTAAGAATTGGGGAGAGGATCAATATTAACACCTAGATTGCATGATTCGTAATTCTAATAAAAGACAATATGCATTGGTTGCAATCTATTAGATTGAATATCATATTGGAGTTGTTTGTGCAAAAGGGTTCTCCTTAAAAATATTGGTATATTGGTGTATGATTTCATTTGTCTTCAGTTTTATTATTGCTTAATAAGGAAATAATATATGGTTGATAATATTCAAGATACCTATTATTTGGTTTTAACTAAAAATTGATATTAGTGCCATTGGGAGATTTCAACTCATCCAAAAGATTTAGATCGATTGGTATCATAGAAATATATTTATGAATCTATGAACTTGCAATAAAGCATCCATGGGAAAATATCATAAGAGAGTGATCGGAACTATAGGAGATAAATAAACAAATCTATGAGTATAATGAACAACTAGAAAATACTTTTTAGTAGTTGGACGAGAAGAATGAAGAGTTGCATAAAACCTTGTAAAGCCATGTGAAGCTTCTTAAGGAGAAAAATGTCTAGGTTGTGGAAAATATAGTGTAATAGTTAGCTTGTAAGAAAGCCATATTGATGAGTCTTTAACAGGAGGTGGAAAATATTAAGAAAGAAAGGAGCCTTATTTTGACTCAAGATGCACATACCATGATTGAGGGACTTTTAGGGTAAGCACTTAAACTTCACCCCTTGCTCAATTTCAATCAGCATATTAGTCTTTTGGTAGTTTTGAATTTCATACCAAAGAGATAGGCTTGAAGCTTTTGCAAAGGATGGGTTTTGATGGCCAATGTCAGAATTTTAGGGTTTCACCAAAGCATCACAGCTCCATGGACTATTCAGTCCTCAACTCTCATAGTTTAGCATTCATCGGTGGAATCAAATAAGTGCCTTCAATGGAGGCCCCAGCGTTAAATTTGTGGAGGCTAACATATAGTGCTTGTGTCTAAAACAAATCCATTTTCCCTTACATGAAGGTGATCCCCACGCACAGGTATGTAGTTGTTCTACCTTATGCAAAAATGTTAAAGGTGTATCTTAACATCGCGCAGACCAACGAAGCCATTATATAAGCTACTCTGTTAAGTGCACCACTACAGTTTAAGACTACTCTGTTAAGTGCACTACTACAGTTTAAGACTACTCTGTTAAGTGCACCGCTATAGTTGCAAAATAGAAGCTACTCTGTTAAATGCACCGGTATAGTTTAAGACTAGTAATATGGATCGAGTTTGTAGTTGCAAAATAGAAGCTACTCCGTTAACTGCACCACTATATTTTAATACTGGTAATATGGATCAATCACTTGCAGTGAAAACAAGTATAGGGAATGGAAAAACGAATGTGGAATGGAAGGCCCAACGTTTCAGGGAGTCAAAGATGCAGTGAAAATTATCTGCCCAAGTGAGTAGCTATTTGAATGAAATGGCTAGTTACGAGTTTTAACCACGTAGGCTGGGTCAACAAACTCACTGATACTTTAAGAAGCTTCATGTTACTCTTTACTTGAAATAATTTTCGGTTACATACCGGGAAACTGCTTACTAAAAAAAACAAGCGAATCATTGCACATCTTCAAGTTAAAACAAGTGTTCAATATTGATGGTAGCATGATATGTGTGCTGAAAGCTAAACATTAAGATGCAGCTTTCTGAAGAAAGAAATCAAGTATCTTGGACAGACACTTCTTACTGTAAATTACGGGAAATACATAAATTGAATAATATCACAGTAGTTATGACTAGGTGTGTTTAATCAAACACCTACAATATCGATGCTTTTGGACGACTTATTAGTTTCTGTTGTCAAATAACTTATATGAATACACTGCCACCTTGATAGCATTGTTAACTTTGTTAATTGTTCAACCAATTTCCCCTAAATTAGGCTACACACATGGAGGAAAATATCATAGCCAGGTAGGCTAATTAAAAGATGCAGAGATGCTAAATAACTGCAAAGTTCTAGCTTCAATGAAAAATGCATGTGTTTAACTGAGAACAAATCAAAGTGTAAATATGATGTCACACTGAAACAGGGTTCAACCACTAAAATTTATAATTTTATCCACTTGAAAATATTATGAATATTCTGCAAATCCAGAAAACTAAATGGGGACATCCAACACTATTCCATTCCCACTCCTACGTGCAGTTGGAAGGTTACAAAGTGAAAAGGAGTCGTATATTTAATGTCTTCTCAGAACAACTAGTCTATCCAACCTATCATAGATGACTGATGTTATATGATCAAAATTTTCTTTGATGAGATTCCCAAGAGTGGATTGGCTTTTTGAATGCAAGATGATAGTATGGTGTTTGACACAAAAATGATGAAATGGTTGTATTTTTTATGGGTTGATCATAAGTTGAGTATCTTAATCCACACGGTTCATCTTGGACGTATGTTGATTTGCAAAATAGACATATTCCTTCTTCCCAATAAATCTTATGGGTAGTCATCCTACAAATGTTACTCAAGTCATGGGAGTTTGTTCGTTACTACAACAGCTGAAGAGGTACTAAGTTGGTTCAAGGATACTGCTGATGATATCCTTAATCTTTCTCCTGTCCCTAATTGTGTCTGCTTCCTGCACCTTGGAACATATTTTTCTACCAAGTACTCAACATGGATGCAAGAGAGGAATTTGGCTTCCATATAGACATTAATTGTGTGTGAACTTGATGACTACTCTACAAATTTTCTAGAGTGAGACTTGGAGAATGACTCAACAAGGTTGAAGGGTAAGAGTTGACTTGAACTGGAAAAAAAAAATTGCATATATTTTCATTTTTTCATTAATATAAAAGTTTTATATTTTTATGATGCAAATTTTTAATAACTCATTTCAAAGTACTTAGATGATAGTATACTACATACTGCAAAGTGCCCTGGATTCTGGACAGGAAACAAGTGTGAGATCAGACCATAAAAGCAAGCAAAATTAATGTTTCTTTATGTTTTCAATGTCTTTTATAGACAAACAACAAAGACTGATTTGTGAGACTTGTGTGTCAAATTCACCAAGTCAATTTGATCCGCAATTCAAACTCAGGTCAATATGATTTACGTTTGACATGCATCAGAATCGCAACTATGTCTCAGGGGAAACTTAGATTCGGAAGAGCAAACTTGACTCAATATCCTCAAAGAAAGTCGGGGAGGCTATCCAGCTCTTCCAAATGTAAAAATCTGGGGAGTGATTTAATAATATGGAAAAGGAGGCTATCAAGCTCTTTAAAATATTCTAATCAATAATATGCTTAAGAGTCCTACCATAAACATATATTGGTAAACACCAGGAAATGAATGTTATATATTAAATAATAGAACTTGTAAGCTTTTAAAGATCGACCTTGCGGTGTGATGGCTCTAAGGTTATAGAGACTGCCCCATGTTTTTTTTAGAGAATGGTGATGATAATTATGTCCTGGTAGGCAACCGACACTGTCACTATTCAGGAAGTATCCAACCGACACTCACAAATTTTCTTTGGTCCTTGAAATAAGCTCATAATTTGTCCTTCAAAAAATTCACATACCCCACGTAAAACCTACATGCAAACGAAGAGATCTAATTCCTCTACTTTTTCACTCTATTCGAGTCCAGATCATTTATATTCATCATTACACTAGCGTGAGAAGTAAACATATATATGCATCAATTTGGGTAGCTTTATCTACTTGGTAGCATTGGGGAACAATCCTCTAATCATAGTTCTTCCATGGGAGGATAATGAATTGGAACCTCTCAAAACATGCCCAACAGATAAGCCTAAGGCTAGGTCCACACACCTCTAAGCCATAATGTGAAGTGTGTTCAATAGTGTCAAAGTGATGCATCATGGACAGTCCTCTCAAAGCATATATAGAAACACTGATGACCAAGTACTGCAAGGTAGATATATGGCTTATATAACCATGAATGGTATGCTGGTTTGAAAATAAAAGTGGATACTATAAATTGGATGTAGGTGGAGTACTGATCCAAATAGTTGTTTCATAGAACTTCATAATAGCAGTGATAATATTCTTGAAAACACCATTGTTGCAAAGCCTCTCAAACAACCAATGCCTAGGGATAGATTCAAACGCCTTCTTGAAGTTTCCAAGGCAACAATAAGAAAAGATAAGATAATTTTATCAAGACAATAATAAGATAAGATAAGATAATTTTATTAATGTCCAACAAATGACCACAAATAAACCTTTTAAGACTGATGCCTATCCTCCTCAATGATAGCACAAAGAATGAAAATGTGATTAATAGTTTGATAGCCTTGAATCATGTTTTTCCCTTAGCTCTAAAATGCTCCTACTCTAAAAACTTTGAAACAAACATATAGAGATTTGTAGCATAAATTTTGGAGAAGGTGTGCCTGATCATAATCATGTTGAATTTATTTGGGTCTAAATTGTCCCTAGAGTTATAGATAGGGTGAACATGGAATAAGTTGAGATTATAAACCATGGAAGTGGAAACCAACAAAGAATATCATTAAAGAGATTAGCAATAGGAACATTGAGAGGGCATAGACCGTGCTTAAGAATTCATCTACAATACCTCACTATCAATGTGTGCTCATCACTATGTTTCTGGACAACTCTCTTGATTCAACTGGGTGTAAAGATAATACAAATAGTGGGAGCTGAGACCAGAGTCGAGGAATTGTTAGGAACATCATAAAGAGAGGTGGCGTAAGATCTAAAGCAAGGTGGTATGAAATCTAATGGGAGGTTTGATTGTGTGATTGTGTAACAAAGAGGAGAGGTGAACAAATTCTCAAGAAATTCAAAAAAAATTATAACATACAAGCCCCTAAGTTGAGTGCTTGGGTCAATATGGGAGCCTATTACAACTTGCAAACTAACAAAAATATAAAGGGATCCCAAGGAACAACCAAGGATTGAATTTGAGTATTAAATCCCTAGGTTAGTCACCATTCTGCATATGTGGTTAATGTACACGTGTGTACTAAAACCAATCTCAATTCATTGTTAAAATTGAGTTAATAAATGATATGTGGTAAATAAACCTACACTATATCTATATATATTATCCCTATATATGCATTCGAATAAATAAATCATTTAAAGTAAAAGGAAAAAAAAAACTTTATTAAACCAATGGAAAAGGAAATATATAACTAAATATTGCTTATAAGAAGCTTGTAGCAGTGGTCTCTAGTCTTTCTCTATGGGAGGGTCCTTTGAATCTTTTGAAGGATCTCTTAAACTTGAATGAAAATAGGTAGCACTTCCCCTTATGAAAGAAACATTTTGGAGGGGGGTTTGGGTTTCTTAGTGGCGAGGCAAAGCAAGATTTATGAGTTGAATATTGTTGATTCTTCATTCTTTGAAAAATATCAATAGCATAACCTTAGCACAAAAATATCTATCAAATGCATGGGGAGGTACGTATTTATAGGCCACCATTGAGCTTAGAAGAAACTAGTTATAGAGTGAATGCCCAAGGCTATGGTATGGGCATCCATGTGACTAATTATACACCATTGAGGACTGAAAACCCTTTCATTGATGATTTAACGTTCATCAGTCACCAATTGAGTCCTTGAGTCATGGAAAAGGATTAATGGTCCAAATAAGGGTTGAAAAAAAGTATCAAAAGAGGTATAATGGCTTGATCACACTACTATTGAAGGATAAGCCATGTGATATTTTTGTCAGTCAATTTGGAGTTTAACTAGGGTCTATGACATGTAATTGGGTTATGCAACATGCATTTAAATGCATTAGAAAAGGTTTCTATTTAAAATCACTTAGGTTTTGCAAGTGAATGAAATTGATGTGATAACCCAACTAGTACTTGAGCACCTAATTGCCAAAATCCAATTAAAATTCACAAGTTTCAAATTCACTGAATCAGAAACAATAAAAACAAAGTTAAAAAAGAGATAATGAATGAGCTAGTGCCCACAAATTCAGGTCTCTCAAAATTGACAAATAATGAAATCGGCATACCTAGTTCTTCAACCATTCTGAGCTTCTCCATTATCATTTCCTGTGTCTGTGCCTTGGGAGGTAATGGCAAAGGATCCATTGAAGGAGGATTTTGAAATGGTTGAGGCATTAGATCTCTATCCTCATTAAAAGGATCTAAAAGCAGCATAGCCTGTTAATGCAATCATGAATATCAATACGTTAATAACATCATGAAGCAAACTCAAGTTTATTTTTTTTGTCTTGCTTGCATAAAATACCCGAAAATTCCAAAAAAAACTGCATTGATAATATATTGACATATATCTGCTAAGAGAAATGAATGAATTAAAAAACAAACACCCAGAGTAGTGATACCTGTTTATCATCTCATTTTCCTACCAAGGCTTGATTAGCGGGATTACCCCGATAACCTAGAACAGGAGAGCGTACTTACCGGCTTCCGATCGGTGAGACCTTGGCTCTCTAGTTGACCTATCCTCCCAAAGGCCATCGTTTATTTGTCTAAGCATAAAGGCGATACCCTGTATACATAGATAATACTGCTCCAAAACACACACAATCCGCTACTCCAATGCAGGGGAGCCATATATTGAGTGAAGTCATAAAATGGTGGCACATTGTAGTAAAATTTGGTCCTATGGATTAGATATATAGGAACCTATAATGTTGCAAGATCGCACAACTACTCAATGTGCAATTAGATTAAAATATAATAATATAGGTTGAAACACTACAAAGAGGGATAACAGAAGAAGGTACTTAAATATTCTTAATTGAGAGCTTAAGCTTATTCTTGCTTGGCATGTGCCCATTATTGGACTGAGGTGTATTAATATTCCTAATTTCAAGTGGTTTTGGTGGTTGCTAAAGTGATTACTTTAATGGTATGTTAAGCAATTTCATGGTGTGTGTTTTGGATGGTTTATGGTTAACATTTAATTGTCACATGTAATAATCATAATTTTAAGAGAAGCATCATCTTCTCCAAACACTTAAGTAATAGTCCACACATGAACAATTTGAATTTTCTTGTGATGGCCATGGAAGGAAGGACTTATTCACCTGCCCCATAACTCAGAGGTTGCTTCACTAAGATGGGAGGGAACTGTGTCCAATAGGTGCTCAAACTTCCTCAAAAGAACAAATTCAGGTGGATCAGCCTCTTCTTAATCTACAAGTTGGAGTAATATAGAAGACAGGGACTCAAACTATGACTCAGAACATTCAGCTAAGTTGCCACTTCCTCCTTCTCCCCCCAAACACAAATCTACAGTGTTGTTATGATACCCTGGTGGCAGAATTCCATGGGTAGACCTTATATAACCACTAAAATTCATTCCTGACTCATAAAATCGTTGATTCATGGATGCATATTCTTATAGGAAACCCAAAATTCTGCCCAGAATGCCACTTTACCTTTGTTTTAAAGAAAATTACGCCCATGAGTAGAGGTCTGTGGTTATTTCATCCCACAAAATCGTTCCAAAAGCACCCAGAATTAGAGATTGAGGGTTTTTGTTGTTGTTCATTGCCTCAAACAGGCTCTAAATGGCCCAAATTGATCAGATTGCCACTCAAGTTCGCTCCTCATGTCCATACCCATTCCTAGAAGCCTTGGGAATTATCCCAGCTCTACCTATAGGCTTGCTTCACACACTAAACATGCGCAGGTCTAATCACATAGGTTCCTTTACAAGCTGCTATGTAGAAAAATCTCTGAAAACCTAAGTGAACACCCTATACAAATAGGGGGTAAGATGCCCTACGTCCATTGTTGACTCAGTCAATATGTAAAATGTCCATGTGATCTGTCTGGAGTAATCAAAGTTGATCTTGTCTTGAAACAGAGAAATTGGTTATGCCTTGGAGTATGAATTAAATCCATTTAATGTAAAGTCGGATAGTGACTATAATAGTCACCCAAACCTTTACTAGTTTTATTAAAGAAGGCAATTAATACTAAATAGTTTGATTAAGTTAAGATTGATACCTTTGAGTTTGATCATATTTGACCAGGGCTTCCAATAGGCCGTAGAAAGGGTAGAGAGAGGCAATGGAAGGGGTCAATGAAAAATTCAGGCATCTTTCTAAAAACAATCGAAGAGAGCTGCTTCTAATTGTTGTGCTACTCAACAATCAAGTAGGGCTGCAAAGTACAGCAGGAAAAATGCTCAGAAATCTTGTGTGTAAAATGAAGGTACTGCCATCTGTTTAGCTCATTTAGAGCACATAGAAATCTATGTGGAAAATGTGTTTGAATGCTTCATAAGATTGTCGTCTCTCGAGAGTAATAAGATTGCACTTAAATGCTGTACTTTTTCCTTGATTGAGGCTTTCTCTAGGGTAAATCCTATGTGATCTGTTTGTTGTGGTGTCAAGTATTTTCCATGCAGTTGCACCCTTAGATCCTCCTGCCTTTGGTACCCACTAGTTGTATCCACCTCTAGTACAAACTTACGATTAACATCAATCATGTGTGCAATATAGATTAAATAGCTTTAATGGGTACCTTAGACAATGAGCTTGTGATCTTTGAGGATCAAAAACCTGTCTCTACATTGTAAAGTTTACAAAGGGTGAAATAGTAGCAATTGATGCCAAAATAGTTTTGTTTTTAAGCATTATTAGTGTAGATAGAATAATTTCCTCCATTTGAGGTGTCATTCAGGATCCCATAAAGTTAGGGTTCTTTGACTCATATGACTGCAAGCACATAAAGAAGACCTCCATCCCTCGAAAAGATTTGCTTCATAGCAATTGGACTATGAAGATGGAAGTATAATTCAAGAGAAATTTGGCACTAGAGTGACTCCACAGTCTCAACTTAATGAAATTCATGTGTGTCTTCATTGATGCCACCATCACACAAACAACTTTGGGATTCTAAACATTCTGAGCTAGGATGCCACTATTGATAGGAAAAATACATCATCTCGGCCCTTTAGCAATGTAACTATAACATTTTGTATTATTAATACAATTTGGTTGACTTTATGCAATAGTGAAAAAAGCTATCCTAGAAGTATCTTTGAGAAATAAAAGGCTGGATGTAATGATGCAAAGGAGTGAGCCATCAACTTCTTTTTTGTTGCACAAATATTTACTTTTCAAGCAAATATGTTTGAATCCTGGAGATGAATCATAGTTTTTTTCATTCATCACTACATACTTGAATCAAGGAAGATGGTTCATGCCTTCAGTCATAGTGGCATGGACAAGCAACAGGGAATTACCATGGGGGTTTTTCCATGATGCCAAACCAACTTTCATATTCACAGAACTTGGATTGATGGCTACCATATTGGAGTCTTTTTTGGCAGTTGGCTGAGAAGGTACCACCGTTTTCAATTCATTCATCCCGCTGGAAGAGAAAAGCCTCCAATGGAGTTTGAAAGTGTATCAGTGTTTTTCAAAGTCACTTTTCATTTTCTTCCTTTACGTGGAGAGATGATGACAGAAAAGAGATCAGAAGTCAAACACTCTGAAACCTAAATCATGTCTACTCTAAAACCACCTGTTAAGCTCACACATTGCATTTTGGTGGCACTGGTACTATTGGATATTAATAAAATTATCTTATCTTATCTTATCATTTTCATGACATCCACAAAATCAGCATAAAAGATGAATTTAAAAATTTATGAATATTGCAATTGACAAATATTGGATAAAGCATACAAACTCAAATGACACTATATTGGACAATGATAATTCTTTGCAAAGAGCAATCTCACATGTGATGATTCCTCCACCTTTAGTGATACCCAACAGGTTGTATGTAACAATAAAATTATAGGTATGGATCATGAGTGGGAGGCCACATGAATCTATCACATATATTGGTATTTCATATTTCTCGCTAGCTTCTAGCAGCCACTCTAGTGCTAGTTCTTTAACATGAAAGTTAATTATTTGCAACTCCATCCATTAAATTTTTATGCTTGTCAAAATTAGAAGCTATGATACTTGTACTTAATTTCATGTTACATAAATTTAATCAGGTATCTATAATTTTCCAAGAAACATTTAGCCAATTGTCCTTAATTTACAATCATGAACTAATATTTGTATGTACTTATTGGGAATATACACACTTAGGATCAAAGAAAATATAAGCACTCCACCTCAACGTACATGTATTTATTAGATACAAATAATTTTGTCTGAAATGTCATAGCCATCTCTATACCCCCATAAGCTGTTTTTGAAATGTACTTCTTAAGCATGTGCACACACTATAGCTCATGTTATAAATATTGTACACAGTTCACCTCAATATACTACCATATCTTGATTTCACTTACACAAATATAATTCCTCTCTATTCTCGATGACCACTTTTTCATAGCCAACTAGCAATAACCTGCCATGTTCTTGGATGAGGGCCTCCATTTAAATTTGATTCAATCATAGAATGCAACTTGAGTCATTGATTTAATAAACGATATTAAAAGCCTCTTAATTACTGAGAACCTCAAATTTGGTCTGAAAATGATGTCGTGTTACATTCTCGGTAGCCTTGAAAGGGGCTTCTCCTCTAGACTGATCCCTATTCAGGGTTCTCTCCACTCAGTTGTGGTCTAATTAGGGCTTGTTCTAGTAGGACGAGCACTGTAAGGGCTGTCTCTTTTCAGCAGCAGGGGTTTTCAAGGAGGTCGAGCCTTGTTAGGGCTTCTACTTCTTAGCCACAGAAATGTACAAGGAGGTCGAGCTCTATTTAGGGACTAAAATATGCAGCAGCAGGATTTGTAAGGGCTTCAGACAGTCAAAGGTATAGTCAACAGTCAAGGGGAGCCACTTATTCTTCATCCTTGGTCAACTGTTATCTCATTATGGTGATGAGAATTGTTAGGGTTTGATTTGGCATGTTGGTCTAGTTGATGACAACAATATTAATTATTCAAGGGTGTTTTCATCATCTACAAGTAGGTTCTCTTGGTTTAAGTGCCCTAGAGGCAAGTTGAATTTGTGATGTAAAGTCTACTCTATGTTCATGTAACTCTCAGTCATCTCATATATAAAGAAGATTATTCTTGCTGGGGTTTTTATACCTTGAAAGGTTTTCTCTAGGGTAAAAGTTATGTTCTTTTGGATGCTTTCTCTTTTATTTTATTGTTAATGATCTATTGTTCTTCTACTGCTGCTATATAATCTCACATGTACACATTTAACAATCTCCAAAAAGATAAAAAAGGAATACTATTGCTAACAATCAGATCTATGTTAAAAATTTAACAGATAAAAGATAAAGACGAGGAGGACTTGCTTGTTCAATGTTGTTCTAAGGTTAGGGTTTAACCCTGTCGATGCAATGAATCTTGTTGAGGATTATTGGTAGAGTGACAAGCTATGGTTAGGAGTGATTCCTAGATAGAAATTGGTGGCTAGGTTTTTCTTATGGTTTCCTAGCTAGGTAAATGAGTTGGCCTTCAGTAAATGGTGTTTGCTGAACTAGGATGCTAAGTAAATCTCATTAATTTCATACTAGGGTTTGGGTTATAAATATGTTTGTTTCTATTTCAATATTGAATCTGTAACTCAACATGTTCTTTAGTATGGAAAATGGAATATAGCAGGTTCTTTTCCTTATGTGTAATCCTACCAATCTAACTTCAACCCAAATATTGAGTGCAAGCTCACTCCCCTCTATCGCTTGAGTTCCCTACACTCTATAAAAGTATGGAAAATGGAATCTAGTAGGTTCTTTGGCTTATGTGTAGTGTTACCAATCTAACTTCAACCCAAAAGATTGAGTGTAAGCTCACTCCCCTCTATGGATTTAGTTCCCTACACTCTCTAAAAATTTATGACACTTCATAGATTTGTTCTCCAATTGGTTTGGAAATATTTTGATTCCATATGGTCAAGATAGGTCTTTCTGGCCCAAACTAAGCATTTGTGTCGAGGTTGATTTGAAGAAGAAGTTGCCTACATTCATTTTAGTAATGGATATCATCCTCACTTAGGCTGAAGTCCCATCAGACTACTTAAAGTTGGGGAATCCTAAACATTCTTAGCCCCACTTGTAGGGAGATCTTAGCAGCTTAGCAGAAGGATGCCTCACATGTAAAAGGGACTTCAAGCCAAAGCCACTAACTAAATATTAATAATTATTAAATGCTTAAAAATCTAGAAACTAATATATATCAGTAGCAGAAACTTTCTATAAATTAACACACCAAATGACAACATATAATTTCCAAGTAACTGCTCAAATTATGCATCCCCTCCTTCCCCTTAGGGACATAGTAGGTATTTTTAAATATTCTCATGCTCCTAATTAGACAAATCATTGAATTCCATTATCTCATGTGGTAATCATCATAAAGAAGCATGCGACTTCCCACTCCAAAGGATTAGCTTTTAAGTAGCAATATGAACCCAATCTTAGATTGTAGCGACTGTATTTCCCAAGGAAAGTAATCACAATTACTATTTTATATTTATGGAGGCGTAATGCCTAGCATTTACTAGGATTGCATTTTAGGTTGGGCATCAAATCATACAATATTGGATATGAAGGTTAATTGAGATATATGTAAGAGAGACATGATCAATTTGAATATATATATAATTTCTATGAGTGAGTAGACATATAAATCCTTTTACAAGGATTACGATGAGAGAGTAAATTCAAATAGAATGTGCTCACCTGAGTATTATTTTTGGGTTGTGATCAACCAATTAACAATTTTGCAAGCCATGAGAAATTGGCATGGTCTGCCCAATTATGATGTTTGGTGATCATACCTAAGAGATTCAAATATAAAAGTGCCCATCTTGTGCCTGGAAACTTTATTCCTATTATATTACTACTTAAAAGCAGAGTATTTAAGAAGATGATTTGATGGTGATTATATTTTATAGGGAAGGTGGTTGTTTGATTGTTGTAAAGAATTGAAACTTCCATTGAGAGGTGGAATCATGTCAATGGATATGTACGTGCTCGAATGTATGTGGATTGATTGAAGGTGACATCATGAGTTCAACAATGTGAAAATTTCATGAAAATATTTAGCCCATCATATTTTTGCATCAAATGTTCACGAGAAATTTTAATATTCTTGGATGTGTAACCCTTGCATAGAGTTGGTAGTTGACACCTAAGAAGGATACCTCAATCCCAACATGGACATATTTTAAGAACCTACAACTAGGGGATATATTCCTTTGAAAACAAATGAGCATACTCTACCTCTACACTACCCAATGTTCACATATTTACGAACCCATGTTCCATGGTTAAGGAGGAGGTGATGGCATGAATATTGCATCATGGATGTAACAGTGAAGCACCAAAGGGTTAGGAATTGCAAGAAAGAGAAGTCATTGGTTCTATAAAACATTCTCTTGGTATGAAAATATAATTAAGTAAAGTTCCACAGTGGAAGTGAATAAGGAAACCCATGACTCTAGTGCAAAAAAATGAATACCATCTCACAAAGACAAAAAAAGAGAAAAATATGATAAAAATTCCCATGATGAAAATCTCTTTCAGGAATTTGGAATAGGCCTTACTTTTAAAACCCTATGAAGAGGTATGGTGTTCCTATTCTTTCATACATATCTAAGTGATTGTTAAGTTTTGTTCATTGGTATTCCATAAGAAATTTCAAGTTCTATCTTCCATGAAACACATGCTCTATCTTACCCAATGCAATTCAAATATAGCGAGCAAATGAAGTTGTCACATCATAATTTGAAATCCAATTCAAAGTACAAGTACCCATTCTCAGATTACAGAGCAAGCATTTTCAAATATTGAATTCATCCAAGAAGCATTTAGGTTACATGGCTTAACAAAATCCTACAAGGTTCACCATATCAAGAGTTCATTACAAGCACAATATCAAGGGCTCCATTTATAGAGTAAAATAATAATTTCAATGTAATACATAGTTTTAATGCACTGTGTACAAGAGCTTCCACATTTACAAAAAAAAAATCTAGTGAAGATAAAGAATGCAATTATGTCCCATACAAGGAAATTCCTCACCAACAAAGACTTCAAGCATAAATGTTGTCTTCATACATGGTTGAATAAGATGAGCCACGTCACTTTTTATAAATACTAGGAATCACAAACCCTAATTTATTTCAGCCATAGAACTTCACAATACTTTGAATCTAGGGAAATCAAGAGAAATAGAGCATTTCAAAGTTTCAAATCCAAGAGATGGTCGGTCAAAATGGGCCTTCTACTCTACATCAATCAAAATTAAAGGCATCATCAAATGTGAAACATAGATTTGGTAATGATTCCACTTCATTAAAAGTCTTTGCAATATTCAAAAGATCAAAGGAGTAAAATAAATGCAATGCATCATCCATGATTCTACAACAATACTTCCACGACGAGAGGCATTCACATACCACAACTTCCAATTGACAACCATCGCATAGAAGAAGAAAAATACTTACTCATCAGCCCAAACCCTAATCATTTAAAGATTCCATCCATAATTGAAGCAATAGAAACACAATGCCATTCAAGAGAGAGTGCTTTGGTTCATCATCCAAAAAGATACCAAAATATATTCGACTAAGGATTTTGGGGATTTCTCCCACAATCCAACCATGGGCATTGTTTTTCCTCCAATATTGTTTTGATCATAAATGGGGCTTAGCGTTGGAGATTCGGGGATTCTTATTGTATGAATTGCGGGTTGAATCTAATTCATTATTTCATATGTTGTTGAAGAGGTCTCCATTAAAGAATGGGAGATTACAGGCTCAAGGAATGATAGTTTCAGTGAAGAGTACTTACCGATTTGGGGAGCATTGTGTCCTCTAGTTGACCAATGTGACCCCTTTGCATCCTCCGTGACCTCTGCGACCCCTATGTGTCCTCTAGGTGATCTATGTGTCCGTCTTGACCTTTCCCTCTGCGTCCTCTGTGGCCTTGTGACCCCTCTGCGTCCTCTTCTCTCCTTTGCGTCCTACGACTTCGCAACCCCTATGTGTCCTCTCCTCTGCTTGATCCTTCACCAACTCCTTGCTCTACCTTCGGCCACCAAGCATGGGAGGGAGACAAGACTGTGTAAAATCGACTCCACTAAATTGATCCTTCCCAAATTGACAACTCCTTTGACACAACGTTTTAGTGAAAAAAAACGCTTAAAACAAATGTAGTTTTATTAAAAAAACATTTTTTAGTTATTAATTAAAATGTATGTTTTTATTAAGGAGTTTAATTTCCAATTAAAAGTTAACAATAAACTCATTTATCGATGCTTTTTGTTGATCATTAATTTCCCATTAATGTTAACAATAAACTCGTTTATCCATGATTTTCGTTGATCATGTGCTTTGAAAATCGAGGGTTGAACAAAACAACCTACTAAGAATGAAATGAAAAATTCATAAGTAACATGTGACAACATTATGCATCCGAGGTACATTTAGCGATAAACTTAAGAAACAAACAAAACGTGGGACCTAGAATCCTTTCCAAGGTTAATGTCAAGCCACATGTATTGCGACATACAAAATTTTGGAAGGTTAACATGTAGCATGAATGATGTAATTGAAATTGTGAAATTTTAATTTTCAATTAAAAGATGTTTTATTAAGGAGTTTAATGTCCAATTAAAAGATAACAATAGACCCATTTACCCATGTTTTCTATTGATCATGTACTCTAAAAATCGAGGGTGGAATAAAAAAATCTACTAACAGCGACACAGACAACTCAAAAGTAACACGTGTCCACATTGTGCATCTGAAGTACATTAAATGATGAAATTAGGAAACAAACAAAAGGTAAAACCTAGAATTATTTCCAAAGGTTAATGTTAGGCCACATGTCACGCAACTAACCAAAATTTCCAAGGTTAACATGTTGCATCAATAACGTAGTTGAAATTGTGACATTTTATTCTAAAGGACTTGAGTTAAAAGGCTAGATAAATCTAATATGCCCAGGAGTTTGAGGCGATTCATTAAAAAACACATTGCAATTGATATTGTACTGTGATGTTCTCCCCTTTCTTTTCCAAAAGAAGTTTAATAAGGTTGTTTTTCCAAGTTATGGACTATTTTGGATTCTTCAACTAATATTGCATGTGAACTTGCACATACCAAGCTAAAGAAAATATTTCACATAAGCATAGTTGTCTATATATTATCCATGATGCAAAACTTATGGTGAAAACTATTTTTTGTACACAAGTTTTACTAACATAGAGCCAGTGATGTGATACATTTTCTCATTCAAATTGACAACCATGGGGTTCAATTTACTTTCAATTGGATCTATGGTATTTATATTCTTGCATATCATTGTTTTCAACTTTATTCTCTAAAAATGACCAAAATGCACATACTATAACCTATCTGAGTTACATCAAATTGGTAACATCATCAGTTTTCAGTCTATAAGAATTGCACACAACTTGTCTTAAGAACCTATATGCTCTTAAATTGGTGCAAATTCCATGGTGGCCACTTACACAGGATCTAAATATGCCCCGACTCCTGGCACAAGAACCTCGATATGGAACTTTGCCTGGAGCCAAAGCTAGGTTTTCCCTTGCAACTGGATAATCTTCATGGTCAATGGGGTCTTCTGCACATTTTGGTTTCTTAATGTGTGCTCTATCAAGAGTGATAATCCATGTCATAAGGATGTCTATACAAATCCAAATAATCCCAAATGGAGATAAACCTAACACATTAAGGAGGAGATACAATTCCAAATAATCCCAAAGGGGGATAAACATAACACATTAAGAGGAGCTTCTTCTTGGGAATAGGACATATTATACTCGCTTAGAACTTTTTACTCGATAACTAGGAGGATACATATTTATGGACAGGGTTTATTTGCATCCAAGCACTTTCCAATACAGAGTTGTAACTTGTACTAACTTATAATTGTGGTGAGATATTTAATGATGGCATGCACCAATTTTGAGGTTTTCTTTGGGATTCCTCAAGGTTGTGCCTTGTTTTTGGCTTTAGTTGAGCGCTAGTGATAGAGTTGTATTTGACACCAATAGAGATAAAGAAATAACTTGCATTTTATCAATTCAAATTGAAAGATATAGGGTTGTGCCCTATGCTAGTCAAACTTACTCCAAGTGTAAAAAAAGGTTGTTTTAGGCCAAGAATTTGAATGCATTCAAATTTGGTGGAAGTTTGAATGCTTTTGATGATGTACAAACACATATTTTTCAATAGAATAGGCTGGATATAGTTTTTTAGGTAAATTTGGAAAAAAAAATATTTTTTGTAGTGAAGTCTTAATAATTTTAACAATGCATAAATGTATATTTTAATAAATAAGACCATGTACAAGATCTAAATGAATTTGACAAGATATATATTTTTCAATTAAATTTGTTATTATCATTTGATGATGAGTGGAGTGTCTTCTAAAAATGTTGGGATTCTTCTAAACTCCAACACAATTTATTTATAGAAAACATCATTGCAAAGATATATATCAATTAGTTGTGATGTCTCGATGACCTTGAAGACAAACAAAGGCATATCTCAACAGATAAGTTCCGATGGGCACATCTCAAAGGAATTTGGTGTTATGAATGCCCCTCAATGATGAATCCCTAATGACCTTGATGACACATAGATGTGTATCTCAACGGACAAGCCCAAGTGCAAGTCATGGTCGAATTTGACTAAATAGGCACACTGAGATCATAAAGTCCCAAAAACCTTAATTATGTAGAAAAGTGTATCTCAAGTTACAAGGCCATAATCAAGTCTCGTTTCAATATGGAATAATAGATATATCTCTATTGTGAAGCAAAACAACCTTAACAATGCATGATTGTGTGTCTCAATGGCCATGCCCCAAGCAAATTCACAAAATTGATGTCCCTCTCTTATGAATCTACATTTCAACAAATGAGGTCAAGTGCAAATCCTTGGTGAATTCAACAAAATGGATACCCCTAGGTCATGAATACTTGCTTGGCTTAGCAATGCATGAATGCATATCTCAATGGACAAGTCCTAGGAAACTTTCTTGCGCTAAATTCCCTCCAATTATGAATTCCTGACAACCTTGACAATGCAAAACTTTGTATTTCAATACACATTTCCAACTGCAAGCCTAGGTCAAAAGTGCCTAGTCTAAAACAAACCAGCATTTAACTAAAGATAAAATTAACACTTAATCTGAAATGGAAAAGGTATGTGATCTAAATTTGTATTGTCAACTAAAATAGGAATTTTCCTACATATATGTTATTTTCCTACACTAAAATAACAACAGAACTTGGAAAGCAGAAGGAAGAAACAAGGGAGAACCTAGGAAACAATCTTCGAGTTGGTTTGGAAATAGTAGGTAGAGGTTGTAGGTCCCAATAATTATCCATATAAGGAAGATATACTTGAAAACGCAAGTATGTTTCACACGTAGAAAGCCCTATCATCCATAGTCTACCAATTCCCCCATACCAAGCTAACAATTTGCTCAATTTCATAACAACTTGTTGCATAGAAGATGATATTGACAACCCTATCAGTGCTCCTCCTACCTTGAGCTGCTCTACAAGCCACTTTAAATTACCCATGTTAAGAAGTATACCCTTATTCAAATTCTCTTCCACCATTTATTCCAATTACCTGAACTTCATAGCAATGTGGTCTTTATCTTTGTTTCTGGAACAAAAAGTGGATATATTTGTTTCAATTGGAAGGATCTGCAAACCCTGAAGCTGCACTGGAGTTTCACCTTTTTCTATTCTCTACACAAGTTCTTTTGTTACAGCTTCTGGCTCTTTTCCCCCTACGAGAATTAGATTCTTTTTATTAACCTTTAGAAATATTTCTATGAGTCAACCTTGCTCATAATCCAGTGACCGAAGAGAATAATAGCACCAAATAAAGAGCAAAATTTTGAGCCAAAATTTTCTCACGAAGTCATGGTTCTGGTCCTGACACCCTTGTTCAAATTTCTGTTGTTGAATATAAAGAAGCTTGCTATAACTTTTGGCTGTAGACAACATGCCCTCATAGGTCATTTTGAGAATGAAATTCCAAAGAGTCTAGTTGGCAGACAAAGACTTGTACTACAATAGATACCTCCTTCAATACAAATTTCCTTAAAGAGATGCATGCAGTAAAAATAACAATACATATTTCGTTCTAGATAACAATATTATGAAAAGTAATAAAAAAATATATGTTCATCTATAAAATAAAAACTTAAAACTTAAACCCGGATCTATCAATCAAGAGAGAGAAAATTTCTTGAGTTTAAATTGCAAGTAGAGTACTAAAATGGAGAGACAACGTGATGAAAGAAATGATAGAGATAGAAATGATGCCGATATATTGCTCACAAAGCTCCAACCTTGCACATAAGTACAAATATCACCTATGAACCTAACTCATATGCTATAAAAATCCTAATGGCACGCATATCTCAATTTTAGGGAAAACCTACCTTTGAATGTTCTATGAAAGGAGTGTGTATTGTTATTTCATTTTATTCCTTCAAACACTGTATAAAACATTTCACATCCTTACAAAATGCTTTTGTTATTTCTAGTTTGTATTGAGACTTGTAATCTAAGGATTCTTTGTGTGGGACTCATGTGATGGTTAGGTTCCGTATGCTTGGCCCATGATCCATAAAGGAAAATATTAAGGTGTAATACTTTGTATTTTGACCTCGGATCATGGCTTGGACTATCCTAATAACCTAGATAATTTCCTTTTCTAATAACCTATATTTTGACCTAACACCATGGATTAGGCTCCAAGAACTATCCTTAATGTTGTAAATATCAAAATGGCTATCATGCCCCACTTGTAATCTAAGGATTCTTTACTCGGGAATCATGTGATGGTTAGGGGCCCTATGGATGGCCCATGATCCATAAAGAAAATTGTTATGGTGTATGACTTTATATTTTGACCCTGGATCATGGCTTGGACTATGGGAACCAACTTAATTGGTTTTAAAAACCTCAACAATGATGATGATGATGATGAAAATGATGATGACAATGATGATGATGGTAAGGACGATGGTACCAATGATGAGGATGACAATGATGATAAGGAATGGTGAGGAAGTGGGTGATAATGATGAGGATCGAGCATCCATGTCTTGTAAACTTAAAAGAGTCCCTATGTAGGGCCTATATAGTGTTTTAGGGTGTTGTAATGGCCCATGGTCCCCTTAGGAAATTCATATGGCCTTAGACCTTATGTTTCCTAAAACTCCATGGTCCAATATCACCACACATACCTCTAAAGAGAATGTTTGTGCTACAAGTGATGCATGGTTGCCATTACAAGTTTTTAAGCATCAAGGATGATTCTTGATGTATTGGGCATGGTTCAAGGGGGGACATTGATTTCTTAGGGCCTAGAAGAGGCTTTTAATGCTCATGGACCATGCACACTGTATGTTTTAAGTGAGTTGGAAGAGGATTGGGCCAATTATGTTTATTTTCTCAATCATAGTACACTAAACTTTCAAAGGAGGAGGACTACCTGAATGGTCAAGGAAAAAAGGTCACTACATGGTTTTGTACATCGGGGATGGTTTTTAGGGTCATGAACATTGTTCAAGGAGGAAGAAAATGTATTAGGGCCTAAAAGAGGCTTTTATCATTCATAGATCATGAACACAATAAAAAACCACCATACATTGCATATAGAGTGAATAATTGTCCTACATGGATCATACAATTGTTGTTGAAATATTTCAAATGCCATGGATGGTTCTTAGGGCCTTTTGCAGGGTTTAGGAATAAAAACTAAGGTTGCAGGCCCTAAAATATTCATCTTTATGTGTGATGGATATTTCCACCCTATGGAAAGATGGGAACTCCCTTGGATCACTTTCCCAAGACCTAAGACAGACAAGGGCAGTATACCAATATGTTTCCATCACCAGATCTAATCAATCACATACAACACATGAGAAAATAAGGAAGGAAGATTAACTCAACTTAGCTTATAAGAGCTCCTTTGATGATGGCCATGATTGATGTAGATCATGTTGAATTGGCTCTGGCTCCACTTGATGATCCACCTACACACATATAGACAAAGAAACACTTCCTCAAACCTTCTTATAAGCATGTATAAAATATGCATGTAATTGACATAAAATACTATATCTATACTAGATCTAAGCTAGATCTATCAAGTGACTATTCATTATTGCAGTGATACTTGATGTGTGGTCAATCACACTAGCGTTGTTTCATGTAATACTTTATTGGTTTAACCTCGAATAAAAATTTGGAATCTAGGTGCTACTTATGTCAACATGCCTGGTACTTTCCCTGGTGCAACATTGGAGTTTTCTTGGTGCAATTCCTTTCAAAATTCTTGGCGCAATTCTTGGTGTTATACTTGGCTCTATACCTGGTGCTTTGTTAGATGATTTTCTTGGCGTAATCCCTGGCTCTAGACCTGGTGCTATGCCTGGCGCTATTCTGGAAGCTATGTCTGGCACTATTCTAGAAGCTATGTTGGACGTTATTCTGGAAGCTATTATGGACGCTATTCTAGACGCTATTCTGGAAGCTATGATGGACGTTAATTGGGATTCTAATTAGCGTCTAAAGTAGCGTCTACTTTTAAAAAAAGACGCAAAAAACGCCATTAAAAGCGCCATCCCGTGGAAAAGCACCAGTTTTGTCCAAAAAATGATGAAAAATACACTAAAAGTGTTAGTGGATGCAAAAAAGGGAGCTAAAAGAGACGCTAAACACAGTTTTTGTTGTAGTGTGAGTGACAAAATGAAACTTAACAAAATACAACCCACATGTACAAACTATATGACTATCATATCACTCCACAAGAATACCAAAAACCTAGTATAGTCTAGGAAATGATAAAAATACCTAAGGGATGATGTGTACATTTTAGGGAATGAGAAAACAAACCCAAGGTATGAAGTGTATGATCCAAGCAAAGAGAAAAAAATTCCCAACAACAAATAAAACTCTTTAAAATACTAATTTGGAAACTCCATATTGAAGTGAAACAACTCCAATATGGAAACCATTGAGCTCTAAGCTCGTAATACATCCAAAGATGCGAATATTAGATTTGTTGAGGGGTGGAAGGTGTAAGGAGCGGGTATATTTTCTATCCATTCTCTCCCATATGGTTGTCCAAAACGTACCCAATAAACTCCATCTTGATCAAATATGATGGAGCTTGCCAATCCAAAATGTACCCAAACATGTCCATAGAATAATTCAGCTTCTCTCATACAAATCTCATATTCTTGCATGGAAACAACACATACATACTGTTGAAGTAGTGTACCACAAAAAACAAGTATTCATGCCCTCTGTGATACATGGGAAACAAAAATATATGGCATATCAAAAAATATCAAAAAGATATGGCATTCACATGAGTTCACATGATCCTAGTTTTGTTTGAACATTATCTAAGAGAATTTCAACAGTATTATCAACTCAGTAACTAATACCATGTAAAACCTAGTCATGAAACTTGATAACAAAGCCATAGGCCTATCGCAAAATATATAAGCAGAAGATAGAAGTGATTGTACTCATGAATTAGCAAGTAGCAATTATGAAACTTATAGTCATTTACTCATGAATTAACACACAATATCAATAGTCACAATCAGTTAAGTTTTTTTGTAAAAATAAATTTGTATGTCTAATTTATTTTGGTGGAAAATAGTTTTCAGTCCACAACTCAAAACACTTGAGACAAATATCAAATGTGACTAGTTCAATGAGATGTAGAACTTTATGATATAGAACATAATCTTGTAATCATCGATAGATCCCCGCAGGTCAAGATTTTTTAAAACCTATAACAAAAACAAGGAAAAATATGTAGTTCAAATTATGTTCAAAATTTGATAAACAGATACAATGTGAATCCAAATATACGTAATCTAGTCTACAATAGACAACTACATTATTGGTGCTCACCGAAAGCTAAAATTTCATTAAAAAATTCACAGACCACTTTAAGAAGCTATCTAACTTCTCGCTTAAATGCATGCAAACTTCCTTATTATCTTCATAAGGTAGAGATATGTTCATCATGACCTTATATACACAAACATTGACATCTTCTACACTAATGGTCTCTCCATGGCAAATTGAAAGTGTGGATTCTTACATAACCAACAATTTTTCTACCACAAGGATCTAACAACTTCCCCCTATCACCAGGCATGAGTTTATCTTTTCTCATGGCCTGTTAGGAAATAATTATATGTAATGTAAATGTATGAGAAATGTGATAATAATATAAAAAATAACTATTATACCTATTTACTTTAAATGAAATATAAAAATATATTTTCTTGAAATCACATTAGATTACTTACTAGATCAGGTTTTGATCCAGTATCGTGTGGCTTATATTTTGTTGAAGTAGAAACCGAAGTTTCTCTGTCATTGAACATGATTATATTTGGTTCCTTTAATCACATAAAAAAAATAGTCATTGTTTCAAATCATAATGCTAGCAAATAAATATTTTAAAAAAATAAAAACAAAGATACCTAAATTTTAATTTGCTCATTACTAGACACATTTTGAGGTACATGTTTAGGTGTTGACATCCCCTATGGAAAACAAAGATGAAATATGAAATAAGTTAATCAAAGATTAAAATTGAAAATATTTTAACTCAATATGGTAAATGGAAAGAAAAAATAGATAAGCCATGAAATAATATGCAAAACACTACAAATTAAAAGTTAATAACGTATCTGGAACTGATATTGCTTACCTTTAAAGGATAAAATTCTCCTTTGATCCATGCAATGGTAGCAGGATGAATGGAGGATGATATTATTTTCAACATTTTAGCTAACTCCTTTAATAAAGTATCATTTGTACCAACATCTTCATTTTTATTGGATCTAGTATTGCATAAGCCTTCTGTATTTGGGTTGGAGTAATAAAATTGGAGGGTTCATTCTCAAAGAGATTTTCTTGGTTTATTTTGATTTCCCCAAATGAAGAACTTGATCTCCTTTTATTCATATCCATGTAAATATGATGCTCTCTTGAATATTCTTTTGACAAACCATTGAGCTCATTCACATTAGGTAATCTATTATGTGATTCCTCCTACAAATCACAAGAGAATATAAGCATTGCAATGGTTGAAAACAAATAAACTCAAATAAAACATGAACAAATTATAGTTAAATTACTTACAAATCTTTCTTCCTTAGCTTGTATGTCTCCTATACCATATAAAGATGGATTTACAACAAGAATTCTCTCCTTTTTTGCTTTCTCACTTCTCTCCACATACTCTTCTGATCTCATACCATCTTTTAAAGCTTCCCATTGTTTTGTAGATAAAATTTATTTCCTCTCATTCCCATTGCGAATCATTTTTTTGCATTCCCATCTATAATTATTTAGTATGATTCACATTCTATTCTTATAATACTTTATAGATACTTTCTCACCAATAGTTTCAAAAGTATTTTCCATTTTTTGTATCACAATATCAATATTTCTTTGATCTTGTTGTGAAAGGTTTGAGAAGATAACATTTAAGTGATATTTGACTTTTACACCCAACTCTGAGGCCCACTTTGAGCTATTATTTCCAATAGGCAGACCATCCCTCGCCTCAACCAAAAATGATTTTTTCCTTTTGGTATTCTTTCTCTTGCTTCTCTTTCCTTTTTCCTAAGGGCAATTTTTTTGCACTTTATGCTTTCTAGCAATATCTGCTTCATCCAAGTTGTTGTAATACTTCTCACTAATATTTGTTGGTGCATCATAAGTGTTAATTCTAAGATTGTTCTCATTTTTATGTGTTTCCCTTAGGTTTGTTTGAACTTTATTTTCTTTTATTAATCCATGATTTTGATTATTTTGTCTTTAATTTTTTATTGCTTTCATTTTCTTTAGTTGAAAACCTTTAAATGGCTTATGTAGCATGGCATTTTTCTCAAAGTTTTCAATTATACTTATTTTAGCTTCATTATAAATCCTATAACCAAATTTTATCCTTTATCCTAAGAGCATTTGTAAAATTTGTTATATTAAAAGATTTTGGTAGCGCAAACTGTAAAACAAACCCCTAATGTGGAACACGAATCCAATATGATGAAAAATCGTGGTTATTCATGTTGGGTAATGGTTCGTTTGAGTTATGATGACTAGACATGCTGTGTTATGATGATTCGAGATGCTAAAACACATGTTAAAGAATTATGATAGTTTCAAGTTCCATTACATTCTATCATTAAGAGAAATCAGGGTTTGAGGTGCCACGAGTCAATTTGGGGATCGCGAAATGCAAAGCTGAAGACACATGTTGCTGAACGTGGTTAGTGTTTTAACCTTTGAACATTTGTCATATGCGTTTCTTTCAGAAGCTTAATTAACAAAAGTGTAGTTGTAAGATGGGAAGAAGTGGCGAGATTAACAGGGTAGAACCGATGGACACGAAGTGGGCTATGAAGTTCCTGAAATGTGCATAATTGTTTAAAGAAGCCAGCTGGTTTGATTTCTTCAAGAAAATTACTGGGTTTAATGAAGAAGTTTCAATTTACTTCGCAAAGAATCTGACTGATGATGTTATTAAGTTCAAAACCTCTAGATTTCAGCTCACGGAAGGCCTAATTTCTGAAGCTAGTGGTCTAGCCATGGATGGGGAATTGTGGTTCAAAAGGGTTCCTTTCAAGTTTGACCGGAGTCCTTTCTTACTACCAGGTAATGAAACCTTCAATTGGAGCAATGGAGTTCATATAACAAGTTTTCAACCAGAATGGAGGGAGGTGCTTGGCATCATACAGTATTACATCACATGTGAGGGCAGGCTCTCAATGGTTTTTAAATACCATGTTAGGTTCTTCATGCATCTTAAATTGCACTGTAAAATAAATTTTCCCTACTTCTGGTATAAGAGAATCCAAAAGATGTCAAATACAGTGAAAGTGAATCCTAAGCATTCAAGGAAATCCATATTTCATCATGATCTTATAAAGTTGATCATCCAAACAATACTACAGAAGGAAAAGAAGACCTGGGAGCATTTTATATTTTGGTCTGGATTTATAGCTGAACGGTATGGGCATATAAAGAAGAATAGGTCTAAAAAGAAAGGTAAAATGGGTGAGAAGGGAGTTCTGATACAAAAAGTTTCTGAAAAACCTCTGCTACAGGAAAAATCTAAATGTCCCGAAAAGGAGAAACAAGTTGATGTAGTTGAAGATGAACCAGAACATTGTCAAGAAAATCAAGGAATAGAGGAGACAATTAATTCTACTGCTGAACAACTTCAAGGTCCAGTTACATCAGAACAGGGCATAGGTCCAATTACATCATAACAGGGTATAACTAAGAACCCAGTCACGCAAGCTTCTGCAGAAAATACAAGGAATGAAAGTTTGTAGGTTCAAGACTTCCAAGCAGATGCAAATCTCCTTTTGCAGTTGAAGGAATCAACTTGGAAGTATAGAACAAGATCAACCATGAAGAATAATCTGGAAAAAGGTTCAAGCTTTAATCAGAAGACAGAGGAAATAACCTTAGTTCAAATTTCTTTGACTGATGAAGGTGAAGATAAATCAAATTCTCATCAGATGAACATATAGCACGATGATACAAATGTAGAAGAAGCATATGAAGAAGTAAACAAAGTTAAAGAATGTAACATCCCAGAAAAATCATAAAAAAAATAAAAAAAATTCTACGTGACATTTATTGCTTATGTAATGTATGCGGAAATAGAACAATGCATAAAAGATTATCTTGCTGTACTAAATGCCATGCTGGTTTATAATATTAGAATTTGTGACCAAAAGATTTTAGATTATGTTTTAATGTTATTCTCACTCAGCTGTACTATTGCAAGCTTCTAATGTTGTAGTTATGATTGATGCATTAACTGTTTTGACTAATGTGCTTTTGTTGATTGATGAAGGGGTCCTACGAAGGCCCCGAGGCTTACTTAGCATTCGTGCTAAAGCATGTGAATTCGTACTTGTGGAAATTTACAAGTAAGGATTTAATGTTGCGACAAGTGACCAAACAGTTTTTCAGTAAATCTCTTTTGTCATTATTTGAAGAGATAAAACTTGGGCATTCTAACTGTGAGAATCTTGGCTCAATGCTAAAATCGTTCAAGATAAAGATATCTGAATCTGGTTGCTAATGCACACAGGGCATCTTAAACTTTGTAAAATATAAGCTTGTATTCGTTTTCAAGGGAAGGTCTGTATTGATCGTATCTCAGTTTCGTACTCAGAATTATATATGGTTTTCATTAAAGTTTCATGTCGAGCTGTATGTAACTGTCTATCTTCTTCCTCCATAGCAATGTGTAGAGATTCTATGTAAAAATGATTTATTTACTTGCCTAGGGTCTATACCCTAAGATGATGGTGATAGATTTTGATTAGTTTGACATGTCTTTTATTCTCTACACATTAGGGTGTATGTGTGTGCATTTCTTAGATTATTTCTATAATATATTTTGCAATATATTTGAAATAGTAACAAACACTTATAAACTATATCACATTATGAAATGTGCGTTGTGTGCATTGTATTACCCTATGTGATACTATACTACCCTTATTGATATTATACAATATGTGATACTATGCGATATGTGATACTATGTGAACATATGTTACTATATGAACCCTAGAAATATCTATCCAAACCTTGTATAAACATCCCGTGACAAGGTGGTGTATCACGACTATACCATATGCAAAGTCCAATATAATAAATGTTATGATTTGAACGTTGGTATGTCACAGGTTGGCAATCATCAACGCTGCCATGTGCATTAAATGTATACCACTGTCGAGATGGTGGACTTCCATCATGGATGGTATAGCGAGCTTGTTCACATGCCATTACAGTGGTATTAATCATCCTTGTGATGATGTGTAGACATACTAGTTCGATAGTAATTGAGTTGGCTATTTCATGGCTCCTTCGTGGAAATTGCAATGATGGTTCATTTAATGTGGTAGATGGCTTGTTGTTTCGTAAATCTAACCGATGATCTCCACCATTGATCTGGAAGGGTTTCAATGAATGTGATTAAACCCTATCTTTGTTTCGATCAATGATTTTATTGTGATCTTTGGAATTTGGTGGTAGTGGCTCTGCAACTGGCTAACAGGCTGAGGGTTTGTAGGGTTTTAGTTTTCCACTTCCAGAGGCATGATGCTTGCATTTTGAACTCGTGACCTGTGAAGGTTTTAAGAGCCGAACTCTCCAAGTTTTACAATGGTGAATGACTCGGTTGGAAGCTTTAGAGTCTGTCTTTGGTGTGGTTCGATCCTCAGACCTGTTGAGGGTCTTTCTGGGTTCAATGAGATGCTAATTCCTCGTCATAGTTTATACAGGTCTCGATACTGTATAACTGTTTAAAATAGTTGATAGCTCGGTGTTGGCTCCTTCTATAACAACATTTGACGATGTAAGGGTTTATAGTTGCAGTTGCACATGTCTGGCATTTATTGCTGCTACGAGCCATCATTTAAAAGGTAATGTGTTTTAAAGCTTTCACTGTAACTTTCATACTTGAGTGCTAACATAGTAATGGTTGTTCGAATTCGATACTGTAATCATTATTTTCAGGGATACTATTTTTAACCACGTTTATACTGTTTTTGCAGCTGTAATGTTCAATGAATTCTCCAGTCTGGGCGTTGAAGGTTGGCTATGGCTACACCAACCAGTAAGCCTTGGAGGTTGCCTTGAAATTCTGTGTAGATGAAGATGATGGCCAACATGTGTGTTGTTTTGTGTATTTGTGTTTTTAACTCAGAGAGTTTGTAATTCATCGAGATAGGGTTTGTAATTTTTTTAAAAAAGAAATGGGGAGGATGATACCTCAACCCACAGGGCAAAAACTGTGTTGATTTTGAAATGCAACTGTTGTGTAACAGGGTTCTTATTCTCAAACTTAATGTAGAGATATAACTCTTTCTCATTATGGTTCTGCATTTTATGTTTGATGAATAAAAGTTATAGTTTGTGAAAATGAAATGAAACTTCTTGATATCGTTTCTTCTACGGAGAATGACTATGAAAACTGTATAGTCGAAATGTAAAAACGATGGGATAAAATCGTATGAAGTTTGTACAAATGAGAAGACTGTTGCTAAAGGGTATATTTTTGTATCTTTGGAAGGCTTGCGGCCTGTTATGCAAATTCATTGATTTATAACAATGTTGCTACGTTTTATTCTTAAGAAATTTCCCATGGTTAGGGTTTCTTCTTCGTTTTGAAACATATAGTTGATGTTGCTCTTCGATATGTTCTTGGCATCAAACTGGTGATTGTGATCTCTATTTAAAAAGTAATGATTCTATATCTTGGATAAATTCGTGCAACAGATGGATATAGGGTTTGGTCATGTGTTGAAGGTTCGACGATCTGTTTCGAAAATAAGAGAAAATAAAATGTGTTTACACGGTTCTAAGAATAGATGCTTGATAATCCTTCTTTGGATTAGATATTTATATATACTGTAAAAGTCTATATTGCATACTTGTAGTAATTCAAAAATAGAATTAGTGTAAGAGTAGATGATTCTCTACATGAATAATTTGTATTTATTACTTTGCATTATTTCTAAAAGAAAATGATATCAATATGCTATATGTTGGAATCTACTCTACAACTATATGATATAGAAAATAATTTATATGATTTCAGAAAGGAAAAATTATTTATTTCTAAACAATTTGATATTGATAGAATGTAGAAAACATTACTATAGATTCTGAAAATAGTTGTCTGTGCATAAATAATAAGGAAAAACATTGATACATGTAAACATAGGAAATTAACAGTAAACAGTAACTTAAGAAAATACATCATTTTCATCTTCTCATTCACATGGATATCTTGCCTATCATTCATCTATCCTATTTAATTTGTCTCTATACTAGAGTACGATGCAGTTCCTATGGCATGGGGGAAAATGCAGAGATTATTTATTTCCTTCAACATTTCTATTCATAATTTTAACTGATTCAGAAAAATAAAAGTAGGGATAACTAAACGAGAACACATTCTGTAAATAAAATTAAATACTTGTAAGTAAACAGATTTAACTACTTAATAATGGATAAACAAATAGAACCTGTAGATGACGATAAGGCCGAAAAACACCCAAGGAGGCCTGTTCCTCCCAACCTATTCCAAAAGAAGCAGCTCAACTGTTGGCTTCTCATGAACCCTCGAGCCTGATTACTGAACTAGTAAGTGGGTGGAATCTGTGTAGAAGCAAGGCACTCAAAAATTCCTTCTGCACTTAGCATAAACCTCCTGAAATAACATGCCTTCTCCACTCGGCATCAACCTTCTGAACTCAATAAGAGTTTGGCAGACTCACAACATGATCAACAACATAGCATATTCCCTCATCAAATCTCTTCGATGCAAACATATCAAAACCCCGAGGTAAATTTCCTCGTCAGGAAAAGTGATGAACCTCAGTTCAAAATTTGATGGCTATTATATATACTACCTAGGTCTTTTAGTGGTCAGTTTGGAATAAATGAGCCTCAAGCTCTAGTCCCATATTTCAAGGCACTATGACCACATTTCAAGGGAGTTGTCCCATACCAACAGCTAGTTAGTTGCATCATGATGCTACCACTTGTCCATTTCCTTCTACCCCAGATTCCATTCCACCTAGTGGATCAGTAACCACTCTTTCAACAGTCCTCTTAGGTGTTTGTCTCCTATTTTATTTATTTAATAATAATATATTGTGCAAATTACAGTTATCCTTGGACATCTGTCCAACATAAAACTTTACAATAAAAGTTATAATAATGTTTGCTAATACAAAATGTTTTTTCAGCAAAAAGGGTATGTTACAAACACCCCCACTTAAGCTCAACATCGTCCTCGATGTTGCTTATTCATCATCAAGTTCCTCATGGAACAGAACTGGATATGCTTCCCGCATATTACTTTCTAGCTCCCAAGTAGCTTCATTAGGGTTAAGGTGCTTCCATTACACCTTTATTTTCCCTATGGTGCGATTCCGAAGCATAATTTCCCTCCGGTCGAGAATACAGTCTGGTTCCACTTGAAAATCCCCTTCGGGTTCCACCTATATGTCATTCCAATTTAGCACATGAGTAGCATCATGCACATACTTCTTTAAAACAGAAACGTGAAAAACATTGTGGATTTTAAATTATATGGGAATGCCAATTGATATGCAACAGCTCCAATCCTTGATAGGATTTCGAATGGTCCACAATACCTTGGTGCTAATTTAGCACAACTCCCAATCTTCAAAGAACTTTTCTTGGGCTTTACCTTTATAAAAACATGGTCTCCTACCTGAAATTCTCTTTCAATGTGTTTCAAAGAAGCATAGCTTTTCTGCCGATCTTGGGAAACCTTTAAGTTACCTTGAACCTGTTTCACAATTAGCTCCATTTCTTTCAATAAATCTAGTCCTAACATCAGTTTGTCTACAGGGTTATCCCAAGAAATAGGAGTACAACATTTTATTCCATACAAAATTTCAAATGGACTTAACTTAGCAGATGCTTGATAATTATTGTTATAGGCAAATTCTGCTAAGTGTAAGAAATCTTCCCACTTAGATGGCTGATCTTTAACATACAATCTTAACATGTTTTCTAAAATCTGATTTACCCTCTCTGTTTGACCATCAGTTTGTGGGTGGAAAGAAGTGCTAAAATTTAATTTAGTATTTAATCCTTTAAACAATGTTGTCCAAAAATTACTGGTGAACTTAGAGTCCAGGTCTGAAATAATTACCATTGGAATTCTGTGCAAGTGAAAAAAATGCTTTATAAAAATATCTGCAATGTTATAAGCCTTGAAAGTAGTTTTAATAGGAATAAAATGAGTAGCTCTCTTTACTTGTAAAGCAGAAATCTGCCTTACTGAAATCTTTCTATGAATTCCTTTTACTATTTCTGAATTACCTTCATTATTTACACATGTAAAATATTTATCATAACAATTCAGTAAAACTCTATGTTGTTCAAGCCAATCCATACCAATCAACAAATCATATGATCCTAAGGGTAAAACATTCAGATTAATTTGCGTTTTCAACTGACTTAAAAATAGTTCACAATTCTTGACATAATCTGTAACCTTTCTTCTAGTTCATGTTGCAAGCTGAACTAACCATGCATTATCAAATTTCTCTATTTTTAACTTGCAACGGTTTACTAAAGTAGGTGAAATATAACTCAAATTTGCACCTGGATCTATTACAATAGAAATAGACTCATTTTGCATCATACCTTCAATTTCGACCATGGATGTTTGATGGTCTACTTGACAATTCTCCAGTGCTACATTTATCCTATGCATTTCTCTTGCGATATCTCCAACTGTAGGTTTTGCTTGCATAGTGTGAATATTGTTGGTTGTCCTCTTGTTGCATGGGCAATCTGCTCTCTTATGTGGTCCTCCACATTCATAGCACTTTATGGGTCCTTTCTGTTCAGCAAACCTGTTTTTGTTATTATTTTTATTGCTGTGATTATTACTGTTAGGTACATTTCTTGCTGCAGTAAAGTTCTGAGATGCATTATTCCGGTAATTATTAGGAAAATTTATGTTATTAAAAATTTTCTTAAAACCTCCAGAATTATGATTAAAGTTCTTCTTTTTATAGTCAAATTGATTTTTCTTACTGTTCTTCCAGCCAGTTGTTCCTTCTCTTTTTTTGTTTTGGTCAAAACAAAAATTTACCTTCCTCATGGCCTCTTCCAAAGTGGAAGGATTATCATACTTAATACGGTCTTTTATATTAAAAGGTAGACAACTGAGAAACCTTTGTAATTTAGGCTTTTCCTCAACCATGTAGGGCACGTACCTCAACAAGCTAAGGAACTTGCTGCACAGTTCTTTCATGTTCATTGTACCCAACTTTAAATCGTAAAACTCTTTTGACTTATCTTCAAAGTATTGTTCGGACAAAAACTTCCTTTTAAACAAATTTTTAAACATAGTCCAAGTTACTCCTTTTTCTTTTATACTCTTGATCCTTTTAAGATCCTGCCACCATATATCTGTCTTCCAAGTCAGATTGTAAATAGCCATCTTTGCTTTCAGTTGAGAAAAGTAGTCGTAGATATTAAAGTATTTCTTCCTTCCTGACATCCAAGCTTCTGCTGTCTCAAACTTCTCACTTTCACCATTAAAGGTGGGTGGCTTAATCTTTTTAAATTCCCCAGTAATCTGTTCATGATGTTTATGTTTTCTCTTTTTAGAGCAGCATTCACTGTTACTGCTGTCATGATTAATATCATCATTACTTGGATCAGATTTAGAGGATGAGTAATTGTTCCTTTTATCATTTCTTGTTTTCTTATGCTTATGTTGGTGGGACATTATTTCAGAATCAGCCTTCATTTCTGATTTTCTGCCTCTTTCATCACTAAGACAATTTCCTTTTAAATTTTGTTGTAACTCTTCCTGTACCTTAAGGATCCGTTCATTCTCTTCTTTAATAGCTTTTAATTCAGATTTTAAATCCTGTACAGTGCGTAAAATTTCAGAAGACTGGTTGTTTAATTCAACATATATTCCTTCAGAATTATTATGATTAATACGTTCATTATGAGGAGATCTATCCTCTGTTGATTCCTCTGGTATTTCCATACCTGCAATTAAAGGTCAATCTGTTCTGTGCAAAAATAAAATTAAATTGCAAAAGTTAGTAACATAAACTTTCTTATTGTTTTTTGTTTGCGCGCATGAGCCTAAATCGGGCCTGGAGTTTGAACTTGCACTCTAATACCACATGTAACATCCCAGAAAAATCACAAAAAAAATTAAAATTTTTCTACGTGAAATGTATTGCTTATTTAAGGTATGCGGAAATAGAACAATGCATAAAAGATTTATCTTGTTGTACTAAATGCCATGCTGGTTTATAATATTAGAATTTGTGACTAAAAGATTTCAGATTATGTTTTAATGCTATTCTCACTCAGTTGTACTATTGCAAACTTCTAATGTCATAGTTATGATTAATGCATTAACTGTTTTGACCAATGTGCTTTTGTTCATTGATGAAGGGGTCCTATGGATGCCTCGATGCTTACTTAGCATTCATGCTAAAGCATGTGAATTCGTACTTGTGGCAGTTTATAGGTAAGGATTTAAAGTTGTGATAAGTGACCAAATAGTTTTTTAGTAAATCTCTTTTGTCATTATTTGAAGAGATAAAACTTGGGCATTCTAACGGTGAGAATCTTGGCTCAATGCTAAAATCGTTCAAGATAAAGACATATGAATCTGGCTGCTAATGCACACAGGGCATCTTAACCTTTGTAAAATATAATCTTGTATTCGTTTTCAAGATAAGGTCTGTATTGATCGTGTCTCAGTTTCGTACTCAGAATTATATATGGTTTTCATTAAAGTTTCATGTCGAGCTGTATGTAACTGTCTATCTTCTTCCTCCATAGCAATGTGTAGAGATTCTATGTGAAAATGATTTATTTACTTGCCTAGGGTCTATACCCTAAGATGATGGTGATATATTTTGATTAATTTGACATGTCTTTTATTCTCTACACATTAGGGTGTATGTGTGTGCATTTCTTAGATTATTTCTATAATTTATTTTGCAATATATTTGAAATAGTAACAAACACTTATAAACTATATCACATTATGAAATGTGCGTTGTGTGCATTGTATTACCCTATGTGATACTATACTAACCTTATTGATATTATACAATATGTGATACTATGCGATATGTGATACTATGTGAACATACGTTACTATATGAACCTTAGCAATATCTATCCAAACCTTGTATAAACATGTCGTGACAAGGTGGTGTATCATGACTATACCATATGCAAAGTCCAATATAATAAATGTTATGATTTGAACATTGGTATGTCACAGGTTGGAAATCATCAATGCTTCCATGTGCATTAAATGTATACCACCGTCGAGATGGTGGAATTCCATCATGGATGGTATAGCGAGCTCGTTCACATGCCATTACAGTGGTATTAATCATCCTTGTGATGATGTGTAGACATACTAGTTAGATAGTAATTGAGTTGGCTCCTTCGTGGCAATTGCAATGATGGTTCATTTAATGTGGTAGATGGCTTGTTGTTTCATAAATCTAACCGGTGATCTCCACCGTTGATCTAGCAAGGTTTCAATGAATGTTGTTAAACCCTACCTCTGTTTTGATCAATGAGTTTAATTATTGTGATCTTTGGCATTCGGTGGTAGTGGCTTTGCAACTGGCCGACATGGTGAGGGTTTGTAGGGTTTTAGTTTTGCACTTCCAGAGGCATGATGCCTACGTTTTGAACTCGTGACTTGTGAAGGTTTTAAGAGCCGAACTCTCCAGGTTTTACAGTGGTGAATGTCTCGGTTGGCAGCTTTAGAGTCTGTCTTTGGTGTGGTTCGATCCTCAGACCTGTTGAGGGTCTTTCTGGGTTCAATGAGATGCTAAGTCCTCATCATAGTTTATACAGGTCTCAATACTATATAACTGTTTAAAATAGTTGATAGCTCGGTGTTGGCTCCTTCTATAACACCATTCAACGATGTAAGGGTTTATAGTTGCAGTTGCACCTGTCTGGGATTTATTGCTGCTGTGAGCCATCATTTAAAAGGTAATGTGTTTTGAAGCTTTCACTGTAACTTTCATACTTGAGTGCTAACATAGTAATGGTTGTTCGAATTCGATATTGTAATCATTATTTTTAGGGATAGTATTTTTAACCACGTCTATATTGTTTTTGTAGGTGTAGTGTTGAATGACTTCTCCAGTCTGGGCGTTGAAGGTTGGCTATGCCTACACCAACTGGTAAGCCTCAGAGGTTGCCTTGAAACTCTGTGTAGATGAGGATGATGGCCGACATGTGTGTTGTTTTGTGTATTCGTGTTTTTAACCCAGAGAGTTTGTAATTCGTCGAGATAGGGTTTGTAAATTTTTTTAAAAATAAATGGGGAGGATGATACCTCGACCCACAGGGAAAAGTCCGTGTTGATTTTGAAATGCAACTATTGTGTAATAGGGTTCTTATTCTCATACTTAATGTAGAGATATAACTCGTTCTCATTATGGTTCTGCATTTTATGTTTGATGAATAAAAGTTATAGTTTGTGAAAATGAAATGAAACTTCTGGATATCGTTTCTTCTACGGAGAATGACTATGAAAACTGTATAGTTGAAATGTAAAAACGATGGGATAAAATCGTATGAAGTTTGTCCAAATGAGAAGATTGTTGCTAAACGGTATATGTTTGTATCTTTGGAAGGCTTGCAGCCTGTTATGCAAATTCGTTGATCAATGCTGCTGCGTTTTATTCTTAAGAAATTTCCCATGGTTAGGGTTTCATCTTCGTTTTGAAATGTATAGTTGATGTTGCTCTTTGATATGTTCTCAACATCAAACTGGTGATTGTGATCTCTGTTTAAAAAGTAATGATTCTATATCTTGGATAAATTTGTGTAACAGATGGATATAGGGTTTGGTCATGTGTTGAAGGTTCGACTATCTGTTTCTAAAATAAGAGAAAATACAATGTGTTTACACAATGCTAAGAATAGATGCTTGGTAATCCTTCTTTGGATTAGATATTTATATATACTGTAAAAGTCTATATTTCATACTTGTAGTAATTCAAAAATAGAATTAGTTTAAGAGTAGATGATTCTCTACATGAATAATTTTTATTTATTACTTTGCATTATTTGTAAAAGAAAATGATATCAATATGCTGTATGTTGGAATCTACTCTACAACTGTATGATATAGAAAATAATTTATATGATTTCAGAAAGGAAAAATTATTTATTTCTAAACAATTTGATATTTATAGAATGTAGAAAACATTACTGTAGATTATGAAAATAATTGTCTGTGCAGAAATAATAAGGAAAAACATTGATACATGTAAACATAGGAAATTAACAGTAATCAGTAACTTAAGAAAATACAGCATTTTCATCTTCTCATTCACATGGCTATCTTGCCTATCATTCATCTATCCTATTTAATTTGTATCTATACTAGAGTACGATGCAGTTCCTATGGCATGGGGAAAAATGCAGAGATTATTTATTTCATTCAACATTTCTATTCATAATTTTAACTGATTCAGAAAAATAAAAGTAGGGATAACTAAACCAGAACACATTCTGTAAATAAAATTAAATACTTGTAAGTAAACAAATTTAACTACTTAACAGCAGATAAACAAATAGAACCTGTAGATGACGATAGGGCTGACAAACACCCAAGGAGGCTTGTTCCTCCCAACCTATTCTAGAAGAAGTAGCTCAACTGTTGGCTTCTCATGAACCCCCGAGCCTGATTACTGAACCAATAAGTGGGTGGAATCTGTGTAGAAGCAAGGCACTCAAAACTGCCTTCTGCACTCAGCATCAACCTCCTAAACTAACATGCCTTCTCCACTCGGCATCAACCTCCTAAACTCAATAAGAGTTTGGAAAACTCACAACATGATCAACAACATAGCATATCCCCTCATCAAATCTCTTGGGTGCAAACACAGCAAAACCCCAAGGTAAATTTCCTCATCAGGAAAAGTGATGAACCTTAGTTCAAAATTTGATGGCTATTATATAGACTGCCTAGGTCTTTTAGTGGTCAGTTTGGAATAAATAAGCCTGAAGCTCCAGTCCCATCTTTCAGGGCACTATGACCACATTTCAAGGGATTTGTCCCATACCAACAGCTAGTTAGTTGCATCATGATGCTGCCACTTTTCCATTTCCTTCTACCCCAGATTCCATTCCACCTAGTGGATCAGAAACCACTCTTTCAACAGTCCTCTTAGGTGTTTGTCTCCTATTTTATTTATTTAATAATAATATATTGCGCAAATTACAATTATCCTTGGACATCTGTCCAACATAAAACTTTACAATAAAAGTTATAATAATGTTTGCTAACACAAAAAAAAATTTCAGCAAAAAGGGTATGTTACAAAGAAGAAGAAATCATTCTCAAGATGGAACAAGATGTGTTTGTAATTGCAGAGAGAATAGAAAAAGAGAAATATGAAGAAGATTTAATCTTCAGAAAGTTGGATATCCCACCTTCCATATCTCAAGATTCTACTTTTCCAAGTGAGGTAAACATATGCTCAGAGGTTGAAAATCTCAGAAAGGTTTAGGAGCAGCATCAAGCAAAAATATTGTTCTTTAATGAGTCAAATAATAAGCTTACAACCACCAATAAACGTTTAAGGGAGGATTTAGCAGAAGTTAATGCTCATTATCAGGAGCTGATTTTTGTTGCTAGGAAAGATCTGAAGAGGAAAAGGGAAGCAGAAGCTCAAATTGATGATGTAAACAGTCGGGTGCAGAAATTGAAAGAGAAGAACAAGCTTCTATCAGACAAGATCAAAGATTTGGAAACTGAGCAGCCTCAACATAACAAAAGGACTCATGCGCTCGAAGGAATTGTTGTGTTGGTAGAGGCTACCAAAAAGGCTACTTAATGCCTAGTTTGTTTTTAATGCATTCTCATTTTGTATCAAACATGTAATGGTTAGTAGTTAAGTTTTTAGTTAAACACTTAGTTAATACTCGAAGTTATCCTAACTATGTTATGCAACTGCTTTTGAGACTAAAACCTAAAAGTAGTTACAAACTACTCTTTTTTGTAAATGGATAAAAGGAAGTAAATGAGGATGTAGAAGGGTTTGATTTTTTGGTTTCAAGAAGCTATATAGAGTGATGATATTGAAGTTTGCAAGACTCTCATGTAAGTCCTAAAGACTGAGATTAATACAAATGTGATATAAGCCATTTTATATTGTTTAATTGAGTTTTTATTTCTGATTGGTTTGGTCATTCAACACTTACGGTTTTTAATTCAGTGAATGCTTATGTGTTGCAGATAAAAACCAGAATGTGTGATTTTGAATGTGATGGTTTATGTCTTCTTTTTTAAGATTTATGATTTCATTTCTTTAATGGATGACATGATTTAGTAACTTGTTAAAGTTTGATTTCCTTTCTATTTTCTTGAAATTGAAACTTTCAAACCATTAAACCCTAAACCAAGAAAAACCTATTTCATTTTTATCTTAAGATTGTTGAGATGGTGCTGGCTTGTCCCTTTGTAGTCTAGGAACAAATTATGGCACTAACATCTTTGGTGCCATTGCCGGGGATGGAAGTGAAGTTTCATCTTCCCTGGGATATCTTTATTGTTCTGGTTTTGAGGTGGACAGAATCAGAAAATTTCTATTTCAGACTACAGTTCACCAAGGTATTATTTCACAGTGGCTTCCAGGAGGTCTGGGACTAGAGGGAAGCCTACTTCACCATTACACCCAGGGGTGTCATATCCAGAAAATATTTTGAAGAAAGATAAACAAGATTTACATACTCTTTCTTTTGGAAGATCCCAATCTTCCCCATCCTTACTTTCTCTTGGTCAACCACAGCCTTTGTCTTCATTTCTATATTCTGAACCAAAATTAGAAGAGGTAGATATTCAGACTTTTACTAGTCCATTAACTCCTAAAACGATCAAAACTGAGTTATTTCCTTTGTTACAGTCCAAAGCTAATATCCTTGCCTCTCAGTTTCATTCTGGTAAAGCCAACAAACTTTTTTTTTCAATAAATCGGACTACTCCCAAGATGGTTGGACAATAGCTTGATATGATGGATAGAATGGTAGCAGCTAGGTATGCTCCCTTAGTGCTTCCAAAACCCTTAAATGCTCTTCCGAGAGGAGATTATCAAAAATATTTGCCTAGGTTTAATGGGTAGGGAGATATAACTGTAGAGGAACACTGGAATGCATTTTTAAGTTATGTTAATAATCAGAACATAGAAGCAAAAGATGTCTGGATGCGAATGTTTGTGCAAAGTCTAGATGGTGATGTTAGAAAATGGTTCAAGGAGTTACCAGCAAATTCAATAACACTTATAGAAGACTTACAGGATGTATTTATGAGACAATGCGGAGACACAAAGGATCACACATATTATATTACTGAGTTTGCAGCTTTAAAGAGAAAACATGATGAAACTGTAGTTGAATTTTCAAAACGCTTCAACAAGATGTATGCCAGAATTCCAGTGGAAATTAAACCTTCAGAAACCTTGGCTAAACTGACATATGCAAATGCATTTGACCTTGATTTTCTTTGCACCTGAGAGAAAGGAGACCTATAACATTATTGAATATGCAAGAAGCTGCTCTAGAGGTGGAATCCAACATTTTGGCTTCTAATAGACTTAAGGATCAGTCAGACCATCAAATTCATGATCGAAAGGGTAAGAATGTAGTAGTACCTGCAGCCTCTACATCAAAGAAGGAATAAAGTCAAATAGATTAGATGAATAATATAATTAAAACCTTGACTGCAAAAGTGAATAGGTTGGAGTTGGAGAAGAACTCAAATAAACCTTTTCAAGAAAATCCCAATCAAAATCCTAACCAGTTTAGAAGACCATTTGTTCCAAGATTCATCCCTCGGGAAATGAGAAACAATGATATTCAGAGGGAGATAAGAGAAAATGAAGAGCAGAGAGTTCCTCCTCCTTTCCAAAATAATTTTATAGAAGAAGTTGAACAGGTGGAAGATGTGCAGAATGAGGATGATTCAAATAAGAATTTAAACTATTTTGGTGAGTTATCATCTGAAGGTTTTACAACTGAGTGCAGCTATCAAAATTATGAGTATTATGATTCATATGATTATCAGGAAGGAAATGATCATCATCCTAAGGTTTCAGCTAGTATTTGTCAGACTGATCCAAAAAATTCTTATAATTTGAGATCAAGCCCCAAACAAGTTGTTCAAATTTTGAAAAATAAGGTAGTCCCGCCTGTTAGACAACTGCCTAATCAAATACAGGGAAAGAAACAAGACCATAGTGATCAGACCAAAGTAGCAGAAATTGAAGAAACCAACAAAAATACACAAGTTTTTAACTTTGAGAATGAATTGTGCAAAATTAAGGTTCCAGTGCCTTTGACTAAGTTAATGAAGACCCCTTGTTTCAGAAATTCAGCATGCAAGTTGTTGATTGTTCTAGATTCTTCTCCTTCAGATACAGTAAATTTACAGGAAGAACATCCAACAATAATCCTTGGCTCTGCTTCATCTGAAAAGCGTGAAAATGTTTCAACCTTTCCTCCACCTTTTTATATAAATTTGACTGTCCATGACCAAATGATTCACAAATGCCTTCTAGATTTTGGAGCCTCACATAAGGAGTCATGGATGCCCTTGGTTTGAGTGTCACCAAGCCATACCATGATTTATTTGCATTTGATTCTAGAGCTGTGAAATGTGTAGGAGTAATAAAGGATCTGGTCGTTAATCTTTCTCAATTACCAATGAAGAGTGTTATAATGGATGTAGTAGTTGCTGACATATCCCCTAAGTTTGGCATGTTGCTCTCAAGGTCCTGGGCAAAGAAAGTTGGTGGTACATTACAAATGGAATTGGCTTATGCAAAAATTCCAGTGTTTGGTGGAGAGAATTGAAGACTGTACAGGGAATTACAGTATGCTTTCATAGTCACAGATGATAAGAATCAGACTAATCACCCCCTTTATTCAGTAGATGAAGAATTGGGCTCTTGTATGCTTCATTTTAGTGATGAGAGTACAGCTGGGCTACTGCAGGTAGAAAAAGAAGAATTAGCCAAACCTATTGTTGAACAAAAATATCAATTGTGGTAGATGTATTTTGATGGCTCTTCATGTAAAGAAGGAGCGTGAGTTGGCATTGTTTTGATTTCTCCTGGTGGAGAGGTAATTAGTTTGATGTATAAATTGGAACTTGTCGCTACCAACAACACAACATAATATGAGGCATTGATACTTGGTTTAAGAGCTGTGAAGGATTTGGGAATTCAACAACTTTCTGTTTATGGCGACTCCGAATTAGTTGTCCAACAGGTGAAGGGAAAATATCAGGTAAAGCAGGATTTGTTGAAGGTATATAGAAACGAGGTTTGGGATATGATTGATAACTTTTTCATAGCATTCAATTTTACTTTCATTCCCAGAGATCAGAATCAGACTGTTGATTCATTAGCATTGGCAACCACACATTTCAAGATTCCAAAGCATACTCAGCTGAAATATCCAATTGAAGTTTAATATAGACCCTTAGTGCCAGACAATATAAAACAGTGGAGAGTTTTTGAGGATGATGAGGAGATTAAAAAGTTTTTGGAATTAGCTGGAGAATTTTCCAATTCTTTAATTGATCAAGATCAAGATAAGGAGACAGCTGACACTGCTGCATACACAGAGATTACAATTGCTGATCACAGAATTATTGAATTGAAGGGAAATTTTATTCCTAAGGGTCTGGTCCCCCTTGAGAGAATTTTTTCCAAAGATGACACTCTGTTGAAACCTTCAATGCAATCTTCATAATAAAATATCATGAGCTATAACATTGGTACAGAGGAGCAGCCAAGAATGGTGAAGATTTCTAAGTCTCTTCCAGTTGAGCAAAGAAACAGGTACATTGCATTGTTTAAGAGGTTTGTTGATATCTTTGCTTGGTGCTATGAAGATTTAATAACTTATGACACAAGGTGCCTTTAAAACCAAATGTGAAACCCTTTAGACAAAAATTGAGGAGAATTAACCCAGCTCTGCTGCCAGTTATAGAGAAGGAAGTAAAAAAATTATTAGATGCAAAGATAATTGTTCCACTCAGATATTCATCATGGGTTGCGAACTTGGTTCCAGTTCGGAAGAAGAATGGGGAGATTAGGTTATGTGTGGACTTTCGGAATCTTAATAGAGATTATTTGAAGGAAAATTATCCATTGCCAAAAATTGAACAAATTTTAGAAAAAGTGGTGGCAGCTTAGAGAATATCCATGGTTGATGGATTCTCAGGGTACAATCAAATAGCTGTACATCCAGATGATAGGGAGAAAACAACCTTCACTACTCCATGGGGCACATTCATGTATGATAAAATGCCATTTGTATTGATGAATGCGGGTGCGACATTCCAAAGAGCTATGGATATAGCCTTTGTAGGTGAAAAGGAAATTTTTTTTGTAATCTACTTGGATGATATTGCTGTCTTCTCTCAGTCAGATGATGAGCACTTGAAGCATCTTAAGCAAACATTTCTGAAGTGTAGGAAATTTGGGCTATCATTGAACCCCAAAAAGTCACATTTTGTTGTATAGGAGGGAAAACTTCCAGGACATCTTGTTTCAGCTGATGGTATTAGAATAGACCCTAAGAGAGTCAAAGCAATTTTGAAGATTACTATCCCAAGAAGTAAAAAAGATGTTCAATCATTCATTGGGAAAATCAATTTTCTGAGGTGGTTTATCCTGAATTTTGTTGAAACTATTAAACACATTACATCCATGTTGAGGAAGGATCAAGAAGTGAAATGGACAACAGAAGCTAAAGCTTCATTTGAGAAGATTAAACAAGCTTTGACAGAAGCCCTAGTCTTGGTAAGTCCAGATTTTTCAAAAGATTTCCTTACTTTCTCTTTTGCATCCCAAGACACTTTAGCTGTTGTTCTACTTCAGAAGAATGCAGATGGTTTAGAGCAGCCAATAGCCTTTTTTAGTAAGACACTTAGAGACTCAGAATTGAAGTACAGTACACTTGAGAAGCAAGCTTATGCACTTGTTAAAGCCTTAAATTTTTTTAGAATTTACATTTTGCATTCAAAGACAATTGCCTATGTACCTAATGCTACTATTAAGGAGATTTTAACCCAGCCAGATAGTGAGGCTAAAAGAGGTAAATGGATTGAAAAAATTATGGAATACGAGGTTGAGATCATACCTACAAAGTTAGTCAAAGGACAGGGTTTAGCAAAGTTGTTAGCTGATTCAAATTGTGAGGCTTTGGATATCCATTTGGTGGCAAATCAGTCAACTTAGGAAGAATTGCAAATGAAGGAAAATGAAGAGCAGGTTACAGATAAATATGCAGAATCAGAATGGTATGTTGATATTGTTTATTTTTTATTGCATTTGAAATGTCCAGATCATTTTAACAAGGAATCTAGATCATTGAAGTTAAAAGCCACAAAATATTGCTTGGGTAATCAGCAGTTGTTTTGGAAGGATCCAGGTGGAATACTCAGTTGTTTAGAAAAATCAAAAGTGAAAGAGGTTATTTCAGAAATGCATGAGGGTGCTTGTGGGGGTCACAAGTATTGGAAGTCTACTGCATACAAAATTCTTAGGTCTGGGTATTACTGGCCCTCTTTATTTTCAGACGTGTATCAACAAGTGCGGGCATGTGTTCAATGTCAAAATTTTGTTGGGAGGAAAAATCTCATTTCTTTGCCATTAAAACCTATTGCAGTGGATGCCCCTTTTCAACAATGGGGATTAGATTTTACAGGTTAAATTAACCCTGCATCCAATGCACAACATAGGTGGATACTTACATCTACTGATTTTTTCACTAAATGGGTGGAGGCAATTCCAACACGTAAAGCAACTGAAGGAGTTATCATGAATTTTATACAGGAGAATATTTTGAGTAGGTTTGGTTGTCCATAGAAATTGTTGACTGATAATGCACCTGCTTTCAAGTCAAAAACCATAGTAAGTTTTTGTGAGTAGAATGGAATTGATTTGAGGCATTCTACACCCTACTATCCCCATGGTAATGGTTTGGCATAGTCATCAAATAAGAAAATTATTCAAAGTATTAGAAATATGTTAAATAAAAATAAGAGATCATGGGATTCAATGCTAAAGTATGCATTGTGGGCAGATAGGATAACTACCAAGAAATCAATAGGTCTGTCCCCTTTCCAATTGGTGTATGGTACTGATGCAGTTTTCCCTATTCAGCTAGGCATTCCAGTAATGAATTTTTTCCAAGATAGTCAAGAAGAACCTAATGATCTTCAAAGAAGAATTTTTTCATTGGTTGAATTGCAGCAAGAACGTGAAGCTATAGCAGAAAGAGCTGATGCATACAGAAGGAAGATTAAAGTAGGATTTGATAAAAAGGTAAAGTAAAATACTTTCTCTCTTAGTGATATGGTGCTCAGATGGGATGCCAGGAGAGACCAGAAGGGTCAACATGGTAAATTTGACAATCTATGGTTAGGTCCCTTTATGATTTTAAATATTTTTGAAAATAACACTTTTATATTACAAACTTTGGAAGGAGAGGAGCTGTCTACTCCAATTAATGGATGGTTCCTGAAACATTTTTATAGTTCTTGAAGGTGAATAGTGTCACACTCATTGTACATACCGGTGTGAAATAAGACTCCATACCCAATGGAAGTTTGTAGAATAAAGCAACAGTTTCAGGTGGCAAAAAGGCATTGGTCTACGAGTTCTTGAAACCTCACAAGGAGGCTTTCATCCCACAGCAGTAGCCAGATTTTAATGCTAAGATTGTTCTCATTTTTATGTGTTTCCCTTAGGTTTGTTTGAACTTTATTTTCTTTTATTAATCCATGATTTTGATTATTTTGTTTTTAATTTTTATTTAATCTTTAAATGCTTTCATTTTCTTTAGTTCAAAACCTTTAAATGGCTTATGTAGCATGGTATTTTTCTCAAAGTTTTAAATTATACTTATTTTAGCTTCATTATAAAGATTATAACCAAAGTTTAGCCTTTAGCCTTTATCCTAAGAGCATTTGTAAAAAAAATTATATTAAAATATTCTGGCATCGCAAACTGTAAAACAAACCCCTAATGCGCTACAAGAATCCAATATGATGAAAAATCGTGGTTATTCATGTTGGGTAATGGTTTGTTTGAGTTATGATGACTGGACATGCTATGTTATGAATGATTCGAGATGCTAAAACACATGTTAAAGAATTATGATAGTTTCAAGTTCCATTACATTCTATCATTAAGAGAAATCAGGGTTTGAGGTGCCATGAGTCAATTTGGGGGTCGTGAAATGCAAAGCTAAAGACACCTGTTGTTGAATGTGGTTAGTGTTTTAACATTTGAACATTTATCATCTGTGTTTCTTTCATAAGCTTAATTAACAAAATTTTAGTTGTAAGATGGGAAGAAGTGGCGAGATTAACAGGGTAGAACCGATGGACACGAAGTGGGATGTGAAGTTCCCGAAATGTGCATACTTGTTTAAAGCAGCCAACTGGTTTGATTTCTTCGAGAAAATTACTGGTTTTGATGAAGAAATTGCAATTTACTTTTCAAAGAATCTGACTGATGATGTTATTAAGTTCAAAATCTTGAGATTTCAGCTCACGGAATCCCTAATTTTTGAAGCTACTGGTCTCACCATGGATGGGGAATTGTGGTTCAAAAAGGTTCCTTTCAAGTTTGACCCGAGTCCTTTCTTACTACCAGGTAATGAAACCATCAATTGGAGAAATGGAGTTCATATAACAAGTTTTGAACCATAATGGAAGGAGGTGCTTGGAATCATACAGGCTTACATCACGTGTGAGGGCAGGTTCTCAATGGTTTTTAAATACCATGCTAGGTTCTTGATGCATCTTAAATTGCATTGTAAAATAAATTTTCCCTACTTCTGGTACAAGAGCATCCAAAAGATGTCAAATAAGGTGAAAGTGAATCCTGAGCATTCAAGGCAATCCATATTTCATCATGGTCTTATAAAGCTGATCATCTAAACAGTACTATAGAAGGAAAAGAAGACCTGGGAGCATTTTATATTATGGTCTGGATTTATAGCTGAACGATATGAGCGTATAAAGAAGAGTAGGTCTAAAAAGAAAGGTAAAATGGGTGATAAGGGAGTTCTGATACAAGAAATTTCTGAAAAACCTCTACTACAGGAAAAATCTAAAGGTCCCGAAAAGGAGAAACAAGTTGATGTAGTTGAAGATGAACCAGAACATTGTCAAGAAAATCAAGGAATAGAGGAGATAATTAATTCTATTGCTGAACAACTTCAAGGTCCAGTTACATCAGAACAGGTCATAGGTCTAGTTACATCAGAACAGGGAATAACTATGAACCCAGTGATGCAATATTCTACAAAAAACACAAGGAATGAAATTTTGCAAGTTCAAGACTTACAAGTAGATGCAAATCTCCTCTTACAGTTGAAGGAATCAACTTGGAAGTATAGAACAAGATCAACCATGAAGAATAATATGGAAAAAGGTTCAAGCTTTAATAAGAAGACAGAGGAAATAACCTTAGTTCAAATTTCTTCGACTGATGAAGGTGAAGATAAATCAAATTCTCATCAAATGAACATATAGGACGATGATACAAAGGTAGAAGAAGCATATGAAGAAGTAAACAAAGTTGAAGAAGAAGAAATCATTCTCAAGATGGAACTAGATGAGTTTGTAATTGCAAAGAGAATAGCAAAAGATAAATATGAAGAAGATTTAATCTTTAGAAAGTTGGATATCCCACCTTGCATATCTCAAGATTCTACTTTGCCAGGTGAGGTAAACATATGCTCAGAGGTTGAAAATCTCAGAAAGGTTCAGGAGCAGCATCAAGCAGAAATATTGTTCCTTAATGAGTCAAATAATAAGCTTACAGCCACCAATAAACATTTAAGGGAGGATTTAGCAGAAGTTAAGGCTCATTATCAGGAGCTGATTGTTGTTCCTAGGAAAGATCTGAAGAGGAAAAGGGAAGCAGAAGCTCAAATTGATGATTTAAATAGACAGGTGCAGAAACTAAAAGAGAAGAACAAGCTTCTATCAAACAAGATCAAAGATTTGGAAGTTGAGCAGCCTCAACATAACAAAAGGACTCATGCGCTGGAAGGAATTGCTATGTTGGTAGAGGCTACCAGAAAGGCTACTTAATGCCTAGTTTGTTTTTAATGCATTCTCATTTTGTATCAAATATGTAATGGTTAATAGTTAAGTTTTTATTTAAAGACTTAGTTAAGACTCGAAGTTATCCTAACTATGTTATGCAACTTCTTTTGAGACTAAAACCTAAAAGTAGTTACAAACTACTCTTTTTTGTAAATGGATAAAAGGAAGTAAATGAGGATGTAGAAGGGTTCGATTTTTTGGTTTCAAGAAGCTATATACAGTGATGATATTGAAGTTTGCAAGACTCTCATGTAAGTCCTGAAGACTGAGATTAATACAAATGTGATATAATCCATTTTATATTGTTTAATTGAGTTTTTATTTCTGATTAGTTTGGTCATTCAACACATGAATTCATTTCTATTTTAAGGTTTTTAATTCAGTGAATGCTTATGTGTTGTAGATAAAAACCAGAATGTGTGATTTTGACTATG